>JAUMJJ010000012.1:1200000-1800000 GCA_033556795.1 Tapera naevia | reverse complement strand
GATACTGCACTATCCCAGAACTAGTGGCCACACAGAAATCCACTAATCCACACAGACTGAACTTCAGTTACATGTTGGGCATCAATGAAGCAAAACCAAAAGTAAGCACCAAGTACACTTCAGATAATGGGATCTGTATCCCCCAAAACCAGGATTATGAAAAGACTGCAGATTTAAACTGAGTCACAATTCTTTCCATGTTGCCACATCTGAGAAAGTCAATGCAGCTGTTGGATATAAGTGGAAAATCAGATTTTCCTGCATTAATTGCAGTGGCCTCCATGTAGCATTGTGATCACATTTTTGTACCAATGTGGCCACCCAACACCTTAGAAAGGAAGCTGACAAATTCAAAGTCCAAGCAAGCTGTAAGTGATCTAGAAGTAGTGGGGAGAAGGAAAAAAAATATATTAAAAGCGAGATTTACTTAAGTCATGAAAAATGACCTGAGGAAACAATCACTCATGATTGCCTACCCAGGTACTCCTAAAAAGGTTCTTGACAATGCACTCCAGAAAGTCTGAATTTGCCACGAGAATTAGGGATTGACTGACCCAAATTTATTGTTAGGCTAATGTGGCAGGCTTTATTACAGTACTGTGATGTAATAATTCTTTCATCTGAAAGCTGAATTAGTATATTTGACAGTACATTGATATTGCTTCCTTGGGCAAGCAATAGTTCATACGTTGAGCAAAAAGACAGCAGAGAATTGTTGAAATAGGACAAGAAAAATAGAGACCTCTGAGCTTCTTGTAACAATAGAAAACATCAAATCCTTTTGAAGTATACAAAATGATCCTTTCAGTGTAAGCCTTAAAAATGTCAGTTACCAACTCAGTGCATAAAAGCAGCTCCATAAGCAGAAGCAGCAAAGGAAGAATAACTGCTTTACAAACACACACAATACAAAGCAATGCAATTGGGAATCAGTGTTTGATAACCTGTAAGAAAAGCCCAATGAAAACATTACTGACCAAAGCACATTCTGCCTTGTCTTGCCCCACTGCTGGCAGTTGTCCTTGTGCCCTTGCTATATTTAAGAAAAAGTACAACCTGTCACCACATCGTGCTGTATTTCCAGTACCTGTATTTCCAGTGTCTATTCTAAAGCTTTTTGTATGTTTATTTTTCAATTGATGAAGACACTCTGGTATATTAAATAGATAAAATATAAGGTATCATATTAATGTGGATAACTAATACAAGTTATTATTTCTGAACAAATACATTGAGAGCAAAACACACTCTTAAAGTCTGTAGACACTAAAATTCCCAGGAGTTTTAGATTTTCTTCCATTTTCTTTCAGTTATGTTTTTAAACCTCAGCACACTGCAACTAGGCCAGCATTTAGGAAAAATCCAAACATATTCTCATACTCACCAAGGAAACAGCTAATGTGAAGAGCCAGGCATAGATGAAGAAGTAGTCTCCCCCTATTTTAATAATGTAAAGCAGAAGGGATGTCACTGGCAACAGAATACACTGAGTCACGATAAATTTCTTGATAGCATCCTTAAAAAAAAATCCCAGCGTCTGTAAAGAAAGGATATCAGTGGCATTTTCAATGTAAATACTGACATGCACACTGGTTAATGAACTGATCACTTCAGTGGAGGCACAGACACAAAATAAGACCAATGGCAAACCAGCAATACCAATGTGATAAGGAAATAAGAGTTAGTTAAGAAAAGGTGGAAGAACCTTGTCACTTCCTCTTTTGGGAGCTGTGGCTCCCCACACCCACACGGCCTCCAGGCGCACACAGATGCGCTCTTCCTTAGTTAGATCTGACCCAAATCCTTACGTTTTGTTGCACATATATACTTTGTTAAAGGAGTAAAGAAAAATTTAAGCTTATCTGACCCTTAATTCCTTTACCAATCTAAAACCTAGACATGGCAGGATTTTTAAATAATAGGAAAACCTTAAAGAAATATAGCTAGTGTAAAATACTTTGTCTTTGAAAGTTGCCTTCATTCATCTTAACCTTCAGTTACCAGTAAAATGACTGTCTTAACTGGAAATACACAGAAGTCCTATTAAAGATTTTTAGATATATATTGGGCATTTTAGGTCAAGCTCCCACTGGCATGCAGTTACTACTCATGTAGCTGTCTCTGGCTTTAAAATTAGCATAACTTTAATGGAAACAATGGAAATTTCAAAGACCTCTACCTGAATGAATCTGCTCTAGTGACTCTGCTACGTGATTAGACACTCAACTAACTCTTTCAGGAACTGTTCCTTCAGTACTTACAGCTATCTGCAAGGCATGATCTGCAAGTGAGGGGTTATTATACAAACATCCTTTCCAAAAAGGCTGTAATAAAGAGCCCATAATACATTAAAGATATGGAACTTGTCTGGAAGGAAAAAAATACTTGTGAAACAGATTTAAATAAAAAAAGGGCAAGAATTTGGACAGAGGCCTCAGACTTCCATGACTATTAGAAACACAAACCAAACACACAATTTTAGACTATCCTTTACTCCAGTCACACTGTGAATGCTCTGGTGTCACATTCCTGCCATGAGATCATCGGTATTGGCAATGACACAATTGTACAGATACCTGCCCACAGAAATGGAGATCCAGAGGATACTGTTCCTTGCCTGTCTTTCATATTCCCAGGGAGAGTGGGCTATCTTTTCCGGCAAAACAGTTCTATAACTAGAGAAGCAAGGCTTGTGGCTCTCATTCACACCAAACTGTGCTCCTATCCTGAAAACCGCCTGGAGAAGTATGAAAACTGTGGGCCATCCTGGACAAAGGTAAAATTCTTGTTTGATCAAGACTCTTAAACTGGCACAAGCCAGAAAATACACAACAGTGTGTTCCTCCTTTATTACTTCATCAGCTGAGGCCTATTATATAGATGTTTCATTTTTTCATTCACTAAACAGCTGAAGAAACCTAGAAGAACTCTAAACAGAAGCACGCTGCCAGCAATGTTTCCACTGGGCTTTATGAAACACAGCAATTACAAACCATTTAGCTTAAGTTTTCATTTTAGCTCTTTTATTTCCAGCTCCACAGTTTAGGAGGAGTAGAGCTACAGAACTGCATCGTGTCTTTCATCTTTGCCTCGCATTTTTCCTGCTTTCTAACACAGATGTGACTTTAGGAGAAATCCTCATATTCAGCAAGCCACTCCCATGGAAGAAGTAGATGTGAAGATCATTTGAGACTCATTGCTAGCAATCAAAAAGGACTTTAGGACCTTAGGTCAAATGGTAAAGGGATCAGGAGCTCAGGTCATATTCTCCTCTGTCATAGGGAATGGCCAGGGAAGGAGAGGGAGGAGCCAGGAATTCAATGACTGGCTCCAAACATGGTGCAAAGAACAAAACTTTGGGTTCTTCGACAATGGGTTGGCCACACACCAGACCTGATTACAAACAATGGGGTACACTTGTCCCATAAGGACATAAGGTTACTCTCTAAGAAGTTGGCTGGACTAATCAAGAGGGCCTTAAACTAGTTTGGAAGGGGGAGGGGGACATCACTAGGCTCAACAGATTAAATCAAGGGAATGGCACCTCAGTCTCTGAGGGATGGTCTGGTGGTGACAGCACCTGGTCTGCCACCTCAGTGGAAATGGAGAAGAGCACTCCAGATGGCAGCCAGAATACAAAGGTTATCACTGAGTTACGAACCACCGGTAGAGGACAGTCAGGATTTGAGCCTATTCCACTTAGGAAAGGGGTGGAAACAACAGCCCAACTGAAGTGCATTTACACGAATGCACGCAGTATGGGCAACAAACAAGAGGAGCTGGAAGCCATTGCGAGGCTGGAAAACTGATATAATCACCCTCACGGAAACGTGGTGGGATGATCCGCACAATTGGAGTGCTGTCATGGGTAGCTATAAACACTTCAGGTGGGATAAGCTGGGAAAGAGAGGCGGTGGGGTTGCCCTCTATGTTAGAGAATGTTTTGATTGGGTAGAACTAAAATATGCTAACGATGGGACTAAGTGCTTGTGGGTGAAAATCAGTAAACCCACAGTAAGTCAGACATAGTGGTGGGAATCTGTTATTGGCCGCCCAGCCAGGACGAGGAGACCGATGAGCTCTTCTATGAGCAACTGGGAGACAACTTCCAGATATCTGCTGGAAGGATAACACAGGAAACAGTCTGGGAGGTTCATCGAGTGTATGGAAGATTACCTCCTGACACAACTGGTGAGTGAACCGACTAGAGACGGTGCTCCACTGGATCTGCTGTTTGTGAACAGAGAGGGCCTTGTGGGGGAGGTGACTGTTGGAGGACCCCTGGGGCTCAGTGATCCCGAGATGACAGAATTCTTATTTCTTTGAGGAGAGGGGTCAGCAGAACCACCACCTTGGACTTCTGGAGGGCAGACTTTGAACTGTTTAGAAGGCTGCTTGATAAAGTCCAGTGGGACAGTTCTAAATGACAAAGGAACCCAAGAGGGCTGGATGCTCCTTAAGAAGGAAGTTCTGGCAGCACAAGAGCAGGACATCCCCACATGCCATAAAATGAGTCGGCGGGGAATAAACCCCCTTGGCTTAACAGAGAGCTCTGAGTTGGTCTAAGGAAAAAGAGGAAAATATATGAGCTTTGGAAAAGGGGACAGGCTGCTCAACTGGAACTCCATCTGGCCAGTTCAGTGAAAGACAACAAAAAATGTTTCTCCAAGTATATTAACAACAGCAAGTGGACCAAGGAGAATCTCCCTCCTCTACTGGATGCAAGGGCAATGGTAGGAACAAAGGATGAGGACAAGGCAGAGGTACTTAACACATTCTTTGCTTCGGTCTTTAATAGGAAGGGAAGATGTTCTCTGGGCTCTAAGCCTCCTGAGCCAGAAGACTGGGAAGATGAACCCTCAGTGTTCCGAGAAGACTTGGTTAAAGACCTGCTCGGCCAATTGGACGTCCACAAGTCTATGGGGCCAGATGGGATCCACCCAAGGATATTAAGGGAGCTGCCAAACCCCTTTCCCTCATCTGTCAACAGTCCTGGCTGACTGGGGAAGTGCCACTGACTGGAGACTGGCAAATGTGACTCCCATTTACAGGAAGGGTCGCAAGGAGGATCCGGGGAATTACAGGCCTGTCAGCGTGACCTCGGTACTGGGGAAGGTCATGGAGCAGATCCCACTGAGTGCTGTCACACAGCACATGCAGGACAGCCAGGGGATCAGACCCAGCCAACATGGGCTTATGAAAGGCAGGTCCTGCCAGACCAACCAGTTCTATGGCAAGGTTACCCGGTCAATGGACAAGGGAAAGGCTGTGGATGTGCTGTACCTGGACTTTGTAAAGCCTTTGACACCCTTTCTCACAGCATTCTGATTGAGAAACTGGCTGCCATTGGCCTGCACGGGCACAGCCTCTGCTGGGTGAAAAACTGGGTGGATGGCCAGGCCCAGAGGGTGGTGGGCAATGGAGTTAAATCCAGTTGAAAACCAGTCACAAGTGGTGTCCACAGGGCTCAGTGCTGGGTCCAGTCCTGTTTAATATCTTTATTAATGATCTGGACGAAGGGATCGAGTGCACCCTTAGCGAGTTTGGGGATGACACCAAGCTGAGTGGCAGTGTTGGTCTGCTTGAAGGAAGGGAGGCTCTGCAGAGGGATCTGGACAGGCTGCATCCATGGGCTGAGACCAACAGGATGAGGGTCAACAAGGCCAAGTGCTGAGTCCTGCACTTGCGGCGCAACAACCCCGAGTAGCGTTACAGGCCTGGGAAAGAATGGCTGGAGAGCTGCCTGGAGGAGAAGGACCTGGGGGTGTTGGTTGGCAGGGGCTGAACATGAGCCAGCAGTGGCCAAGTGGCCAAGAAGGCCAATGGCATCTTGGCCTGTATCAAAAACAGCATGGCCAGCAGGACAAGTGAGGTGATTGTACCCCTGTACTCAGCACTGGTGAGGCCACACCTTGAGTACTGGTTTCAGTTTTGGGCCCCTCAGTACAAGAAGGACACTGAGGGGCTGGAGAGTGTCCAGAGAAGGGACTGGAGCTGGGGAAGGGGCTGAAAAACAAGTCCTATGACTGGGGTGGTTTAGTTTGGAGGAGACTGAGGGGAGATTTCATCGCTGTCTACAACTGCCCGAAAGGAAGCTGTGGGAGAGCGAGTGTTGGTCTCTTCTCTCAAGTGATAGAACAAGGGGAAATGGCCATAAGTTGCACCAGGGGAGGTTCAGACTTAATATTAGGAAGAATTTCTTTATCAAAAGGGTGGTCAGGCACTGGCACAGGCTGCCCAGGGAGGTGCTTGAGTTACCTTCCCTGGAGGTATTTAAAAAAGGATAGATGAGTTTTTATGGGACATGGTTTAGCGGATGATGGGTGCGGTTGGGGATTCTATGATTCTATGATATTCCAAATAGACTGTTACCATATGTCTATTTGGCTTGTTCACTGAAGGACCTAGCCCACTTGTCTGAAATGAAAGACTGAGATTTGATTGTTTGTAAGACATTTGGTACCTGGACTCAGCCTTCACTCCTGGCATGAGGGCCACTGTGGTGAAAAAACCCTTGTAAAAGCCATCATGCAGGTAGCTCAGCCAAGCGCTTGACCACACCCACAGGCGTCAGCGCAAGGCTTCCTTTTCTCATTTGATTAGGCAGAGTGCTTGCACTGACAACAGTGAAGCACCCAGAGAGCACCACTCCCAGCAGAAAACACTCAGAGGATATACTCAGAATCCTCTTCACCCTCCATAAACCATACAAAGAAACCACATGCATTCTGCAAACTCTCAAGACACTTTTGAAGTCGAAGCTGCTAAGTTCAGTATTTTACCCTTTGCTTCTTCTGCACAGAGGCAGGGCCTGATTAAATCAAGCTCCTCATCCACCAGCTAGCCTGCAAGTTTGCACTAACTCTAGCGCTTTACAATCCCAGTAAGGACGGTCTTCGTACTTCTCTGTCCTGGACATAAAGGGTGTGCAGATCCAGCACCAAGATGGAACTTACTCCTCAGTAAGGTAGGAGAGACAACCAAGGTGCAGGTCTGATGCGCCTCTTCAGGACTGACACAAGAAACAACAGTGAAAGATGGCTTTTGATGTGCAGGCTAGGGCATAAGCACACGGCAAGAATTAGGACTTTGCCAGCCCTTACAAGTTTTGAGGAGTACAGAACAGAAGTGATAGCCAGAGAACAAAAAAAACCCAAAAAACAACAACATACATTTAATAGGTATTTCCCCAGAGAAAACACTGCTTGACTCTGGAAACATGTCCTCTGGAATATTCCTTCTGCCCTTGATAGGAAGAGGATGTTTGCCTGCCAGTATGCTCCCCGTAAAATCTGCAGAAGGGAAGGGGATGCCCAGGACTGCAGCTCAGAATCACCTGGATATCAATGGCCACGTGCACCATCATTCTGACAATGAGGATTTACTGACTGGTGAGATAAAGTGATGATTTTAGAAGCACAGGAGGGTTTATTTTATGACTAGAGAGCTAAATGGAGCATAGAGTTCTGAGTCTGTCACAAGCTCAAGGCTTATGACTAACTAGACCAGCCTTCCAATTTGCTTCCCAAAGACTGGAAGAGGAGCTGCCATTGGCACAGTATCCAAACACTGGGGGCGGAGGCACCAAACAAACCTTACAGTTTCTAAAAATACACACAGACATCAAGATAAAACTGGGCAGTGAGGATTTTCATAGTTGGGCTTCCCTGGAAAGAAAATAGTATAGCACTAAATATGTGAAGCAAAATAATACAAGATGTGTCAGGATCTATGCACTTCTGTTTTAAACAGAGGGTGCAAACTGGATTACAGCATTCAGAACTTTTTTCCTCACTTACTTTCTTCCTTGTTTTACAAAAAGGAATAAGAAAATCCATTTATCAATTTACTAGGAATACAATGAGTTTAGAAGCAAACTGATTGCACTTCGTTAGGTTTTCCTGCATGTCTCAGTCTTCCTGCCTCCACAGAAACTGGAAGATGAAACTGGCAAACACCAGAACATCTCTACCCTTATTAAAAAGAGCCTAAGGTTTATCTCACATTTGTAAACATCCAAATGTCATTGTATTGTAAAAAAAAATCCCAGTAGAGTTGGAACAGAAGGTACTGTAGACAATCCTACCTGGCTTCCAAAGAAAACAAGTCTTACGCTCTGGCATGAAATGACTAACAATGTGTGCCAGATTGAGATTTCTCTCCAAAAGAAAAAACTGATTTCATGAGAAATTGGTACTGAAACAGGTTAAACTAAGTTGGTGAGAGAAATTAAGAATGCCAGGGCTGGTATTAAGTGTGGACCTGACAGAAACACACATGAAGAGCTGAATTCTCTAATTTAGCAAAGGCTCATACAAGAAATCAATAAGCAAAACACAATGAGGAGGAAAGTAACTTCTCAGTGTTTTTTCACCTGTTCAGTGTCCATGAATCAGAACTGCCCTGCCAAGCAGTCAGGCAAACTTCTCAGGAAAGGCAAAGAACAGCCCATCCAAAACCTAACTGGTGAAATACCAAATGTTCTTTGGTCCACTCCTCGAAAACACATTGCTCTTTGCTCGGAGGCAGGGGCTCACGCAGAGCCACTCCAGTGTGGCACGGGGACTTGAGCAGGAGTCACAGACTGTCAGTGCTCTTATTTTTATGCAGTGCATGTAGAAATGTTCCTAAACCTAATGATCTTTGGCAGATATGGACATACCAGTCCATCCAACCAACCAGAGCTACTGAAGGCATTAGGTCAGTAACCAGGGCCATCTACAGTACCTGTTGATTGAAGCCATGCTTCTCTTCTATGACAAATGTGTTATACAAACTCCACGGGAGTCCAGTCACTGCACTGAAGAGGGTTGCCAACAACAGAAATACCAATGACTGAACAATCTGAAAAAAAATAAATCTGATCTTTACTGATTTGTACTTACATTAATATTACAGGTTTTAAAAAAGGATGAAGCTAGATAAATTCAAACAAATAAAATGTTTGTGATAATTAGATTAATGACCCCTGGAACAGCTTACTATATTAAAGAAAGAAAAGAAATTTAGTGATGAAATAGATATAAAATAAAAACTAAGGATTTGGGACAAGAATTTGGATAGATGCCTCATCCAGAATACAAGGACAACATGAGCAGTAGCTCAAATTTCTTACCCTTTTATTATGCAGGAAGATCATATCTAGGATTAATAAAAAGACAAAAATCGAACCAAAACGTCCCCCAAAACCCAATGCATCACCTCATTTAACTGAAGTAGCTTTAAGACTTGTATGCTTTTAACAGACAAGGATATTTTAATTAATAAGCTAATTTAAAAGACATATACTGTTATCAGGTCTGAGACTCACTCCGCCACCGCATTCACCAGAAACTGTTATTTTTATGATATTGTGCCTATAGCCGAATCGCACTTCTAGTAAATGGCAAGCTTAAAAATAGAAATTATTACAACAGTATAATTCACAGAGCAAAAGTTTCCACTAAAATTTAAAGACTGCTTACCTCATATTCTGGTCCAAACCCAGCACGACCAGAGATCTGCCCAGACAAATTCCAGAGAAAAGGAATTCCTCCACAGAGGAGAATCATCTTGAAAATAAAACCACAGTGTTACAATGAAATAGACTGTCACCTTATTTGACTGAAATTTCAGCACAATGAGGACCTTTTAAGGGTGAATGAGAACAGTTTTATAATTAACCTCTTTGCTCCCCTCTGACCTGAGCAGTGCGTAAAGAAAGTCTGGAATGTTTGGGAATGGTTTAGCAGTGCGTAAAGAAAGTCTGGAATGTTTGGGAATGGTTTGTTTTTACTTTACAGAAGTGCAGATCATGTCAAGCTTCCTCCATCCTGGGAAATACAATCACATTTACTGCAGACTTTGCTGCTATAAAGGCTTGGACATAAAGGATATTTTTCAGAGACCTTCAAACTCATTACCCTACAGCTGTGTGACGGCATCGCCTGAAGGGGGATGCAAGACTCAGCAACCTGACTGCACGGGGACAGCCTCACCTGCACTCCGGACAGCCTCACCTGCACTCCCTGCCGAGAGGAAGGGAATATCACCCTAATTTCACTTTCAGTCCTACTGCTGCTTCAGGCATTTTAAGACAGCTTCATGTTCTCCCCTTCCGCCTGCCTCGCGATGCCTCCCACGTTCAGGAACGAGGAGCACACGGATCAGAACGAGGACACCACCATCGAAGCAATGCCCGAGGCAGAGCTACTGAAGCCAGGACGTGCTGATCCTCTAGGCAGGGGCTGGTGGTGTTCACTGAACAGCTTGACTTCCACGTTTCACATTTACTTTCTTAGCAACTAATGTATTGCTATATATATATCTAAAAAATCGCTTTTCAAGTAGGCAGACTTCCAGTACAGACAGTACCATGTTTTTATCTACTTACTTATTTTCAAAGGGCTTAATCTTATAATCTAACTATTACCCTAATAATGTATTTTGAGCATCAGCAGGAGATGGAAAGGACCAAAGCAAGCTCATTTTTTCTTTGCAGGCTTCCTCTAAGTTCCAGAGCTGGAAATCCCAGAAGGACCAACCCCTGAACAAAGACAGCTGTTAGCATGATGGTGATCCTACTTACCAGTTAGAAAGAAACCCACGTAATTAATAGCTGAAATAAAGCAATGCATATGAGTAATTCTAACACAGCATCTTCTAAAACCATACTTCTAAAAGCAAAGTGTTGCAAAACCGTCATCCAATTTCATCAACACTTGCCATGAGAGCCTCTTTCAGGTTCAGGCAGTTCCCAAAGTCAATAAAGGATGGAGTTACACTCTAAGGAAGCTGCGAACCCAGACAACAGAGGCCAACTCACTGCAGCTCTGCTGCAATCAGATAATCCCAGGACATATTCTGAGAAATAGAAAGACACAGCTCAACATCACAGAAAGGAGCAGTAACTCATCATCACATACATGTAGAGAAGAAGCTGCTCATACCCAACACATCAGGGGTATCAGCTTGATTGTATTTTATTTGGAAAAGACCCTTAAGATCATTGAGTCCAACAGTTAACCTAACAGTACCAAGTCCACCATTAAACACTGTCCCTAAGTGCCACGTTTAAACTTCTCCAAGGATGGTGACTCCACCACTTCCCTAGGCAGCCTCTTTCACCACTTGACAACCCTTTCTGTGAAGTAATTTTTCCTAATATCCATCCTAAATCTCCCCTGGTACAACCTGAGGTCAATTCCTCTCATCCTGTCACTTGTTACTTGGAAGAAGAGACAGACCTGCCTGGCTCCAGCCTCCTTTCAAAATCTGCAGTGAGTGATGAGAGGTCTCCCCTCAGCCTCCTCCAGCCTAAACGGTTCCAACTTCTTCAGCCACTCCTCATAATTCTTGTGTTCCAGACCCTTCACCAGTTTTGTTGCCACACCATTTCTTATCCAAACCAAGATGCTGCTGGCCATCTTGGCCATGCTGCTGGTTTGTGCTCAGCTGCTGTCGACCAGGTCCTTTACTGCTGGGCAGCTTTCTGCTGGGCAGCTCTTCCCCAAGCCTGGAGTGTTGCATGGGATTGTTGTGATCCAAGTGCAAACCTGGCACTTGGCCCTGTTGAATCTCATCCAATTCCTCTCAGGAATGAGGTGCCTACGAAGATGCTGTCTGAAATGCAATGAGCAATTACAGCCTCAGTTACAACCACACCATTGCTGCAGCCTTCAGACAAGAGGTATTTTCCTTAAGAGGAAATATGCTGGGGCCATGGCAGCATACAGGTACATAGGAGAAGGTCTGTAGTGATGTTTTTATTAGTTTGAGCACAGCAAGTGGAACTAGAAGGCAGGTTTCTTCAAGTCACAAGTGAAGCCATCAGTCTCCAGTAGAATTAAGAACAAGTTCTCAAAACTCAAGAAAATGCGTATCAAGTCTGGAGGTGTTTGCAGCAGCCAGCAGAAGATGACCAGAGTGAGCTGGATACTCAGTCTCTGCTAAGGCCATGGCCGGAAGTTCTCAACGTTATCACATAAGCTGTTATCACCCTCATTTTCTAATCCAACCATTTGGACTACTCCAAAGGTAATGACTATCACTCAAAGTGCTCCAGCTGCCAACTAATTCAGCCCTGAACTTTATTCCAAACTTGCATTCTCTTTTCAGTGTCCAGTTGACATTACTGACCAGAAGCAGCTCTACAGGCCTCCAAGATTGTCTATTTTTTTAGATGAGTGAGTGCAGTTGGGGAAGTACTATTACCTAGATTTTTTGCTGATCTTTAAAACATACCCAAAAAGGCACCATAAGGATGATTTCCAACTCTCTATTTTCCAAGAAAACCTCTTGTCCTAAGATGACAATGGACAGGGCAGGGGGAGAAATATGCAAAGCAATGTGTGGAACCTGATGAAGAAACACTGATAGAGGGTGACTGGGTACCAGGACCATTATATAGCTGTAGGTTATTTCACTCCAGCAAAGTAAAACCTATATTAATGGAGCCACAATGAAGAAATGAGATGTATGAACCACTGGACTGGCAAGCATTACCTTGCTTCCACAAAGCTCTGCAACCTCTATAGCAAATCTGCAAATGCAGGAAGTTTGGACACTGAAGAAACCTGCAGGCCCACCAGCAACTATCCTGGGACAGCTCACTCCCAATCCCAAACTCAAGAAGTACTGGGATACAGAATCCCAAGACCACAGCCCATCAAACCCAAGCAGGTACTCTTGTTCAGAAGATGAAAAAAAACAACTAACAATACTAGTAGAACACGGGCACACTCCTCAGCTGACTGTGTAGACCTACTGTTTCAGGCCAGAACTTCGCTCATCAGTCAGGAGCTTTAATACATATATGCCATGTTTTTTTCCTTGACTTTTGTTCATTAGTGTCACTGCAACACAACTGTTTCCTAGCTGTTTAACATCACCACAGCTGAGACAGTGGAATAACACGTAAACTAAGATGCTTGACTCGGTAACTGGTTTTGACTCCTAAGTAGGAAGCATCAGCAGAGTCTGGGGTTTGTGGCTCCACTATGGAAGGCAACTGGATGCAGTCTTTCTGTAGCAAATCCATCAGATGCCAAAATCATCGTGGACCTGTTATTACAGTAACAGGGACCGAACTGAAAGAAAAGGCCATGAGAGAAAGCAAAGGCCGCGCTTTTCTTACACAGTCACAACCACAGAACCACAGAATGGTCAGAGTCAGAAGGGACCTTTTAAACATCATCTGGTCACCCTCCTTCAGTTTAAAACCACTGATCCTTGTCTTATTACTACAGGTCTTGGTAAACAGTCTTTCTCCACCTTTTTTTATAAGCACTCTAAGTACTGAAAGGCTGCCATCAGGTCTCACCAGAGCTGCTGCTTCTCCAGGCTGAACAACCTGAACTCTTTCAGCCTGTCCTCACAGGAGAGGTTCTCCAGCCTTATGACCATTTCTGTGGCCTCCTCTGTACCCACTCTAACAGGTCCATGTCTATCTTGCACTGGGTTCCCCAGAGCTTGGCACAGAGCTCCAGGGGGTGTCTCACCAGAGCAGAGTATCACAGATCAGAGGGGCTTAATTCCTCTAACCTCTCTCCACCTACTGGCTGGGCTTCTTGTTATGCAGCTCAGGATACAGTTGGTCTTCTGGGCTGTGAGCACATGTTGCAACCAATTTTTCACCCACCAGTAGGCCAAGCTCTTCTCTGCAGGGCTGCTCTCAATCCCTTCATCAATCTCAATCCCTGGTCTGTACTGACAGTAGGAGTGCCTTGACCCAGGTGCAGGACCTTGCACTTGTCCTTGTCAGACCTGATGAGGTTTGCACAGGCTCACTGCTCCAGCCTGTCAAGGATGCCCTGGATGGCATTACCCTCCCTCTTGCATACCAACTGCTCCTCTGAGCTTGGCATCACCTGCAGACTTGCTGAGGGTGCACTCAGTCCCACTGTCTATGTTGTTGATGAAGACACGAAATAGTATTTATCCAAATCTGGACCCTCGAGGGACACCACTGTTTTCCACTTGATCATCAAGCCATGGGCTATAACTCTTCAGATACAGCCATACAGCCAGTTCTTTATCCATCAAACAGTCCATTTGTCCAACCCATACCTCTCTAATCTAGCAGCCAGAGCATTGTGGGGGACCACAGCAATCATCAGCCTGGGTGAAGATAAGCACAGACTGCTGATGCAGTTCTTTGTTGAGCAGGGCACTAAATTCAGTGGCAAGAGAGACTCATTCCAATAATGTACAACTTGTTTTGGCTAAGGCTATCAAGATAAAGCTTCGGAACCTTTGTTGCACTTGCTAGGTGATTACCATCACACCCTGTCCACTAACCCACTGGGGGAGGATGGCTTCATTTATTAGATGAAATATTGTCTCAAAAGTTGGTCAAACACACAAAGCCTTTCAATTTCACACAAAAAGTGTCTGGAGTTCTACTTAGCATCCCCAAAAGCACAACAACAAGAAAGCAACTGCTATACTGACACAGGTATAACAGCATTGTTACAAGTTCACAAGTTAAAATAGAAAATAAAAAAGGTACAGGTTAGACTCCACAAGAGACCAGGAAATGCAAAAGCAAAGAGAGGCCACAACTCTTAAGCATTGGGTTTGCATCACAGTTATGCAGTTACACAACTTACACTAGTTTACAATACTATTTTCATTACCTTTATAACTGACCTTTTTGCTTCTGTAAGTTCATTGTGCAGTAGATCATACTCTAATAATATCGCTAGGCCTTCCAGATTTTGGTGTTTGACGTAAGATGTCAGCATGCCAACAGTGCAGCTGCACAGCATCACTACAAATCACAGTTTTCACAGCTGAATTAAATGAAAAATATCCTACAAGTGCTAGAGCAGCGCAGGTACGCAGGTACTTACAGTGCCCTCCACCTCTGAATACAAGCCTGACCAGAAGCTGAAAGTACTTTTGTCCAGTTGATACAAACGAGATTTCTCAAATGTTTCTGAATCCATGATTTGTCCTAATTCCTGGGGTACGTGTGTTGTTGTTCTATACACCCGTCTCTGAAAAATTAAAAAAGAAATTTATATCCAGTATTTTTAAGGTGATAAACAAGATTTAAAAGTAAACATACCACAATTCCCTGGCCCACCTCAGAAAGCTTTACAAGAATCCCAAATATTCTTAAATTTCCAGTTTCTATCAAGCTCCAAACATAAAACTGAAGTATAACTTTTTGTTATAAATAGAAACTGAGTTGCCTACTTTTTAATTTACTTCCAACACAGCTGCTATACACACTCATTTTTCTACAGGATGTGACGTGCAGCACTGCAGCAACGACTCAGCAGAGTTTGAAACCAAGCACCAAATCCTCCCACGCAGGGCACGCAGCCTCGCCAGCTCACGGCCACGGCAGCAGCTCAGAGCTGCTTCGCTCTCGGCAGGAAAATCGCCACTAGGAAATTTGCAAAGACAAAAAGCCCTTATTTCATCCCCTGCCTTATGTCATTTCAGTACAGGACAAGAGGCAACAGCTCTAAACTGGAAGGCGGAAGATTTTGATCAGAAATTCTTCATGATGACGGTGGGGAGGCCCTGGCCCAGGCTGCCCAGATGGGGTGGCTAGGAAATATACTGACTTAGATGTGGAAACAGAGCAGGCTAAAGTGCAATTGGCTTTGATTTTCTTAGGACAGTCACAAGGTGACATAAGGAAAAAACTACAGAAGTTGGAGGGCGCAGAGTTGCGCGATTTGGATAAGTTCTTAGAGGTGGCTTGGAAGGTTTATAATAATCGTGAGAGAGAGAGTGTTCAAAGGCAACAACGGAGCCTGCTGGCAGTGGTACAAGGCAGAGACCAGAGTAATTTTAGAAGTCAGGGCAGAGGAAGAGGAAAGATACATTCACAGATGGAACACCCCATCCCTGGAGGTGTTCGAGGCCAGGCTGGATGGGGCTTGGAGCCGCCTGATCCAGTGGGAGAGGTTGGAACTGGATGGGCTTTGGGGTCCCTTCCAACCATTCCATGGCTCTATGATTCAATCTTTATCTCTTCTCAGAAGCAGAGTTCCTACCCTTTGTCACTTCAGAACACGCGTTTCCTCTGACTGGAGCCTCCAAGGGCGCCCCCGGCTCCCGCAGCCCGGGCCGGGGCGCCCCCGCCGCAGCCGCCGAGCAGGGCAGGAGGCCGGAGGCCGCAGCCGAGGGCGCGGAAGCCGAGCGGCGCGGGCCGGGCCGCGCGCGGCGCCTGCCCCGCACACGGCTCACCCCCTTCCCCCCGCTCTCGGAGCCGCCGCCCGCCCCACGGCTCCCGGTGCGCTCCCCCCGCTCCTCGCCACCCGAGGGCCGCGCTTCCCGCTCCGCCCCGCGCTCCGCCGCCACGGCCGGGGGGACCCCGCCGAGCCCCGGCCTCGCGCGGCTCCCGCGCCCCGGACAGCGCCGGACTCCGCCCGCAGCTGCGGCCCCCCCGACCTGCCGGTGCGCCAGGAACGCCTCCCAGAGGTAGACAGCCCAGGAGAAGAGCAGCACGGCACAGAAGATGCGCCGCTCGGGCGGCAGCGCGGCCCACGGCTCCCCGGGCTCCGCCATTGCCGCGCGCGCGGAGCCGCCTGGGCCGGGCGGGGCTGCCGGGGGGGGCGGGGCTGACAGAGGGGCGGGGCTGACAGAGGGGCGGGGCTGACAGAGGGGCGGGGCTGCCGGGGGGGCGGGGCTTACAGAGGGGCGGGGCTGACAGAGGGGCGGGGCTGACAGAGGGGCGGGGCTGCCGGGGGGGGCGGGGCTTACAGAGGGGCGGGGAGGGGAGGGGAGGGGGCGGGCCCAGGCCCAGGGAGGGGCAGGGGGCGGGGCCAGGGCCAGGGTTACGGTTACGGTCCCGTACCGGGGCCGGGGTTACGGTCCCGTACCGGGGTGCCGGTCCCGTACCGGGGCCGGGGTTACGGTCCCGTACCGGGGTGCCGGTCCCGTACCGGGGCCGGGGTTACGGTCTCGTACCGGGGTGCCGGTCCCGTACCGGGGCCGGGGTTACGGTCCCGTACCGGGGTGCCGGTCCCGTACCGGGGCCGGGGTTACGGTCCCGTACCGGGGTGCCGGTCCCGTACCGGGGTGCCGGTCCCGTACCGGGGCCGGGGTTACGGTCTCGTACCGGGGTGCCGGTCCCGTACCGGGGCCGGGGTTACGGTCCCGTACCGGGGTGCCGGTCCCGTACCGGGGCCGGGGTGCGGTCCCGTACCGGGGCCGGGGTTACGGTCTCGTACCGGGGTGCCGGTCCCGTACCGGGGCCGGGGTTACGGTCTCGTACCGGGGTGCCGGTCCCGTACCGGGGCCGGGGTGCCGGTCCCGTACCGGGGCCGGGGTTACGGTCCCGTTTGGAGCCCGCGAGCCCGGGCTGCCTGTCCGTGCCTCGGGCAGGGGCTCGGGCGGCGGACGCTGCCGGGGTCCCTCGCGGTGCGCGGGTGCGGAGCGCGCGTTCCCTCGCGGCGCTGAGGCGGCGGGACTCCGGCTCCACCGGAACAAGGGAAGGCCGGCCCAGCGCTGGAGCGAGGGCTTCGCTTCCTTAGAACTGTCCGTGAAGGTCACGGAATCCCCCGTCAATCCCTGGAGCCCTCCCAGCATCTCCAACCGGAGAAACTCCAGGATCAGCGCGCGGGGAGGCTGCAGGAACCCCGGGGGGAGGTTGAACGGTTTTGCTGCGAGTGGCGACGGGTTCCGTGGCTGCTGGTGACCAGTGACGTCCCGCTGCACCCAACCACCTGCTGGATCCGAGAACCTCTGTGTAAAACCACACTGGGTGCCCTGGGTGGGCTGGGTCACCCCGTGGGCACGGATGTGTTTGCCCTTGTACATCGTCCCCTGGTCTCAGCTGTGCAGGCCGGTTCCGAGCTCTCCTGAGCGCTGGGCTGTGGGGCAGAGCGAGCTGGGGCTCCCCAGAGCAAGACTCAAGGCCCGTGTAGAAACCCAACTGTTATCACAACCAATTTAAAGAAGTCTTCTGCAGGCTGGCCAGGGCTGCAAGGCTGGGGCAAAGGATGTTGTGGGGCAGAGCATGAACAGACGAACAGTGATCCCTCCAAAGGCAAAACCGCTTTCAGAGTTCTGTCCCATGTCTGCAGCCATTCCAGCACCTCAACCTCCAGTCTGACTCAGCAGAAGGGGATCACAGAGGTACCCAGAGGCAGAAACAGGATGGATAGGAAAAGGGTTTGTCTCTTCCTGACTGTCCCATGAGAATGCAGATTGATCAATGTGGAGGCCGTAGGAGATTTTTTGTGGGCCTGCACACGCACCAAGTCTCCTGAATCACAGAAAGAACGTTGATGGTGTAAACCAACAGGCCTGGTTTGTGGAGCACCAATCTAATCATCTTCCTCCATAAGAGGCAGAGGAGTGGATCAATAGAAATGGGGTAGAACTGGTTGGGCAAGGACAAACTTAATACAATCCCCAAGTGAATCTGATCACTAGGTCAGCACACTCCTGCATCTGCCCATTTCCAGCAGCAGTGGTGTCCATAGGCCCCTTGCACATGGAGCTCAAAGCCAGACTCCTTCAGGTTCCACACGGCGTGGCGGCCATCCCTCCCCATCAGAAATCTAAGGAAGTATTCTATACCTTCCTTTAACCTAACACAACATATAAATAAGGCGTAGATAAGAGAGTTCACTCTCTTATCTTCTGGCGAGGTTTGGGAACAGTGGGTCTCATGTTGGTCTTCTCTGGAGCTGAGGCCTGTGGTGACTGCTGTTGTCTGCCCACATGTGAGGGGAGAATACTGGGCCTGGTTTGGCTGTCCTGCTTTTCTCAAGGAAAGTGGTGATATTTTGCTAGTTCTTTATTTTGTTAGCTACCAGGTTTTTCAATTGTGCATACTTGTTTTGGTTTTGTCCCTTTTTGCTCCTTTTTCCTATTTCCCCTTCCCCTCTTCCCTTCCTTGGGAGTTTTACATAATATCCTTACTGTATATAACTGTGTATATGTAAAAATACACATATATATTTGGTATAGTTGGGTTAGTTTCAGTTTCTCTCAATTTCTATATTTTTTTTTTTCCTTTGCCTGAAGAGGGGAGAGGGAGGAGCTTTCACTGAGTATTGGAAATTTTGGCAGGAAGCTACGCGAGAGGGATTCTGAGTTCAGTCACAGTGACAGGGAGTTACACCTGTGGGGACCTATGTTGTCAGCAGGTCAAGAGAGGTGATCCTTCCCCTCTGCGTAGCTGCACTTGGAGTGGCCCTCTTTTGCTAGACTCCCCAGTACAAGAGAGACATGAAGCTACTGGAGTGAGTCCAGCAAAAGGCCATGATGATGAAGGGACTGGAGCATCTTTCATATGAGGAAAGGCTGACAGAGCCAAGACTGTTCAGCCTGGAGAAGAGAAGGTTCAGGGTGACCTTATCAATGGGTGGAAATATCTAACATGAGAGAATGAAATCAAAGGAGCCAAACTTCTTGGCAGTGCCCACTGGCAGGTAAAGATGCAATGGGCACAAATCAAAAAATGTGGAATGTCATCTGAACACAAGAGAAGCTTTTTACCATGAGAGTAAAAATGCTGTCCAGAGAGATTGTGAAGTCTCCATCTTTGGAGATATTCAGAAGGTGTCTGGACATGGTCCTGGGCAACCTGCTCTTGCTGATCCTGCTTGAGCAGCAGGTAGGGGTTAGGGGTTGGACTAGATGATCTCAAGAGGTTTGTTTCAACCTAAGCAATCATATGACCACGGGCAGCCCATTTTCACAGGTCTGGCAAGTGAACTCCAGACAGAAAGCGTGCCTTGCTCCCTTCTGGATCAGCTCCAAATCAATCAACATAGTGTTAACTAGACCATCAAGAAAACCATAGTTGAAATTGCACCTCTGGGCCTGGCATCAAGGTTTTCTCCCAGTCCCAAAGATCCAGGTGACCTGCTACAACCTTGGTGACCCAAAGGGAATAGGCTGGGGAAAAGCAGGGTCATTATACCCCTAGGGACTAGAGCGTGGTGTATGTCCCAAGGGAACATGACACAGCACCCTCAAGAGAAAACTCATCCTACTGTCCACAGTGTTCAGCAACACTTATCGTGCCATGCTCCTGAGGTCTCCTGGGCAGTCCTGATGCTCATGCCAGCAGTGTGAAGCAGGAGCTTATGCTCAGCACAGATGAGCAGTGTACACTAGCTGTACATTTTCGCCTTTGCCTAGTTTTGCTCCTCCTCTAACAATAGACCTGGAATCCCTTCTTCCACTCGGTGTTTTCTGGGTACTATTCTGACGCAAGTACATCTCATGCTGAAATTGATAGAAAACTGCATCCATTTCATTGTCTCAATTTCAGATGCTATGGAATTAAAATACCTTCTTTTATGCTGTATTGTTAACTGTGCACAGGATCCAAAACCCTGCCTTATCTCCAACTCCACCTCTCCCAAATACTTTTCAGCTGGCTCCATCTGATAGCATTCGGAAGTTTTCCACCCATCTTTGCTTATCTGCTGCTGCTACTCAGCAAGCCTTGTCTGCATTCATTTACATCTGCCACCCTTTCCGCTATTGCACAACAAGCACTTGCATTCTAGAGCTGAATTACCTTTTCCAAACACAACATTGCTGCTTCCCTGTTCATACCTGCTCCTGCCCTCCCTGCTCCCTGTAAAAGTAAGAATTTCAGCAGGCCTGCTTGGATAAGCAGGCAGTTTCTTAGTGACCTGAAATGCAGAAGAGTGAACTCCCAACTGACACACGGCTCCTCTCTGGTGCTTTAGCCCACAGCTCAAAGGGCCTTCCATTATTATTGTATGAACAATTTTTGCTACAGAGGCCAGTCATCTCTGTCCTGCCCTTTCACAAGCTCACAGAGGTCTTTTTCCTCACTGCTTCTACAGAAAAGATCTCCCAGAACTCCTCTAATACATCTGCAACTTTTGTTCCCAATCTCCAGTACTGCATTCCTATCAATTCCCTTGCTGTGAGCTTATGCAGCTTCTTGCTGTTACCTGAGGGGAAGGCAGGGACGGAGTTCTCCTCAGTGTGTGTTTGCCAACCAGTCCAAGGGCCATTACGTTTTTCTTCATCCACTGGACTTTGCATTTCCCAGGTACATACAAGACATTTAAATTATTTATCTTCAGTACAAGTTACCCAGTCTGAGTGTAATAATTCATGTAAAGCCTTGCTAGGACTTGTCCAAATCCATTCACAGCCATATAAAGTGTGAAAATTAATACTGACTGAACTGGTATTTGGGTTTCTGCCCTGGTTTGCATGCAAGCAGTCCCATGGCTGTCCCCTAAAGCTGCTTTTTTCTTCTTGCAATGCAGTACCATTGATTTCTAATTTTCCTGCAGAAAGATCATGGGATTACAGAACTACAACTGTCAATAAATTTGTGCTTAAAATACAAATTTGTTTATAGAACAAGCAACAGCAGGATTAGGTTTTTTTAGCAGGCAAGCTGAACTCTGAAGAACTTTGACCAATAGCTTAAACAGGATTGTATAAAGGCAATTTTGTACGATTTTGTGGAGTTCTTGGGTGGCAAGTTGGCAATAGAGCTTCTATGAACAATATATACGAAATGCAAAGTCATAGGTTTAAAAAGATCAAATGGGAGCTTGACAGAAGCAGGAAGCTCTGCTCCAAATGGAGGGGCGTGGTTGCCCCACTGGGTACTTTATTTGTTCGTTAGTCACACTACAAGGACACGGGACCTCCAAACACCCTGCACTTTGAATTGCTGGGTTTGACAGTGAATTATAAGTGAACCCATTCGTCTGCTCATGCCACAACAGGCAGATGCACTGTGAGTTAAAATCAGTTTTTCCTGCTTTGAGGTCCTGATGATTCAAGTATGTTTGAACATTGTGCAAACTTGACATTAAAAGGCAGACTTTTTTTTTTAAAAGAGATAAAAATCACTTTGGAACACACTTCAGCTACTTCAGGTGTCTGACCCTGTTACAGTATTTAACCTTTTGGCTCTAACTTCCATTTTTAAAAGCTAATGAGAAGAATTATGCACTGTACTCCTTTCATTATAAGCAGCTTCCAGTTTAGAGAAAAGAAATGACAGAAAAGATATGCAATGAAACTACACTTACGCAGCCTGGTGCACACCTTATAATTTTTATTTTAAGGATGCCTAAGTAACTTTCGTAGGTGTCGTATGAAGCTGCCATTTCTGCCTGGTGTTGGTTGTAACACTGTACTCCAGACATTTTTTTAGACAGCTGCTTTTTTAGACACCAGCATTCATGGTCTGTTTTAAACAACATTTCCCAAAGTTTTCCCTAGTTCCTTTCCACTGTTACTGTTTCAGTCACAGTATAAAACCCCAGAAAACACCCTGACAAACCCCAAGCCCTCAATGAGGAAAAAGCTGTGAAGGCTGCTTGCTCATTAGCATCTTCACAGAGACTGGGAAACATCACTTACAGGGGAAACAGATTCTGGGCCTCATGATGTATCCAGAAGCACAGCAAGAAATGAGACACGTAAGAACAAGAAACACCTTAAAATATTATATTACTCTTCTGGTAAATCTTTCAGCTAGGTTTTATTCATTATCCAAAATGCTAACCAGCAAACCCAGAATGCGCACTGACACTTCCATGTGACACAACTCTCTTGGAAGTCTGTCAAAGCTCTTCAAACCCTTACATTGTACCACACTCTCAGAAGCATCTTATTCCTTTAAAGGGAAAGGAAACTAGAACTTTCTCATCTCTAAGTGGCAAGTGCTTTCTGCCTAATTATAATTCTTTCAAGTCTGAAAAAAGCACAGAGAATATTATAAAATAAAATGTAATACTTTACTTTTCTGTATCTATTCAGTTTCAGTCTGATAAATTATCTACAAATGCATAAATCTTAAGCAACATTATCCAATGCACTCACAATGGTCCCAAATTCAATTACAAGAAAACCACATTAAAGATTTACTATACAGTAAACAAATGGGTGAAAAACTGTAATTTATTGAAACTCATAACTCAAAAAATATAAGATGCTGTAGTGTACAATATGTTACACAAAGCACCCTTGGGTGCACATTCAAGTCAAGTAATAACTCCATCGCCCCCCAAACCCTGGTACCCTAGAACTTGTTCCATATACAATCATGCACACTTACTCTCCAAGAGGAAGCCCCCAGTATTCTGATGTGTTAAATAGCACCAAAATCAGCATAGTCCATTGAAAAAAACGGGGAGCTAAATAAACTTGGCCGATACTTTTAACAGATATCATACATTCATGGAATTAAACAGTCTAAACTAACCTAAACTGTGTGTACTGTAAAAATTACTGTTCTAATTTGAAGTTCTCCCCATATCAGCAGTAGTGGAGGCAATCTGCTCTAAGCAAAACTACCTATGTACTTCCTACACAAAGCTCATCTGCCTTTTTTGATGGAAATAAGTCTATGAGCGGTGTGGAAAACTTGGATCTTTCAAGAACAACTACTGGTCTTAAGTAATGGAGCTGTTTTAAGGCGAGGTCTCCACAGTCCGTTAGCGCCTTGTCCAAGATTGCCCTCAAATTTTCTAAAGAAGGGGCAGATGACGATTCTGACAGCAAGGGCTGGATTTCTGTTAGCTGCTCATGATTATTTTGGGGTATCACTACATTTTTGTCATTTACAAAACTATTTATGGGTGCATCCCCTTGATCATCTCCCTCTTTTTGCAAGGTTTTGTCTGCTGGCAGCTGCTCAGGAGGCTCCCACTCCACTACCTCCTCAAAATCATCATCATCGTCGTCATCTTTCCCCTCACTTTCCTGAATAAACTTTAAAAATGAAGACTCAAATCCCATTGGTTTATATGTCTTTAAATCAAATGGTTTGGGCACTAGAGGCTTCTGAAATTTGTCTTTTGCAGCACAAAGTACATTTCTCTTTACGTTTTTATTAACTGCACTGTGCTGACACCCCCCCGGGTCTCCCTCTCTGGGCAACTCTAACTGTAAACTGGAGAGGTAAGAGCTGTTCTCTTGCTCACTATTTTCAGAAAAATCTTCAGTTTTACACGTAACCACCTCCCTGATGTTATGCTCTTCCAAACAGGCGTTCTTTGAACTATGATTGCATTTTAAAGTGCCTGAATACATAAAGGCACTGGCATCAAAACTCACACTACTCGATGGACATCTGTTTTGGTCTTCATTGCTTACATCTTGAGGCTTGCAGTCAGTATTTGGCACAGGTTTTTCACCTTCCTGCACACCCTCAGGATTAGCTGTTTTATCCTCTTTAATATTGACACTTTTTTTAGCTGACTCTACAGCTGCTTCAGAGCAGGACTGTTTTTCAGTCATTACACCACATTTAACACACACAACCAGTTTCTGAAGCCTTTGCTCTATGTACATATTGGTCATCTGGTGCGTGCGCTTATAGTGCCTCACTATACTGCTCTCCAATTTGACAACAGACAAACAGCCCTGAACCATGCAAGGGTACTGGGTCTGGTTCGACTTCTCTTTGCACATCTGTAGGGCTTCCTCTTTTGTTTTGAAATTAATTAAATGTTTTTCTCTACTTCTGCTAATTCTTTTAGATTTTTCTTTTAATTGCTTCCCATTTTGCTTGCTTGTGTCAAAACTGTCTTTCAAATAACCTTCATTTTTATTTTTTTCTTCATCATCTTCCTCCTCTTTCTGATTCCCAAAGAGACTATCATAATATTCACTATGTCGGAAATACACATGCTGAGAGTAGTGGCTGTAATTTGTGAAAATTCGATTACAACCATTAAGGTCACAATGGATTTCAAAATCTTTGTTTAATTTTTCTTCATTGGCATGTTCTTCTATGAGGTGCCGTTTCAGCTTATTAAAGGTACAAAACACAGCAGGGCAGTGGGCTTGATTACAAGCAAATCTTACAGATTCAGATTCAGCAAGCAGTTTTTGATCCTCTATGTGTTCATTGTGGAAATCACTGCGATGCTTAGCAAGAGCTTTATAACATAAAAACCGCTTACCACAGTCTTTGTATGTGCATGCAAATATTTTTTTACATTTGACAAGTTCCCTTTTTGTTCTTGCTTTGTCTTTTTCTAAGCAGAGCTGTTCCTTATTGTACTGGTGAACAGTTCTGTAATGGCGAATCAACCCTTTCTGGTTGGTAAATGCCGAGTTGCAGCTTTTATGTATACAATGGAATGGTTTGTGGTACTTATGCAATATATAACACAAGTTTCCTTTAGCAACTGTTCTTTTGCTTCCTCTTCCCTGTCTTGCTTCCAGTTCTTCCCTATGGCTGTCCAGAGAAGCTATGTTAGATGTTTTTCTTGTTATGTTACTGTCTGTCTCTTCACTGGACTCCAAATCTGTCTCAGAACTACAGTCTTCCTTTTTAGGATGACACCGCTGGTCAGAGTGGTCTGAATGTTCAATGAATTCAACATTGGCTGCACAGACTGAGGTTGGAACAACACGGTTTTTGTGCGTGTTGTCTGTACATAAACCTACATGATCAAATTTGTCATTAGAACATCCCTTGTGAGTTGCCCTCTCACAGCCAATTTGATGTTTGTTCCTATAGTGAATTCTAAGGTGTGTTTTTCTTGTAAATGACCTTTGGCAAATATGACACTTAAATGGTGAGTACCGATGCTGGAACATATTTAGCTGCAGAACCATTTCCTTCGAGTAGTTATGCTTTTTAACATAATGCATTAAGAGAGCTTCTCTGGTCACAAACTCACACGTGCATCCTTGACATTCACAGAAAAATGGTTTAGCTGCCAGCTGAGTAAGGTACTGGCTGGGTAAATTATCTTGTTGCTCTTGAAGCTGAAATTTTGAGGTAGTTTCATCTCCTGACTCAGGGCACTTGGCATCCCTAGATGAATAGGAGCCCAGAAAAGGCTTGTGCCTTGAAGAACTCTGAATGTTAGAATTTTTTAAGCTTAGATGTTTCAAGCCTAACATCAGTTCCAACATATTATCTTCAATATTTGATTCTTTAGAACTGTCATAAAAAGATGTTTCTGGGGAAGAAGGACAAGTTTCTTCCTTCAGGCCGCTGCTTCCTCTAGCATCTATAGAACAATACAAGCTTTCTGGAGAGTCCGCATTGGTATCTGAATTATGACCTAACCCTGCACTAATGTCTGCAGGGGATTTACTGTCCTGAGTGTCACTCAACAGATTGTGAAAGTCTGTACTTTTCACCTCCATATTTTTTTTACCTTTAAAGTGATATGGATGGGCCCTGCGAAGGTGTTTTTGCATGCTTCTGAAATTTTTGTGTGTGGAACAGCAGCTTTCAAGATCACAGGAGAGTTTTTTATCAAAGCTAACTGCCACATTGGAACACTCTTGTTTCACATCTGCTGGATGGAAAACTCCGTCTTGGGACATGAGAAAACTGGGAACTGACTGATTGTGAGCCATTGTTTCAATCAGTAGAGGAGATACGTGGCCTTGGTTTACTACAGCATCTGTGCTGTGGTCTCCACAATGAAGACTGCAGTTACTCTCACTGTCCAGATCTTCACTGTCTGACAGAGCTTCTTCCTTAATCTGTGGAATTTCCTCAGAGCGTGAGGAATCCAATTTATTACTCAGACTGGAATTTTCAGATTGTTCAAGCAGCTGAGGCTCTCGAAGATAACTGCATTTGTCTTTTGAAACTGATTCTTCAAGTTTTAGTGCTTGCTTCTCTTCCCCATTGGACACTTCATTGTTATGCACTGCAAGGTGATTCTGAAATTCAGTTTTTGAATAATAAAACTTTTTGCAACCAAAGAAATTGCAGGTGTATGAGGCATCTCTGAAGTGCTGCGCCTCATGATGGTAAAGTTGCCCTAAGTCACTGAAAACAATATTACAGCCATTTAGCTCACATTTATAACGAAGATCATCATGCGTTTGTTTGTGATTGAGAAGCTCATTAACTGACCCAAATCTAGCATAGCAATCCATTGACACACACATATATGGTTGAGGTCCACAGTGCACACGTTCGTGCTCCCGCAAATGAAAGGATGTCATGAAATGTCGGCGACAGAAAGCGCACTTCTCTCTCCTGTTTTTCATATCCAAGTAGTGTTTAGCATTCTCATCATTGTTTTGATGTTCAGCTTTCAGATGTACACTTAAGTATTTAAACTGTTTAAATACTCTAGAACAATCTGTTCCGGGACATGGATAGATGTCTCTGTCTTGTAGCTGGCAGTTTTCCAGTTGGCTAAAGGTGACATATTCCTGTGTGTCATTTTCAAAGTTTTCGGGCAGCTGTGGCTGATGTGGCTTCTCCTGAAACACTGTGGGTGGGCTGATGGAAGCCGTTGTATTTTGTGGTGATCTCTCTTTCTTCAGTATTATTTTCTTCTTAGGTCTGTGTGTTCTACTAGGTGGCATTTTAACGTGTTCCATTACATGTGGTACAAAGAATTCCTTTCTCTTGAACTTTTTTGTACACACTGGACACGTGTAAACCCCATCTTCCATATGCATCTTGGAATGATGCAGTATTCGAGCCTCTATACACTCCCTTTTGCAGAGCACGCAAAAAAATTTGTATTGAAGCCATCTCTGGTATCTTTCTGAAGAACCAATTGGTTTTTTTACTCTTGCTTTTTCTTTAGGGTGGTTCATTGTGTCTTTTCCATCATAATATTTATGTTCTTTTGTCTCATCATAGTCACTAAAGAAAGTTTCTAATATATCAGTTTCATTGAGTGACATATGACAACTTGCATCATCCTCGGAATCAGAAGCTGCTTTCCCTAACAGTTTAAGGCAGTGTCGCTTTAAAGTCTTCCAGTCCCAAAACTCAGGATCAAAGGGCCAATACGCTTTTAAAGCTAAAAGCAGCTCACAACGAAGTGAATTTGGAACCAGTGCATTTTCTTCATCAAATTTTTGATCTGGCTGCATATAGAGCTCTTCCAAAACATTAAATCCACTCAAAGTTGGCTCAAGTAAAAATTCCGTGAGCTGACAAGCTCTTCTAACTTCAAGGTCTTCTGGTAACAGGCATGCAATTGTTTTACATACTGATGTCTTCATTTCATCGCTTCCATTTGATCTGATCTGAAGGGCTCTCACGCATAACAGAACAGACACAGCGAGTCCCGCTTCTTCTGCCTGTTTAAACAAACAAACAAACAACAAACAACAAAATGACCTTCAACAGCATCAGCAGTACAGCAGCAGAAATTATTCCCAATGAAGATAACTAGTGTTTTATTTCCAAATACTTTCTGAGGAGTCTATGCAACTTTGAGGTGCTACCCAACTGGATCAGGAAGATACCTAGAAATATCATCCCTATGCTGATTTAAAAAATAACATATTCCAAGTTCTACATGGACAAAATGGAAAGTTACCTTTTTTCAAAAGCATACTCTTCCACACAAAGAACCTGAATCAGTGAAGTAACTACTTAGTCATGATTAGTAAAGAGAAGGAACAGTGAAGACACTCACGAATATTGGGAGAGAGGCCATGCAGCCAACCCAACCATACCCACACTGGCTTGGATGGTAAAGATCCACAAGAATTAAGGACAAGTTAAAAGAATTTGCAAGCTCTTACATTCTCTGCGCACAGCTCATTGGAAGTCAGGCAATACTTCTTGAATCCTACACTGCTAATTTGCTAGACAGCAATAAAAAAGTTACTTCCCCAGGAGAAGGCATTTCAATACGGTTTAGCAGGAAACCCAGAAGAACTGGTGTATAGTTAATAATGCGTTATGCTTTATACATGTAGCACACATGCAAATACATTCTAAAAGTAGAAATACGCCAACCTTAGAGAAACAAGGAGTAAACACTTCTCTCTGCAATCACTACCAGAACTAATCTTTGCCAAATTAGACTTCTAGACTCTTTTATGATCTGTCAAAAGAAGAATCCTGTAATGCTTCCGATCTCTACTCTGACTCCGTAACAGGACTCAGATACTTGCTCTTCTCCTATCAAATCATGCTTAGTAACTCCTTCAGTTCACAGGATTAATTCTAGTCAGTGAAAGGGACTCCCAAGCAAACAAACCTGAAGCTGTGGACAAGTTTAATTGAATTCATAGTCCATTTGATGCCTTAACTCTGAATTAACTCCTGTCCGCAGAAGAATGCAAAAAGATGGGCAAATTTGGGAGGGTTCTGTTAATTGAAACATTCCTAAAACAGAAGCTCATATTGCTAGTTCTGCTCTACATGTGTAAAACTATGCTGTTTTTCAGGAAGAAACAACTGAAATCTTTTGGAAGTGGTGACATTCCTAAGGGAAAATCCCATGTCTAATGTAAGGTCCATGATCCATGTAATACTGTTACTGAAACAGTTAAAATCCTATTACTACCAGCAGCTTATTTTCCCTCCATTAAAGCATGCATGATTCATCCACAATTCCCCTCCACAAATCTGCTTTCACATTGTGACCAGACACAGGAAATTTCAGTCTAACCCGTTCCAAGAGTCAGAATGGCCATCAAAGGACAGTAGAAACACCATACTGAACAACCACCCAGATTGACCATAGCCATTCCTTCTGCTCTGCTTATAAGAGCAGGTGATATTTGCCTCCTGGGTAGATGAATGATTCAAGTCTTTCCGTCACTCCTCAAACAGAGATCACAAGTTTATAAAAATTGCTGTTACACACCTCTTGAACCTTTCTGCAACTTTCTAAAGACAGGCATCATAACAGAAGGTACAAGCCCAGATGTGATTGTAATCACACATTTTGAGGAAAAGGCATTTTCTCAGAATACAAAAATATGAGATTTCAGCCAAGTCTCCATCTCTTTAGAGACACAGCAGGAAATCGTTGCTGTGCCTCACTTATGAACAGGCATCATATCAAAACAGTTTGGTTTGCAAAATCCTGTCCTACTGTAGTTTCAGAGTAACAAGCAAACAAACAAACCAACTGTTCCGCACTGATTTCGGGTCATTTCAATGTGTCAGTTTGACACAAAGCTGCAACGGCAGGCATTTTCCAGAGGTTTTTATTGGTAAGTTATTTGGCACATAATCAGAAAGTATGAACAATGAAATTAGCTGTATTTCCTATCAGTATAGTAGAATTACTAAGAAAACAACAAATTAATGTAAACAGTTCAGGCGGCGTTCAAACACTCTGGACTGTAGCTTACTTACTTCAGATTGTATGACCCTTATCAAGAAAAATAAATGCTGTAGTGTCTTGGCAATGATGCCAAACTGACGACATCTCTCCAAAAAGGAATCTAAAGAAGGATCTATTCTTCTCTGCAATTTGCTCCAGAAAAGTGTCAGTTCCCTGCAAAGAGTTGAAAGCAGAATGTTAAGAATATTACAGATACACCCACTGTGTTCAGTCTACACACATTAGCTCAGAGTTGATGCCGTAACAATTTAATTATTACTGAAAAGCAGCACACACTTCAGACAGGTCTCCATGTCTGAGAGATGCTCAGGAGCACTGGTACTGTGCCTTACTCTTAAAGAAGCATCAGAGCATATCAACTTCTATTTAATGGGGAAGGACACTAGGAATAGGATTCATCTCGCTTAATGTCAGCATCTAAAGCTGCACACATTTCCCTTTTAGACAAGGAAAATCACCCATGCTTGGGGAGCCCTTCATTTCACATAGAAATTTAAAATAGGTAAGATGAATCAAAATGTAAACTAGCCACTGCCTCCCACCAGGCACAGAGTTTCAATGCCGACACCAGCATCCAGATTAAGTCACCACCACTCAATGCTATAAAAGGTACCTCCCAACAGAACACACTTTGTAAAGCGTGACACATGCTGTATGTGAGTTGACTGCTTTGTCTAATGTCTAGAAGCAGTTGCACTGTTTGCTGCTCGTACCATTTAAGGCGAGCTGTTCTGTTACACAATTTATTATAGCCAGGCAACACAGCCCCTGACGATGCAACATCTCACTTTGTGTTGCTTTGCTATCACGAGTGCCACATACCCTTTATACATCACTTGGAAAGTTTTTCTCTGTTCTTCTAGTAGAGCAAACTTCCCTTTCTCTACAGGAGCAGCTGAGCTCAGCTAATGAAAAAAGCTTAAGCTCTCCAAACATGCAAGAAAAAAAACAATAGGTTTGTGCTGGGTTGGGGAGTCAGCACTGTGCCATCAGGGAGATACTAAAGCAGTGAAGAGGAGAGGTAGATTTTCTCTTTCTAGACTGAGAGAGATGTTAGAGCTGAACAGATTTTACAGCTTGCAACTTCCTGAAACACCAGTGTGGCACACATAGCAATTGTCTGAGCACATGCTAAATTAACCAAGCCTTCCTCTGAAGAAAATTATGCAAAGCTCTGGCTGGGTTAGATGGATGTGCTCACTACAGGTCACATGGGCCCAGAGTCAGAACAGCAGATGAGGGAGGCTTATGTACACAATACAGCAATAATTCATCTTCTGCTTTTTCGCAGCAGCAAACTGTCAGGATTGGCTCAAAGTATCAGTATGGCACCAAAGATCCATCTTCATACGTATGATACTCATTCACTCATCCAATCTCTCAAAGGTATCCTCGCTTTCACGCACTTCTCACAGCTGTCAGTGCGTTGTTTCCTTTGTTTAAACTAGAATGCTTCCAATCTGGATCACTCCTGGTTGTTCACTCTGATGCTGCATAAAGCAAGAACTAGAGCAGAATAATGGGAATAGGAGGCTGGCAACAGCAGGATTGCACTGGGCAACACTGCCAGCTTACACCGTCTGCTTAAACATTTCATCAACACACTGCGACTCTCAAAATTAAGACAAATGTGATCCAGAAAACTCTGCAGGACACAATTTTATTTAAGGATCCTACAGACGAGCAAACATTTCCAGCTCCTATTGCCAGGGTTTGCCTATTGAACAGAACCCCTAACAGCACAAATGAAGCTAACCTGCAAATTATATGATGCATCAGAGGTACACTATGATAATTGCTTAAAGCTTAAATCATTTATTGTCTGGAAACATTAATATGCAGGCTTATGATTAAATACACACAACAAGAAGTTACATTTTATAACTAATAACCAAAATCCAAAAGGCTTTAATGATGTTTCTAGAAAAAGTGCAAAGCAGAGTTCAAATCATCAGTAGATCAAGCATCACAGAGTAAAATACTCTTTCAACTACAATCCTGTCTTTTTGATCCAGACTAGACCTTCTTTGAAGTGAACTGATTAATTGCTGCCCCTAAAACCAGCATCTGGGTCACAGAAAGGAGGAGGTATCAGTTTACTAAGTATTTCAAGTGTATATTTATGCTGCACTTAGGCCCATATAATATCTAGTGATCAACTTCTAGCACGTGATTGCTCCACATCAGTTTTAGGCTCAAAATGCACATTGCAGCAAGCCCATCTTAATGTTTCCCGTCATTCCAGCCTGCTCTGACATTTGTAAAGCTTTTGACTGAGCTCAGTTTGCTAATACAGAGAAACCAGTTCTACCTTGTCTTTCTTTCCAGGGTACCGATTCAAATCAGCTCTGCTATGATTTCAGTGATCACCACAGTTTGTATAGAGCAAAGGTCTTGGGTTTTTTTGAGCCATAATATCCACATCTATAACGTGTAATCTCACACCCCATCAGTTAAGCTGACTGATCTGACAAAAGCAATCCTCTAAATTAATAGTTTTACATCATATCAGCCCCTTGAATTCATCTGCTTTGTGGCTAAATAATCACTAAACCTGCAGCTGCCACAAGGAAAGAAGGTGGAGGCCAACAAAAAAAGGCCACTCTACCAAAGAGCAGCTCACCATTAGACCAGCAGGGCATCCTTATTTTCAAGCAACGTTACTTTTTAAACAGACTTAGAGGTACAGCCTCGAAAGCGAAAAAGTAACCTGATGGTCAAGAAGCACCAGATTCACAAGAGAGGAGTCCATCAGAAGGTGAACTTCTTCAATCCAGGTTCCAGCAACCTGGAGGCTTTGCTCTTCAGTGGGTACAGACTGCATTGGTTGTGTGCAATTCTGTCGTACAAGGAGTGCTGCCTATGGGACTGGAATTTGAATTTGTACACCTACATAACTTCAGTGCTAGACAGTAGACTTTATTCTCCTCTCTTGTCCCTGGGGGAAGCCACCTGGAACTTGAGAAGTTTGTCCAGACAGCAGCAGAGGTGGCAACTTGTAGCATATGTGGACACAGCAGCACAGTCTGAACCAGCACCTTTCATTTGGACAACCACTAACAACAGTGTAGACAATGACAGGACTCCAGGGCAAGTGGCACACACCTGCTATGGTCTTCTGCGAGTAGAATGTACTTCTGTTGTCAGACTCTGCTAATGTTTGAATCTTCAAGCCTCCATTGCACATCACCTAGGCCAGACACTTTTAAAGCTGACATGAAAGCACCTGTTCATGTCACAGTGGCACCATGTTTTATGTAGACTTAGGCAGGCCCTGTGATGGGCTGGACCGGCCAGTAGATGAGAAATCTACCGCTCTAATTATTCTCTCCCAACATCAGGAGAAAATGTAGGTTAGACAGTCCTGGGATCTGAAAGTTTCATTCAAATTCTAACTAGTTTCAGTTCAGACTATGTAATGCAGGCAAATAATCGACTCATAGTTGTTGTCACAAAAGAGATGTTATTCTGTACCAATAAATGTGACATCACTGAATGCTGGTTTAAAACTCTCAGCTACTCATGGAGTCCAATTTTCTTCATTAGCACCCTAGGGATATGGCTTTTAGATAGAACTGCTTAACAAGTTTCCTTGGACAACATCAAATCCTTTTGTTCACCCTGAAAGAATGCTTGTTGCTGTTGAGTTTTTTTGTGTTGATTCTTGTTTTGTTGGGTTTTTTTCCTTTAAAAAGGGATTACGGGATGGATTTTGGCTTGGTATCTCTTTGGATGTGGCTCTAACCTAATCTCTAATGACACATTTCAGTAGTGAAAAACTGTTCAAGTGTGGTAGACTCTCCCCTCTTGAATATTCCACGAGTTCATTTCTCTCTATAAGCTTTTGCTCAAAGACACTTCTGGTCTGAAACAGAAGCAATACATAAGTATTTCTGGCCTTTTTATACAGATGACTGGACCACACTGACCATCAACATCCTGCCGATACTGAAGTGAAAACTTTTATTAATGATTTTAAAAGTCAGTAAGTTAGCAATGCCACGCTGACTGAATCCAAATTCCCAGGACGTACTTGAGATGTCTGGTGCTGAAAAGCTTTATCCAGACCAGCATTTGAACAGGAGGAAACTACATATTTAGTTGTGCCTTGAAAGCAAAACTACAAACCCATATCGTAAGGGGCAGAAAACAGCTTCCCTGCTTCAGCTCTACCAGTTTTGCCACTGCAGATGCAAAGAGTTTTGTATCTCCAGCCAGGTAGGAGGGCAGAGAAGTCTTATAGTCACAGTTTGGCCAAGATCTACTACCACAGCTCCTACAGTTACAGAAACGACAAAGATATAAAAAAGGTCTTGGGGTGGGGTGGGGGGAGCTAGCGGGCACTATCTCTGCAAATTCCTACTGCTTACATCTCTACAGAGGAATGGAAAAAAGGCATCAAATTCTCATGGGTCTCAGTATTCCAGAGGGAAGAACTGAATTACAACATGTTCTGCAGGACCACAAAGCTCAGGGGTTTAGTATCAACCCAGGCAGCTGATCCAGCACTACTTACAGAGCACTACTTACAGTTATATTAAAGCCAACAAATATGAGTGCTGCTTCCTTTTTAAATTACTTAAACATTACTTTTGTATGTCTGTCTGCTCTATTACTGTAGCAAGAAGAATCCTTATATATTTTGTCACAAGTTATCTAGAAAGTACTTCAAATTGATGTACTTCTCAAGTTAAAGTTATATCTATCTTCAGCACATTTGTACTATATTAGCTCAATTCTCTTGTACTTAAGCCAAGGAGAAACCATTTGGAGTAGCAGTAACACTTACTTACCAGGAACAATACACATTTGCTGTTTGAAGCTGATGAGTAAGGTAGGTTGTACAAAGAATAAACGCAGTGTTTTCTTGTCCCTCCGATTCCAGATTACATATGATGTCCAGTACTTCTTTGCAATCCACCTTTGCGATCTTAAAGAAAAAACAGAAAATTAAAAGGAAAGGCACTTTATTCTCAGCATGTTTAGAGAAGAATTGCTCCTTTACTGTATCCACTGATATGGTCTCACAAACGCTATGTGTGCTTTAAATATACAGAGTTCATAACACACATTTCAGCTACAGAATGGCAGGACAAGTTCACAAATGCTAGTTCTGATCTCTTCTCAGTATTGCTTTTCTTTGAGACTATCTTCCTTTTTGGGCACCTTAACAAAATACTTACACATGGGCAACAGCCCATCTAAGCAGTCTATATAAAACTTTTTACTCCTTCTCTCCTTCACCTGCAGGCATCCCTGTTTTCCTTTGGAGATTAAAACAGGGGTACAAAAAGGTCAAGAGATGACAAAGCCAGGCTCTTGTCCTCTTGTCCACAACCACTGATTGTGAACAATCACTCTCTGAAGCATGATGGAAGTGTTTAGAGCAGAGAAAAATCCTACGGAGGTTGTGGAAAGCCTACTTACAGGTAGTACCTATCTGTGCATCAAAACAGCATTAGCTGGCCTATAAGCCAAGTATTTTAGACCACAAATAGGAATTCTGAAGCACTTTTACTATTAAGACAACACTATATTTAATATATTTTTTCAACTGGATTGATTAATTTCACAGAACAGGCTGCACACAAGCAACATCTACTTTAATCAGCTGTTGCTACTATAAACAATTCAAGTCTTTGTTAATCATGAAAAACAATGAACTAGAAAAAACAAAGGGAAATTAAAAATATAACAAGCTGATTTTCAGAGCCTTCTCATTCAGCAGGAAGAGCAGAGGCAGGTACATCACTCCCAGTTTCCCATACAGGCTTCATATTGGAGTTCACTGAGCAACATTAATGTTTTCTAGGGCCCACCGCCTTCTTGTGTTCAACTTGAGACCACAACAGACCTTCTGCTCTGAGAGAATTCACAAGCTGCAAATGCTTATGGTTGTATTACTTTTGAATTTGAAAAAGTAAAACATAGCAGACTATTTTGGTCAGGGACTTTGTCACTGACACCTCTGCAGGAAAGAAACCTCAAGAACATCAGTGATGATGCTTTACTAACTAAGAGGACAGACACCATCACTCCCTGCATGGTAGAGACAATAAGCACTCACAGTATCTGCAAATTAAGTGCCACCTCCATCAGGCTGGGGAAGATGGAAAGTAGACCCATACTAAATGGCCACATGAAAGAAATTTGAAGGTGTTCATCACTGCGCAGAAGAAACCACGGAAGTTCTAACTCACACGTATAAAAAGATATTGCCGCATACCACCTCCCTCCAACATCCTTTGCTGGCAGTGCCTTTCTGGTACTCACAGGTTTTCAATCTGGGGGAAAGTCAAGTCAAATGCACATCTGACAGCTGAAGATTCCAGTCTTCTCCCAGTATTCTACCACCTCTCTACACTCTTTTATTTCTGTCCTTTATAAGTTTATCACTTTCATCAACACATTTTATAAAGCAATATGGAAAACAAAGCTAAATGAACCAAACTCTCGTCTTTGGTCATTTCCACCCACAGCCAGTACAGATGCTCTTCCCTACAGCAGTCTGCAATACATTGTTTCACTCTTCAGCTTCAGTTCTTAGTATTGTAGAAATAAATACTAAAATGCCTGATAAACATACATTTAAAAGGAACTACAGGTTACTAACCTCCTTAATGGAGTCCTCATTAGGCAGCATAGAACACACACATGTGATGTAGGCCTGGCGAAAAGATGAAACATTGGCAATTTCTGGAGAATCTGCGCACAATTTTGACAAGAATGTAGCTTGTGGGATGCAGTTGGACTTCATCAAATGCTTTATTCGCATCTGCAGAAAGGAAGGCCCTTCTCGTGTAATTAATTTATTAGCTAGAAAAAGAAAAAAGCCTTTGTGAAATCACCAATTTACAGTCAACACTCATCTGCCATTTTCTCACTGCATTTGTGTCTTATTTTCTTACAAACTTGTGTAAGTGTGGTCAACTTGCTTAGGAGACTCTAGGTGTGATAAACAGTGACAGCAATGAATTAAGTATTTCCTCCCAATCAAATTCCCACAAGCTGTGTAGGCAGAGAACACCGGGCTACGGAAAAGAGCCCCCTGCTCCCCCTGAAACAGACAGCATCCCTTAGGGCAATAAGGAATTGTGCCACAGCTGGGGCTAACGGACACTGAGCAGACAAGACACCAGTCATTTAGATGAGATTCAGAATCATCAGCTTTAAATTGTAGCTTCATATTCCAAAGAACCAAAATATTTCAAACAAAGCATTACACACTTTTTTCAATTGGAGATGTTTTTCACGCAAGTTGTTCAAACCCTACATAATGCCAAACTACACAAAAGGAAGTTGCTAAAAATGTCATTTTTGTGGTACTCTGGAAGAACATGCAAGGCTTAGGCTCTAGATCCACTAAATACAACTGTTTGTTATGATTGATGAACAAATTCAATAGAAAAAATGTAACATCAGATTATTTGTGGAAGTAGTTAGCAAAATTTAACGTAATCTGATTAAAACCTCACGGATCTAGTTTGATTCTCTTCCCAGGTATTTATCACAGAATCACACAGTATCTCAATTTGGAAGGGACCCATAAAGATCATCAAGTCCAACTCTCTGCTCCTCGCAGGGCTACCTAAAACTAAACCGTAAGACTAAGAGTGCTGTCCAGACACTCTCTGAACTCTGACAGGCTTGGTGCCGCGATCAGCTCCCTGCGGAGCCTGTTCCAGTGCGCAACCACCATCTCAGTGAAGAACCTTTTCCTAAAGTCCAATCTAAACTTCCCCCAATGGTTCCTCATGTCCATTTTCTGGTCACCAGAGAGAGGAGGTAAGCCTGTCTGCCTTGAGGAAGTTGTAGACTGCAATGAGGTCACCCCTCAGCCTTCTGTTCTCCAAACTGAACAAACCAACTCATCTCAGCCACTCCTTATAAGTCTTGCCCTTCACCTTCCACCACCTTGGTTGCCTTCTCTGGGCACATGCTCATAGTTTGACATCCTTCTTGTACTAAGGTGCCCAGAACTCAATAGGGCCGTGCCAGTGCAGTGTAGAGTGGGAAAATCCCCTCCCCTGAGTGGCTCACTATGCTGTGCTTGGTGCACACCAGGACATGGGTGGCCCTTTAGGCTGCCAAGGAACACCACTGATTCACATTCAACTGGCCATCAACCCAAACTCCCAGATCTCTTTACTCAGGGCTGCTTTCCAGTCTCATCACCCAGTTTGTCCCTATAACTAGGATTACCTCATCCTAGGCAGAGAATCCAGCACTTGCTCTTGTTAAATTTCACACAGCTGGCAACTGCCCAGCTCCTTCATCTATCTAGATCTCTCTGCGATCTTTCTACCCTCAAGGGAGTCCACAGCTCCTCCATTTAATGTAGTATCATTGTCAAATTTACTTAATATATGTTTGACTCCTGCACCCAGATCATTTATAAAAACATTAAAGACCACTGGTGCTAAAACTGAGCCCTGGGAAACCCCAGTGGTGACCAGCTGTCAGCCTTACGGAACCCTGTTTACTAGAACTCTTTAAGCCTAAACTGTCAGCCAATTGCTCACCCAATATATTCTGGACTTGCCTATCTGCATGCTGGACATTTTATCCAGAGGGGTACTCTGAGAGATGGCATCAAAAGCTTTGCTAAAGGGCATGTGCTTTGTCTTAGCTGACAATATCATATGCCTCAAGACAGCTATGGTGCTATTTCCAATTTAACATAAAGAACTACACAAAGGCTTGATACTGGTCGCCAGATTTCTACCAGTTTCCAAAGATCATTGAGAATTAAGAAAGAAGTGTCCATACACTTTTAGACTGCACACAATAATAGACATCAACCAATGAACAAACTGTGTCATGATTTGTAGAAGAAATTACCGAAGTGCCTCAGACATTCTGATTAAAAAAACATACTAGAACCGGTGTTCTGCAGCAGATGTAATCAACTGGATACCAGTAATGCCTTCAAGACACTCTGGATCAGTCAAAAATGAAGTTTGCTTTAGAAGAACAACATACTGGGAGAGTCATCACATAAAAATATTTTCACTATGTTAGTATCTTTTTTCTATGTGAGATGGGTAGCTACGAAAGCAACAGTAAATCAGTTTCTGAGAGGATTGTATATTAACATTTTCAGACTTTCCACACTTAAAATTATTGTCCAAACAGAAAAAGAATGTGTTCTAACAGACACTATACCAGTGAGCAGAAGGCTTACGGCATGCAACTAAACAGAAAACTCATTTCAGGGGCCAAGTACACACCAGGCGCTTGCAGTGAGACTTACCAGCATTCTGCAGGAATTTGCAAGTGGCCCAAAAGCCATTTGAAGAGTCAAGTCCATGGTACTGGTTTCCAATTTTCACAGCAAAAACCTCTGAGCAATAAATTTTCGACAGAACTGATGCTGACACTTCTCATTAAAGCAACTTCAATAGAGAAGGCAAACAAAGCCAGCTGACCAAGAGACATCTGCAAGAAGATCTCTGCTTCCTAGGAAATGAGCCTCCTTTCTTTAAAATCACACCTGCATAAGGCTCTGTGCTTGAAAATTTATCTAGGAAAACTACCAAGCCTTCAAGACTGCTCCACTTCAATGCAGGAGACTGCTGCCACAGCAAGAGATCACTGTGAAGGAAGAACTCCAAGAAGGCTTGCTCCCTCAGGATTGGAACAGTCACCTATTCTGGTGAAGCACACTGACACAGGTGTGTCAGGAACTTATTTTCTGTGCCCACAAACATTCCAAGCAGTCCCTGTTTCTATAGCTCTTGCCTCACAGGAAAATCAACATTTTCTTTCAAATCCATGAGAAAAATAAAAGAAATACTAGGGGGGAAAAAAAAAAAAAGATACTCTGTTTACCTGCTCTAAGAATAATTTTGATTCCTCTTGTTTCTCATTACACAGTCAGACACACACATTGTTGCTCAGATGAAGTTTTTACTAGTCTAGCAGAGCCAGCCAGGCAAGACACACAAGTGTTTTATGAGTACCAGACAAATTCAGGGTGCCAGGTTATCAGCCACACTTTTGTCTTTAAGCACAGATGAGTAAAAATTCCTAATGCAAATGAAACACAGGAGATGGACATGCCGCTGGCGTGGCCAGAGAGTCTCAATTTGCTGCAGTCCATGGAAGCAGCTGGCAAGCACGTGCCCCCTGGTTTTGGGGAGAAGGTCTGTGCCCCAGGGCGACTCCTCCACACCAGGAAAGCATACAGAACTCTCTGAAGGAGGCAGGGGACAAACTGAGCTCCTCTGTCAAGCAGATGTAAGTGATGACGATAGGAGCAAAAGTGGAATATCTGACTAGGGATTTCTTTCTATCTTAGCACTTAGTTTTCCTCTGAAGTATCTATTCTTTTCCAGCAGCCAGCCTGTAACAACCTCCCTCTTCCTGAAAAGGGAACACATGCTCATTTTGCTACCTATTTCTCAGTGTTGCAAAGAGTGTACACTGTTCTAAACATCTGGGTAAGCAACAGAACTGACTAACATTTGTTAATATTAAATGAAAGAGAAGAACTTGTACTAAGTAAAAGACCAAAGTCTCTATAATCTGCCAGAGAAGGACAGATTAAATCAGGTCTTGTCCCCAAGATTGCCAATTTGGCAGAGAAACATGACATCCTCCTCTGGAAGCAACGCCCTGCTCACTGAACATGCACAGCAGAGAATTTGTATGATGTAATAAATTGAGCGCAGAGGCTCCTGTCAGGAGTGCTAAGATCTGTGGAAACCCACCAGGCATCCAGACATGCAAAACTCTGTAATAAAAATCAATGTCTCAACTTGATGTGTGAGATTGGCTGTCTAAATGCCAGGTAACAAATCCGACTTTTCAGATAACTTAAGAACAGTTGTTTTCCCCTCAGAGAACTCATTTTTGTACTCAATTCTATATCTGTTGTGTTTCCCAACATGCCCACGACTTTCTTGTTCCTTCTCTTCCTGGACCTCCTGCTGTTGCCTTTTCTGTCCCAGTGTTCTACCAAGAACCTCAAGACTAAATCAGCTTGCTGTAAAAATCAAAGCAAAGACACCTTGCAACTCTTCCCTCCTCAAAACCCTTTAGAGTAAAGCGTCAGTGCAGTTTCAGATTCTAATGGGCTCTTACTTCAGGATGAAAACTTTGGGATAAGAGATATGCCTCTCATCCAAAACACTTGCAGTGTAAGACAAAATTAAGCTATACCACAACAAAAAAGAATGCAGCTTTTGTATGAACACAGATAGAACTAAGGCATGAAAAGACTGTTTACTATGAGAAATATTCAAGAGAAACGACATCTCGGGTGAGCCCTTCCACTGAAAATATCCTGGAACAGGACAACAATGAGATAAGGGGTGGTAAAGTATGTTAAGTATGCATGAACAACACTAAGGACTGGATATTTTACAACAGTAATGTGGTAAAAAGGGTATTCTCCCAGTTCTTCTGGAAATCAACTCATGTCAACAGTCATGTGAAGTCTGAAATCTTGATCTGCTACACACAGTAACAAGCTCACCCGAACCTTCCTAAGAAAGAAAACAATCATGCTAAATAATTAGTGACTTATGATCTCCTATTACAGCAGGAAGCACTAACTTTATATCATCCTGAAGATAAAAAAGGACTGAATTAATACAGAGATAGCTGCTTAATCCCAACCCCAACCATGTCCTGCACAAGGTCGAAAGTGTAATTCCAGCTATCCAGACAGAGTTTCTGCAAGCTAAATGATATTACAGCAGCATCTGAATTCCAGGTGCAGAGAAAAGAAGGGACTAAACAAAGAAATGGAAGTAAACCGCAACCAACAAGATTTTACTAATCATAACATATAGTAGAATACAGACAGCTTCATGGATCAGTTGGTATTTAAGCCACAAATTCTAGTCAGTAAATTATACTTGTCTGATGATGTCGAGAAGATAAACCATACAACATACATCAGCAGTACAATTCAGCAGTCAAAAGATTTTCCATGCCATAATTTGTTGGCATAGAGAGCACAATTTCTTTAAGTTTTCATTTTGCCTTACACCAGTGTAGGGTATACGAATCCAACACATTCACCTTGCCTGCTGAAAAGAGAGTCAACCTGACGTCTGCCCTTGATCTACTTCTCTCTTCCTGTAACATTTTAGAGATTTCTGACTCACTGTGACTCATGATGTGCATTATTTTGATTTCTTTGAAATGCTATTGAATAGCTGGCAACAATTTTACAGGAGATTGAATTGCTCTGTCCTACGTTGTCTTTCCCAGCCTTACAGAATGGTTTCAGTTGGAAAGACTTTCAAGATCATAGAGTCCAACCATTGATCCAGCCCCACTAAGTTCACCACTACACCATGTCCCCAAGTACAGCATCTACTTGTCTTTCAAACAGCTCCAGGGATGCTGACTGAACCACCTTCTTGGGCAACCTCTTCCAATGCTTGACAATCCTTTCAGTAAAGCAATTCCTCCTAATATCCAACCTATCTCTCCCCTGGTGCATCTTGAGGCCATTTTCCCTTTCCTGTCACTGGTTACCATGAAGAAGAGACGAACACCTACTTTGCTATAACCTCCTTTCAGATAGTTGCAGAGAGTGATGTCTCTCTTCAGTCTCCTTTTCTCTAGACTAAACAAGCCCAGCTCTCTCAGCCACTCCTTGTATGGCTTGTGCTCTAAAGCTTTTCACCAGTTTTGCTGCCCTTCTCTGGACGCGTTACAGCCCCTCAAGGTTCTTCTCGTATTGAAGGGCTCAAAACTGAACACAGTATTTGAGGGGTGGTTTAACCAGTGCTGAGTACAGGGGAAGGATCACTTCCCTGGTCCTGTTGGCCACACTATTCCTGATGCAGGCCAGGTTACCACTGGCCTTCTGGGCCACCTGGGCCACTGCTGCCTCATATTCAGCCAACTATCAATCAACACCTCCAGGAGGCGAAGACTGGCAAAGACTGCAGTCCACCCATGGCTGCTCTTCTTTTTAACGCTCTCTAGCACATGGAACGCATCATATCCTCTCCAATAACCTTAACGCGTTTCTCCTTTATTTATTAAAAAGTATGAATTTAACACAACTCAGAGGGAGACTGCCCAAAGCAAGAGAGACTGATTCTGCCACACAAGAAGGCTTGATTTAAAATTCCTTTTGGGCTCCTTTAATTTTTAAGAAAATATTTTAAGCTCTTTTCCCCCTCTATATTATTTTTAACTTTAAATCACTGCTGAGGTGAACTGTGCTCTTGTGTCCTGCTAATGGAACAGTTATAAGAAATACTTGCAAGTACTTGATGGTATCACTAAAAAGACATGAAAAAATGTCAATGATTTAAAGAACAGAGCTTAAGAGAAGACGTAAAATATTAATTGACACTAAAAACCCCTTTTCCTTATCTCTCAACATTTTCTGATTCAAGATCTTATTTCTGTAGTCAATGAGTTCCCAGCCCAGAGCTTCATAAAAGGAAACCTCTACACTCGTGTTGTCCCTACACATGCATCTCTGATGCCTCTGAAAGTTGTGGACACACACACACTATTCCTCCCTATGAAGCATTCGGGAATACATGTAAAAGCACAGAGTAATGAACAAACCATCCCAGAGAGCAAAACTTCCATATTTTTATGGTAGGAAAAAGAAATAATTCTTCCTAAATACGGAGTTTGAAGATATTCAAACTGATGGATCATACAGTCCAAGCAGAGACTCATTAGCAAGGACATGTTCTTCAGAGTACAGGTGAGGCAGTTTTATCATAAATATAGTTTAACAACGAATACTACTGCATTACACAATGCAAAATACAACTCTGTTCTGAGTTCAAATCACTGATTCCCCACCAAACCAGTATCAAGTCATTTCTTAATAACTATATATCACCTCTAAAATGACATTATTACCTTCCTCAGTTTCTACCGGTTGCTGGGATAGAATTTTAAGAAGAACTGGGTTTTTCCATACTCCTTCCCTTGTGATATCCACCAGGATTTGGAGGTTGTTATTTCCAAATTCCAGCAACGCATCATGTGAATCCTAAAAAATGTAAAAAAAGAGTCATTAAAAGACTTTGCAAAAATTAAACCAATGTACATTGTCTGCCCTAATACTTGATTGCATTCTAATAATTTCCCACCATTATTCTAAGCCTTTACTGGTTTATCATGCCTGCACTGAGATTTTAACAGTACAACATCCTTTCATTTCTCTAAAACTACAGCAAAACTTCCCCATTTCAAAGCACTGAAAGCTAACTGAGACAGCTCCACTTTAATAGCCTGCATTGTGGTTGTAAATCTTCACATCTTTCATGTTTCACCATGTGCACAGACAAATAAAATTACAGAAATAACTGCAGGAAAAACAAAGGACGATTCTGTATCAAAGCATTCAGTGCCATCTAAGAAACCAGACTGAAGACAAAGTAGTTTTCTAAATGAGTAACAAGATGATGAGTGTGTAATGTTTTCCAGGTCGTGTTCACACTGGCAGATGAGCCCAGCCATTCACTGCTCTGAGGTGTGCCAGAGCCAGCCCTTGACAGCCAGAGGAAAGGTAGAGGGGGACACCCTTAAGCTACATAAGAAGACGTGCAATGGGAGGGGCTCAGAAAGGACTCTTGTTTACCAAGGGCAATGTTGGGGGCTGTGTGAAGAAGATGCCAGTCTACCAGTGGTCAAAGATGCAAGGAGTCTCAGAGACCTTATGAAAGCAGAGCACAAAATACAGCAGAGGCTGCTGGACAACACTCACAAACCAGACCAACCTGGATTGTGAATAATTTCCTTTACTAAGAAGAAAACTTCCTTCTCCTGGAATACAGAGAGACAATTTCCTTGGAAACTAATGCACATCCAGTGCCTTTACTCTTAGATGCAGAGATACCCAACCCTGACAGTGTTGATGTTGTGCAGATGGACCCAGAGACCCTGCACACCATACAGGTCTCCAGCTGAAGTTCATCCACCAAACCAGCACACAGAGCGCGCTCCTCAGAGTGATCCAGGCCCTACCACTTCTCAGATTTTGGAAATCTGAGGGATGAAGGAGGGAAGAAGAGATGTTCCACATCGAAAGAAGTCTAGAGGCCAGCATAGAAGAGAAAGCAACTGGAAATAGATTCCAGCACCTCAGGTCCCTGTAGGAAAACCAACCTAGAGTGACTTTCACTGAAAAAATTAAAACGTCAACATGCAGAATTTCCTGATGGTGACAAACTGAAGTCAACTGACAGAAGGCAATTTGTGGCTACATGTTCAGTAAATATACTTCTTACACCAGTCACAACACATCTTTAGTTTCAGATTTAGCCTGATACGTGACAACATCCCCTACTTCCAGCTCACGCTGTGTTCTAAGTTAGCAGTACTTTTAACACTATTACTAACCTCAGGTTTGCTTTAAATAGCCTTTGCTGCGTCCTCTATTACGGCATCAATTCCATATTCTGAATTACCACCAGAATTAAATGGGGTTAATGCTATGGCCACCGGGAATTCCAGACTAACCAAAAAGCCTTGCACCATGGGCTGTCAGGTCAGCAATAAACGGCATCCCGCACGGCAACATACAAGGCATGTTCTTCAAGTTCCCGAGTTAACTTCTATAACCAAGTGAATCTGCTTTGACCATATCCAAGTCTTTCAAATCATTTAAATCATTCAAAGCAAAAGGTACCTTTACATTTAATGATTAGATGCCCTTTAACAAATTGGATATTGATGCTCCATATCAGATATCACATGCTAATTTCAGATCAACTCCGATGTTTTGATATAACTATTTATTTCGTTTCTGATGCTGCAGCAAACTGCACTCCATAAATCTTGGCACCAGAGAATCTGAATTTAACTCTTGGGTGAAGCACTTGCCCACTAAGTAAAGCTCTATTCCCAGCAAAAGTCTCCTGAGGGGGAAACTCCATTCTTGCAGTGAAGGTTTTAATTACCTTGATCCAGAACCACGGTAAGTAATGGTCTCTGATGTTTCCTAAAGATCCCTTCTTGCCTAACTCTGAATCCATGCTATCAGGCACGCTCCTCAGTAAATCTCAAATTAAAGTGAAGTACAGCTACTACAGGGTTAAGCTCTCCTCACTCCCTGACCACCTGTATCTGCCCCAAGTATCCCATATACACTTTTGTACTACAGGGAATAAACCCAAGGATTAAGTGTTTGCCCAGTGGCAAGTTTCTATGGACCTGTTCATCTCCTGGACAGTCTGTCAGTCTCCAGAATATGAACCTAAAAGTATGTGGCTCTTCAAGGAGTCTGTGCCGCCCAATGACTTTGGGGTGTTCTTTCAGCAAACTGAGCAAACAGACAAGTTGAGGAAAAAGATCATTCCCAGCAGTTACCAAGTGAAGACTCCAACAATCAAACAGGGACCACAGAGAGATGGATAGACTCCTACAAAAGTCATTATAGCAACCAACTTCCCACATGCTCATCTAGCACACAATGAAATGTGGTATTTTAGAGGATGAGCAAGAGCCTGGGTGGTGCTCTGCAATGTGGGTGTTTGGTATCTGTAGGAGATCTTGTTGTCACAAGAAGCTCAGGGAAGTCAAGGAAAAGCAACGCATTTTGTATGTTCCTGTGTAAGCTGACAAGATGGCACAAATGTATTCCTGATTCCAGAAGTGGTATTGCTTTACTCCACAGCAAAGTGAACCATCTTCCTACACTGGTCATGACATTGAAGTGGTGGGATATCCTGAGTAATGTTTCAACAAACACGGTTTCCAGCTACAACCCATCTTTAATGTAACAGGCAAGATAGGAAAGGAAGAAGGAAACAAAGTAAGTTATCAGTTATCATTGTTACAATCCTATCTAATCATTCACCACCTCCAGCTGCTGATCAGACTTTGTGTCTCACAAAGGTGTGGTGCCTGACAGGTACTAGGATTTGGGAAACAGCAGCAAAAGTGCTGAGGCTTGGCCTCGAACTGTCAGCACTTGCTGTCTGTGCCCCTGGGCACCAACCACACTGCATACCCAGCATGGATACAAGGTTCTAGGTGCCAGGCTGAAGTATCCATTTAGTCTTCTGTTTTTTTTTCTGAGGAAAATATAATCCTGAAAGGAAAAGAAAAACCACGAAAAGCATGAGAACAGCTCAACAGGACAGAGCATGAACTAACTGAGGAGGCTAAGATACTCGATAACTTGGCCTCGAGTTTCGCTGTTAAGGTCTGCACACTGGCCTTGCTGGTCCCTGTGACTTGAGGCAGAGCTGGGCAGGGAAGTGGCATGAAGCAGCACAACAGATGAGGTGCTGAGCCAGTCATCTTAGCATCCATGGTACCAAACAGGACAAAGCCAAGGCTGCAGGTGGAGATCATGCGTGTCACTGCAAGACCAACACTAGCTCTGAAAAGTCACGGCCACTGGGGGACTGGAAGAAACCACCATGCCCATTTTGAAGAGCAAGGGGAAGAGAGCCTGGGGAACTACAGGCCAGTCAGCAGAACCTGTCCCCAGGAAGGCTATGAGGCAAATTCTCCCGGAAACCACATGCAGGCACCTGATCAGCAAAACAGCCAGGCTTGGAAGGTTTGTGACTGATTGTATAAAATCCAACAGGCATCTATCTCTTAGCAGCACTTCTCAGTCCTCAAGACTGAGCTGGTACTCCCAAAATCCTTATTAATTGTCTGAATAACAGGACAAAGCGCATTCTCTGCCCGACCATCCACAACTCCTACAGAATGTAGAGAGTAGCTGATGCTGGAGGGCAGGGCTGCTGAAAGACATCCAGCAAGCCACAGAATGTCACTGACAGGGACCTATGGAAGTTCAGCCCACGCAAACACAACGTGCTGCACCTCAGCCAACCTGAAGGGCCAGCAGAGGCTGGTGACTGGCTGGCGAGGCTCCAGTTCGGAACACGAGACCTCGAGGGTCTGTGATTTAACTGCAGGTCAGCAGTAAGCCCTCACTGGAAACAAACTATACTGAACAGTTTCAAAGACAGCATAACCAGGAGGCTTACGTGTTTATTCTCCCCCATTTGGTTCTTTTGGTGCCTCCACTGGAGTTACAGTGCATAGTTTGTCACTGACCTGTACAACCTATTGCTACAGAGGAGCAAGTACAGCAAAGGGCCCCACAGGGTCAATACGATCTTAGGAAGAGAGGATGAAGAGTGGAATTTTAGAGCTGCCTTTATCTTCACTGTACTCCCCAGAAGTCAGCTGGAGTTGGCACTCCTTCTCTGTGTCTAGTGAAAAGGGAAATGCTGTACAGGGGGTGGAAGAAAGCGAATCAACACTGAAATACTCTCATTTTGAAAAAGCTATCCAAAGTTTGTGCAATCTCCATTCTTCAAACACTTAAACTTGGTGGGGTAGGACCCTATGTAACCTGATTCAAGGCAGACCATCCTCCAAGAGAAGAGGTTGATGGGATAACTTGAGCGACATCATGGCTCTCTCACAAGAGCAATGGGCAAAGGGCTGTGTAATCCATGCATTTACTGAAAGCACACTTAGTGGGAGTCAGTGCTTCTGCCCTACGCTAGTTCTCAGACTGCAAGAACAAAACCAAACTAACATCAGAAGTGAGTGAAAAAGCACATATTAGGAGTTCTTTCCACATGCAGAGCTAGAGTGCAGACTTCCACCTTTTAAGAAGCACCAAAGTTAAAAAGCCTCATTGCTGAATGCAATGATTAGGCAGTTTTGATAACCTCATCTTCCTCAGATGTACCCAAGGTTTTCTACAAATATTGCCTCAATGAGGATTTTACTTTTAGATAACTGCTGTAACTGTGTTCCAGCTTTTACTTTCTAGCATGCTAAATCAATTATCAAAGACTAATCTACTTCTAAAAGTGATTATAAAGAAAGTAAAACTAGCAAGTGAGCTACCAGTGAGACCACCTCAAAAATCAATTGCAGGTATCAGTAGAAGAGTTCGTGCTCATTCACAGATGCAAAGGCAGCCAAGTACGATGTTTACAATGACTGATTTCTGGTCTTGGGTCTGAAATGTTACTCACAAAGGTAAGGGAAAAAAATATTTCAGAGAGTCACAGTTGCATCCTGAAGATGCAAGTGACTTTGTACGTCCTTAACTACAGCTCAAACAGCTCTTAACTAACAGCACTGAGAGAATAATCCAGGTACCCTCACACAGCTCCTCCCTCTTTCAAGTTTCTCCTTTCTCTGCAAGCTGGATCAGGAAACCAAATTCAGACAAAAGCACCTCAGGGGAGGAGTAGGGGTTTTCTTGGTCTGCTTTGAAAAGTTAAAGCCTGATCAGTTCCTCACTTCACACACACTTTACCTGGCATGCCAGGAGAATGAGGTAGGGGAATGACAGGCTTCATTCTTAAGTCAGTGCTGCTGTCAAAACATGTTTACACTGTCACCTCATGACAGCTTTAATAATGTCAGTGGGTAACAAACTGCTCTAAATTTTTATCTACAAAGTACACAGTCACAGCCCCAAGGTTCCATAAGCAGCAGTTCTGATCATACAGAAAGCTTATGTTTACATTTTATCCTCAGACCTGGGTGAATAAGAAAACAGCAAGGGCTGTGCAAGTAAATGGATTTTGTATCTTGCCCACAAAATAAATACAAGCCCATACTGACACTCTATACTTTCCTCAACTGTATAGCACCATGCATTAAGTCTTTTCAATACAACAGGTTGCCAAAGCATTCACTGTGCATCCCCTTCCCATGCACTGACATTACAGCTGTAACCTGTATCAATCTCAAGAGTAGATCATAGATCAGGTTAAAGACAAAATCCAAAAACTCATCAGCGTTTCACAGCCTATGACTTTGAATTTCACCTGGAAGACTCAACTCAAGAGCTTCACCAAGCTGCAGCACTCTGCAAAGGCATTTAGTCCATGGCTTCAGCCTTGGAAAGATCAGCAAAGTCCTTCCAATCAGTCTGTAACAAATAAAGGCAGGAAGCGCTAGGTTCCTTACAGCTGTGACTTGGAAGAGGAGAAAGGACACCACGTCTTTTAAACAGAATGTTTTCTTGAAGAAAACAACAGCTGAATCAGAAGAGTTCTCATTATCACAATACCTTTGGTAATCAAGTGTGCAATTCCTTTGAGAGTATCATTTATAGGTTTCGATTCTTCATGGAGAGCTTCAAAGCATTAAAAATGAATAAAAATTTAACAATTTTACTGCAAGTCTTGAGAATTTATGCTATTTCCTGGCATCATTTAAATGAAAGCTCTCACTTTTGACAAACAGCTTAACAAACACGAGACCAAGAATCACCTCTTAAGTATCTTACAGCACTGCAAGAAACATGGCTTTAGGAAGGCAACAGAGAGCTCACAGCACATATTCCACATAGTGGTGTCATCCAAATATCTGTTCCAGAAACTCCAAGATATTTATCAGTGACGAAGACAACTACAAACAGGATTTTCAGTTCTGTGTAGTTCTGAAAGGCAAGGAAAGGGAAACACCAGATCTCGGTTGTAGGAACCTGCCCTCTCTACTGACAGGGCATGGTTAGACCCACCGCGGCCCTAGCAAGCACGCCTCAATCAACAAGTGCCAACAACTACACAAGCAGATTTTGTAATGGCACATTACACTACACAAGATTCACTGCCTAGTAGTGGTACTTATCTCAAGTGGCATGGTGTGTTCTGAGAAGCCAGAAGCTACTGCCTCAGAGACAGACAGAACAGAGCACTTACCCGCTGCCACTACTGGAATAAGACATAGACGACAAAAAGAGAAAAACATGTAACTTGGACAAGGGTGAGGTACTACTACTGAAAAGATTGCTGTCCCTCAGATGACAACATTCTGTGATCCAGACATCCAGTGTCAAGAATGTTTCACCAACAGCAACTCTTCCCTGTTCTGAGGGCATCAGGACACAGCACAGAGCTCACAAAGCCCAAGTCAGTTATGAGGGTTGTTCCCATTTCAGCACCTTTGTATCAAGGGCTTCAAGAACCTCAGAAGGTGAGAAAGAAGGGTCCTACAGCACAAGCCCACTGACTTGCTAAGCCAGCACTGTGTGGAAGAGGCAGGGTATTCATACTGAAATACCAAAGATGAAATTTACCAACACATATTGCATAATTAACAAGCTGATGATACGACACAGTTCACTTCTACTCCAGATGCTTAGATGAACCATTCATTACTGGCCCTGCTGAAGAATTTAAGGCTAATAGTAATGGAAATATTTACAAAAGCAATCTACTATGAATACTTCAAAAGCCTTTGAAGAAACCTAATGCACAATTCAAGTATGTGTATCTCATTAGTTAGGACAACATTGTAAATAGGTCCCTGCTGAGAGGGACATAAAGCATTTCATTACAGACCAAATCAGGAAAGGATAATACAGTAAAAAAATCACAGAATCGTAGAATTACCTGAGTTGGATGGGACCCAAAAGGATCATTGAGTCCAACTCCTATCTCTATCCAGGACACTCCCAACATTCACACCATGGGACTGAGGGCATTGGCCAAATGCTTCTGGAATGCTGGCAGAGTGAGCGCTGTGACTGCTGCCCTGGGGAGCTGTTCCAGGGCTCCACCACCCGCTGGGGGAAGAACCTCTCCCTGATATCCAACCTAACCCTCCCCTGGCACATCTTCCTGCCACTCCCTCCAGTCCTGTCCCAGGTCACCAGAGAGCAGAGCTCAGCCCCTGTTTCCCCTCCCTCCCTTGTGAGAGGGCATAAACAGATCTGAGATCCCCTCTCAGGCTCCTCTTCTCCAGGATGAACAGACCAAGGGACTTCAGCCACTCCTCACACGACTTCCCCTCCAGACCCTTCACCAGCTTTGGGGCCTCCTCTGAACACTCTCCAGTTTGATGTCCTTTTTATCCTGTGGCACCCAAACTGCCCCGAGTTTGGGTGGGTTGCACCAGTGCTGACAATCCCCTCCCTCTCCTGGCTGACAATGCCATGCTGGATGCCCTCCAGGACACAGTTGCCCATTTTGGCTGACAGGGCTCACTGCTGGCTCATGTTCAACTTGCCATAGACCAGAACTGTCCCTCTCCTCAGGGCTGCTCTCCAGCATCGGGACAGTTAAAGAGAAAACACAATCCTAGGAACATCTTATTGAGGATACCAGGATTTTTCACTCCTGGTAATTTAAAACAATAAGCAACAACTAGAGAGTCACAAAAGTTTTTGGCTTTATGCTCACCCTTAATATATAACTTCTCTAAAGAAAGCATTCATGCTCTCTGTAAGGTTTGAAAGGAACCCTGTTCTTCAATTCATATTTGATTCCCATGACGACACATCCCTGCTCCCACTAAAGCCATCTTATTATCCTCAACTGGACAGATTACATCCATCCCAATCAAGTTCCTTCCCCAGATTAATTCAGTTTACCTGCATAAAGCATCCTGTTGTAATTCTGACTCAACCCTGTTACTCATATTTTACCACACTTCCCCACCTGTGTCTACATCCCTCTGCCTGCTGCCACTGTACAAAATCCAAGCTGAGACTCATGGCATACAATCTCAAATCTTGTTCTCATTTTGCACAGGCTATCTCTGCTCTTGCTTAGAGATAAGGAAAAACTGGACTCGGGGGGACCGCAAGCTGTACAGTAGCAACACTCCATTTTCAGCTCTAAAAAAGTCCCTACACCTTGCTGTTTTGAAATGCAAGCCCTTACCTTTTTCAATTCTTGGGATGAAAATTTATTTCTAATTTAACTGATTCACACTGTGCAGACTGTTACAGAGTAACAAGTGCTGCACGCAGATCCAAAAGAAACACCTCTGTCCCCCATGTGCTGCAAACACCAGTCACTTTTGGGGTTATATTCTTCATCAGCCACATTCTCCCCTTTTGTTTGAAAAGAAACACGCGCATTCACATCCATCAGGCTGGGGCATGTGCTAACACAGAATTTTGCAGTGCTTTGCTGCTGGATTTGCCTGGAGATTGGGACATTAACATAGTCACAAGCTTTAAAACTGCTGGTTCTCACATGCGAGACTACCAACAATACCCGTCTGAGGTCCATATTGCCCTTTCTATGACTGTACACTCCTCCTGTTACTCTTTTCCCCTCTGATGATGAGCAGGTTCCTACTGTATTCCAGGGAAGGGTACAAACATTGTCATTCTCATCTTTCTGCAAGACTACTACTTCAAAATCTCTTTAGAAGCACCTGTTTGTAGAAGACCACAAACCTCTTTGGCAAGGCTACAGAGTGATACTGTGTTTAATAAGTTTTGCCCAAAGCTTTTACTATCTGAACTTGGAAACCACAGTTTCAAATAGTCAGTATAAAAGCTAAGTATATTACTACATCTGGCAGAAACACAACTTGAATTGTCCCTTAGTTATAAAAGCTGACACGAGAGATCTGGGCTTCGTTCACCCTTCTGCCCCTGGAATTCGACAGTTTCCTTCCACCATAGTCAGCCTAAAGAAAGTCATCTCATCTGACTAAAATCTTGCTCTCTATGGACAGACATAACAAAGCTCAGTTGCTTCAGAAACCTAGAAACGCACATGCTTGTTACATGACAGAAATAATTCTCCTTGGCAACAAGAATTCTCCTTGCAGATAGATCCCTGCAGTTACACATAAGTCACTCCTACAGCTGCTTTTACCTCTGCTATAATGGGGAAAAAACCTGTATGTGTCCTCCCATGCTCTGAATAGGAGAGGACGTCTCATTTCCAGTTAAGCCATCTCCATTATAAACTCATTAGACATCTTTTAGGGTATGATGTGCTCGTAAGTCTTCAGGGAGACTTATCACCATGTTCCAGCACTTAAAGGGTGGTTACAAGGAAGATGGAGACTCCCTTTATCCAAGGAGTCACATAAAGGTGAGGGGTAATGGGTACAAGTTACTCCTTAGGAGAATCCCATTGTCACAAGAGGAAAATTTTTCACAATGACAGTACCTGGCCATTGGAATAATCTCCCCAGGGAAGTGGTGGATTCCCCAACACTGGACACTTTCAAGATCTGGGTGTACAGGGGACTGGACCATTATGTCTAGACCATGGTTTTTGACAAGAAAGGTTGGACCAGATGATCCTTCATGTCCCTTCCAACCTGCTATCCTATGATTCCCTGAAACACTTCTCTCTATGCAATGATCACTGGATCAGTGAATATAAGAGCTACCCTGGAAAGAGTAACTTTCAGTTTCATCATCAGATCTATCACAAAAGATGAAACTGTGGCTGGTAAACCTAATCTGCGTCATCCGCACAAATGAATGGACTGGGATCACAGACCCAGCACCTCTGCCATGTCACGGCTAATAGCGTGCAATAGATGGAATAGCTAGATATCTTCAAAATAAACTGATACACCTTCCAACTTGGGTCTGAGTGCTGCAATGTCTGCTACCATCTGCCAGAGTCACTAAGGGAGTCACGGGACTTATTATACCAGCACTCAAAATAAAGGACAAATCTTTGACATCACTAAGACCACAGGTTTTAAAGTGCACCTACTGCACTCCTTCCTGCTGCCAAGTACACACCACACTCCACTGTTTTTAGGGATGCTGTGACAGCAAGTATTCCATGTTATTTCATGAGTAGGAGGTCTGTCCACACCTGAAGTCACCAGTCACAGACCACTTTGGTCCCTTCCACTCTTAGCAGGACTACAAAGCTCTACTCACCTGTTTCTCTCAGTTTGAAGTGCCAGGTTTATTCACCTTCAGTCTGATGAAGAGTTTCCACACCTACAATTTCCCTGACTGCAGGTGAAACAAAAGTAGAAGCTCCTTCAGAACCTCTGCCATGGCATCTTCAGAGCTACTGCAGCCACTGCCACTGCAGCCGCTGCCACTGCACCTCAGGGACAGAAGAAAGTCCCAAGCACAGGGGTATAAGTGGTTTATAAGGTCTCATGATGCACAAGGACAGCTGTAAGGTCTAAGTTCACGTCCTCTCAACTATTTCCTCCCAAGATTTAGATGCGATATTAGGAAGAAATTTTTTTACTGTGAGGGTGGTGAGGCACAGGTTGCCCAGACAGGCTGTGGCTGCCCCATCCCTGGAGGTGCTCAAGGCCAGGCCAGGCTGGATCGGGCTTTGAGCAATGAGCATCCAACTTCAGCAGTCACATTTAAAGCCAGAACAGGCAATAACAGCAACAGATCAGTCCCTGGTTGTGGAAGTGTCAGTATAAACACAGCAAGAGCACCATTTCGGTCTTTCAGATCCATGAAGAACACAAGTTCTTGCAGACAACTAGGTACTACCTTCAGACCAAAACCTTGAAAACATCTCTTCCTCCTACAGTCTACAGTAGCCATCTTCATCTGAGTGTAGGAATAACAGTAGTATTAGCTTGTTTCAACACCATCTCAGAAGAAACACTTCTAGGAATCACCTGGACTAAAGACCTGTCCTACTGTTTTGATCCCTCTCACACTAGATACAAATATTGACTTGCCACCCAGATGCCCACAAAAGGTTTTTTGGTCATCTTCAAAGTAACACTTGAGAGCTGTTGCTTCCCTCCACCTAACTCATTCTGTCTCTCACACAAACCATTAGGCAGATCAAGATCTGCTCCAGTTCTTTTGCTGCAGCTGCCATTGATGGTGTAGTTATAAATCTGCTGTTGGGCCTCAGGCTGCCAATACTATTGTTGCAGTCAGTCTGGTTGCTCAGAAATTCTTGCTGCCTAGAGAACAGCAATGCAGGGCAGATGGAGTTCAGGGGAAGGGTGGAAGAGGAGGAGTACAACAGCAGTAAACTGGGAAAAAGCAATTCTGAACACTTACCTGTATGGACTGATGGAATCCTAACCACACATCAGGCGGCAATTCACTTTCAGGAATTGAAAGCAGTAGCTCAAAACAACTCCTGGAAAAGTAAAAGGCGAGTAAGCAAGCTATCGGAACACATTCTGTTGTTACGTTAAATAACATTTGTGCCACATATGACCCAGCACTTGGATAAGAAATGAGAGAGTGCTCTTTTTTACTATGCACAAGATAGCTGGGATAAGTTTGCAGCTACTCTTATAATCCAGGATAGTCTGTTTCACATCTCTCAGGAACACTGCACTACAGAACTTCTGCTCTTTCCTCTCACAAAGGAATCCTAATACCCATGTGAATCATCCAATCCCAGCAGGGCCTCTTTGCCCAGAGTAAGAATGAAAGCCAGCGTCACATTACTGAGAGTTTCAGGGCTGACAGATAAGAAAATAAAAAAAAGGCAGAACAGCTTGACAAACGACACATCAGCACAGAAACGGACCTAGAGAACAGATCCCTAACAGCATCCTAAAAACAACAGAGTGACACGTGATATCCAGAGGTGCAGTAGCACAGAAATTGTTCCAGAGAAAGGTTTCCTAGAAACACCCTGATGGCATGAGGAAGCATTCAAATACCCATGGTGCAAACTGCAACAAACTCAAGGGCTTACCAAACCAAAACCCCACCTGTATCAATATATTCAGCCTAAAGGCAGAGTTAAACAGATCACATTGAGTAATTCCCAGCTCATTATCTCAGGGTGTTGCTGTAGTTTTGTAGCTCAGTTATCTACACAAGTGGAGAACATCCCCTTACTTCTTCATTAAGCCAAGTTCCTGCTTAAAAATAGGACACTAGTCACCCGGTCTGGATTTTATACCCAGGAAAGTTTGTTACAGCTCATTTTCAGCTATGCCCATGCTGAATGTCAGTATTTGAGGCAGCTCCACACAGAGGCACGTGAACTTCTGCTGTGTATCAGGTTTTCAAAATTAAAATTCAGGGAAGGGGGGAGGGTTCAGAAAGCTTTAACATTTCTGAAATAATCAGCAAGTTTGAGACCTATACATTCTATACGTAGGTTCAGACCCCAAAAATCAGATTCCAAAAACAGAAGTGAGGAGAAAGCAAGACCTACTTGATATTCCCTCACTTAGACCACTAATTCAATGCCTCTCCTTTTCAGAGACCAAAAAGGCAAGAACTGTGTGTATTTAGCACATCCTTCTTGGAGAACAAGAATCACTGTTTTCTGGGAGACAGAGCAACGGCAGGACTACTGCCTATATTGTTCTCAAATAACAGTGATCTAGTCTTGCACAAGACACATTGATTATCTAAACCTCAACTGAACTGCTGCACAGAACTGTTTGACCTAATCAAATGTGTTAACGATAACACTGAGTCTGAAGTTTCACAATAGTTACACACAGCAAAAATGTTCTCATAAATTGTGATGACATAAGGAACAAAAACTGGTCTAAGATTCTACATATAATAAGTGTGATGAATAATTGCTACCAGCCCCACATACATGGTTACATGCTATTTTTAATTCAAAACCTCCTCTCCCAAATATTAAACAGAAGAACGACAGGACAACACATTCAGTCTCACCACAGACAGGAGAGCTGAGCTTGGTGAAGGGGAAAAGGAAGAGATGGCCATAACGCAAACATGAATTTCAGAACTGTTTAGTACCTAGAGAGAATGATTTTCCTCCCCCTCTTCCTTGTGACTTTTGATAGATTGAACAGTTACCTGCGCAATGCTAAGCCTAATCAGTTTTTAGCCAAATTCAGCAGTCATGTACACAAAAAAGATCAAATCACCAAACACTGAATTAACATCTGGCCACTCTTTTCACATTTGAGAAGTTCGTCTTTGCTACCCGTTAAACCTTTAGGTAGAGGTTCAGACCTGCAGAAGCTCTAAACATTTCTACTAGACAGGCAGAAAATACCATGTCCTTGAAAAAGCAGGCAATGGATTGTCAAATCTGCCAACTGCCAGAGGTCTCAGTACTGTAAAACCATCAAGACTGCGTCTTCCCTTGTACCCAAGCCTGGCAGAACCACTTAACTAACCAGCGCAGGGGGTCAGACCCAGGTGTCTGCTACCAGACTACAAAAAAAAACTTTACAAACTCTCTATCTTTTGACGTATAAGGAGGGGGAATCCCTACCTCTGTGTCCAGTGCTCATGCACATCATACAGAAACTCTTTCCATCAAAGATAACGTTTGTGAACTCCAGGACAACGTGCTTTTGGAAAGCCTTTTGCCGCACATCTCATTTTCAGACTTAAACACAGACAACCAGTCCTATCTTAATTCCTGGAAATACTTTTTCTAGAATATTATTTTCATATATAATATATTGGTTATATAAAATAAGATGAGATGATGAACTATGAAGACAAGAGGGCTGAATTTAAGCCAATAAATATACTGTAAATAAACTGTAACAGGTGCTTGAATGCTTCCACTATTAAAAAATCATTCATGTCAAACACTGAGTTTCAAAATATCTTTCAAAAAAAGGTCTACAATCTAGTAGAATGAATGTCTTTATTTTGGAATAAATTCAGGCAAAATCCAACATATTATTTGCATACAATCATTCAGTAATCACTTTAGGACTCGTTTACTATTATTTTGAGACAGAAATTTTTAAAAGTAAGTTCTAAAAGCATTCTGAACTGTGTTCCTCTTTAGATTGTATTAGAAAACTTTTTATATCCTAAGTTTCTTAGGCTTAAAAAGATAAATATCTTTACTTGGCCTGATCAGCAGGAATAGTTCACCTGTTGTATTTGTGAAGAGCCAAGTCAGCTCTCGAGGATGGATGACAGAGAGGTAAATGCAAGGTAGTAAATCAAATCACAAGTTTATTAGGTTGAGAAATGCTTTCTTAGACAAAGCATCAAACTCTCCCATACGTCTCCTCACAGAGTCTTAGGACCACATAAGCCCTTTTCACATGGAAGTAAATTTTCATACTGATGGCAACATGCCTGGCACCTTCCCCCTCCCACAGTATCCTCAGAAAACACACATTCATGAAAGCTTGAGTGAACAATCAGCTTTGGCTTCCCAAGATTCACAAGGAAAGCCAGCTACCCAAATCTCGGTGAAAAGACACCTTCGATATGGCCAATTCCTTATTAGTTCTTCCAGAGAAGCAATACCTTTGGTATAGAATATCAAGGGGGGAGTGGAACACGGTGCCCTTCGTGGTTGTGGAAACAAGCAGTCTCAGCTCTACTCAACCAAAGCAGGCACGTCCTTTCATGGCCATGGCCAAGGCCATCATTCCTGTGCCCACAAAATCAGCTGCCAAATCTGTAAACTACAAAAACAACCACTCCAAGCTTTCCTTTTATTTTCTAAGGTCAGACAATGGACCAGCAAGCTCTCACATTGCATCAGCATCATATTCCTCACAGGGGCACAGTCTTTCCGTCATGTCAAGTTTCCTGTGAGTACATAACTGATCTAGCCAGGCGGCAGGGAAAAACCCAGGATGCCCAGGTTTGCTATTACTGGGTCACCCTGCTGAGAAGGGTGTCAAGTGGAGGACGTTCTTTCTTTTTCTCTGGGAGAGATGTTGGAAGGGAAGGATGATCTTAAGACTAAGTAGAGCACTTTTGCTTTAAAATAGGAAGCTTTGCTGGTTTCACTTCTCGTCAGGGTTCAAGTCAGAAAACACAAAGCCTGTATGACAGCTGTGGGTATCTCAACTGTCCTCCCCAAAATCAGTGTCACATGGGAACAGTACGCTTTCATATCCCTAGCCAGACAACATCCTTCCTCTTTCATGGAGCTTCATTAATGTCTTTAATTCCCTGCTCTAACTTCTCCCTCTCTCCCTTGGAAACTTTGGAGAGTGGGAGGGTTCAGTTAGGTATGCCACTTGCCTCATCCTGTCTGTGACCTCACTTGTCGTCTTTCTCATTCTTTGGATTCCTCTCGAACATAATCACAACCAGAACACGGGAGATTCCAGCAAGTCAGCCTCTCTGCTGTCGTCCACCACAGCTTTCTGAATGTACAAGCAACAGCAAACCACCTTCTCCCCCAAAAGATGGAAGAAACCAGAGGTAGAATATTTTGATTTTTCTCAAGAAGATAAAAGCAATGTTGATACGGAATTTTGACACAAAAGTGTGTAACACTGTCCCAAAGTGTGTAACACTGGCAAAACACATAGAAAGGACTCCATGTATAGATGACCTGCTTACAGAAACAGTGACATGCAAACTTCTTAAGTGGCACGAGTAGGGAACCACAGAATGCACAAGCTAATTAAGGATAATATGATGAAGAAGATATTGTATCCATAAAGGGACAGTCTGCAAAAGCAATTCAGATATTTTGCCAGACATATGTGCATTATGCATAGGCAAATGATTCAGCAGTTTAGGTCTTCAGTTTCCACACTGAGAAGTTAAGACAGACTTTTCCTGACTTCACATTTTCCTTTCTTGACAGAAGGTTTAAAAAAAAAAGAAAAAAAAAAAAGAGAAAAAAAAGAAACAAAGAAAAAAAATACTGCTAGTTCACATATTTCTCATAACTCAAAAAAACGTCAGGGCATCATACGGAGATACCTCGTTCTGAGCTGCCGATTTATGCTGCAGGCCAGTACATTACAAAACTACATTTGACCAAGGAGTTCTTTGCAAAATCTTTCTTGAAAAGAACACCTGACTTTAGAGCACACAGCAAGGAAGCTACTAACAACAAAGGAAAAACAGACCATGGAAAAACTGTCAGAAAATTGCTTTGATTCTACAGTGATCTCTATATTCAAGTTTCTAGATCTTCACTCTCTTTACCCTGCCCCCTTCAATGAAACCTCACTATTGAGTTATCCTTCTCAGACCAAGGGCAGTAATGAGGGGAAAGCTCTCGGGCTGCACTCTTCAAACACAAACAGCTGCTTTGCACTGAAAACAAACTTTGAGGGACTACAAGTTATTCCGCCTCAGCTGACAGACTGTAAAATAGTTCTCTTGTTGGAAGAACAGCTGTGCTTCAAGTCATGTCTACAGACACTTGCCAAGAGTTCCAGCTGAATTTCTCTGCCTTTAGCTATCCTACAGCACCAGCCCACACGCACAGTTCCATTTGCCATAGACACAAAACAGCTCATCCTTTTCGGAAAGGGATTTCTTCAGGACTACCTTGCAGTACAGGGGAGAGGACACAAGAAAACAAGAACTGCAGAGCAAGTGGTACAGGTCAATTAATTCATGCACAAAGGTCTAATATTAAAGCTTCTGTTCAATGAGGACTACCCTAAACTTTTCCTACAGAAAAATAATTTTCAGACTGTTTAGGAGAGAACAGAACCTTCCTAACACCTGCACATTCATCCAAATACAGAAGGATAAAGCCTTACCACTTGTTCACAGTAGTTAACAAAATGCTCAAGTACATTTTTGTGGTATGATTAAAAAAGCACTAAAGACATTTACTCAACAACAAATCATAAATATAGTTGGCAAGTTAAGTATTGCACTATTTCAACAACTTGATATTCATTTAGAGAGTACAGTTTGGGTTTTAATATCAATGTACCAACTTAAAACTTACAGCACTAGCCTGCCAAGTACCAAAAGAACATCTTCACATTCCGTAGTCAAGTAAGGTCGTGCATTAGCAAAGCTCTGAATGGAGATCCGATATACTTCCAAAAAAGGTAAAATATGTTCCGATGCACCCCGACTGCCAGCATACTGAAGTAGCGTCTGAAAGAAAATGAGTTATCATTAGAAGTTCTCATAACACACTTTTGTCTAAAAAAAAAAGTATCAATATGCAATACCAATGAAGCGGAAGAATTCCGGAAATGGGAACATTTTACTCTGAAGGACATCTAAAAATGGCAGCTTTTCTCCTCAATAGAAGTTCTCTTTTATTCAAAAATATTTCCAATTATTTTATTATCTTGATAAAGTCGTCAGAATTTCTACTGGGAATCAAGTCAGATCCAACAGGCAGAAACGTGAACTGTTAAAGTTAAAATTTCAGTGAGAAGTTCTGTGCTCAGCTTCTTTTGTACAACTGCCATGGAGACAGAATCACATATGTAACACCAGAATCTTTCTTACTAGCGAGAACGCAGAAAAACAGGCAAGCTGGTCGAGAGCAAGGACTAGTACTTTCAAGACACACACAGAGATGCAGGAAACACGAAGCCCAGATCAGACCATTACACAGTCATTTTCCAAACACAAAATTCCCCTGGATTTTACCACTGGACCCTAGCAATCCCACATTATCCAGGCATGGCACTGAGGAAGCAATGTCAACTCTAGCCAGTTTTAAGAGAAACCAAGTTTCAAAAAACGGCAGAGAATGGTAGCAGCAACTCCTGTCTCCCAACCTCTTTAAAACTTCCCTACATTACCATCTGATTTCCTACAGGATATCAAGTAATACTGAGAGCCAGCAGGGCACTAAGGATGCTCTGGAGACAGCTTGCTTCACAAGTAACATCCCTTCTCTGTACACACACTGTCCAACAGCTCCAACTAGCTACGCTCTCACCCTGCACCCTCCATAGACTGAACAAAGTTCCAGTCTTGGTTAAGGCCAGCTGCAAAGAACACAAAACTCATGAAAAATATTGTGCTTTGTAGAGTCTTTTGGGCCAAAACCATGTGGAAAAGAAGTTCAGAGTGCCCTCCTCCATAAGTCCCTACAAGTCAAATTACCTGAAGGGGATGATCAGGTCACATCAGGCCTCAAGTCACTGTACTTCATTCAAGTTGGGACTGACACAACCCATTTATTTTAACACCTTGAACATACACACACACACACACAAACGATCCTATCAGATTATAACTCCAAGGAGGACACCACCGAACAGATCCTACAATGAGTTACATTGTGCAGTCATTTTAGTGGCCAGAAACTTCTAAGATGAAGCCCACATTCCAGTGCAGCAAGAAATAAGTGGTCAGCCACACACTATTGCATGGATGATCTGGTGTTACGCCAGTGATCTAACCAGACAATCCTAGTCCTGGGGTGAAAAGAAAACATAGATGTTCACCAGACTGGCACAACCACACATGAAAGTTAAGAAAAAAAAAAAAATCTATAAAAACGTCATCTAAGAACCAATGCAAATCAAGACCGTTTTGTGGATTCTTCTCCCAGAACTCAATATCAGTAATGTAAATCCAAAGTGAATGAGTTACAAACTCTACAACAACTCCCACCCTCACCCCTAATATTAAGTTATAAAGAGGTTAAGAAGGGGATGGGGGGAGAATGGAAGCTTACAGAAATCATCCTTGAACATAGCACAGAGATCACTGGCAGGAGCCATCAGTGACCAGTCTAGGTGCTCCTCTAACAGATTAATGAAGGATTCGATAATATAACTCCAATTATCTATGACATTGGAAGCACTACATTACAAAGACTTCAACTGTAATCCCCAAAGATACTCAACTGCTGATGATCAAGTCATCTTTTCAGTAAACCCAGCAGCAATGCTGTCCTTACAGTGACTACAGAATAAACAAACAACTCTCTGCACTTTTCTAAAATACGTCCTTTAAAACCCATCTATTAAGAAAGCCAATTTTAGTACTCAGTTATTTTAAGACAAATAGATCATAAACTATCTGCTTGGTGTAAACCATAAATCATGATATAATATTTTGTGAGATTAAATAAACTTACTAGATAATGTTGCAACCCTTGTGTGAGTGCAAACCTCATGGGGAGATCAGTCTGACAGTTCAGACTGGCAATTCCTTGAGTAGCCATTTATCAGAACCTTCTCCCCAAACAGACGAGCAATGATGGCTTCAGAGTGTACGGCAGATTCAAGACAATAGACTAATTAATGGCTTGAACTTCAGAGATGTGTTTTGGAACACTGTTATGCTGCCAGGATCAGCTCACTGACCAACAGGCAAAGCCTAATACCCGTATTACAGAGGTTCTTGAAGCCCTGCTGCCATTTCACAAGCAATACAAGTTTTAGTAGTCCACTACATATTTTTCCAGGCAGTTTGTACATCAGGGAAAATCAGACCATATTTAAATGTGTAGACTATACATTTCTGACGAGTTATCAGTTACATGACAATTCTATATGCCATTACTACCTTACAATCTAAGTACCTGAAGAGACATTTCAAACATTTTAAGTCTGGTGAACACAAACCCACATGCACCTCCTCCTCCCCTACCACTGACTTGAAACAGCCCAGCTCATTGGGGAGTGGCATAAGAGGAGCAGATGCCATGCACCCCTATCCACTGCATCACTTACAAACCAGCCTACTCCTCATCCTGCATGAGTTCACAGTCCAAGATGCTGCAACACCTGCATAGGCTCATGGCCCGCAACACTGCAACACCTGCTGAGCTGCATTTCTTCTGAAACACTGACTTCTTCTTCAGAACCAATTTAAACATGGACAAGTTGCCTGACCTGCTATTACAGCTTTAAGCCTGTTTAAGGAAAATATTTCCATCTCTTCTTTAACATACCTCATCACAATTGACAGCCTCAACTGCACCACTTTAATAATTTCAGAAAGCCAAGATGTTCTGGCATTGGCAGATGGATGTTTTGATGCTGTACAACCTCTGCCTTACTGATAACTGTTCCTCCCATTTGCAACAGCACAGCCTCCATCACACTCACACGCTGTGTGTTCCAGCAGTTTGAGCACACACTGTGCTCCCCAACATGCAGGCTTTTTCTAAGGTGACCAGGTAAAGCATTCACTCTTGTACAATATAAAGCTGCTGAGTCAACCCACTACTTAGGTTTCATAAGTGAGTTTGTTCTGTTATCCTGGGACACCAATCTTGCTGCCCTGCTTAAAAGTAGGAATCTTCAAGGAAATCGTGCCACCCAGGACCACTTCCAGGAAAAGCTACTGGAAAGCTGCACATAGCAGCATAGCTTTACATGTAGCAAAACACAACATCCAGGCAGCTCACAGCACAGGAAAGCTACTGATTTGGTTCAGTTTCTTGTGTCCCAACAGCCCTGGTAGCTTCCACAGCAAGCCACAGCATTTTCAGGATGCTGCCTGCAGGACAGCAAATCCATCACTGCCCTTACACATTTCAGCTACCCTCATCGCAGCTCCTTCCCAAGACTCTATTCAAGTCCAGTTGAACTCTGCTTCTCTCTAGGCAAGGTTTGCTGTATCTTAGGAAGCATATGACAAGTCAGCAGCCGTAGCTTCCAAGTCGTTAAGATAAAATTCAGTTGAGCTCCTTAAATGTCACCTAGCAGCAGACTTCAAGGCATTTTTATCACTCAAACTCTCTGCAACATCCCCAGTCAAAAGGAGAAAACAGGATGTAAAATTACATCCTAACCACAGGTTTGAATGCACAACTACATCACAAATCCATGCACCCCTCAAAGGTGCTGCATGACAGATGGTCCATTTCATGTTTTCCTCTTTCATCCCTTGGTGTGCAGTCAGGACAATCAGAAACATCCCAAGCTGATGGCAAGCCCAGACAAATTTCTTTCTTTGCTCTCTAACACAGTGTTCTAATGTGACACTAACATTCAATAACAGCACAAAGACCTAAGATGTCTGCATTTTTTGTGGGACAGGTTTGGGGGTTTTTGGTTTTTTAGGTAACGGAACTGCTGTCCACCTAACTCCACTGAACAAGTACCTTTAAAGCTTTATCTGTTCCATACTTGTCTGGGCAACTGGGCCTCTACATAAACTGATCATCTTGACAACCTCTACCAACCTTAGCTGAGTATTTATTTCAAAGTCCTCATGCAACAAGAAACACTGGAAACACCTTTAGCAAAACCTGACACATGGAGAAAGACACACACACTCTGCTGGGCTCCATGGAAAGCCAAGGTCACAGATCTGAGGCAGTACACATAACGTGGGACACACAGAGCAGCAGCACCAACACTTTGAGAGGCAATGGTTTTGAAACCCAAAAAACTCCTTATTTTGGCAAGTGATGAACTTAATATCCTCTGAGAATGGTGCGGGAAACTACACAACCTGTGAATGTAAAATGGTAGGCTGTGGAGAGTGACATCGCTCAGCTGTAACGCCTTAGCAGGACTTTTTATCTCATCTGCCATTCACCACTCAAGCGCAGTGGCTGAGAGGTGGGTAAAGCAGCCTGTAAAACAGACTGCTTTGTTTCTCATTTTAGAAACCACAATCTCTTCAGATTCAACAGGGACTCTCCAACCCAGGAACCTAAGGAAAATTATTCAGCCTTACAGCTCACAGGAAATGATGATGTGAAGAACGAAAAACCTAATTAACAATTGAAAGAATAAGTTCTCTCCGACTGGAAGCATGTTTAGCTCGTCTGGAACTCAGTGGTTCGGTACCGCTGATATTCAGTCTGTGCTGCGTTAAGCAAGCGTTCAGCCGAGATCCCCGGGCTACAGCAGCTCCTGTAGGGCCTGAAGCGAAGCCCAGGCCTTCAGGGCCGAGCAAGCTCTGCTCACTCCGCGACGGGTGCGCTGCCGCTCCCAGAGGGACACGCGGCTCTAACCCCGGAAAAGAACAGCAGAGCGAGCTCCGGGAACCCGGCCAGGGCCGCACCGGGAAAAGGCGGCGCGGCCGGCCCGAAGCGCCTTCCCGTGGCCGGTACTGGGGGCCGCAACGAGCGCCAGCGGGGCCGCGTCCCGCTCGACAGCGGCGCGGGCCGGAGTGGGCCGGGAGCCGGCGGAGCCCCCGAGAAAGGCGGCCTCGCCGCAGCGGGGGAGGCCCCGCGCCCCGGCCCCGCGCAGTCGCCCGCCCCCGCCCATACCTGGCAGAAGCCCCGGCAGTAGCTCCGGGACGAGACCTCCGACACCTCCTGCTCGCGCAGCTCCGCCTGCAGCTGCCAGAGGCGGGCCCGGAGCGCCGCCACGAGCCGCTGCCCCTCGGGCCGCGCCGCCGCCTCGGCCTCCGCGTCCGCCATCCGCGCCCGGCCCCGCCGCGCGTAGGCACGGGTCACGTGATCGCAGCCGCTGACCTCATCGCCGCGGGACGGCCGGCGCAGCGCGTGACGCGGCGCGCGAGTGGCTGCCGGCGGCGCGCGGCGGCTCGCGGGGCTCCTCGCGCGCGCGGGGCGAGGCGGGGCCGTGGGCGCGCGGGGCGGGGGCGGGGCCGTGGGCGCGCGGGGCGGGGCCGTGGGCGCGCGGGGCGGGGGCGGGGGCGCGCGGGGCGGGGCCGTGGGCGCGCGGGGCGGGGGCGGGGGCGCGCGGGGCGGGGCCGTGGGCGCGCGGGGCGGGGGCGGGGCCGGGGGCGCGCGGGGCGGGGGCGGGGGCGCGCGGGGCGGGGCCGTGGGCGCGCGGGGCGGGGCCGTGGGCGCGCGGGGCGGGGCCGTGGGCGCGCGGGGCGGGGGCGGGGGCGCGCGGGGCGGGGCCGTGGGCGCGCGGGGCGGGGCCGTGGGCGCGCGGGGCGGGGCCGTGGGCGCGCGGGGCGGGGGCGGGGGCGCGCGGGGCGGGGGCGGCGCGCTGCGCTGCGCTGCGCTGCGACCCGGGAGAGCGGCGGCCGTCGGGCGGAGCCCGGGCTTCATTGCAGAACGTGTGGGCGCTGAGGGAGCCCCGCAGGACCCGCTCCCAAAGTGGGCCGGGGAAGGGCACGAGCCTGGTCAGGAGCGCGCAGCTCCCGCACAGCCCGTGGCACAGCGCGGGTCGCTGGCGGCGCCGGGGCCGTTACACAGAGCCACCCTTTGACGGGTTGACCTGCCTGGGCGATCAGACAGCCGGGCAGTCCAGCAGCAGGGGCTGTGAAACCTTCAAGGAGGCGAACAGAGGCAGCGGGGCTACTGCTTGTAGCACCCCTGGCTGCAAAGGGAATCCTTGAAATCCACCCAGAGTAGAGGATGAGGTGGTGCGTAGTGCCTTGGAGTTCCCAGGCCAGAAATATGTTGGCAGGCTTTTTGGCTTCCTTCATTTGTCTCACGGGAATGAGATGGGATGAAGTGGTGACTCTGCAGGAGGAAGGGGGGATACTCCCCCTAGAATCATAGAAGCATCTGTTGGAAAAGGCCTCTGGGATCATCGAGTCCAACCGTACCTGTCCCCTTACTAAACCTTACTTAAAACCCTCAGAAACTCATCTACCTGTCTTTTAAACACCGCCAGGGATGGTGATTCAACCACCTCCCTGGGCAGCCTCTGTCAGTGGCCCAGAACCCTTTTGGTGAAAACATTTTTTCAGACATACAGTGTGAACCTCCCCTGGCGCAACTTGTGGCCATTTCCCCTCCCAACCAAAAACCAATAAACGAACCATTTCCCTTTTGTTTTAGTCTGGATAGCTCCAAGCTGTGGTATTTCCTTCTATGATTTAAGAATTTCTGTTGGGGGGACCCTGGCTTGTTTATGAGCATATGGCACTCCACTGAGATGGGAATCTCTTTTTCCTTTTAATACTCTGCCTAATTTGGCATGAACAGTGGGAGGGAAGTGTGTGTCTCTCCATCTGGTAAGAATTATTTGCTTTTTTCCTCCTCAGTCTCTGCAAGGTAAATGAGGAAGCAATAAATAAGTCAGGAGGACTTGGGGTGAGTTGACATGGAACCACTTGGGACGCTTTCGCTAGTTGCAAGGAAGCTGTATGATTTCAGCTTACAGCTTTGTGGAGCAAAGCAAGTGGAATGCTTGTTGTTTGGAGAAGTGGATGAAAACTAAGAGATGGGTTAGGAATAGAAAAAATATCCTACAGATGTAAAGCAACAGGGAACTTCACACGGGCCCACTTCTTGAGCTTGTCCAGGTCCCTCTGGATGGCATCCCATCCCTCAGGCGTGTCAGCTATGTGAGTATGAAAGTTTGAAGACTGCCAAATGCTGCTAGAGACAATTTCATAAGCGTTGGTTTTATTTGCTCATTTAGGTCATACCTGAAGAACACAACTTTTTCATGTTATTTCCATCAACTATATTTTATTCATACATATTTCTGAAAGAGGAAGGTTCTATATATTACTCTGTTCATCTACATCGGCATTACCAAGTAATACAGTATAATATGAGCAGGCTAAAACATTATTTTTCAGGACCTGATATGCCGAGTATCTGTTTTTAATGGAAATTAGTTTTAATTCCTTGAAGAACACACTTTTGAGTTCAGTTTATTCTGTGGGCTCTGTTATCACTTTGTGGAGCTAACTAAAGCACAGTCAATGAGTATAATCAGTTTATTTGCTTCAAACCCACACTTCTGGTCATTCTGCTAGTGCAGGCATAACCAAGTACTTACCTTGCATAGGCTGATGCAGCCCTGAACTGATCAGGGCAAGGGAGGTGCCAGGGAAACTGCACAACCACGGCGATGTCTTTAACACTGTGCATGGTATTTAAGTAAGTTTTAAAGAGTTTGATAGCTGCATTGTGCATATCTCTCTTCAGAAACTGCACATCTAGAGCCTTGTAATGCATGCAAAAAAACCCCAAATAATAATAGCCTAAAATACTGTGAAACAGTAACAGCAATGCAGCAGGGATACAAAAACTAGGAAATATACAAATAGATTTGTGCAATAGCATACAAAGAGGTTTAACAAGTGTTGGTTTACTCCCTGCAGTGGGGAGGGGAGAGAATTGGAAAAGATAAGACTCGTGGGTTGTGATAAAGAAAGCTTAATAGAACAGAAGAGGAAGGGGAAATAATAATCACAACAACAATAATAATGGAATATGCAAAACAAATGATGTACAGTGTCTTTGCTCACCACCTGCTGACCAATGCCAAACCAGTCCCTGAGCAGTGGCTGCCGACGTCTTTCCCGCCAGCTCCCTATAGTTTATTTTTCAGTGTGACATCATGTGGTATGGAATGTCCCTCTGGCCAATTTGGGGAAACTGTCCTGGCTGTGTCTCCTCCCAGTTTCTTGGGCACCCCAAGCCTCCTTGCTGGCAGGGCAGTATGAGAAGCTGAAAAGTCCTTGACTCAGTATAAGCACTGCTCAGCAACAACTAAAACATCAGAGTTTTGCCAACATTTTTCTCAACCTAAATGCTAAACACAGCACTGTGCCAACCACTAGGAGAAAAACTTTATCCCAGCTAAAACCAGGACAATATGTCACATAAAAAACATTAAAAGACGTGTTTTCATTCTTTTAATATACATGAACAGAAGATTTTTTGTTGCAGAGAGAAACACTCAAAATACAAACTCACTGTTTTCTGAGTCATGTCAAGCATTTTTCTCTCTGTGTGAGGAACCTCTAGGGGAAAATGGAATGCTAGGAAGCCTCAGGAATGGAAAAGAATGCAGAACAAGAAACATAAGTAAAATATGCAGATTTGTATTACATGCAGTTCTGGGGACCACAAGAAAGACATGGTATAAGAAGTTAGAAATTATAAAAAATGGATTCTGAAAGAGAATGTTGGTAAAAATCTAGGAGCTTTCATCTGAATGAAAAAGGAAAGAGTTTAATGAGAGCGTACATGGAATTACGGAATCTAACAATTTTATTTCTTATCAAATTGGAAGAGTAATCTTTCAATGAAATTTTCGATCAGTATGCTAGAAGAAAAAATGTATAGTTTTCCACATTAAACTGTGGAATCAATTGCCACTGGATGTCACAGACCTAAATATTAGTGGACTTCACAGGGATTAGGCATCTATTAACAAAGAAAGTCAAGAGCCTTCTTTCTTGAAAGAACAAACTGATTATTCAAAAGTATAGTTACACTTTTGTAAGCTTTCCAGAGAAATATACCATTATATGCTTTTGAACATAATTGAATCTAATTCTAAATTCTAGCATTTATTCTTTACTGGAATGACTCTCTTCTGCCTTTTTCTTTCTCCTCTCTCCCTCTGCTTACACATGTGAGCACTTAAAGGAAAATGCTCCAGCTCAGACTCAGATGTCTCTTCTGTTACTAGAAGCTGTTTGGATTTCCTGGCACTCTTGTAGTCAAGGACATGAACGTGTAACAAAAGGTCAACAGGCACCAGAAGAAACTTATTTTTCATGATGGTGATCAAACACTGGAACAAGCTGCTCAAAATAACTGTGGAAGGTTTTGGGTTCTCCATTTCTGGAGGTGCTCAAAACTCACCTAGACAAGGTGCTGAGCAACCTGCTTCAGCTAGACCAGATCTGAGGAGGAGGTTAGATTAGATGACTGCACAGAACCCTGAAAAAGTAAATTAGTCAATGATTTGATGATTTTGCAACATTAAATTCCTCTTCTATTTTTGGCCACCTGTTTGCCTTATTTCAAGGTTTTGTCTAGATTCAGTGAAAACTGCAGAAGAACATTATTTTGTGCTTCTCAATTTATCAGATTTTCCTAATTTCAAGTGACTTCCGTTTTTCTCAATGTATATATGAAAGTGTCAAATACACGATAACTTCTCCCTCTGATACATGTCTAGATTGATCTTTCAAGCCAAAGCTATCATCTGAGATTAGCTTGTGGGATAGCAATCCTTCTTCACTTTCCAAAGGCTCAAAACCCTACTCAGTTCAGAGAATTATAGTATTGTACAATGGTTTACATTGGAAAAGAACTTTAAGATCTTGAAATCCAACCATTAGCCTCGCACTGCCAAGTCCACGACTAAACCATGTCCCTAAGCACCATATCTAAATATCTAAATATCTTTGAAATATCTGCAGGGATGGTGACTCCACTAATTGCCTAGGCAGCCTGTCCAATTATTGAGAACCCTTTCAGTGAAGTAATATTTCCTAACATCCAATCTAAACCTCTCCTGACACAACTTGAGGCCATTTCCTCTTGTTACTTTGGAGAAGAGGCCTTGCTACAACCTACTTTCAGATAGTTGTAAGAGAACAATTAGTTGTCCCCACAGCCTCCTCTTCTCCAAGCTAAACAAACCCATTTCCCTCAGCCACTCCTCATAAACTTGTTTTCCAGACCGTTCACCATCTTTGTTGCACTCTAGCACCTCAAAGTCTTTCTTGTAGCTAGAGTCCCAAACCTGAGCACAGTACACAAGGTGCAGTCTCACCAGCACGAAGTGTAGGGGGCCCTTCTTGTAGATGGGCATCCCATTGGCAACCCTCTAGTTGTCTGGGACCTCCCCTGTTAACCAGGACTAGTGGTAAATGATGGTAAGTGGCTTTGCAAGTTCCTCCCTCAGTACTCTTGAGCCCCATAGACTTGTGATTTTCCAGATAGCATCACAGATTGTTAACTGATTCCTCCTGGATGGGGTGTCTATTCTGCTCTCCATCTTAGAATCATAGAATAGTAGAATCGTAGAATTGTAGAATCATAGAATCATAGAATGGTTTGGGTTGGAAAGGACCATGAAGGACATCTAGTCCAACCCCACTGCAATTACATCCTCAACTAGAGCAGGTTGCTCAGAGCCCCATCCAACCTCACCTTGAATGTTTCCAGGGATGGGACATCTTATCGTCTCTCTTGGTCAACATGTTCCAGTGCTCCACCACCATTGGTGTATACAATTTCTACCTAATATCCAGACTACGCCTCTCCTCTTTTAGATTAGAACCGTTATCCTTTGCCCTATTGCTACAGTCTGCTGATTTTTTTTTCCCATCTTTTTTTATAAGCCCCTTTAAGTATTGAAAGGCCGCAATAAGGTCTTCTCAGAGTCTGCTTTTCTCCAAGCTGAACAACCCCAACTCTTGCAGCACCTCTTCGTAGTAGAGGTGTTCCATTCCTCTGGTCGTTTTAGAGACCCTCCTTCGGATGCACTCCAACAGACCCATATCTTTTCTGTGCTGAGGCCTCCAGTGCTGGATGTAGTATTCCAGATGTTGTCTCATCAGAGCAGAGTAGAGTGGCAGAATCACCTCTCTCAACCTTCTGGCCATGCTTCTTTAGATTCAGCCCAGGATAGAGTTAGTCTTCTGGGCTGCAAGCACACACTGCTGGCTCATGTCAAGCTTCTCATCCACCAGGACCCCCAGGTCTTTCTCAGCAGGGCTGCTCTTAATCTCTACATCCCCCAGCCTGTATCAATACTGAGTTTCGACCTGAGCCAGGTGCAAGATGTTGCGCTTCGCCTTGTTGAACCCCATGAGGTTTTCACAAGCCCACTTCTCCAGCTTGTCAGGGTATCTCTGGATGACATCCTATCTGTCAGGGGTGTCAACCTCACCACTCAGCTTGGTGTCATCCTGAAACTTGCTGATGGAGCACTTGATCCCATTGTCTATGTCATCGATGAAGATATTAAACAACACTGGTCACTGATCTTCATCTGGACACTGAGCCATTGACCAATACCCTCTGGGTGTGACCATCCAACAAATTTCTTATCCACCTAATTGTCCATCTATCAAATCCATATCTCACCAATTTAGAGAGAAAGATGTTGTGGGGGAGGATGTCAAAGGCCTTAAAGAATTCCAGATAAATGACTTCTGGGGTCTTCCCCTTCTTATCTGCTGGAAAAGCAGCACAGCAAGCTGTAAGCAATCCAGGAGACTCCTAGAGTGCATAGATGACAACTTCTTAACCCAGATAACAGACACCCATACCCGAGGGAATGCAATACTGGACCTGATAGTCACCAATGCAAGTGAACTCATCAGTGATGTCAAGATCGGAGGCAGCCTGGGCTGCAGTGCTCATGCACTTGGTGGAGTTCAAGGTCCTGAGGGATATGGGACAGGCAAGGAGTGTAGGAAGAACCCTAAATTTTAGGAAACAAAACTTCCAGTTCTTCAGGGAGTTGGTCCGTAGTACCCTCTGGGAAACAGTTCTGAGGGATAAGGGAGCAAGCATTACAGAGCTGGCAAATATTTAAGGAAACTTTCCACAGAGCGCAAGAGCGCTCAATACCCAGATGTAGGAAATCAGGCGGGGCAGGGAAGAGACAAGCGTGGCAGAGTCGAGACTGCTGGTCAAATTGAAAAAGAAGTGGGAACTGCACAGGCAGTGCAAGCAGGGACAGGGAACCTGGGAAGAGCATAGGGATACTGCCCGGTTGTGTAGGAATGGGGTCAGGAAGGCCAAGGTGCAGCTGGACCTGAACTTGGCAAGAGGAGCAAAGAATAAAAAGGAGAGCTTCTATAGGTAGGTCAACCTGAAATGGAAGGTTAAAGAAAGCTATACCCTCACTAATGAACGAAAATGGTAACCTCGTATCGACAGACAAGGAGAAGGCTGAGATACTCAACAACTTTTTTGCCTCAGTTTTCACTGTCAACTGCTCTTCTCACCCCTCCAGGGTTAGGGAACAAGATGGGGACCAGGGGGATAGAGTCCCACCCCCTGTAGGGGAAGATCAGGTTCGTGACCACCTGAGGAACCTGAACATACGCAAGTCTATGTGACCTGATGAGATGCATCTGAAAGTCCTGAGGAAATTGACTGATGTGGTTGCCAAGACACTCTCCACAATATTTGAAAAGTCACAGCAGTCAGGGGAAGTCCCTTGTGACTGGAAGAAAGGCAACATTGTGCCCATTTTTAAAAAGGGTAGAAAGGAGGACCCTGGGAAACACTGACCCATCAGCCTCACCTCTGTGCCTGGGAAGATCATGGAACAGATCCACCTAGAAGCCATGCTGAAGCACATTGGGACAGAAAAGTGATTCAAGACAACCAACAGCTTCTCCAAGGGCAAGTCCTGCCTGACCAACCTAGGCTTTCTATGATGGAGTGACTGCATCAGTAGCCACGGGAGAAGCAATGGATGTCATCTACCTGGACTTCTGCAAAACCTTTGACACAGTCCCCCACAACATCCTTCTCTCTAAATTAGAGGATATGGATTTGATTGGTGGATTGTTCAGTGGATAAGGAATTGGTTGGGTAGTCACATTCAGAGAGTAGTTGTCAATGGCTCGATGTCCAGCTGGAGACCTGTGACAAGTGGTGTCCGTCTGTACTGGGACCAGTGCTGTTTAATATTTTCATTAATGATATTGACAGCAGGATTGAGTGCATCCTCAACAAGTTTGTGGATGATGCCAAGCTGTGTGGGGCAGTGGGCAAATGCATGCTCACAGCCCAGAAGGCCAAACCGTGTCCTGGGCTGCATCAAGAGAAGCATCGCCAGCAGAGTGAGACTTCATCTGGAGTCCTGTATCCAGTTCAGAAATCTCCAACATAAGTAGGACATGGAACTATTGGAGTGGGTCCAGAAGAGGCTACGAAGCTGGTCAGAGGGCTGGAGCACATCTACAATGAGGACAGGATGAGAGAGTTTGGCTTGTTCAGCCTGGAGAAGAAAAGATTCCAGGAGGACCTTATAGTGGTCTTCTAGTACCAGAAGGGGCTACAGGAAATCTGGGGAGGGAGTTTTTACAAGGGCCTTTAGTGATAGGATGAGGGAAAATGGCTTTAAACCGGAAGGGGAAGATTTAGATTATGCATTAGGAAGAAATTCTTTGTAATAAGTGTGGTGAGACACTGGCACAGGGTGCCCAGAGATATTGTGGCTGCTCTCTCTCTGATAGTGTTCAACGCCAGGTTGGATTGGGTCTTGAGCAGCCTGGTCCAGTGGGAGGTGTCCCTGCCCATGGCAGGGGGGTTAGAACTGGATGGATGAGCCTAGTACAAAAGAGGACCCACCATTCCACATCCACTCAACTAAGCTAAATAAAGTGGAAGATGGGGCAGAATGGCAACAGGTTTCTGCTCGTCACAAGCGGCGTTACAATCGGCGCATATTAGCTGTTACTAACGAGGCCCTGCAGGTTCCACTGCAGAATAAATATGAAGGCCTGCAAGTGGAACCGACTGCAAGAGACTCTCACAGCCTGGAAATACCCCTGGGTTAAGCAAACCAAAGCCACCAATTAAGACGGTTTCTGTAAAGAGAGTTGCTGTCATTGGTGACTCCCTCCTGAAAGGTACAGAGGGTCCAATTTGCAGACCATAGGGAAATGTGTTGCCTACCTGGGGCCTCAGTTGGTGATGGGGCAAGACAACTTCCAAAACTTGTCAAGTACACAGATTATCACCCACAACTCATTTTCCAGGTGGGTAATAATGAAAAACCGACTAGAAACCTCAAAGCAGTCAAAAGGACTTTAGGACCTTAGGTCAAATGGTAAAGGGATCAGTGGCCAGGGAAGGAGAGGGAGGAGCCAGGAATTCAATGACTGGCTCCAAACATGGTGCAAAGAACAAAACTTTGGGTTCTTCGACAATGGGTTGGCCACACGCCAGACCTGATTAAAAACAATGGGGTACACTTGTCCCATAAGGACATAAGGTTACTCTCTAAGAAGTTGGCTGGACTAATCAAGAGGGCCTTAAACTAGTTTGGAAGGGGGAGGGGGACATCACTAGGCTCAATAGATCAAATCAAGGGAATGGCACCTCCGTCTCTGAGGGGTGGTCTGGTGGTGACAGCACCTGGTCTGCCACCTCAGTGGAAATGGAGAAGAGCACTCCAGATGGCAGCCAGAATACAAAGGTTATCTCTGGGTTACGAACCACCGGTAGAGGACAGTCAGGACTTGAGCCTATTCCACTTAGGAAAGGGGTGGAAACAACAGCCCAACTGAAGGAACAGGTGAGATAATGTAGGCAAAAAAATAGAAGGGCTAAAGCCCACCTAGAACTCCATCTGGCCAGTTCACTGAACAATAATACAAAAGACAAGGCAGAGGTAGTTAACGTCTTCTTTGCTTCGGTCTTTAATAGGAAGGGAAGATGTCCTCTGGGCTCTAAGCCTCCTGAGCCAGAAGACTGGGAAGATGAACCCCCAATGTTCCGAGAAGACTTGGTTAAAGACCTGCTCAGCCAATTGGACGTCCACAAGTCTATGGGGCCAGATGGGATCCACCCAAGGATATTAAGGGAGCTGGCAGAGGTCCTTGCCAAACCCCTTTCCCTCATCTGTCAACAGTCCTGGCTGACTGGGGAAGTGCCACTGACTGGAGACTGGCAAATGTGACTCCCATTTACAGGAAGGGTCGCAAGGAGGATCCAGGGAATTACAGGCCTGTCAGCGTGACCTCGGTACTGGGGAAGGTCATGGAGCAGATCCCACTGAGTGCTGTCACACAGCACATGCAGGACAGGCAGGGGATCAGACCCAGCCAACATGGGCTTATGAAAGGCAGGTCCTGCCAGACCAACCAGTTCTATGGCAAGGTTACCCGGTCAATGGACAAGGGAAAGGCTGTGGATGTGCTGTACCTGGACTTTGTAAAGCCTTTGACACCCTTTCTCACAGCATTCTGATTGAGAAACTGGCTGCCATTGGCCTGCACGGGCACAGCCTCTGCTGGGTGAAAAACTGGGTGGATGGCCGGGCCCAGAGGGTGGTGGGGAATGGAGTTAAATCCAGTTGAAAACCAGTCACAAGTGGTGTTCCCCAGGGTTCAGTGCTGGGTCCAGTCCTGTTCAATATCTTTATTAATGATCTGGACGAAGGGATCGAGTGCACCCTTGGCGAGTTTGGGGATGACACCAAGCTGAGTGGCAGTGTTGGTCTGCTTGAAGGAAGGGAGGGTCTGTAGAGGGATCTGGACAGGCTGCATCCATGGGATGAGGTTTAACGAGACCAAATGCCGAGTCCCACACTTGGGGCACAACAACCCCCTGCGGTGTTATAGGCCTGGGGTAGAGTGGCTGGAGAGCTCCCTGGAGAAGGACCTGGGGGTGTTGGTTGTCAACTGGCTGAACATGAGTCAGCAGTGGCCCAGGTGGCCAAGAAAGCCAATGCCATCTTGGCCTGTATCAAAAACCGTGTGGCCAGTAGGACAAGGGAGGTGTTTGTACCACTGTACTTGGCACTGGTGAGGCCACACCTCAAGTACTGTGTTCAGTTCTGGGCCCTTCACTCTGAGAAGGACATTGAGGTGTTGGAGCACGTCCAGAGAAGGGTGACAAGGCTGGGGAAGGGGCTGGAAAACAAGCCATATGAGGAAGGGCTGAGGGAACTGGGGTTGTTTAGCTTGGAGAAGAGGAAGCTGAGGGGAGACCTCATTGCTGTCTACGGCTGTCTGAAAGGAGGCTGTGGGAGCGCAAGAGTTGATGTCTTCTCTTAATTTACAGGTGATAGACAAAGGCGAAATGACCATAAGTTGTGCCAGGGAGGTTAAGACTGGATATTAGGAAGAATTTCTTTACTGAAGGTTGGTCAGGCACTGGAATTGCCCAGGGAAGTGGTTGTGTTTAAAAAACAGGTAGATGAATTTTTGAGGGACATGGTTTAGTGGATCATGGGTGTGGTTGGAGTCACACACACAGTATCACACAGTATCACAAGGTTGGAAAGGACCTCTGAGATCATCAAGTCCAACCTATAACCCTACACTAACACCAACACTAACACCAACCATCATCTAAACCATGGCACTCAGTGCCTCACCACTCTCCCCTTAAACACCTCCAGGGTCGGTGACTCCACCCCCTCCCTGGGCAGCCCATTCCAATGGCCAATCACCCTTTCAGTGAAGAACTTTTTCCTCATATCAAGCCTAAACTTTCCCTGACGAAGCTTAAGTCCATGCCCTCTAGTTCTGCCACTGGTCACCTGAGAGAAGAGACCAATCCCTGCCCGACTACAACCTCCTTTTAGGGAGTTGTAGAGAGCAATGAGGTCTCCCCTGAGCCTCCTCTTCTCCAGACTAAACAGCCCCAACTCCCTCAGTCGCTCCTCGTAGGGCTTGTGCTCCAGCCCCTGCACCATCTTCGTTGCCCTCCTCTGAACACATTCCAGTATCCTGACATCTTTCCCAAACTGGGGGGCCCAGAACTGTACGCAGTATTCAAGGTGAGGCCTGACCAGTGCCGAGTACAGGGGGACGATAACTCCTCTGGTCCTGCTTACTACACTATTCCTGATGCAGACCAGGATGCCATTGGCCTTCTTGGCCACCTGGGCACACTGCTGGCTCATGTTGAGCTTCCTGTCCACCAGCACTCCCAGGTCCTTTTCTGCCTGACTACTCTCCAGCCACTCTGTCCCCAGTCTAGAGCTCTGCATGGGATTGTTGTGTCCAAAATGAAGTACCCGACATTTGGACGTATTAAACATCATCCCATTAGAATCAGCCCAGCTCTCCAATCTGTCCAGGTCCCTCTGTAGGGCCATCCTACCCTCTAGCAGATCAGCCCTTCCTCCCAGCTTGGTATCATCTGCAAACTTGCTGATGATGGACTCAATCCCCTCATCCAGATCATCAATAAAGATATTAAACAGGACGGGACCCAACACCGATCCCTGGGGGACACCACTAGTGACCGGCCGCCAACTGGATGAGACACCATTCACCACCACTCTCTGGGCTCGGCCATCCAGTCAATTCCTAACCCAGCACAGAGTGCTCCTGTCTAAGCCACGGGCTGCCAGCTTCCCTAGGAGTCTACTGTGGGAGACAGTGTCAAAGGCCTTACTGAAGTCCAGGTATACCACATCCACAGCCTTCCTCTCATCCACTAGGCGAGTCACATGGTCGTAAAAGGAGATCAGGTTGGTCAGGCAGGACCTACCCCTCCTAAATCCATGCTGGCTGGGCCTGATCTCTTGGCTGTTCTGCAGGTGCCGCATGATTTCACCCAGGATTATCTTCTCCATGATTTTACCTGGGACCGAGGTCAGGCTGACAGGTCTGTAATTACCTGGATCATCCTTACGGCCCTTCTTATGGATGGGCGTCACATTGGCCAACTTCCAGTCTTCCGGGACCTCTCCAGTGAGCCAGAACTGCTGAAAGATGATGGAGAGAGGCTTAGCAAGCTCATCCACCAGCTCTCTCAGCACCCTAGGATGGATCCCATCCGGCCCCATAGACTTATGAGGGTCCAAGCGACTCAGCAGGTCTCTAACTTCCTCCTCATGGATTGCAGGAGGGCCATATTTCACCCTGCCCCCATCAGCCACTTCAGAGGGCCAACTGTCAAGCGAGCTGACATCCTTGCTGTTAAAAACTGAGGCAAAGAAGGCATTAAGTACCTCAGCCTTCTCTGCATCTCTGGTTACTATATTTCCCTCCACATCCAACAAGGAGTGGAGGTCGCTGCCGCCCTTCTTTCTGCCATTGATGTATTTATAAAAACTCTTCTTATTGTCCTTAACAGAAGTGGCCAATTTGAGCTCCAGCTGGGCTTTTGCTTCCCTGATTTTCCTCCTACACGACTTAACAACATCTTTGAACATGACCTGACTTACATCCCCTTCTTTCCAACGATGATACATCCTCTTTTTCTTACTTAGTTCCTTCAGAAGTTCCCTACTCATCCAGGCCGGCCGTCTGCCCCTACGACTCTTCTTACAACACACAGGGACAGCCCGCTCCTGCGCCTTCAAGATTTCATTCTTGAAGTGCATCCAGCCTTCCTGGACCCCCTTGCCACTAAGAGCTATTTCCCAGGGTACTTTCCTGACCAGTTCCTTAAATAATCCAAAATCTGCCCGCCGAAAGTCCAGCATCGATGTTCTGTTCCTGGCTTTTCTTATTACATTGTTCAGAGAGAACTCAATTATCTCATGATCACTACACCCCAGACAGCCTCCGACAACAACATCACTCACCAGCCCTTCTTTGTTTGTAAACAGCAAGTCAAGCAGAGCCTCACCCCTGGTGGGCTCACTCACCAGCTGTGACAAAAAGCAGTCCTCAATACACTCTAAGAACCTCCTGGACTGCCTCCTCTCAGCAGTGTTAAGTTTCCAGCAGATATCTGGAAGGTTAAAGTCTCCTAAAAGAACAAGGGCAGCCGATCTAGAGGCAGCCTCCAGCTGTTTAAACAACAGAAGATCCAAATCCTCCTCTTGGTCGGGTGGTCTGTAACACACTCCAACCAGGAGGTCAGACCTGACTGCCCCTCTGACTTTTAATCATAGACACTCAACCTGGTCATCACCGATCTCGACTTCAACAGCATCCATTATCTCAAAGGTCTTTTCCAACCAGAAGATTCTATGACACAGGATGTAATAAATGCTCTATAGGGGGCTCCATAGCAGGGATTTAGGTGGTGAGATAGAGGCTCTACATAGTGTTCCATAGGGGAGACACAGGGCACGATGGGGGCTTTAGTGGGGGCTCCATACAGGGTTCAAAGGGCACAATAAGTACTCTACATGGGGTTCCATAGCAGCGACTTAGGTGGTGTCATAGGGTCTCTATAGGGACCTGGACCTTAGGGGTGACACAGGGTGCTATAGAGGTTCTAGTGAGGGCTCCTTACGGGGTACACAGGGCGCAATAAGTGCTCTATATTGGGTTCCATAGTGGAGACTTAGGGGGCACAATATGAGCTCTATAGGGAGGTTCCATAGGGGAGAAAAAGAGCGACACATATGCAGGACTCATGGGCTACTATACAAGCTCTATAGGGGCTTCCATAGAGCCTACACAGCGTGTGATAAGCACCATAGCAGAGGCTCTATACGAGGCACAGAGAGACCGACAAGTGCTCTGTATTGGATTCCATAGCAGAGACATGGGGGTGCAATAGGAGCTCTATAGAGGGTGCCATAGGGGAGACAAAGGGCGACATAGGGGCTATAGAGGTGGATCCATGTGCAGGAGTTATTGGCTCATAGAAAAGCTCTATAGGGGGCTCCATAGGGTCGACACAGGGTGCGATAGCAGCTATAGAGGGTGCTCCATAGCAGGGACTGAGGAGGGTGTGACAGGGGCTCTATACAGAGTTCCATAAGGGCTACACAAGGCACAATAAGTGCTCTGTAGGGGAGTCTATAGTGGAGACTGAGGGGGCGCTCTAGGGGCTCCATAGAGGGTCCCATAGGGAAGACAAAGAGCAACATAGGGCCTCCAAAGTTGGCTCCATATGCAGGACACCTTTGCTGGTATAAAATCTCTATAGGGGGTTCCATAGTGCCTACACAGGGTGCAATAGGGCCTATAAAGTGGGCTCTATAGCAGGCATTTAGGGCCTGCGATAGGGGCACTACAGAGCGTTCCATAGGGGCAACACAGATGATTTAGGGGCTGCAATAGGGGCTCTAGTGGGGGATCCATACGGGGTACACGGGGTATAATAAGTTCTCTAGGACAGGCTCCATAGTGGGGACATGGGGAGACAAAGAGCAACATGGGGTTCTAGAAGTGGATCCATATGTGGAAGATATTGGCTGCTATAAAAACTCTATACAGGGTTCCATATGGTAGACACAGGGTGCGATAGGGCTATAGAGGGGGCTCTATACTGAGTATAGAGGGAGTGACAATGTATACAAATGGTGCCATAGGGGCACATATTGAGTGTTCCCCATTGCAGGGACTTAGAGGGTGCGATAGAGGCTCTATAGAGTGTTTCATAAGGGCGGAATAATGCTCTAAGGTGGGCTTCATAGCAGAGATTCAGGTGAAACGATAGGGGCTCTATAGAGGATTCCGTATGGGTGACACAGAGCATGATAGGGGCTCTAGTGAGGGCTCCATATGGAGTACTCAAGATGCAATAAGTGCTCTACAAGGAGCTCCATAGCGGGGAGTTGGGGGGCAAGATAGGGCCTCTATAGAGTGTTCCATAGGGGAGACAAAGAGGGACACAGGGGACAGAGGCTCCATACGCGGGACTTACTAAAGCTCTGTAGGGGGATCCATAGGTTCTATAAATGGTGCGATAATGGCTATAGAGGGGGCTACAGAGGAATAGGCAGAGGAATAGGTACAGAGGAATCGACAAGCACTCTATAGGGGGCTCCATAGCAGAGACTTAGGTGGTGCGATAAGGGTTCTACATAATGTTCTATAGGGATGTCACATTGTGCGATAGGGGCTATAGTGGAGGTTCAATACAGTGTACACAGGGTGCAATAAGTGCTCTACAAGGGGCTCCATAGTGGGGATATTTGGGGTACTATAGGGGTTCTATAGATGGTTCCGTGCTGCAGACAAACTTAGACATAGGGTCACTAGAGCTGGCTCTATTGGGGTTTCCATAGGGTCTACACAGTTTGCAATAGGGGCTATAGAGAGTTCTCTATACGGGGTACAGAGAGAGTGACAAGCGCTTTATAGGGGTCTTGACAGAAGGGTTGTAGGGGGCGCAATAGGGGCTCCATAGAGGGTTCCTTAGGGGCGACACAGGGCGCGATAGGGGCTCTAGTGGGGGCTCCATACAGAGTACACAGGGTGCAATAAGTGCTCTACAAATGGCTACATATTGGGGACATGTGAAGCGCAATAGTGGCTGTATAGAAGGTTCTATGGGGAGACAAAGAGCTACATAGTGTCTCTCGAGGTGGCTGCATACACAGGACTTTCTGGCCGCTATTAAAGCACTTTAGGGGGTTCCATAGGGTCTTCTCAAGGTGTGATAGGGGTTGTATAGGGGGTTCCATATGCAGTACAGAGGGAGCAACAAGCGCTCCATATTGGGTTCTATAGCAGAGACTTAGGGAGCGCGATACAAGCTCTATAGAGGATTCCATAGGGGAGACAAAGAGCAACATGAGGGCTTAAGAGGTGGATCCATAAGTGGGAGTTATTGGCTGCTATAAAAGCTGTATAAGGTGTTCCATAGGGTCTACACAGGGTGCGATAGGGGCTATAGAGGGTGCTCCATAGCAGGGAATAAGGAGGCGCAATAGGGGCTCTATAGAGTGTTCCATATGGGCGACACAGGGCATAATATGTACTCTAGTAGGGGCTCCATATGGGGTACACAGGGCGTAATAAGCACGCTATATTTAGTTTTATAGTGTGGATTTAGGGGGTGCAGTAGGAGCTCTATAGTCGATTCTTTAGGGAAGACAAAGAGCGACATAGGGGCTCTAGAGGTGGCTCCATATGGAGGACTTACTGGCTGCTATAAAGCTCTTTTGGGGCTTCCATAGCATCTACCCAGGGTGTGATAGGGGCTATAGAGGGCGCTCTATACAGGGTACAGAAGGAGCGACAAGTGCTCCATAGGGGTTCCATAGTAGGGTCTTAGTGGGCGTGATAGGGGCTCTGTAGAGAGTTCCTTAGGGGAGAGACAGGGTGCTATAGGGGCTCTAGAGTGGGCTTCCTCTGGGGTACACAGGGCGGAAAAACTGCTCTATATTTGGTTCCATATTGGGGATTTAGGGGACAAGATAGGGGCTCTGTAGAGGATTCCATAGAGGAGACAAAGAGCAACATAAGGGCTCTAGAGGTGGCTCCATATGCGGGAATTATTGGCTGCTTTGAAAGCTCTATAGGTGCTTCCATAGGGTCTACACAGAGTGCGATAGGGGTTATAGAGGGGACTCCACTTCGGGGGGGGCGATAGGGGATCTATAGAGTGTTTCATAAGCAAGACACAGAGTACAGTAAGTGCTCTATAGGGGGCTCTGTAGTGGACCTTAGGGGGCGTGATAGGGACTCTATAGAAGTTTCTGTAGGGGCGACACAGGGCTCTGTAGGGGCTCTGGGATTGACTCTGCACAGCGTACACACTGCACAATAAATGCTGAACCAAGGACTCTATAGTTGGGGCATGGGGGGCATTATAGGGGATCTGTAGATGGTTCCATAGGGAGACAAAGAGCGATATATGGGCTCTAGAGGTGGCTCCATACTTGAAATTTACTGGTCACTACAAAATCTCTATACGGGGTTCCATCGGGTCTACGTAGGTTGTGATGGGGCTATAGAGGGGGCTTCATAGCAGGGACTTTGGAGGGCACAATAGGGACTCTATTGAGTGTTCCAGGGGGCCGACACAGGGCACGATAGGGGCTCTAGTCGGGGCTCCATACAGGGAACACAGGCTGTAATAAGGGCTTTACATGTGGCTCTATAGCGGATACATGTGGTGGTGCTGTAGGGGCTCTATAGAGGATTTCATCGGGGAAAAAATAGAGACATAGGGGCTCTAGAGCTGGATACATATGCAGGACTTATTGGCTGATATAGAAGCTCTATTCGGGGCTTTATAGGGTCGACATAGTGTGCCTTAGGGGCTATAGAGAGGGTTCCATAGCAGTGACTTAAAAGTTCTCTAGTGGAGATACAGGGTGCGTAATACGGACTGTATAGAATATTCCTTAGGAGGGGCAAAGAGCAACATAGGAGATTTAGAGGTGGCTCCATATGTGGGACCTACTGACCGCTATAAATGCTCTATATTGAGTTCCATAGGGTCTAGACAGGGTGCAACAGGGGCTGTAGTGGGGGTTCTGTGGCAGAGACTTAGGGGGCGTGATACGGGCTCTGTGGAAGGTCACTTAGGGGTGACACAAAGAACCATAGGGGCTCTAGGGGGGGCTCCATATGGGGTACTCAGAGCGCAATAAGTGCTCTACAAGGGGCTCCATAGTGGGGACATGGGGGGGCGTGATAGGGGCTCTATAGATGTTTCCATAGGGGAGGGAATGAGCGACATAGGGGCTCTAGAGGTGGCTCCATATGCGGGACTTATTGACCGCTATAAAAGCTCTATGGGGGGTTCCACAGGGTCTACCCAGGTTGCGATAAGGGATATTGGTGGTGGCTCCATAGCAGGGACTTAAGTGATGCGATAGGGGTTCTACAGAGTGTTCCATAAGTGCAACAGAGTGTGCAATATTTGCTCTATAGGGGGCTCCATAGTGGGGATATGGGAGGTGCAATAGGGACTTTATAGAGGGTTCTTTAGGGGCGACACAGGGTGTGATAGGGGCTCTAGTGAGGGCTCCATACGGGGTACATAGGGCACAATAAGTGCTCCACAAGGGGGTATATAGCAGGGACATAGGTCTGCGATAGGGGATCTATAGAGATTTCCATAGGGGAAATAAAGAGCAACATAGGGGCTCTAGAGTTGGCTCAAAATGTGAGACTTATTGTCTGCTAGAAAACGTCTATAGGAGGTTCCATAGAATCTACACAGGTTGTGATAGGGGCTATAGAGTGGGCTCCATGGCAGGGTCACAATTGAAAAACCCAGTAACTAACAAAGTAAAGAACTAGCAAAATCTCAAGTTTTATTTTCCTGGATGACTCTCTTGTAACAAAGGAGGCCATCCCTCACATCAAAGTCTGTGACCCCACCGCTCAACGTCTACTGGGTTGCAGCCAACAAGCGAGCTTAAAGTTTTTCTTGATGGCAAACACAGAGGCCAATCCAGCCTTGCTGGAGAGACTTGTGTGGAGAGACTTACTGAAACCTGGCTCACTGAAAGCAGACATGAGCCTGACAAAAGCAAGCTGCTTAGGCCTTGAGTGGAAAAATACTGAGCTAAGTGAAAAACTACTGACCAGCAAGGTCAGTGGGCCCTTGTTGTGCAGTGAAGCTTAGGCAAGGGAGATAACAGGATGTCTCCCACGGGACCAGATGGATTTCTAAAACTACAGGAATGTATGTGACGCTTATGCAATGATAAAGTCTGTAACCAATAAGGAGCTAAAGTTTTGTAATATGTATGAAGCTCAATAACCAAACTATTTAGGAAGAACTACTGCTAATAAAGACTGAGACTTGTTAATCAAACACCATATGTGTGTCGTTAAGTCTCCCACCGTCTTTGACAAATGGTGTCCTTAACAAATGGTGACCCCCAACACCCTTGACTACGGTAGGAGGTGCTTGGCCATCCCCAGTCCTCGAGGCACTTCTGCTATTTTTTTCACAATTCTAATTTTTTTAATGATTCTAACTGGTGCTTTTGTGCATGTCCCAGGATGTTATGTCCCAGGATGTATGTCGAGGATCATTTTCCTTTAGATGAATGGAACCAATGGAACAGAGGAAAAAGAATAATAATAATAATACTGGCCTTTTAATCAATTCCTTTCACGATTATTGTTTTTTTTGTGCCTATCCCAGGAGTGGAGGACTGCGACTGTTCAGATGGATGGAACGAATGCCTAATAGCCCGTCTCTGTAATGGTGACATTCAAGGTTTGGTAGCAAAGACTCCTAAAATAAACTCTAACCCATACCTAAATTGTTTAGCGACAATTATACTAGTGGTGAAGGCAGTGAAAAAAACTACTTAAAATTGAAAAGGTGATGTTGAATTTGTTCCCTTGTTGTAAGAAAGGCTGAACATTAAAAGGAACCACTGGAGCTTTGGGAAGGAGCTTAGAAAGGCCATTCTTTGGATGGCAGGGATCATGACTGGATTTTGGTAAACTAGTAGGGTGTGTGACACATTCCATTACTTGGAACTTTATGCCAGAACAAGTGTTTGATAGTGATGAGATGGCACATTGTTTAAGGGAAAGGTATCTTTCATATGACGACTCAAACATGCACTTTGCTTTGTACTGGGGCTTGGCTAATGCTTATTGGATTGCCCTAGATTACTCTCAGAAGGTTAAGGTTAAGACAGAAATCCAAACCATACCACCTGAAACCAGTGAAGATCACTCTCAGAAGGTTGAGACAGAATCCCTAACTATGCCACCTGAAATTAATGATGTCCTTATTGGGCCCACGCATGAAGTTGGGGTCCAAAAAACTTGAAGATAAAGCCGTCTCTACTAAGTCAACTAGAACTGGGACTCAAGTTAAAAACAGGAAAGTTGTTGTTGCTCCTATCTATAAAGGAAAAAAAGACATTGGTAAGGGAGACCATAAAACTTACAGACCAATCTCCACAACTGGAATGCACAGAAGAAGAAGAAGAAGAGGAAAGAGAAGAAGAATAAGGAGCAGAAGGACCTATCCCATCCACACAGGTAGTAGCGGATGAAAGAGTGGCTGTGAGCAAGGAAGAAGTGGCTATGACAGAGAAAGGAGCAACTGCAAGAGAGGAAGGAGCGACTGCCAGAGAGGAAGAAACCATTGCAAGAGAAGGGGCTTACCCAAAAGAATTAAGGGTGCATCCAAGGGAAGGTAGAGCGGTATCAAGAGAAAAGAAGGCAACAGTACAAACGTCAGTTGATGGTTTATATCCTGACTACACATTCAGTATTTCAGAAGATGCAAAGAGGGGGCAAAAGCGTTCCCCTCAATCTGAGGGAGAATTATTGTTACCTGATGATTTGTTGAGGCCTTCATCTCAGCACCCAAAAGACTACTCACTGCCTCTACCCGCTGGGTATGGTGAACGACGTAGAAGTCCATCTCCATGGCGTGAACAACGTAGAAGTCCATCTCCACAGGACGCTCGCTCTCCACCTCCTCGTGAGAGATACAGAGAGGAGGTGGGAATGGTTCCGTGTAAGAGCAGAAGAGTACCAAGAGAAGTTGAAAAGATTCTATGCGGGAGAGATAGACAAGAAATAATGCGAGAAAGTGAAATTACACAATCACTGACCGCAAGAGATCTTTGAGATTTACAAAAAGATTACAGTCGTTTGGCTGGTGAACAAATCCTCACCTGGCTGGTGCGATGTTGGGACAATGGAGCTATTAGTCACATGATTGAAGGTGATGAAGCACAACAATTGGGATCTCTTGCCTGAGATTCTGTAATAGAACAAGAAATGGCAAGGGAGAGAATGGCATCCAGTCTTTGGATCCGAAACCTCCACACTGTGAGGGCAAGATAACCATTTAAGGAATATCGGTCGAGCTCTCCAAGAAGGTAGAATACTGCGGAAGAAGGCATACAATACCTATGGGAATTACCCATGTTGGACATCATCTATTCTGATCCAGAATATTACGACATCCTAGCTCCAGAGGGTGTCCTCTGCATGCAGTCCATGTGGAAAAAGGTAATTAAAGGTGCCCCTAAACCATATACCTACTGCTTGATAACCATATATAATCCAAGGACAGGTGAACCAAGTGTGGAAGCCATGTGTGGTTGGATAAGGCACATAGCAGAAAGTCTGGAAGACTCCTCCAATTCCCTATACCGACCTGCCTACGATAGGGAAAGAAGAGAGAGAGATTATGAATACTCCAGATATAAGGACTATCCTAGAGACAGAGATGACAGACGTTATGAAGAATACAGAGAAAGACTAATGGAACGATCATGGCGGGATAGACCAAGAGGACCTCGACCTAGACCTCGATCTTGGTCTCACTCATGATCTTCATCATTCCCGCGTCGAGGGAAAGAAAACCCTAAGCGTCAGTCACGTAGCCACCTATGGGCATACCTATGCAGCAAGGGAGAGAATATGAAGAAGTGGGGTGGCGAACTCACTTCTAAGCTCGAAGCTAGAGTGAGGGAACTGAAGCAGAAGGACACTGACATGAAAGTTGTCTACGTGCTAGATAGAGAATTTTTAGACAAGAAACTGCAATCGTCGAAACACAAGAAGGTAGAGATCCGCCTCCACAATGATAAAAAAAGTCTCCAAGAAAGCAAAGTCGAAGTCCGACAGTGATTGCCCTGATCAAGACCAACAGAGGGGCCCTGCCTTCTGCCAGGAGAAGGAGAGGGACCAAGAAGACAATCAGGTTTACTGGGCTGTGTGGGTTCGATGGCCTGGCACATCGGATCCTCAGAGACACTGAGCTGGACAAACCAAGATGCTGTGATCCCCATCCACAAAATGATTTGGAAGCTGGAGAGCCAAGGGGTGGTCAGCAGAACTCATTCACCCTTCAATAGCCCTATCTGACCTGTACATAAGTCTGATGAAGAATGGAGACTGACTATCATGGCTTAAATGAAGTCACAACGCCATTGAGTGCTGCAGTGCCAGATATGTTGGAGCTCCAGTACGAGCTGGAGTCCAAGACAGCGAAGTAGTGATGCCACTATCAACATTGCCAATGTGTTTTTCTCCATTCCCTTAGCAGCAGACTGCAGGTCACAGTTTGCTTTCACCCGGAGGGGCATCCAATACACCTGGAATCGACTGCCCCAGGGGTGGAAGCACAGTCCAACCATTTGTCATGGACTGATTCAGGTTATATTAGAGAAGGGTAAGGCCCCAGAACATATCCAGTATATGGATGACATCATTTTATAGGGGACACAGCAGAAGAAGTCTTCGACAAAGGACAGAAGATTATCCAGATTCTCCTTGAGGCTGGTTTTGCCATAAAGAAGAACAAAGTCAAGGGACCTGCCAGAGCGATCCAGTTCCTAGGGGTGAAACAGCAAGATGGAAGGTAGCATATTCCAACTGACATCATAAATAAGATTGTGGCAATGGCTCCACCAACAAATAAGAGAGACCCCAAGCTTTTCTGGGAGCCATAGGCTTCTGGAGGATGCACATCCCTGAGAAGCAGCCACTGACAGATCTTCTGAACTTGAACTCTTATATTCCTGGTGAGCTTCTAACCTAATGAATCAAGTGCTCTGGGTAGAAAAACAATTTCAGGAAGAAGAATGCCATCATGAATATGAAGTGAACCAGCCCTAAAACCAGAACTGTGACTGTAACTAAAAGGCCAAAGATCCAAACTGAGCTGCTGGTGGTGTTGATCTTCAACAACAAGCGGCAGCCTCGAGGACTGGGGATGGCCAAGTGCCTCCTACCATAGTCAAGGGCAAGACTGAGTTGGACTCTGTGTTTGCCACCAAAAAGGACTTTAAGCTCCACTGTTGGCTGCAACCCAATAGGAGTTGAGTGGTGGGGACACATGTCATACCAGACCTTGATATAAGGGACGGCTTCCTCTGTTATAAGAGAGACATCCAGGAAAATAAAACTTGATCTTCAACTACAGACGACAACTTTGGAATAAAACAAGGACTATATATATATGTGTGTCTATGCGTGGGATATAGTCTAACACAATATACAGGTGTCACGTTAAAGAAATTATATGGAATAAGGGGTGGAGAATGTAGTGGGTTGGCTTTTGGATTTTTTTCAGATTTTCCTTAAAAATAGCCTTTACAGGTCTTCCTTAATAACGGAGGCCAGGATCCATGGAAGTATTCCATATCTTTCTTCAATGTAACACAACATATAAATAAGGTGTGGGTAAGGGGATATGCTCTCTTCATCTTCCGGAAGGCTGGAGAGCAGGAGCTCCGTTGCTGTTGGTCCTGTCTGGAGCTGAGGCCTGCAGTGGCTGCTGTTGTCTGCCCACGCGTTGGGGGAGAGTCCTGGGTCAGATTGAGCTGCTCTGCTTTCCTCAAGGGAAGTGGTGAGATTTTGCTAGTTCTTTACTTTGTTAGTTACTGGGTGTTACAATTGTGCATGTCTGTTTCGGTTTAGTTCCTTTTTGTCCTTTTTCTCAATTTCCCTTCCCCTCTTCCCTTTTCTGGGAGTTTTACATGATATTCTTGCTGTATGTAGTTGTTCATATTTTAAAAATACATAAATACATATATTTAGTGTGATTTCGTTTTTTCTATAGGTTTTTTTTTCCTTAAAAAGGGGGAAACTTTGAGAAAGGGGAAATCATCCAAAATAATCCAAAAGCATAGAAAACTAACAACAATTAAATCTAAATCAGTGGAATTTATCCAAAATCTAACCAAAGAAACAAAAGTCAGACAAAAGACGCCATAAAGCAGCAGAAATCAAGAAAAGTCATCAAAAGTAAGACAAAGTCAGCCAAAAGCAGCGAAAGCAAGCAAACAACTATCAAAACATTCAGAAAATCTGTCAGAAGAAGGGAAAGGCAATAAAAAATAGGCAAAAGAAGCCAAAATAAAAAAAAAAGCAAGCCAAACCCGAGGAAAACTGATTTCAATAAGCCAAAGCATGAGAAAACCCATCAAAATAAGCCAAAAGCAGTGAAAATCAGTCATACTCAATTTAATTCAGATACAACAAGCCCAAACAAGCAAGGAATCAGAGAGAACAGGCCAAAAATAGCAAGGGAAAAAAAAAGAAAAAACATGCAAAACCAAGCAAAAACCAGCAAAGTCAGCCTAATCAGGCAAAATCAGCAAAAGACAGCCTAAAAGCAGGAAAATCAGTCAGAACACTTTGTTCCACAAAAGTGCACCTGTCAAACAAAGTGATTGAGTACGTTTTAGTCCCACAAGTCTTACCTACTCATTAGCTCCCGTAGAAACCATAAACATCTTCCACATCCTGGTAGCCTACGCATTAGTGGCTCCATTCCACGGAATCTGCTGCCACTGGGTGTCCTATTAGGTGTACTGCAGTGCTTCTGGTGGTCGTTTGACTTCACCTGGTGGTCTCCCACTCTCAACTTGCCCACATTTTCTCTGGGTAAACTCTTGTCTTTGCAGTGCTGACTTGCCTAAAAAGATGTTTCTGTCTGCTTCTTTATCCAGGCGTCTTCCTAGAGACCTTGTTGCTTTCCAGGGACTTTACTCAAAGCTGAGAATATCAACAGAAGCCAATACGACAGCGAGAAATTCCAATGTCTCCGTCCTTTCCCTTCTCTTTGAGCTATGCAGGTGTCGGAAACATTCTGTTTGTTAAAACAAGTACTTTTGTTCAATAACGCCAAGCAGACATAAAATACAGGCACAAGCAAATACTGGATAAACATACAAAGACACTACTTCCTATTCTCATCTAGACATGAATACATTTCCTGCTGTCTTCACAACCGAAATTCAGCCCAAATCAGCCAAAAAAAAGGCCAAACCCTGCAAAAATCAGCCAAAGCAAGCCAAAACAAGAAAAATCCAACCAAAACCAGGCAAAAAAGAGAAAACCTTCTGAAACAGGGGAAATGCAGACAAAATCAAAGGACACCAGCAAAAATAAAAAAGCCACATCCAAAAGTAATCAGCCCAAAGATGTGAAAATTAACCAAAGAAAGCCTAAGATAGAGAAAATCAACCAAAAGGAAGCAAAAATCAGCACAAATTAGCCGAAACAAGTGGAAATCATCCAAAATAAGCAACACCGGTTCCCAATTCCAAGCATGGGAAGCAATGCTGGGCGGCTCAGGGAGCACAATCTACCCAAGCCAGAAGGTGATTGGGGTACAAGGGGTAGCCTCGGCTCTGAGTTCCATGGGAGGGCTCAGCCTTACCGTGGGTCCTGGCTGATGGTGGGATACAGGCAGATGCCCCTGCACTGCAGCTGGTACTGGCGCTTTGTCCCCAGGATCTCAAAGTGGAACATTTGTTCAAACTGGCCCAGCTCCGTGGGGCTGAAGTGGACATTCTGTTCCACCTTGCCGTGGGCAGGCACGATCCACCGGCAGTGACTCAGCCTGACAATTAAAAAGGAGGTTTCAGAGCTTGTTAATGAGCAAACAGGAAAAGGATGAGGGTCATGGACTCGCCATCCCATGGAGGTGTCAGCAGAGCATCCCTGCAGAGCGGAGGATGATGGACATCGTTTGGCGAGATGGATATGAAGCAGAGGGATCACTTCCTTCCTCACAGCTCACCTGGCAGGTCTCCCTGGGGGTGGGACCATGTTCACACCACTTTTTTTTTTCCTTCTGGCTGCCCACAGCTTTCTCCTTCTTTGATGGGGCCCTGGTGGGGGTGGACAGCTCCTCTGACTTCTTCACACCAAGGGGAGAGAGAAAAGGGAGAGAGAGGTGAGACCTGCCTTGAGACACCCCCATCCTGGAAAGAAAGCTGCAGCTCTGTCAGCCAAGAGGAGAGAAAATAAATACAGAACCAGTCTCACATCTGCCCAGGGACTAGGTCCTTCTTATTGGACTTTGTTTTGCTTACTACACCTCCTCTTCCAGGACCCTCTCCTCCCCCAGAGCCCTCTCCTCAAGCGATGTTGAGGGATTTAGGTGACTCTCTCATCTCTATGTCTTGAGCTGAGCTGTCTCTCTTGGACAGACAGAAGGGACGCCTGCAGACATAGCACCTGTCACGTTGTCACTGCCCACCCACAGCGATCCCTTTCCATCCTACTACCACTATGCCCCTCCACCCAGCCTGGTCCCTTGCTGTGGCACCTTCACTGTGGGCACAGTGGAGACATCCAAGAGAAAAACTACATTTACATGACCATCACCTTCACCCTCATACTCCTTCCTTAAAGGTACTGAGATTTTGCCAATAGTTTTTTTTTTAATTTATATGGATTAATGGAGTACAAGGTTTTTTCTGTGCCCGGTGGGGTTGGCATCTCCAGAGCAGTGCCAGGACCTACAGATGGGACCTACAGGGAAGCCTCTCTTTGAGTTGCTCAGCTGAAGGAAACAATGACCACGAGCTGCCCTGCCCTGGGACCATTTTTTTTGTGATTTTCAGACTGTGAAACTTTAAAACCAGAATGCTTCTACAAAAAGCACTCCCTCTTTCCAACCATGTGAGGGTTGCTGATAACCTCCTCAGCCACCTGGCTGCTGTGGAGCCACTGTGGAGTATCACCAGTGGCCTGGACAAGGCTCTGTGCTGTTGTGACCTGGTGGGGCACAACATGCGTGGCAGGCTCAGCATCTGCCCCTCGCAGGACTTTACCTGTTCTGCTGCTGGCAGATTGTCACTCTCCAGGATCGTCCCAGTCACGACTTCTGAGCTCGGCACGGGGACATCCAAGCGGAGTACCCCGACATCCTGGCACCTTGATGACCCTTCTGCACCTTTCCCTTCTGAAAGAGACGACTTGGACTCCTCAAGAGTCTTCATTTTTTTCCAGCTGCTCCTTTTCCAGGCCCTCTTTCTCTCTGTGCTCCTCCTTTGCTCTCCTCTTCTTGCTGTCCTTCCAGTGCCAGAGCCTGAAAAAACGTTTGTGCTTGTGCTTGTTTTTCACTTGGTGATGCATCTCTTCTTGGCTCAGAGGGGACAGCAGGACAACCTGAACTCTGTCTGAGGATGACTTCACAGATCCCTTCTTGTCTGTGCCTTCGGTGATGCTGGGCTCCTTGCTGCTGGATGTGCTTGTGTTCTGGGCAGAAGAAGCAGGAAAATACAGTGAGCATTTTGAAGCATCGACTCAAACGCTGCAGGACAGCAATGGTCTCTGCCGCTTGGTTTCTCAACCCCTTTCTCCTCCTTTTCTCCACATTCAGATTTAGGTACCACCTTGCTAGACCGGATTTTACCAAAAACGAAGGACAGTATTTTTGTGTCATGGGATAAGATGGTGCGAAACATCCCAGCTGAGGGCTTTCTGTCTTCGTCTGATGGCAACTTGGTACCTTCAGATTTTCCTGAGGAGGAAGGACACAGGGAGGGAAGAAGTGGGTGAACTTGGCCAGGCAATCTGCTCTTTGCCATTCGCCACTTTGCACTGCCACATGCAAAAGACACAAAAATTCCCAAGCAGGGGGACTCCCAAGGCACTGAGATGCTCCAGTCCAGGCTGTTTCTACCCTTAGGGCAATTCGGAGCTTGCGCTTTTGTTGCTGGGGAGGAGCAAATATGAAAGAGCTACTGATATTGGACCTGGTCCTACTGGTTAAAGAACTCATCCTGCCCTGCTCCTTGCGGAGTGCTCAGGGACACAAGGGGACACCCTGATTATCTCCCCAGTCCACGGCAGGCAGGTATGAGCTTGTTTTGCCTGTGCTCAGGGCTGGCAGAGGTTGTGTGTTACAAGCTGCAGACTTTCACCTGGGAAAGTCTCCACCACGCTGGGGAACAGGTGGCTGCTAAAAGCATGGGCTTTCCACAAAGAACAAGGTCATGGAGAGCTCAGGGTGTGTGGGTTGGACTGCCTACTATGTCCACACTCAGTATAGCCAATGCCAAAGCCTCACTGTTGTCCTGACCTTCTGGTTTGCTGGTCTTCAACTTTGCCTGCTCGTCCTGCTGCCTCTTCTGGTCCTCATAGTACTCTGGGACCTCTGGGGGCAGCTTCTCGCCCAGGACACATGGAGGCAGCAACAAGGCATTTTGGCCATCATAGCCCTTCAGCATATGCAGGGTCTGTGCACACAGGGAAGAGAAACCATGTACAGGATGGGTTTCTTGACCTTCATCACATGCACAGACTCCCCAGCCAACCCATCTGCTCCCGCATTCCTTCCTCCCACAACACGAACCATTCAAGCCCCTCCACATCCTGCCAACAGAGCTTGGCTGACCATGAAACGTCACCAGGCTTTGTCTGGGGGATGCCTCCATCTCCCTGGCTATAGCCTGGAAATGCTGGAACACCATGAAGCTACAGGAGCGTGCCCATGGGGACCAGACCTTCCCTCTCTCCTCCTCCTCCATAAGGTACTGCTGGTCGAACTCCAGCAAATAAAACTTGATGGGGAACTCGCATGAGTTTTCATCACTACTGTCATATGTTTCTGGGAAGAGAGGTGATTTGTAGGTGGGTTATTCCTCGAACAGGCCATTATCAGATGGTTTTCTGAAGGGCTGAAAACTTCAGGGCAGTTGCTTGATTTATAGCCTTTGGGTTTGTTGCACCACTGTGTTTCTCAGGGTTACCCTCATATAAAGACACAGAAATCCTCATCTAATTGGGAATTCACCGGGCAGCACCTGGATAGGGTTTCTGTTGAAATGTTTCTCCCCTTTAGGTCCAATGGTGTTCTGCTGTCTTTAATTGCACAGTGTGCTTCCTTTTATTGGGCTATTTTGTTTTTATTGTAGATTTTACTGATAGGGAGCATTATGCGAAAAGTAATTTATTTATAATATTTTTCCAGGGGTTTTACTGGGTTTATAAAATAGAGAGATGATAAAGGCCTGTTATTGTATCAGGTCTTCTCTGGTTAGCACAAGATTATTTTCTACATTTTGATTTTTGACAGTTTCCCTGGCCCAGTTTTAAATAAATTCTACAACTTAATTACTTCTGTCCAGGTATCCTCCAAACCCCTCATCCCAGAGGGGGCTCTGTAATCAGTCTTTGTGTTTGAGCTTTTTTATTTTTAAAGCTTGAATGCAAAGAATAACATCTAAAAAATGATGGGTTTGCCCTTGCTGCCACTGGCAATAAAATGTTGGCTACGGGAAGTGTTTACAGATGTACAAGGCTGCATTCGATGTCATTATGTGGTGTCACTGTCCACAGGGCGTATCGAGCCCATCAGGTGGGTCTCGGGGCTGCCGCGAGCTTGTAGCGTCGCGGTAACCAAGGGCAACGCCCCGAGGGTTCCGTCCCGAGCCCTTCGGTTGCAATCGGTTGGTGGTTTCAGCTTGGCCGCTGCAGCTCGGCCGCTGCTCGCTGCGCCTCCCTTTGCACCCTCCTGACTCCTTCGGAGCGCTTTGCGTGCCCAGCTCTTCGCGGGGTGCGGCACTGTGAGTAGCTGGAGTTTGGCTGGGAGCGGTGGAGGGTGGAGAAAAGGACAGGAGCTCCTCCTGCGGGGAGTAGGTTGGAATACCCGAAGCTCTTCGGTGTTGCAGTTCACAGGGGACTGTCCTGCTTTTGGCTCAGTTAATCATAAAGAGCTGTGGATGAGAGTTGCAGGAACGCTCAAATGTCATGAATTATCCTATCTCAGATCTGTGGTTGTGCCTTTGGCTGAGCTAAACTGGCACTCTCAGCCTGCAGGCGTGTGGCAACCTTCAGATCAGGAGTGGAGTTTGCCTGCCCTAATTTAAGCTCTCTGCAACTTAAAAACCTGCCCTGGCCACGTGTCATAAGGCACTTTCCAGTGCTCAAAGAGAGAAACAATCTGCCAAAATCAGATTGGGCTCATGGTCCTTGATGATGCCTCCTTGTACTCTAAGTGCCCTTGCTAACTCAGAGCAAAGATGGTCCTGACCCATCCCCACGGGAATGCAGTCAGGCCTCTCAGCTGGGCTCTGCTTTTTGGAACTGAACACTGGAAAAATCAGTAGAGCTGAGGGTTATGAATATTTTTTTGCTTTTTTGTTTGTTTGGTTGGTTGTTTTAAGCAAACCCTTATGCCCATAGATTGAAAATAGTCCAGTTAGGTTTAAAGGCCAGGTCATCCAGTTAATGCCCAACATAAGAAGGGTATGGAACTGTTGGAGTGGGCCAGAGGAGGGCAACAAAAATGATCCAAGGGCTGGAGCACCTCTGCTATGAGGACAGGCTGAGAGAGTTGGGGTTGTTCAGCCTGGAGAAGAGAAGGCTCCAGGGAGACCCTAGAGCAGCCTCCCAGGACTGAAAGGGGCTCCAGGAAAGGTGGGGAGGGGCTCTTGATCAGGGAGTGCAGGGACAGGACCAGGGGGAGTGGTTTTCAGCTGAACAAGGGGAGATTAAGATGAGATCTTAGGAAGAAATGTATTGCTACAGGGCCCTGTAGTGATAGGACAAGAAGGAACAACTTTAAACTGGAAGGGGGAAGATTTAGATTAGATATTAGAAGAAATTCTTCACAATGAGGGTGGGGAGGCCCTGGCCCAGGTTGCCCAGAGCAGCGGTGGCTGCCCCATCCCTGGAGGTGTTAAAGACCAGGTTGGATGGGGCTTTGAGCCCCCTGATCCAGTGGGAGGTGTCCCTGCCCATGGCAGGGGGGTTGGAACTGGATGATCTTTGAGGTTCCTTCCAACCCAACCCATTCCATGAGTCTATGAATTTATGGTCAGTGTTTGGTTAATGTCTACCACAAAAATAGCTGAGTACACAGGGAGCCCCTGGAGCCGTATGGCTTTGAGTTGAGTCTGCTGGTGGAGCCCATCAGTGATTTGCTGGGACGTGAAAGCAGTCCATGAGCATCAGCATTTTAAGAGCTTTACAGCATCTCTGCTACTGCACAGGGTACAGAGGGAACCCCCAGCAGTCATTAGATGCTACTGCTCCCCCCAGGCTGCACAGACTCACCACTTGTATGTGGATATGAGATTGTGCTTGCACCTGGGGGTCTGCATTCCTGTAATTGCAAATCCTGGTGCTCCTAATGCCCCAGGCAAAGCTCCCACTGAATCCAGGGTGCTGGGGTTTTACCAGTGAGCTGGAACTGGCAAAACTGTCAGACAAATCAAGTAACTGCTAAAACTTACTGGCTTATCCTGATGTCCTCAAACTGCAGATATGCTTAAAGCTCTTAACTCTATTCATATTTACTGAAGTGTCATGGGCAAGACCCAAGTTTGACATTTTTTCCTGTCTTTTGGAACTAGGATTGCCCCCAAAACCCTTTGTGAAATGTTTGTTGTTTTTTTTTTTTTTTGTTTTCACACCCTAGTTTTCTTTCTTAAAACTAATTAAAGAATATAAGCAGAAAGATGGACAAGAATATCGAGGACAGGGACAACAGCATCCTGTCAGGAGAGAGAGAGACTCTGAGTGAGACAGAGGAGAAAGACAGCATTGGTACCCTGGATGGCAGTGACGTACAAGTAAGAAACCAAGGGAGATGGCACACGAGTGGCCACCACGCATTTAGCAGTGCAGAGTATTTTCAGTATATTCTGTAGTCTGCAAATATAAGTTGTGCAGAGGAAACACTTCATTTTAAACAACTGGGTTGGCATTGCCAAGGAAGTGGTAGCATTTTAGTAATGTTCCTGAAATCCTGGAGGTAATCCCTCTCTCCTTCTAATTTCTTGCTCAATTGATTTCTAAAAGCTGGAAGTATTTTAAGTAATTGTTTTGTGCTGATGGAAGTTATGGGCCTTATCCTAATTTTCAGTCATGTCCACACCACAGCCAAGTGTGAGAAAGACATTTTTTCTTAAAGACAAATTTTCTCAGTTTGCAGGGTTGAGTCTTTAGGTTCTTCTCCCACCAGTGGTGGTTTTCTGCAGCCTTTGACAGCTGCCTCTATCTGAGATATTCCTGGTAGTGACAAACGCAGCTCTCGTGTAAGTCAGAACCCAGGTCTGGTGGTGACAGACATGGTGTTCTGTGTTGGAGGAGGGTGAGTGTCTGTTGACTGTTTCCCAAATTACCTTCAGCTGTTATTTCAGTGTGATTGCACTTCTGATGGCTGAAAATGAATACATGAACTTGCCCTCCAGGCTGCAGATTCTGAATCTCGGGGGGAGGGGGGGGGGGAGGGGGGGGGGCGGCAGAGAAAGATCAATTTGAAGATTGAACTTGAGAGGTCTGAAAAATCAGATTGTTGTTATCACGTCAGGCACTGAGAGTCAGGGCCCCCATCTTCTGCAGGTGTTGGCAGTCTTCCCCTTCCTCCCCTCCTCCCTGTGTGCAGGACAGCCTTCTGCGTGGGCTGTCAGACCTCGTGTCAGCTACCGGGAGAAGGTGTCTGCCAGCAAAGGTGTTCAAGGCCAGGTTGGATGGAGTCTTGAGCAGCCTGGTCTAGCAGGAGTTGTCCCTGCCCGTGGCAGGGGGGTTGGAACTGGATGATCTTTGAGGTCCCTTCCAACCCAAAGCATTCCATCATTCCATGACTACCAGCCGTGGCACAGAACCCCTGGGATCTGCACCGCTGTGCTGCTGCTCCTCAGGCGGCTGGGAAAAGGGACAGGTTTCTTCTCTCCTGCACAAAACTCAGTACACTTAGATTTACCATTTCTTTGAAACTGATTGTTCCTCCTCATGCTGAAATAAAAATGATGCTCTGGCTGTTCAGGGCCGCGGAGGAGGAAGTGAGCTTTTTAGGAGGAAGTCCAGCACCTTTGATGCTTTAAGAAATACAGGCTTCAGAGAAAAAAAGAGGAAAGAGGGGGAAGAACATTTGGGATGAGGTTTTGATCTTGAGCTTGATGGAGGCAGGATCTTGAGCCCAGGAAGGTGTAGAGGAAGAAGCTTCTCAGTGCACCTGAGCTCTGCTTCAGAGGTGAAGCAAATGCTTTTAAACTGGGTTTGATGGCTTTGAGTGAAGAGCAGATGCTAAGAAACAATCTCAGACTGATAAAGTGCTGCAAATAAAAGCTTTGGAGCAGAGCTTGCAAACACAACCCACCTTTGACTTGTCTTTCTTGTTCTGGAGTTCAGTGGCTCCATCTTGCAGACAGTAAAGAAGATGAAGGAGTGAATAAACTTCAGAGCTGTTTGTTCATCAGAAAGGCGATTTTTTTAACATTTTATTCTTTTGGTGCTTGGTTGCTTTTGCAGATCAGGATTAATAAAAGGTGCACATTGACATTACTTGGCACACTTTAATAATTTTCTCTGGACCAATGCAGCGTTCCTTCGTAGCCTAAGAAATGTTTTAAGGTCAAAGGGTGAGAGTCTCTGAAGTCTGCAACATTATCATTCCTTCTCCTGAGATGTGAGCACTTTGCTGTGTGTCTAGAGGGGTCTCCTTGCTCTGCATCCGAATGTGCTCTTGGGCTGTAGCAGGAGGGACACTGTGTGTGCAGGGCTGGTTGGCAGTGCTGGAGCAGAGGGTGGATGTGCTCCCAGAACCTCCCAGGGGGAGTCACCTCCCCCAGCAGCTGAGGGAGGGCTTCTGAGGGTCCAAACCTGGGGGATCCGGGACTGGGAGCTCGGATGCTGGGACTTGGCCATCCTGGTACATCTCCCACCCAGCCTACGCTGCCTGTGGCTTCTGAGAGGAGCATTTCTGGGCTGTTTGAAACAGTTGGTTTGGACCTGCCAAGGAGCACAATCTTATGGGGAGTGGCTGAGGGAGCTGGGGCTGTTTAGTCTGGAGAAGAGGAGGCTCATCACTCTCTGGAGCTCCTGAAAGGAGGCTGTAGCAAGGTGGTTGTTGGTCTCTTCTCCCCAATAACAAGTGAGATGGCATGAGAGGAAATGGCCTCAAGGTGCACCAGGTGAGGTTTAGATTGGATATTAGGAAAAATGTTTTTACTGACAGAGTGGTGAAGCCCTGGCAGAGGCTGCCCAGGGCAGTGGTGGAGTCTCCGTTCCTGGAGGGGTTCAGAAGACCTGTAGATGTGGCATTGTGGGACATGGTTCAACAGACAGTGTGGTGCTGGGCTGATGGTAGGACTTGATGATCTTAGAGGTCTTTTCCAGTGATTTCCAGTGATTCCATGACCCTTCTGTCTTTGGATCAGGGCTCTGCTGTGGCTTTCACTAATCCTGGTAGTGTGCAAGGCAGAGCTTATTGATTGAAGAAAGACCTGTTGTTTCTCAGTGCCTGCTGTTCTTCAGCAGCCTCTGCCTGTCCTTGCATTCCTCTGCTCCTCTGGGAGGTTCATTTCCCACCAGACTGTCAAGTGTCATTGAAGAAGGGTTGAGAACCACTTGGCCTTGCAGCTCCAGATGCTCCTGCATTCGTGCAGTCCCGGCTGTTGCTGCTCTGAGGTCTTTAAAGCCCAGCTGGAGGATGTATTGGACAAGTTCTCCACAGGAACATGACCTCTCTGTCAGCAGCTGGGTGATTCCTGCTTCACTGAGATTTTAGGGAGTTGCTGTATGTTGTTCCTGTGATAAATGTAATTGCACTTTGTTGGATGAATCTGAACTGTCTGAACCGAGTTTTGGATTTAACTGTTTTTTCAGGGTATTTGTTCTGATGTGCTCCTCAAAGATCTGGGTTTTATACAGGGAGCACATCCAAAGCTCATAGAATTAACTTTGCTTTCCTTTTCTGGGAGCCCATTGGTGCATTTTGAGGAAGAGTTATTTTCGGTGTTTCTGACTTCTATTGCTACTTATTTTTAATGCTTTTTAATGCACATACAGCCATTCCTTTTTGTCCCACACCTCGTTGCTCCTCAGGGAATCCTATATCCCCTTCCTACCCCTTTTATTACTGCTTATTCACTTGCTTTCCTCTGTTACCTGCAGTTCCATCTAAACGAGTCTTCACTGGACCGAACACCTCCAGAAGCCCGAGTAGCTGCCATTCAAAATGTTGCAGGAGCGGTCGATGCCAGCCCAGACTGCTCTGCTGTGGCTCTTTTCAGCTTCCCTGATGCCTCTGAGGTTCTTTCTGAAGGTGAGCTTTTTCCTTGTGGATGAGGAGGTAGAGTTCCTCCGAAGGCTTGTAGTTAGTTTGTTTGATAGAGTCAAACATCCCTCTCATGCTTACAGCCTGGGATCTCTTTACCTGGTTGTTCTGGGAAGCTGGAGCCCCTTTTTTTCCAGGATAGTGGATTATCCATGACATCAGTGTTTCCCTTTCACACAGGTGATGCACAGTGAAGTCTGTGTCTGTGTTAAACTAAAGTGCCTGGTTTGGAGCTTTGAGACCAGAGCGGTCTGGTCATATAGAAACACTTACATAAACATGTATATAAAGACCTTATTAAACACTTCCAGCCTCCAGAACAGGGTGATCACACCCACTGTGCAGTTTCTCAGCTTCATGCTGACTCCTGAACTGTGCTTGGGAGTCGTTTGGGATGGTGCTGGGTGCTGTAGGCCAGAAGTGCTGCAGGGCTGTGCTAAAGGTGCACGAGGCTGAGAGATTTACTACTATAGCAGAGCTGTGCCTTAGCTGACTGCTCTGGGGGCAACAGGAGCTGCCAGCATGAACCCATACACCCCTGTGCAGGCAAGTTCTTCTTTGAGGAGACATCTCTCCTCGTGTTGCCAGCCTGGGCAAGCATCTGCTGGTTGGCTTCCCCCAGGGTTTTGATGGAGATATTTCTGGGGCTGGGTAGGAAGACTCTGAACCTGTCTTCCCTGCTGGCTGTTCTCATCTCCACTTTTGTTGTAAGCTCTGCAGATTCCCTTTCAGGCTTACACTCCTGCTGGGTGTGGGTCATTCTCCTTGTCTGTGGGAGCTGTGGAGGTGCTGAGCCATCAGATGAAGCACTGGCTTTTACCTGGACACCTCAGCACTGGGAAGATTTCACACCCTTTTAGTCCCAGTGTATTCCAGAGATCAGTGTGACTTCTAATGGAGCAGAGCTCTTCAAGCGCTCTCGGGTCTTTCAAGTTTTCCTTGGTTTGTCTTTTTCTGCCTGGAATCACTGGTGCCAAGGACACTGGGAAAGGCTTTAAGTTGTGGTACAAGCAGGCAGGCGTGTGCTCTGCGTGTAGCCTGTCTGTCTGCCCAGTTCCAACCAGGACCATCTGAGATCCAGATTGGGCCACAGGGAGCAATCAAATAGAAATGAAAAATACCCAGAGTCTTAGCAGAATGAGCACAAGGACTGGTCGGGAGAGCATGAAAATGGCTTTAAATGAAAAGCAGAGTGACTCAGAGCTCAGCATCCTGCGTTGTGTGATGGGGTGTGGCTCTTTTTCTCTTAAAGTGTTTAATGGTGCATTCAAAATGGATTGATTAAGCCAGGGCACCGAAGCAGTGCCACTAACGCCAAATAGGAACGGCAGAGACATAGGAGCCCCCATGCACAATTTGCACATCAGGTTACTCAAGCAAAATATCCATCAGGATAGTGTCGGTGTCTGAGTGAGGACCCCTGCAACTGTGTTCTGTTAAAATATTAAACAGAAATTAAATTGCACTGGGGAGAACTCAAATTGTGGGAGAAAGTAAATGTGATGATAGATGGGAGTTATTCCTTACATTTTCATGCTTTCATTCAGATGAAAGATTGATACATACAGAAATAATTGTTTCTGCTCTCCCATCAATAATGTGCTATTTTTTTTGAGGCTGCCTGTGAAGGATTTTCAAGCGCACAAAGTATAGAGAAAGCCTGAAGTTTTTAAACTTAACCAGCCGTATTAAAACTACCCAAACAAGATGGACTTGTTTGACATTTCTCTTCCAAGTTAGAGGGTTACTCAGGATAAAGAAATATACAAGATTTGTAACTGTGTCATGGTTATAGCCATGAGGTTATACCCTGCTTTATCCCTTTTACAGGGACAGAGTTCTCCAAATGAAAATATGACAGATAAAAGGGTTTTTCTTTAATGAGGTGCTGCACTCTGTGTGCCAGGGCACGGGTATAATTACTTCCCTCGCAATGGGAGACTGAGGTTCACTTAATGAAAGTTTGTAAAGGACTTTGGCAGAACTAATTGCATGAAATGTGTTTAACATCTTAATTTAATAGCTGTCTTTCCCTTTGCTTCTGCAGAGCCCTATGAAGGTAGGCCCGGTTTCCCTTTCCAGGCCTGTGAGGTAGAGGATATGTTCGGGAACAGACTGTTTGCCACTCGAACAGAATTCCAGCAGCCCACTATCAGGTAAAGCAACCCCACAGTCGTCCTGTTCTCTATTTAAAAACGTTCAGAGAGAGCATTGTGTTAGGGAGAAGTGTTGCTGTTCAAATGGAGCCCTAAGAGCAGGTGTCACCATGGCAGGGTGGCAGCAGAGCCGCCTGCACAGCTCTGCCATCACCTTCGTCTTTCCCTGGAGACTCCCGTGCCCGACAGAGGACAGTTTCTCTCCAGGGCTCCATCCTCTTTTCTCTTCCCAGCCTGGGGAAGCACTGGTTTTGTGATTGGTGCCTCAGTTCCTCACCCTACAAATAAGGATGATGTCTTAACATCTGTGGAGTTTTAAAAAGGTGAAATCAAAACCCCTCTCGTGCTGCTCTGGTGATGAGAGCTGTGCTGGTGCTTCAGAGTGCTTTTATAAAATACATATCTGGCAGATTCAGTTCTTTAGGTTCTCAGTCCAGGCATCCTCATTCTCCAAAGAGGTACAGAGACACTGGGAATACTGCAAGGGTATTGCTGCACTTTTAATTTGATTCTGTTTTTCATTTTGGATGTTTAGTGACATTCTCAGGCGTGAGGCTGACAGAAGTGCCAGACGCCTCCAAAGGAAGAGAAAACTGCTTGTGAAACCTGGCAGTAAAGATCAAAATGGAGACAGGCATGAGGTAAATAAGGCTGCATGTGTTTCCTTTAAAGAGAACTGTGAAGAGCAGGGACCATTCTGCATCTCAGCTTTCACTGTGCAGTGCAAAGTGAGCTGATGGAGGTTGTTCTGTACACACAAGAGTGGTCTGGGCTGATCCTGATTTACATCCATAAGGAGAATTCTGAAGTCTCAGGAGTCTTAGGGGTGAATAGCTGGTCTGTGGTGTAAGTTCAGATTTCAGACTGTAACTTCACAGGTGCAGTTCTAGCCCTGTGCACCCAGTAATTAACACAGGTGCCTCCAAAAATGCTTTATCTGACCACAGTTAAGTGATGATGAAGATTGGTGTCAAACCTTGATTGCTCTTTTATTATGTACTCGCATGAACACTGAGCCCACACTAGAAATCTGCATCAGTGGTGGATGAGCAGAAGCACCTCAGTCCTGGCCTGCACTGTGCCACACGTCCCTCACACCTCAGGTCACAATCACTTTATTGCTATTTACATGTAGCACGTGCTTTTGTAACACAGAGAGGCTGGGGTGAGTGCTTGCTGGGAATGCAGGCTGCAGCTTTTGATGCCATAAGCAGTCTGACTCCTCTTGTTCCTCAGCTTTTCTCTGTGAGGTGTGAGACTGCTTAAAGGACCTACCCGTATTTTCAGAAGTACCTGCGTTCTGTCCCTTCCCCCTTCTCCTCCACTTCGTTTGAAGCTTCCTCCCTGTCCCTCTGGGCTGTGTTCATCAGGCAGATTAGATGTCAGGTTTTGCCCTTTCTGGTTTGCTTTGAGAAATGACAACCCTGGGTGAGTTAAAGATGAGTTTGAAAACAACATAGAAGAGAAGGCAACTGACTCGGGGTGAGACCCAGGGAGAGCACATCTGGGGTGCTCATCTATGGCAGTGGTTACTTGAAGCTTCTGCTTCCTTCAGGGCTTCATAAATGACTTTTTTTCTGTATAGATGGACATAAGTTCTGAAATTAAAAGGAAGATGGAGGGTTACAGTAAGGTTGTTCATGTGAGCAGTAAACCCTGCATTGCAGGGAGCAAATCCTGTGCATTGTAATAGAGATTTGGGGCCCGTGCTGCTCACCATACCCACATTTAAATGAAATTCAGTAGCATATATTAAGTAATTTGCAAAGCACTTTGGGATGCTGCAGGATCAAAGTTATATACATAACTACCCTACTAATGTTCTTGCAGGGTTATTCAAAAGACAATAATGCTAGCTAATGCTCCTGTTAGTTACCTGTTACAGCCTCTTTGTACCTGCATTGTGAGAAGATCAAAGAGGGAGGAAAAAACAGTATTTGCTAAATTTTTTTTTAACATATCTGTGTCTAGGAGAAGAACAACTCAAATAATATGAACAATCACAGAACCATTACACCAAAAGAACAAGGTGAGCTAAGCTCATAGTCTCTTTTTTTAAGTATATAGATTTTTTTTAGTAGCTATTATAAAGTGAATAATAGTAAACAGAAGAGGAAAGGACAGTAGAGCTCATTTCACATTCAGAATAGCATATTTAGGTCCATAACCCTCTACCACAGCCAGTCCCCTGCAATGAATTCCCAAGTTGTACTGGATTTCCCTGCACAGGGGAGAGGAGACAACCTGCTCCAAAGCTCGCTGAAGCCCAGAAGAATTGTTTTCCCATTGACTTTGGGGAGCTCTGTAGCCACAGCTTACAAATGCTAAATAGAAATTGTTATAAGCAACATGTGATTGATTATAGATTTTGGGTTGAATTTATTATACACCTTGAAGGAGTTAGCATATGTAAACTGGGGGGAGATTTTTAATATGCATTTAAAACATAATTTCTGTGTGTATGACCATGATTCTACGAGACTGAGCCCAAGCACCTGCCCAAGGTATTGTTTTGTCCTCTCTTCACTGGTCACTGCCTCTCTAGTAGATGCATTGTGCTATTAGCAGGTTATAAATATAATACCTATTTATTTATATATATTTATCATACATTATTTATAATTATTTATAAAATCTTTTATAAAAATTCACTTGGTTTTTCATTTCTTTTGGTTTAGCTTTATTTCAGCTGCAATTATGTGCCTCGTCACATTATCTTTAATTTATATCTAAGCCCTTAATTACTCTGTGAAGTAGCAGGAGGAGGAATTATTCTCCACAGTTAGAAGTTATTGTATCTTGTCCAGACTTTCTGGTGGCAGCTTTCCGTGGGCCGCGCGCCAGCAATCCGGGCTCCACAGTACATTTGACCCGTGATACAATAAATACTTCTAATGAGAAAGGAGCACGGGTTTTCCTGCTGCTGGAATTGGTGCCTTTCCTCAAAAGCTGGGTTCCACTGCCTCCCTTGGGGCGCGGCAGCACCACAGCCATGGCTGTGTGGGAGGAGAAGAGGAGAGGGCAGAGAGGGAGGCATCGGAGGGAAGATTGACTTTTCTCTTTGTGTTTGATTGCTCAGCTGTTCCTGCGAAGAAGAAGGCGTGGAACTGGGCTGCCTATTTAAAACAAGAACGGATGCCAGCGGCTCCAGTGAAGCTGTTCAGAGAGGTTGGCAGCGTTTTTGACTCTCTTGCTCTGTTTGTCTCAGGCAACAACACAGAATTGCTGACTCGGAGGAGGGTTGGAGGCTGCCCTCGGCCCGTGGTTATATTGATGGGTTGTTTTGGTGCCAGGAGGCAGTAGAACCCTCTGCCCTGTGTCTTATCTCAAACCAGGGTGCAAAAAGTGCTGGTTGGATTTCGCTCACAAATAAATGACTCTTTCGATCTGCTTTGGGTCTCCAAGTAGTGCTGGGGAGGGACAGCTTAATGTCTTCACCTGTGGTTGTACACCAGCCCTTCCATCCTTCCTCTGCAGACCAGTCAGCTCTGGGAATGCTGTCGGCTGTCTCAGTGAGCTGTGGCTGTCAGAGGGAGGGTGGAAGTTGTGTCTGGAGCTTTGGAGGTTGGCAGAGGGCAAGTTCAGCCTTGGCGAAGCTGCTCCTGCACTCCAGGGCACCAGCCCAAGTTACAAGTCCAGCTCACAGAGAGCTGTAAGAAGCCACGGGCTGCTGGGAGCTGACAGAGTGATGAGAAGGGAAGTCAGGAACTGCCGTGGGTGCAATGAACCATTCACAGTTCCAGTTTGGGTTTCTTTTAAGCCTTCACTACACTTGCAATATTTAATTTGGATTAGGGCTGCAAATAAATGAGAAAGACAAATGTTTTCTGGAGTGACTGTGTAAATGGGCTGCAGATCAAACATGCCTTATCCCTTTCCACCACCTGAGAAGTCACCTTTTGGGAAAGTCTGGACTGCTGACCTCGTGCTTACGCAGGCAAAATGATTTTAGCCTTCAAGGCTCTCTGTTTCTGCCAGCCCTCCCGCCCTGGGCTGTGAAGGGGATTCTTTTGTATTTGAATAGAGCTCATTTCTGCATTTGACAAAAGATTTGTTCATAGTTAATTGCAGCAGGCTGGTGGTTCAGAGTTTTTGAGAGATTAATTAGAATAACAAGTGAATCTGAAATATGGTGATGATACCGTTATTGATCTCTGTGCCTGTCTAGTAAACAGCAATCATTTAGTGATAGAATTGTCTTCTCTGAGCTGAAAATGTGAAGCCTAAAGTATACCTGGTGTCTACTCTGCAGCAGATTTTGTCTTTAGGAATTAAAACCAAATGTTTCCTTCTTCCCCCACTCACAGCATCAGTCATTCCCAGAGGGCCACAATGGTTTTGAAGTCGGAATGAAACTGGAAGGCCTGGATCGTGCGTACCTCTCGCGATACTGTGTTTTCACAGTGGCTGAGGTAGTTGCTCTTCCTGTCTTTGACTCCAAAAGTCCCATAAACTTTTAGGATTTCTTTCACTAAGAAGTAGAAACATAATAAGAGTACTGTAATTAGTTAATGGTTAGGAGGAGCTCTGCTGAGCAGTGTTTCAGGGTTAAGGATCTGTACTGAAATCTTACTGTTGGATTTTTGCAATCATAACTCAATCTAAACCTGTTAATTGCATGCAATGGACAAATATTACAAAGAACAGTGCAATTAGGCTTTAATTCTTAGTGTATATAAGCAAATCACAATGCATTTATGCTTCTTCAGTTCTGTGACAGCTGTGTTGATCTGGTTTAGACACAAATGTTCTTGGGCTGCATTTGTGCTCCAGATACTGCCGCACGGTCACTGTGTGTGAGTCCAGAATAGGAGGCCAGGGAGGTTACACTGAGCAGGTTTGTTCTCAGTGTTTGAAGTGAGGAAAGAGGAGCGTGGGGCCTGGGAGACATAAGTGAGGAAGAAGAAAAGTAGGCTTTTGAGAAATAAATGAGATCTTCAATTTAGTTTTATCTATAAATGCAAATATGGAAGGAGTGTTTGATTAGTGTTTGCCTTTAATGACTTTATGGCCTTTACTATAACCAGAGCTGCACTCCTTACAGGTACAAGGGTACAGAATTCGACTACACTTTGATGGCTATTCAGACCGCCACGACTTCTGGGTGAACGCCGACTCCCCAGACATCCATCCCATTGGATGGTGTAGAAAAACAAATCATAAGCTCTTCCCTCCTAAAGGTATGAAAAACCCCTAGAATGGTGTACAAGAAACCATAAATTCTACTAAGAAGTGGTTGTCCTGGCTCCGCATGTTTCATTTTTAGTGTGATTTCCTTGTGGAACTCGAGCTGAGAGGCTTAAAGGAGAGAGCTGTAATTAAGATTGTGCATCACAAAAGAGCAGAACAGCTCCCTTTTGATATTCCCAAAGATTGACGTTGTGAGTCAAATTAGAAACTCTGTATAGGATGAGCATGTAAAGCCAGGAGTCTCTCTGGGGCTCAGAACTTGCTTCATTCCTGCATTCAGTTTCCTCAAAACATTTGAAGGTTGAGATTAACAATTGGACATTATACTGAAACAGAGAGAAATGTTTTAGCTGAAATGCATAACCCCTGAAGGCTTCAGAAGGGCAGTTATCATGTAAAGTTCATATCCTTCCCAGGTAATTTCCATTTCTGAAAAACCAATCTGAATGTAACGGGGCTGAGTAAAACAATCTTTTTATCTCTCCTCCTAGGTTTCAATGAGGGAGAATTTAAGTGGCCTTCCTACTTGAAGAACTGCAAAGCTCAAGCAGCTCCAGAAATTCTTTTTAATTCCTTCTACACTGTAAGTCTTGACATTAAATACAAGATGTTTCAGACATGTCTGATGTTAAGTGAGTCTGACCAAAATATTTGCACGTTTTTAATGCCAGAGGTACAATCAGATGCAAGCTATTTCCTGCTGTGATTTATTTTTAAAATGGGAAACTAGCACAATTTTTCTTCCTTCCCCCAGTCACTGGCTTTCCAGAGAGAGAATTTGTATTTCCCCTCCTCCATAATATATATTAAATTATATTATATATATTAATATATTAAATATATTACAACGCCCTCTTTTGCTGTGTCCCCACAGTCAAGATATTTGTGTCACTTCCCTCTAATTTAATCCTTTCCAAAATAACTTCTGGTTTCCAGTAGCCTGCTGATGTGCACCATGGGATTCAATAGGAGGCACTGGATCTTGAGCATTTTTCATCCTTCACCCTCTGTTGCTCATTTTGTGGTTGTTGGCCTCAGTTCCCAAATAACACCACCTCCCATTTTGTGTCATTCGGATGTCCACGCTTTGGTGGATTTGATGCTGAAGATGGACAGAGCATTGACTTGAGCAGGATCAGGGCTGAACTGAGCTCTGGTTCTACCCGAGTCACCTGTTTTCCTTGAAGACTCTTTAACTTCTCCTCTAATAAGACAGGACCTGCAGTGCTCATGCTTGTCCTCAGCCAACACTCAGCAGTGCACGGCTCGTGCATCGGAGTCTGTCGTGGTGTTGGGTCCCTGGAGATTCCCTTAGTCAAGCTACCTCAGCTCTGTTTTAGAAATAGTAACCAATCATGGCCGGAACCCCTGGAAATCTTGTCTGTAGACCTCTTGCTAGGAACTGTCCTGTGTTCTCCTCTGTGGGTATCGGGGTTACAACCTGCAACAAATGAGTTCATAATAGTGATTGAAATGGCCTGATTTCCCTTTCCTGATGTTCTGTTCCTCAGTCTGACACACCCTCTCGTTTCCGAGTTGGAATGAAGCTGGAGGCCATGGACAAGGAGGACGTGTCACGGATGTACGTTGCAACCATCAAGGACATCGTGGAAAACCGGTTGCTGATCCATTTTGACAGCCAGGATGAGAGCTGTGGCTACTGGTAAAGAGATTCTGCTTCTAATGTGTATCTGCAAGTAGGCTGTGGTGTATTTTGCTCTTCCCACTTTTTAAATGACACTAAAGCTGGGATCTTAAATCAGTTTTCAAGCATCGGAATAACCCCTTTGGGTTTTTACGAAGTGCCCAGTGGCTTCCCGTGCTGCTTGAGTGCTCGTCCGCTGGCTCAGAGCAAAACCAGCAGGGTTAGCTTGAAGTGCACGTGAGGAAAGAAGTGTTCAAGGTAATGCAACTGGGTCAGGTCAGGGAATGTTCATGTTACCTGTTCCTTTGGCACAGCCAAAGGAGAGTGAGCTCCGCTAGCTGGCACCACCTGGGATTCATGACACCCTCTCCTCCAGGACTGGCATGGGTGTTGGCACATCTCTCCACAAACTTAAATGTGGAAGCAGGCAGTACTGAAGTCAGTAAAAATCTTTTCCTTCTGCTTCAGCAGAGTTTGGCTCAGGCCCTTTGAAAATAAAATCATTGTCCACATTTAAGCTTTTACATCCTGACCTGTGCTCTGGTTGTTCTGCAGCTGAGAACCTTGAGCCCCTGCCCTCGTGCTGGGCCAGGTGGAATACAGTCAAGGAGATGTTTTCCCTTTCTTGTCCATGTTTTCCAGCCTGCATGAATGGAGTCACTTTGAATTTGCCTGTGCTATCTGCACAAGGCACACACTTATCAAACCAGCACTGGTTCGATCCGTGTTCTGTGTGCTCTCTTGTTTATTTCAGAGCAGGCAGCTGGTCGGTGGCAAGGTGGTCTTTTCTTTCTTTGCTCTAAACACATCCTGCAGAGCTTTAACACCCGTTTTTCCATTTGCAGGACTTTAGGTCTTGTTCCTTTACTGTTTCAGCCTGTGAAGCTTCGTTTCCACTCCGTGTTTTGTTTGGAATTTGAAAACTTTAACGGGAAACACAAGCAAACAAAGCTTCAAAGTGCAGCTTGACTGAAAACACACATTTTTTCCCCTAGATGTGAAAGACTGTTTTGGTCCCTTCCTCAGAGTGGATGTGACAAAAGGGTCTGTCTCACATTGGCCTGTCCCGTCCATCAGGGGCTCAGGAGATCTAAACATGCAATAAATTGGGAGCCAGGCAAACCACCAGCTAGAATTTAATGGAGAATGTGCAGTTCTGGGCACGGACCTTAAAAGGAATTTCCCCTTTATCCACAGAAGAGTGTTGCAGTTGGGGAGGAGGTTTTGCTTTCTGTGTCCAGGCTGTGGTTGGTGTGGTCCAAGTGGGAGGCTTTTTGTTGTTTTTTTTTAAAGCACCAGACAGTGTTTGAAATCTTGCTTTTCTTTTTGCTCTAAAATTGACTGATGCCAACTTTCCCTCTTTGATTCAGGTGTGACACGAAGTGCCCATACATTCGTCCTGCTGGCTACTGCGCAGAAACTGAAACCCCACTGTCAGCACCAGGTGGTAAGTTGGAAGTGAGACTTATTTCCTGCCTCAGTGAAAACCTGCAAGCTTTATCTTCCACCTAATTACACGTTTGTGAATGACAGGTTCCATTCAGGACTCTTTTCTCTACTGACTGACTGATATTACTGTTCATATCATCTTCATATATTTTGTTTCATAGCTCTTTCAAAAAATGGAGTGGGATTTGGTAATTTGTTATTGAATTTGATTTCGGAAAGGAAAGAACTTTGAAGCATTTCCTTTATGGTGAGGTGAAAGAAAGAGGAATCAGTGTAATGATTTCATAGATGATAAGAAGACATTTCTGGAAATGAAGGAGTAACTGAAACCACATCTCTTTCTGCTGCACTGGGATTCAGTAAATGAAAAGAATGTTGCCAAATGAAAAAAGACAGAACATACAGGAAAATCAATGTTGTTTTGGGTCTTAGAAGTGTTCATTCACCTTAAAAATAACAAATATAAAAAAAAATTATGCCTGCTGCTTGCTAGATTGGCAGCCCTAGAGCAAGGAGTTCTCTAATTACTGCACATCAAGTTTAGAGGAGTGGGTGGCACTACAGGATTGCTCTGCCTTGGAGGAATTACCCTCCATGCCTCTGCTGCAGATGCCAAAGGGATTGTAACCGCTTCCTCTTCAGGGACACCACATCTGTCCCTGCTCCTGGAACGTGCAGTGGGGCTGTGGCCTGCAGTTCCTCTGCTCCTGTCGTGTTTCCCTGTGTCCCCACCAATCCTGGTTTCTCTGCTGAGAGATCCACGTGCAGCAGTTTACAGACTGTCCTATGTGTTTAGTCATTGCACCCTCCTGCCCAAAGGAGACCGTAGTGGGGCTGAAAAACACTGAAGTAGGAAGGAAAAAAAATATGTATAACAGTTTTTTTAAATGTAGGTGCCAGGCAATGGAGTCTTTTATCCCCAGACTGCAGGTTTTACTGAGCTATGGGTGAGTAGGCAGCAGGATGTGAGAAGTTTCTACACCTTGCAGGCACTCACACATAGACTAGTTAACAAAATAGAGAATTAATTCAGTGATGCCGTTGCACATCACCCAGTCCTCTGACAAGCTATTAATTGGCAGCTCTCTCTGCAGAATAAGCATTGATTAAGTGTACAGAAATGAACTGTTCAGGCTTTTGAGGTCAGGGTTACAAGCCCTGTGTGAAAGCTGGGGAAACTTGCAGTGCTGCTGTTCGTGCTGTGAGTGCTGTGTGTGAATAAACAGACCTCTTCCCAGCACCATCTGTTGTAAGTGCTAAATTAACTTCATGACTGTGTGTTACAGAGCTGCTCTTCTGTTGTTTGTAAAAATAAGTGTGGGCTTTTCTTATTTAAATGTTAATTCTCTGCTTTTTCAGGATACAATGACTCCAGAGGCTTCTCCTGGACAAGATACCTGGAAGAAACTAATTCCCAGGCAGCCCCAGAAAGAGCATTCAGACCGGTTGGTGAATCTCTTTGACTGGATCAGGAGGGTGGGGAAATTGCTGCTGTCTGCCCTTTGCTGCTGGAAGCTTTATTTGGTGGTGGGTTCAGCTTTGCTGCCCCAAGAGGGTGAAACTGGGCTTTTAACTTTGTGCCTGAGTTTAAGGTCATCTCTCACTGCTGCTAAAACAAAACACAGAGCAGATGGTGAGGTTTTAAAAAGTGCCATGAAAAGTTGTCTTGGAAAGGATTTTTGAATCTAAACATCTGCAATTGCTCCACGAACAAATAGAAGGGCAGAGCCTTCAGTCCACAGAGGTAGTTGCAGCTTTCAGAGGAGTGTGAGGAGGGCAGGGCCTTGGCTCAGAGAGGAGGAAGAGCTGCTCTCCTGCTGGAGGCCTGTCTGGGTGGGCAGGAGATCTCCCATCTGACATCTGAGCAGGACTGGTGCTGGTTGAAGGGCTTTCCAGACTCTCCCTGCACGGGGGTCAGGACTGGGTATCACCAGCCTGCAGCTGGGCGTGTTTGGTCAGGAAGGGAGGAAGGGGTAGGGACTGGGGGAGTGGGGAATGTGCAGTTCCTCCATCAGGTGTGTCCTCCACAAATGATTTTCACCTTGTAGTTGTGCAAATCCTTCTTCCTCTGGGCGGTGAGGCTGGAATTAAGGTAGAGTGAGAAGCTCCAAGTGAGGAGTTACATGTTCTGGTATAGATCTTAGTTCTAGAAAGGAGCCAGCTGTGCCCTCCACAGAAATAAGCACACTGGCAGAGGAGAGATCATCCATGCCTAAGCCCATCCCACAGACTAAATGTGAAGATGGTTCTCTCACCCTTGGGAGCGTGAGGTTTTGTTTCTTACATTGGAGTTCAGCACATTTATCTGGAAGCTCCCTGTGAGCAGAAACAAAACAAAAGCCTTCAAAATAACTTCATAAAAAACCCACCCTACTTTAAAGTCGACTTTTTTTTCCTGCTGTCTCAGCTTGATGAACTTTGCAATGTTCAAAAACTTTTCTGTGACACTTGTCTTGCTTCCTTCCAATTAAGTCAGTGCTGCAGGTTGATACCTGCTGCCCTCCCATACGTTTTGTTGGTAAGCTCTTCGGGTCTGAGAATGAAAAGCAATCTGGGAAGCCTCAGATAAGGGAGGTGAAAATCCAGCCAGACAAGTTTGATAATTGCTAGATTTCAGCAGGTGGTCATTTAGAGTTGTTTGGGCGTTGCAAGGTGGGTGTTGGGGAATAGGAAGAGGCTGGGTTTGCCTCTTGAGAGAACTGTAATGCTGCAGGTGGAGTTATCTGCAGCAGAGCTGAACTCCAAAACATCCCTAGGATTAAGGTTTTCTGGAGCTGGGCAGACAGCATTTTTGATCATGCAGTGCAGCACGTGAAGCACCTCAGAGCCAGTGCAGGGTCACGAGTGAAGCTTCTCAGTAGGGGGGGGTTTGTTGCCCCCAAGGTGGGCTCAGCTTCTTCTGAGCTGTGATCATAAAACCCCAGCAGTGCTGGAAAACAGAAACCTTCAGAATAGAAAAGCAAAAGAATTGCAGCAATTGGTCTTCTACACAATAGAGGAACCACAGAAGTAATTTTGTTCAGACAGACATTTTGGAAAGACAATAAAACTCTTCATGATACAAAAAGAAAGGCCAGTTCTGGCTCTCATGGAACTCCAGAATATAACTCAGCATCCAAGATTGTGTTTTGAAAATGAGACACAGAAAAAAAGGCCCTTGATATATCAACAGTTAATAGAACTCTGTCAAGATCAAACGCTGTTATTTTTCTGGTCTGAAGTGCAAATGCACGGCACAGTTATTGATATTATACTAATACTATTACTATTATTATTATTATTATTGTTATTGTTATTATTATTGTTGTTATTATTATTATTATTACAGCCAGCAATTACAGGAAATCAGTACATAAAAATACACGTTGAGAGCCAGAACAGACATTTCTCACTGAATTAGTTTTTAACAGTTTTCAAGAGCTCTTTTATGTAGTCTGGAGATGCTGATCATCAGCACAAGTAGCAGATCTTGTGTCTGGATTTCTGCTGTCTCCTCCACCCAAAAATGCAGGATAAGACAGCTTGATTGCCAGCATCTCTATTTCAGCCCACTGTTTTGGGCTGTTGATTCAAAAACATTAATAAGTTCTTGTCAAAAGTGCAGCAACCCTTCAGCAAAACTTGAACAAATGGCCCTGCTCGTCTTCAGGGCTACAAAGATGATCCGAGGGCTGGAGCACCTCTGCTATGAGGACAGGCTGAGAGAGTTGGGATTGTTCAGCCTGGAGAAGGGAAGGCCCCATCCAGGGAGGCCTCAGAGCAGCCTCCCAGGACTGAAAGGGGCTCCAGGAAAGCTGGGGAGGGGCTCTTGGTCAGGGAGTGCAGGGACAGGATGAGGGGGAAGGGTTTTCAGCTGAAAGAGATGAGATCTGAGGAAGAAATGTTTTGCTGTGAGGGTTGGGGAGGCCCTGGCCCACGTTGGAACTGATGGGCTTTGAGGTTCCTTCTGGCTGAAACCATTCCATGATTCTATGATTTTGTTCTCTAGTGCTCAGGCTCCTTCCTTGAGGAAGACGGACAGGGTTGTGTGGTTCAATAAGATGATCTTAAGACTAAAAGCAGTTTAAATTGTCTGGCTTCCAGTGTCTTGTGTGGCTGGAAGCCTGTGGATAAATATCTGCATCCAGGTAATAAGACCAAAGAGAAAATTCAGGTGTGGAGCCTGTAATTCCCTTAGCTGGGAAGTGCAGTCCTTCCCTGCCCCAGCAGGAAAAAGGGCAAGGGAGATTGTAAGGGAAGAGTGATTATCATCTTTTCATTAACCTGATCTTGTTCAAAGACACAATTTATCATCTCTTGCTAAAATCCTGACCTCTGTTTGCAAAAGTGTAGAACAATGTGCTTGGAATGAGGATCCGGTGCTCTGTAACCCCTGGCTGAGGAGGTCACAGGAGGAGATTGCAGTCACTCATTTAAGGATAAATGGAAAGAAATAGGGAAATGCTGTCTGTTGCTTGGAGGTTTGATCTGTGGGTGCTGCAAAGGGCACACATGAGGCCAAGGGACATTCTGGAGTTTTTACAAAGTAGTAAAACTGCTGGAATTTGAGAGAAGGGGAATGACAATTTGAGAAGGGGAATGGTCTCTTCTCTCAGGTGACCAGTGGTAGAACCAGAGGGCATGGACTTAAGCTTCGTCAGGGAAAGTTTAGACTTGATGTGAGGAAAAAATTCTTCACTGAAAGGGTGATTGGCCATTGGAATGGGCTGCCCAGGAAGGTGGTGGAGTCACCTACCCTGGAGGTGTTTAAAGGGAGACTGGATGAGGCACTGAATGCCATGGTCTAGATGATGGTTGGTGTTAGTGTTGGGTTATAGGTTGGACTTGATGATCTCAGAGGTCCTTTCCAACCTTATGATACTGTGATACTGTGATACTGTGACAGCAGGCGCAGATGGGAGACTCTGGCAGCTGGAGCTGCTCTTGGGTCCCAGCAGCCCAGTTCTCAGCAGTCATCGTTCAGAAGCAGTTGAGGAGCTGGTAACCTGCTCAATGAGGGTAACTCTGATCTGCATCTGATGCCAGGGAGGTTGTCACGTGTAGTGTAGTGAAGAGAGACAGCACGTGGGGGTGTGCTTCAGGTGTGGCCCAGCGGTGAAGTGGCCTTGTCAGGCTTGAGATCTGATCTCTGCTCCATTTGGGACTTGTGCTGTGGGACTGTGCCCTCTGCCAGAGGAGCTCGTGGGAGTATCCAGCCCTTTTTCTGTCGGGCAGGTGCCTCTTGCCCTGGCTGTGAAATGCTCCTCTGCACTGAGAAAGCTCAGAGTTCCTCTCGAGTGGTTTTGTGCTGCTGACAGACAGACAGACAGGCTGATCCTCTAGGAGACTCTGGGTTAACATCTGAAGCATTCTGCCGTGTGAGATCAGGGGCCAAAGCTGCAAAGAGGTTTGGATGGTGGAAGAAAACTTCAGCACATTTTATTCAGAGCAGGTGAATCTCTCTGAACACCCAGACCTTTTAACATTCTGCTTGCAATCCTCTCTTACAGCGTCCTGCCCATGAATTCCAGTGTTACACCAAGTTAGAGGCCGTGGACAGCAGAAATCCTGCCCTCATAAGAGTGGCAACAATAATTGACAAAGACGACCATCGCATTAAGGTATGGCCTTGCTTCAAAGTGCAGAGCCCTTCTGCCGAGGGTTAGAGTGGTTGGCAGGACAGATCTGGTACCAGGAGCAGCAAACAAACACCTTGCAGATGATCTGGCCTGCAGGCCTGCCCACCTGGAAACAATTGCTGTTGTTTTGTCCCCTGGAAATCTGATGGAATTGCCTGGTGCTGTTAGTTACTGTTTTAATGTAACTGTTTGGAAAGAACGTTTGACAGCATCATTTTCCATCTCTTTGTGGTTTCTGTGTGAGCTGTGCAAGTGTAATTTTCTGTTGCTGGGAAGCTACCTGGCTTTTTTTTTTTTCCTAAAGGAAAACCTAAAGCAAGTTAAGCTCTGGTACATGTGGTAAATGGCTTCAATCTCCATTATGAATTTGTTAGGCAGATTATTTTAACTAATTCTTTTCACATAAGTACATTGCCAGAAAGATCCGTTGTGCTTTGGCTTCTGAGAAGTGACATACGAGCCAGCTACAGAGGAGGCTGCACTGATGGAGGTTCCTCAGCCACAGGTCTCCTTCCTGAAGGATGATTATATGGGCAGGAGAGGAGAATGCTCCCCATTAGCCATTTGGTTCCCAATCTCATCACTGTGATTGCAAGCAAAAGCCAAGTTTTGCCAATGTAGAGTAGCATATTTAGTTCATACGTTGCCCAGGTAAGTCATGGATGCCCCAACCCTGGAGGTGTTCGAGGCCAGGTTGGATGGGGCTCTGAGCCCCCTGATGCAGTGGGAGGTGTCCCTGCCCATGGCAGGGGGGTGGAACTGGGTGGGCTGTAAAGTCCCTTCCAACCCAAACCATTCTGTGATTCTATGATTTGTTTGAAATCAACAACCCAGTGGCTTTTACACTGCAGGGATCATTTGTCTCTGTAAACCTGACCTGGGTCTGAGCTACCTGTTACCAGGCTCTTCATCCATTCTAGTTCTTTCAGTAAAACACTCACCAAACTTGTTGGCTTTTGTGGTGGTTTGGGATCCTCAGGAAACAAAACAATTAAATGAGCAGTGGTGTTTGCACAGATTTAGTCTTTGTGTGTATGGTCTGTGCTTTCTTGCTGACCCTGTGATTTGACTGTGTCACCAGAATCCAGTTGTTCTGTAAAACTTCATGTGCAGGGTCAGGAAAACAAATAGTTACACCGAGCACAATGGGTGATTGTGCTTGACTGAAAGATTGATTGAATCAGCCCCAAGCTGAGCAAAGTGACATAAAGGGGAAGTTAAAATAAAAGCTGAGTCATGTCCTTAACCGTATCTATCACTGAGACTCTGCTTCTTTTAGATCCACTTCGATGGCTGGAGCTATGATCATGATTTCTGGGTGGAAGCAGACAGCCCTGATATTCACCCCGTGGGCTGGTGTGCAAAGACTGGGCACGCTCTACAAGTCCCTCTAGGTAAAGCAGATGACATCATGTTATGTTGAATGATTTTCTGAAGTGCAATCTGCTCTTCAGACACAGGGAGTGCTTTACAAACCCATTTAAGTTTTCCTTCTTATTACCAGGAGCTGCTGAGCGAGTGGGAGCAGGGGGAGGAGGCCACGTCGGGAGAGCACACTCTGGAAACTATGTACGTACCTGAAATCTTCTCGTGAGGGTTCTGCCTGGGAGAGTCTGCCTGCTGTCTGCAATAATAATGCAGCAACAAGTACCAGTGCTGCACGGAAATGATCTCGGGTGTTTATTCTGGAGATGGTTATAACTGCAATTGCAGCTCCCTCTTGTGTCTCAATGTGCTGTTTCATCATCAATTCTGCTTATGTGCTCATGGAAAAGCACGTTTTTTCTTGATTAAAGCATTTTAAAGAGCAAGGAAACAATCTCAGGAGGGAGGTCTGAAGATCTAGTAGCATATAAGCAGTAAAGGGCTTTGCATTTTTCAGAGTAGAAGTTTGCAGCACTTTCTTGTTTCATTGTTCAGACAAGCAGGTTACAGAGGAAGAGCTCCTCTTGTTCTCTGTGGTGGCTCTGAAACCATGGCTTTGGTTTCTAATTCTACCATGAAGTCTCTTGCTTTGCTGTACCAAAGTCTGGGGAATAACATCCTGTGGGAAAGCTGGGGAAGGGCTCTTGATCAGGGAGTGCAGGGACAGGATGAGGGGGAAGGGTTTTCAGTTGAAAGAGGGGAGATTGAGATGAGATCTTAGGGGAAGATGTTTCGTTGTGAGGGTGGGGAGGCCCTGGCCCAGGTTGCCCAGAGCAGTGGTGTTGAAGGCCCTGGAGGTGTTCAAGGCCAGATTGGATGGGGCTTTGAGCCCCCTGATCCAGTGGGAGGTGTCCCTGCCCATGGCAGGGGGGTGGGACTGGATGGGCTTTGAGGTCTATTCCAGCCCAAACCATCCTATGATTCTATGATCTCCCTGAGTATTTCTGGCCTCACTTTTTGGGATTCATTGCTTAATGTGCCTGCCTGAGGCTGATAAGGCTGAAGGGCTTAAAAACCTGCATTGTTATCTCTCTCTCTTTTGTTCTTTTACACAGCTTGGTTGATTGCCCTTATTCTGTTATGAACTTTAACTGAGAAGACCAACAGGATGGGGAGAAACCCTCCCCAGACTACCCCACTTGCAATACCAGGAGTGTGCAGACTCCTGCTCCATTTTCTCTGGGAGTAGGAGAGCCTTCTCAGGAGCTGTCTCTGCTTCCTCTTTTTAAAGAATTGGTTGAATAAAAGTCAATGGCAATGTGATTCTGTTCTTTCCAATATCTCGTTTCCTGATAGCAGGAGGTCTCAATACAGTTTGCAGAGCTGGTAACACCCTACTGCTTGTCCTTCCTTGGACAACCACGTAGCTCAGTCTATGCTTCAAACTCAGCCATTGAAACTCTTAGATGTTACCTGGAGGTAACAAGATTCAGAAATGCTAAATCTCTTGATTTCACTCTAACTCGTGCTTCAGTGGGTTCCTTGTAGCTGCTGGGAGCAGCCACAGGGCTGGTTTATTTCACATAATCCTTCAAGAGCAAAAGACACTTTGTGCTGTGCCAGTAGTGCTGGTGGGGGAGAGGACTGCTTCTACCACTAGATGGTGGTTGTTGCTCTCCCTTTAAGGAGCAGCCAGCTTTGCTCTCCTGCGGCAGAAGGGAACAGAGGATGGCAGCTTAGCTACTGTCATTTATCTGTCTTTCCAGAAAATCTGCACCAGACACTGAAAAGTTGTGTCAAAGCAGTGTGCAGAGTCTGTCTGAACACAGTCAAGAGAGGTACTGGGTGGAAGAGGTTTCCTCTGCAGGCATCAAAGCCAAATCAAAAGAGTAAATAAGATTTTTGTCATGTCTTTTCATGTATTTACAGTTATATTTCTTGATGCTGCTGCTGTATCGGAAAGACAGATGTAAATCATAACTTAGCACAGCCCACTTGGATCAGAGGTAGTTTTAGAATGACCTTGTAAATCTCCTCCCTTCCTCCCCTTACTTTGATCCCTCTCTTTTCTCCAATAAACTCCAATGTGAGTCCTAGCCATGAATTTAATGGCACAGTCCTTAGCTCAGAGAGAGGGGTCAGGGAGAGAGCACTGCTATTGCTTATTTTAAGAGGGAAAATATTTTGGTTCCTATGAATCCCGTTAATCTCTGTATGGAGAAGAAATTATATCAGTTTGTGCAGCATATGAAATGTTTTGTAATTCATGCTTTCAGGCTCGGGTGATCACTTGCTTATATCGACTTCCAGATGGGAAACAGCAATGCAATGGCAAAGATTGGTTTATTTAATTTCTTTTTCTGTGTATGTGTGCAACATTGCAGAGCCACAAGGAGCATTTGAAACTTCACAGCTTTTTTGTCTTTGATTCCAGAGTCAAGAGAAAGCAAGAGGTAATGGTAAAGGTGGTCTTCCTTTAAAATGAGGAGGAAGAGGGAAATTACTCAGACGTGAAAAGGTTTAATACTTTCATAGAATCATAGAATTGCTTGGTTGGAAAAGACTTTTGAGATCATCGAGTCCAACCATATCTGTCCACTACTAAACCATCCCTGAGAAACTCATCTACCCATCTTTTAAAAACACCTCCAGGGATGGGGACTCCACCACCTCCCTGGGCAGCAGAACCCTGTTGGTGAGATTTTCCCTGATATCTCACCCGATCCTACCCTGGTGCAACTCGCGGCCTTTTCCTCTCGTCCTGTCACCTGGGAGAAGAGACCAACACCCACCTTGCTACAACCTCCTTTCAGGCAGTTGTAGGCAGTGATGAGGTCTCCCCCTCAGCCTCCTTTTCTCCAGACTAAACAACCCCAGTTCCATCAGCTGCTCCTCATAACCCCTGTTCTCCTGCCCCTTCCCCAGCTCCGTGCCCTTCTCTGGACATGCTCCAGGCCCTCAGTGTCCTTGGAGTGAGGGGCCCTTTGTAAAGTAAAGCCTCCTGTTGATTAACTCAGAAGCCAAGCTTCCACCCTCTCTGTGACGCTGCAAACTCTTCTGAAGGGCAAGAATTTCACTCCCCAAGCAGTCACTGATGGTTCTTCTCACAGAGTCAGCACAGTTGACAAGGGAGACTCGGTCAAAACCTGGCCAATAACTTAAGTCCCATCAGCTTCTTTCTTCAAGACCCCGCTGGGTGTTCAGAGACACAAGTAAAATCATTTTGGGTGGTGACTTGTTTAGGGTTGCCTGAAGGATGAAAAAGAAAACAACAAATTAAATGGAAAAACAATGCCATATTTTGTCTTTCTGGTATGTGACAGGTTAAATTCTAAGGGCAGCTTTCTGATATCACTTTAGCAAACCATATGCTTAACTTTCAGACTTACTATAAAAAGCCATTTCCGAGAAGCGAGCTGACCAGGCTTTTAGGAGGATTTCAATGGGAATAAGTCTCCAATCAAAAATAGCTAAGCAGGCACGAACTGGGACAGGTGCTGAGCTTCTTTTTGTTGTTTAATACTCATCTTTACCTAGTTCTGCTTTCACAGTCAGAGCAGGAGAGCTCTGCCAGCTGGGGATGGCAGGGAAAGCTGCCTGCTTTCCCCTGTCCTTCACCTTGACTGGGATGATGGGAATCAGTGGAGGGGAATTCTGCGATAATCCACTGACCTGTAATTTCACAATTACCCAGAGCTTTCATCCCATAGACATTTAGACTGTTGGAACCTGCTTCTTTCTCAAAGGGAAACTTTGTTTAGATTATGGTTTGGACACTTAACCCTGAGGATTTGGGCTTAATGAAGTCACGGAAACGGTGATCTTAGAATCACAGAATCATGGAATGGTTTGGGCTGGAAAGGACCTTAAAGCCCATCCAGTCCAACCCCCTGCCATTGGCAGGAACACCTCCCACTGGATCAGGGGGCTCAAGACCCCATCCAGCCTGGCCCCATCCATGACCCAAAAACCCGGCCATCACCCACCTTTCACAATGAGTTCAGCAAAGTTGGAGACGCCCGAGCCACGGCTGGACTGGGTGACGCAGCGGTGCAGGTCCTGCTCCTCCTTGGACACCTCATCCAGCTGGAAGGTGGCCATGTGGCTGATGTGCTTCACAGAGGCAGCAGGGACCACCTCCCTGCTCTGCCTCTGCCCTATGGGAGAGACAAGACGTCCCTAGAAGGCATAATATGACAACCAGAGCTGCTTAATAGCTTTGATGACCCTCCACCTGGTCTCCTTTAATGCTCACAGCTTTGACTGCGTCAACACTGCCCTCCCCAGCCAGGGCCCAGCCATTTCATTTCCATTCCCATCACCTCATATCATTTACCACGCAGTTGTTGCTGAGTTTAAACTGTGCTCAGCAGGTGCTCGCAGCGGGAAGGACCACTCAGAGGCTTAATGAGCAGCAGCACCACAGCTCTCGGCGATGCTGGCTCCAGACCCAACTCCCATCACCCAAAATGACCATCAATCAGACCAGGAGTCCAGTGTTTGTCCCAGTACAACCCCAAGGCTGCATTTATGGGGCAGGCAGGATGAAAACCCCACAGGGCATCCCATAGCTGCATCTCTCCCTGCCCCACATGCTCCATCCCAGGCAGTCCAGAGGCTGGACATGGATTTAGAAGTCTCAGTTCTTTGTAGGACCCATTCAGCACAGCAACAGGGCTGGGACACAGGGTGGATGGAAGCTGCTCCACCAAACCCTCCCCATCACAAAAGCCAAGGGCATTATTAATATCTTTTCCATTTGAATATTTGCAGAAGCTGTAAGTAACAAAGCTGGCCCATTTGTTCAGGTCTGCCACTGTTTTTGTGACAGTAGGCACTTAATTATTAATGGCTTTCACCACCAGTTATTTAAACAAATCCACATACTTCCCTCCCATCAGCTCCCAGCAAGCAAAGCCTAATGAGGGCAATGGGAGATTGTGGGGGCACCCATGTGTCCCCCCCAGCATTTGGGAGCTGCACCTGGGATGACCCCAAAATGCCTGGTAGGATCCCAAAACACCCAGGAGGTCACAGCCTCAATTGAGGAGAAGCAGTGCCAGGTACCACACTGCATCTTCCAGTGCATCCTTAGGGATGGGACATGGGGAAGGAGAAAGAAATGACCAAACAGCAGAATTGTCACCGTGGCACCGACCCACGGAGCCACCCGGTGCTCCCAGCCCCCGAGGGCAGGTATTCAGGGGCAAGTAAAACACTAACAATTATTTTCTAGGACTCAAGCACAGCCGCATTCCACTGACAGAGGGGAAGGCACTGTGTCCATGGGCCTTCTCTTGCTTTCCCCTCTCATTTCCCCCAGCAAAATTACTTCTGCACTAATGAGATCGGCTCCATTTGGTCCAGGCAGTGGCACAGGGACACCTCCCAAAAGCCACCTCTGCCCACTCCATCTGCTGGGCTCCCATTAACAAACACAGACCCTTCTTCCTCCCCTCCCTTTAAAAACAAAAAGCCAGAGGACCAAGATAAAGAGACCGAGACTTAAATTAAACCAATGGCAAGTTATTTGCAAAGACAGAGAGTGTTCCTAAAGGCCACCACAGACACAAAAATGAGGCAACCCACCCGTACATGACTCAGCTGGCAGGGTTTGCCCTACATGCTATTTCCTCCCCCCTTCATCTTCTTCCTCGCGCTGCTGCATTGGAAAAAGCAGGCTCCCACCACTTGTTTTTGTGCTAATTATATCCTCCTCTCCTGTCAATGAGTGGTCCCGGGTTCAAGCCCAGAGTATGGGTTCTGCTTTTTGAATGCAGGAGAAGCAGAGTTGCTTGTCCTGGTGTTGGGTTGCTGCATCCTGCACTGGAGTATCCCCAGGCATGGGGGTTACAAGCTCCCTCAGCAGCCCTGGGCTCCACACACGGGGTGGTTTTTGGTTTTCAGTGAGGTTTTTTTGTTGCAGTTTTTAATGCACTCCAATAAAACAGCAGCAGAGCCCTGCCTGGGCACTCCCACCAGCAGCAGGACAGCCAGCTGATGACAAAAGGAGGTGACAACCTGCACTCACGTGGTCAGCACCCAACCCACAGACACCAACCTGATCCCTTGGTCTCTCAGTCCTTTCTGGATGCTCTCGGGTAGATGCAGCAAGGATTTTGGGGTCCTCCAGATCCCTTCCACTTGTTCCCTGTTAATGCACCATCACTGCCAAGGTCCCCTATGCATCCCCACCCCACTGGATGTTCAGCTTCCACCAGGATCCAGCAGCTTTCCCAGCCAGAGCTGCAGTAGGAGCTATAAAAACCTGGAGTTTGGTGATTTGTGTAGTGTGGCTTAATTCCTGTGAGCAAAGACAGAGATGGGGATGGAGAGGAGGGAGCATCCCAGCCCTGCTGTGTCTCAGAGCTGGTGGGGGGCAGACAAGCAGCACGACTCCCAACAGCCAGAAGGCTGATGCAATATCACAGCTCATCAGCACAGCTGGGGTTATTTTTGAGCTCTCTCCGTATGTTGGCATCACACAGCAGAAGTCTGCTCCAAAAAACAATCACGATGGGGAAAATCAGTTCCAAACCTCCCTGGAAATGGGAGCCACAGAAAGAGCCCCAGGGCATGCCCTGGCTGAGACTTCAAACCAAAGGACAGGATATGGGCACCATTGACACTGTGCTTTGCTCACTAAATCCATCCTCAATCCAAGGTCTGTTTGAATCAAGATGCTGGTCCAGGTGAGTCCAGGTGAGCTGTCACCCCCCTTTGTCACCGTAAATAACAAGTCCCCCCTCCCAGCTTGGCTGCAGCAATATAATTTTAGTTTTCAGGTGGGCTTTTAGAGAAGAGCTCAAGAGCTCTGTGGAGATCTGTAGAGAAAGAGAAAAGACTCAAAGCGCTACATAAAACTTCAATCAAACAAATGAAAAGAGAAACAAGCTTCCAGGAACATTCCCTACAGGAAAGTCATCAGTTTGTTACACAGAAGTCAACGATGAGGTTTAAGCTGCAAAAATCAGCCCTCAGGGGCTGCCTAGGGAAAGCCTCATTCCCCATCCCAGCAATGTCCTCATGCTGGGTCTTCAGCTGAATTTTCCCACTTGTGGGATTGTCAGCCCATCCCTGGGATTCAAATCAGGTCTTCAAAGATAACTTGGCACCTCCGATAAACTTGGCTGTGAATCCAAGAGCAATGAGCTCCCAAGGATTTTCTCCCCAGCTTTGCACACAGGGAAGGAGCAGCAATCCCCATCGTGTTGTTCAGCAAGAGGAGGAGGAAGCACCTGCTCCCCCGTCTCGCTGAGTTTCTCCTCCTACAAAACCACTGAGAGATAAAAGTAAGACAAATCAAAGAGCTGTCAAAGGCAGAAGGCAGGCTGGCAGGGAGAGGAGCCAAGGGACCGGGTCTGCAGCGCCTGCCTCCAGGAAATGGCTCAGAAAGATGAAGCCCAACGGTGCCTCCTCATGCACTGGGTTTTCTTCTTGACATGTCAGAGCCAGCATGGGATTCAGGCACCCACTTCTCCATGAGGTCCAGGACAAACTTCTCATCGACAGCTGATCCACCACCACCACAGAGTCCTCAGACAAACCAGTGTAATTCCCCAGGAGCCAAAAATCAAGCTTAATTTTTCAAGGTTTTCATGGTTCCCCAGCAGGAGCTGGTCAGGAAGAGGTGCCAGAGCGACCAGCTGAAGGACAGACTCCTTGGAAGGGATGGAAGGACAGTGGAGCTCATCAGGGTGAGGACAACAGCTCGGTCACCCCTCGACACGGCCGTGCTAGGACATCACGATGCAGCTGTGCAGAGAGCACGACAGCAGCTCCAGGCACGGAGGGAAGAGCCAAGCACAAAGAAAAAGGAAGAAAACCACCCACAAACATAATATTTTAATATTTTTGAGTACAGCTGCGCAGAGCGGGAGATTCTGCCACATTTCCTCCCAACCCAACTTCTTTTGAAATTCCACATGCAAATTCAACCACCAAAACCAGAGGTGCCTGCAACTCCCCCAGGGGGACTCTGGAGCTCTGCAGAGCATCCCGGGCCTCCAAGGGGCATCCCACAACTTGGTACATGGGAAGACGGGGACCAGACCCTGGCTTTGCCTTGTGCTCCATCCTGAACCTGCCCCACCCAAATTCATGCAGGGCTTAACCTAAACTCCATGGGTTGTTTTTTTTTGTTGTTGTTCATCAAGTAACCTCAACTTGTTTAACTCCAAGAGCTTAAAATTCAGCCAGATTTCACTCCTCTGTCCAATCCCTGGACAGAGGACCAGGGGATCCCTTATCTCTGCTGGATCACTCAACTGCCTGACTCCTCAAAGGGTTCTGGGATGCAGCCAAATCCTGCAGCCCTGTGGGTGCCCTGCATTGCCAGGTGCTGCAGAGCAAGGCACACCCTTTGTGTTCCTCCCCTCCTGAGCTTCAAAACAAGTGGAGATGTTACAGATCCAGCAGAGCCTGAAGGCAGGCATGGACCAGCCTGGCAGGCAGAGGCAATGCTTGGGGGGAGCAGGAGGAAAACACCCCCAAAGCATCCAGGGAGAGTTATTTTGGTGCAGACACAGCGAAGATGCATCCTCACACCTGCCTCTCCTGGCTCCCTCCAAGTGCTCCTTTAAAAAAAAAACAATAAAGAGCTGAAAAAAAATCACAATTGCAATGTGGGAGAAGAACAAATCACTAGTCCTCAAGTGGGATGTTCCTCAATCATCTTCCCTTCTGCTTCCACAAACTTCAAGCACTATTTGCATGAAAGAGAGACTGTCTTCACTTCCAGCTCTATGCACACTTTCATGACACATCTTAATACGTTACTTTCATCCTTTCTGCTGCTCCAAAGACAAGAAAAACCAAACACCTAAGAACATGCATGCACACACACTTTACCAGTAAACGAAGCTCGCCCAATGTCATTCCCAAGGAAACTGGACACTGCGGATCTGTCAGCTACAGAACCAGAAAAATTAACAGCTATTTATGTCTCTGGCTGCAAACAGAAATATATCATTTTATAAAGTTGATTCAAATCCTGAGCTGTTTTGAGGCTCTTCCTCTGCTTAAGTAACCTAGCTGAAGCATTCTTAGAACCCCTAAGCTGGGCAACAACTACGATGGCTGTAGGGTAAAGACTTCAGGATGAAAATTTATTTTTGGCTTCTAAAATCTTCATACAGGACAGAATTAAGAACTACAGAGTACCACATCTCAGTTAACTACATCATTTTACGATTTCCATTCCTCCCACCTTTTTAAATTCAGTGTCTCTGAAAATAGCCCCAAAATAGGTTTGAGAAATACTCTATATACAGAGTTCTTTTTTTACATTGCATTATCTTATCACAAACTGCTTTATCACTTTCCTAAAGAAAGCTGGAAGCAGGCTACAATACCACCAGTTTGGTTCATATAAACATTCTCATTGTTTTCAACTATTTGCCTTCAGACTCATCTACAACCCCACCAGATTCTACCATTCTGGATTTTACCCAGGATGCTGAAAAATTCTGTACGTCAGCTGCACACATTAACATCTAAAGAACAGCCACCACCCACACATAGTGAGCAAAGCACCACTGGACAAGGCAAAAGAGAGAATACCTCTTTCACATATCCAAAATATTTCTGGCTTTCAGTCACAGCTGAGGTACTTTATTTGAAGAGGTGCAGAACAAACCACAGCAACTTTCTCATGGTGGCAGATAACAGTTTCTCTCTATGGACTAGACAATCACGACTGCACTGGAGTCCAATTTAAAATGAACATGCTCCAGATACTTACATCATCTTCGTATTTAACATGAATGCCCGTGATTTTGACTTGGACATTTTTTAAAACTTGAATTGCAAGCTTTTCTAAGAAAGTATCTTTCTTCTCCTCCTTTGGTTTGTCTAAAACGATAATGTAAAAATAGTCAGCACTCAGTGTAGCAGTTGCATCTTGAGTTTAATAACACAAACAGATACACTAATGTCAATTTAAGATTTACTCTAACATAAATTCCTAACATTCAAGTTTTCACTCATTTAGTTTATATATTTGAATTTTTTCCTCTGCTGTACATCCATATTCTGAAGATGTGATGTTAGCTATGTGCACAACACAACCATAAGAAAATTTATCTCTAAGTTTCAGTCAAAACAGTTTAGCTTACAGCAAGTTCTTCTTTAATATACTTCTGCCCACTCCTTCCAAGACAAAAGATTTTCTCTTAAGAGACCTTCAGTAGGGTCTTAAACAAATATGTAAGATGATGTAATTCAGCACAAAATACCCTTGAATAACCAGGTGAAGATATTACTTGTACAACGAGAGACTAGTCCATTACAGCCTTTCACAGGTCTCTCCCGGAGCGTTAAAAAGCTGGCACACTAAAAGTGACAACAAACAAACAAACAAACAGCTACTGTGAAATATTACATTTCTTCTGGGCTTATCCTGGACCGTTTAAGCTAGGTCTATATCAGACTTCGCTATGTCAGGTAGTGACACTTGAACTCATGCTGAACAAGACAGGGTAGCAGAAGCTGCATACCCATAGAATTTTAACATTCCACTCGACAAACGCTGAGGCAGGGGGCAATATTTACAATCCGTCATTATTTAATGATGTAACTCTACAAATATTATCTCAGGCTGAGAGCCTTAATATTTCACCTAAAATAGGGCTAGATGATCTCGCTCTGTAGCTATCTTTACAGGTTACCTTGTGCTATTCAGTATCCACCTTACAAAGTGGCCATCCCAGTGAATCCCACTGATCACTTATCAACCTTCTACACTTTTGTTGGAAATGCTACAGATGGCTCAATCCATGGCTATCCAAGTGCAGAGAAATAAGGACTACAGGTTTTGACTACGTGCAGGGTTGCACTCCCAGTTTGGATTCTTGGCTTACTTTAGCTGTTTGTATCTTGAAATATGCAATGCAGGCTGAACACCACATATATATGTAACTTTGTACATCTTGCTATAAAAACACAATTTTTTTTAAAGATCTAAGAGAGGTCCAGTAGATTCCATTTAAAAAGAAAAGACTTTGCTATTGTATGCAATATGACACTATTTTAGTCAAGAGAGCATTTGATTTCAAGTAAAAAAAATAGTCAGGTACTCAGAAGAAACCAAAACATTATGGCAGTTTTACATGCTACTCACATTTCTCTCTATTAACCATTTCTTCACAACTCCCACTCCCTATTAACAGAAACCAATAAAATACTGATAAAGAAAAAGGCTTATCAAACCTTCTTGACCTTCAAGCACAAGTTAACATTTTTCAAGATAGATGCAGCTACCAGCAGCAATAAGCTTGATACCTTACAAAGCTTTCCTAGGGTCCCCACAAAGTTTCTGCTCCAATTATAAGTCTATGTTGCACCTTCCTCCAAGATCAAATAAGTAACAATACAACCAGATGGGATATGGTAACCCATTCTTAGACAAGTGCTAATACTGAAGACCTGCATGGTTTGGGATTTATGGGCGATTATTCTCTCGGAGAAAAAACACCCATTTCACTGCTATCAAAATATGTCATAACACAATGCCAGCTACATAGAGCAGAAGCTGAAAGGTGATAAAAGAGGCAGTTTACTGCCATATCATCAGTGCAGTATCAGATTTACTTTACTTAGCTGTTACTGGAATATTACAAAAATTAGACTAACAGATCTCTCTTCCCCACGCAGTTTTTCCAACAGTCACGATGAAGGGCCAACAATCAGCCTACCAAATGTGAACATTTTGGTTGGAAATCACACAGATGGTAGCTCAAGCTGAAGAAACAAGAACACCTGTCCAAGCAGAGAGAAACAAGGACTCTCTTCAGTCTTACCAGATACACAGAATGGATGAACAGCAAAATGAGAGCTCTCTCCAATTTACACACTCTCTTTCAAACAGTAGAAAAAAGCTATCAGTGGATGTATATCCAAGACTAAAAAAACTAATCCAAACAGAAAACAAAACAAAAAGCCTTTAAAAAAAGTTAAAAGCCATAAATTTTACCCACCTTTAGAGTGATCATGACCTTTAAAGGGTCTCTTAAAATGCTTTGTATACTTTTTACGCTTATGTCCTTTTCCAGGGCAAGCAATTTTTTGGGAAAAAATAAAATTCAAGTTATTAAAGCAGAAATGTAAGAAAGCATGAGAGAAGATGGAAGAAAGTTTAGTTTGTGTTAAAGCAGAATGCCTTAGGAAGGTATCATTAAAAGCTTTTAAAGAATTTCACATCTGTTATGAAAACAATCAGCTACTTTCTACAGCTCAGAGCCTAATTTTTCATAACTTACGTATTCCTTAATTCACTTTCATAAAGGAACTGAAGCCTTGCTTTTCTTTTTTTTTTTCTCTTTTTCTTAAAAAAGAAAAAGTAATTGAAGTTCAAAGCCCAAGTAAACTAAACAGCCAGTAAAAGCTTTAAGTATCCAAATTTCTACTGGATCAACAGTCCTGCCAACTGTAAGGTCAAGGCATTTAACTCAGCTTTCCTATATTCCTTATACAACATCTCAAGAGTTCAAGGAATTAGAAATAATCACCAGGCTTCTCAGCAACTACAAACCCAGATTACTTCACAAGAGCATTGTGGAACATAATTGCAGATCACTTGGGTACAAAAAAAAAAAGCACATGACTGCTTAACAAGAAACCCCAGTGAAGAGGTTTTCTACAATATTTACAATATTTAATGACTTCGGCAAAAGGCATAATTGTCATAAATGTCATAACTGAACAGGCTTCTACTATACGAGAGCATAACTTCCAAGTTATTTGAGATGGATGTGGAAAGCCAAAGAGCACTTTTCAATATGCTTCTCATGCTTTTCAAGAGTATGGTATGAAAGCAATCTGAAAGAACAATACCAGTGTAACTGCAAAAAGGCATACAAAAACGATAACTCTTTAAAAGCTTTACATGAAATTAAATTCCATTATTTACACACAAATTATGACCCATATAATCACAACCATTTCATGAATTTAATTAATGCTCATATTTATTCACATTTCTGAAGTAAAACAGTTCGGCGAGTTGCATTGTTCCCCGCCCCTCTCTGGCTCTACAGAGCACAACCCAGGAACAGGGCTGCCTGTGCTTCACTTTGAGAGACTGTAGTTTGAGAAGGGTGTATCCCACTAAAGCAAGTGCAACAAAATGTTTAACTCTGGGGAACAACTTTATCTTTATGCAATTGTCATCCCTGAATGTTCAAACAAAATAGGGCAAAGTGCACCTGTCTGGCAGGTAAGGTGATCACCCTACAAATAACAAAATGGGGACTAGGGCATACAGAAACAACATTTTCTTTTGCAAAGAAAACTTTCTAACAGTGCAAGTAATTGTCTGCAAATGATATTCTACAAAGGCAGCTTCTTTCACGTGCTATTTAAGCTGTAGTTCTCAGGCTTTCACTCCCATGTATGACAAAATTAAGGCAACACGGTTTTCCTTTGGATTACTCGCATCCATTACAATGGAGAAACTAAATGTATGGTTTTAAGCTCCTTCTAAACCTGCTCTCAGATAAAAACCCACCAAGTAATTTTGTCTAAGAATAAATTCCTGAAGATCTGGTTCAATGTCCTTGCCTAACTTGAGAGCAATCCAAATAAACAAACCATGGAAAAGCATGCTAAATGCCTTCCATTTGCTACGGTTCATTTTGCTTGTCCACAGTTTCAAGACAGCCTGAACTTCCAGTATCTTAATTCCAGACACTAAGTAAGGCTAATTATCCTCTATTCAACCAACATCTAAAGATAGGGTTTTGAAACTGCAGTAGATTGTTGTCATTCTTGAGCTTGACATAGTTGATGGAAATACTTCTAAATGATCTGTTTTCTTTAACAGCCACTCAGTTAAGACAGCACTAGTCAATGGCAAGTTTCCACTTGAGTGCAGAGTCATCAAAATCTTATTTCTAGAACCACTGATATGTGTATGTTTACGAAACAAATATTGTTTTCTCACTTCTGCATTTGGCTGCTTGAGAGAGGGATGCTTTTAAAAATGTAAGCTGCATATCCACCGTGCATGTGCCAAATGTAACCATCCATACCCACCGGGCTTGGCATCCTTGTAAATCAGACTCTCCAATCCATACAAGGAATCTTGTGAATGAGTGCCTTGGTCCACATGGCAGTAAATAACAAAAAAAAATAAATGCATTTTGTTTAGAAGAAGGCAACCGGCTCCAGATTTAATGTTGAGTTTATAAAACTGTATGACATGTTAATATTTCCCTTAGAGTTTCTGACAGCCAGAGTCACTTCAGAATATCAAGTTTCAAAGGTTACCTACATAGGTAAATTACACAAAAGACAAGAGCTGCAAGCTTTTGTCTCCATATATTAGATTTGATCCTGACACACTTTAACAATAGAAAACAAAGTAATGTTTTGTCAGCTTCTGCCAGCAGAGCTGGTTATCAGCTCCCCATCACACTACAGGAACCACACAGTGACATGACCACTCTGCTCAACATTTCAATAGAAAGTTTAAAGAAAATATCCCCAGGACTGTTTATGCTGAGAGACTCTTAATAAATGCAAACAGTGACTCAAGATGCTAAACGCTTTAAGATAAGCTTATCATAAAAGCAAATCCAGCTGAGATTTCATGGACTCCGATAACTTTCTATTCAATATATTTCACAGATTTTCACCAGCTATCGTGTGCTCTTCAAAGCCTGCAGGAAGAGCAGGATTTCTTAGAAGTATATGATGCAGTAGAGTAACTTGGGCCTTAAGATTTTGTATCTAGCAAAAGTAAAAGACATGCTCGTGCAAGAACTACGCAAGTACTTCCACGTACAACATTCTATTACAACACCAGAAACACAAACAGCTCGACTTTTGTCAGGCAAAGTAATAAAACATGTGAAGATCTTTTTTCTTGTTCTTTGCAGATCAGCGGTAGTGACCTGGGGCAGGGACACGCGGGCAGGGCCACGGGTGCAGACAGACACGGGAACGAGCACACGCACAGACACACGCACACGAGCACACACACAGAACAGCGCACACGCACATGAGCACACACACACACACACACGCACATGAGCACACACACACACGCACACACACACACGCAGAGACACACGAGCACACGCGCGCACACGCACATGCCCATGAGCACACACGCACACGCACACACACACACGCAGAGACACACGAGCACACGCGCGCACACGCACATGCCCATGAGCACACACGCACACGAGCGCACACACACATGTACACACACGCACATGATCGCATAAACACGCGCACCCTTCCCCCCCCCACGCGCTCGCACGCATTCACCGCATCGTGCGGGACCGAGCGGGACCGGGGTGCGGGTGAGGACACGCTCAGCACGTGGGGGGCTGTGGCTGCGGGACCTCTCGGCCCGGGGTTCCCCGGAGCCTCCCGGCAGCCCCATCCCGGTGTCCCCTTCCCCCTCCCCGGTGCCCCCGCACCCTCCCCGCTCTGTGCCCAGCACTAACGCTGGAGCAGGGGGTGTTTAACACCGCCGCAGCCCCGGCCGTACCTGCGGGCTGATCCATCGCACTCCTTTGCCAACGCCCGTGACTCTTACAGAGAGCAAAGGAAAAAGGTTCTGTTTCTCCGTCCGGCGGCAACCAGGCGCCCCCCGGAGAGCCCTCACCCTGCGGGCATCGCCGAGGAAAAGCCTCCCTTCTGCTGCCAGGGATGCGCTCCCCCTGCATTCACCGCTGAAGGCGTTTATCGGAAATCGAAGGAATCGCCCAGTACTTCCAAAGCGGTCACCAAGCTTTGTGCCTTGTTATAAATGGAGACCAGAATGGATCAAAATCCAATTAAAATTTATTAGTTATAGCAAGTAGAATATGAGCAAAAGCAGCGCTGGAGGGCAGGGGAGTCTGCGCTCCGCCAGCTGCCGTACAGAGGCACTTCATACACTTCATTTCATACGCTTTTTTCTTTCCCAGTCGCGGTGTAGTGGAAGCACTCTGCGCGTGCTGCGGTTGTTGTCAAGGGGTCTCTTTTTTTTTCTGCCTCCTGATGGTCGTCGGGGCTGAAGTAAGACGTCTTCCTCCCTTGCCCCATCCCCTCATTCATATGTCCTTATATGGGGTTTTTTGTCAGGTTTCTGTCGGTTCCTGGAGGTTTTCTTATCTTGCACAAGCGGTATCTGGTGGTCGTTTTAGTTTGCGTAAGCGATTTCATATCTTTTGGGTTTGACATTTACATTGGGCTTCACATAAATCTTAATAAACAATACCATAGTCCATAGTTTCTCACAGATGCTTAGCGGGAAGAGAACTCGACTCCATGCGAACTGTGATTACTTTTCTTTCAGCATGGAAGGTAACTCAGCAGCTTGAATTTGCAGGAAGTGCATGCAATTAGATGAATCACAGAGAGGAAAGTGATTCCTGGGTCCTATGGACTGTGAGTGAAAATCTGAAGGATTTATATAACCCAATTAATGAGCCAAATGTGGAGGAAAAATATTCAAAGGGGCTGGGGTTCAGATATGTGGTCAAGCATTGGAATGGTGGAATTGCCATCCCTGGAGGTGTTCAAAAAATGTGTAGATGTGGCACTTCAGGACATGGTTGAGTAGGCAAGGTGGCCTTGGGCTGATGGTTGGACTTGATCTTAGAGGTATTTTCCAGCCTTAGTGATCCTTCCATTCCATTCTATGTTTGAGGTAGCAATATTAGCTGAAACAAAGTAAGCAAACAAACAAAACATCAAGAGTACTCCCTCATCAGAATTTTTTTTTGTTGCCTCCTAGCCTCTTAAATATCATCATACCTCTTTTTTAAATTTTAAAATTATATTTTTGTGTCTTGTACCCATAAGTTTCACATATATAATATTTATAGTTTTTTCTTAAGAAAATGAAGGCCTAGACTCTTCCTTTGTTAAAATAAATAATAAAAATTAGCCCAGAATTACGGCTTAGATGGCTGTTACAAGCCTGCCCTTCTGGCTGCATTTTTTGTGTGTGGAATGGATACTACTGAAAGCAACAATATTGAATGATTCAGACCCAAGAGACTGACTCACACACAGATTTACCAGGAGGGCCATGATGAGTTCACTTTTCTACTGTCCCTGTCCCCTGATAGGAACAACAGAATGAAGGCACTGGGGGGAAAAGCTGCATTGCTTTCTGCTTTGTCATTCACATCCGGTCTGTCTGCTGGAGGGCTGGTACATTATCAGAAATCCCTCTCAGAGAGGGATTACCTGCATCTGGTGCTTCTGTTGAATAGGGCCTTGTAACTCTTGCAGGAGAGCTCTGCTCTGTGGTCATGAGCGTACTTCCAGGCTTAAAAATTCATATTCATTAAATCACCTCAGTGCTATTTCATTTGCAGGTGTATTACCTTGGTCGCCCTCTGTGTGATTTTCAGGAAACTGAGCAGGTCCTCTCTCTGTTGATGTCCAGAGGAGCCCAGCTGTTAGTGTTCCTTGAGAGATACAGCAAAGAGGTGCAGCTGTCTGCTGAAGTTGCTCTGAAGCCTAGCTGGGTCTTGGGAGAAGCCAAGATTCCTTGGCCCTTCAGTTAGCAGAACTGAGCACAAAAGGCCTGTTGTGATGCAGTAACCGCTGTGTTAAATAGGTTTTCTTGGTACTGCTGTGTCCTGCAGGATAACACATAAAATAACCAGACACCTGAGATGGAAACCTCACTGCTTCCTCCTGCTGATGGCTGAACGTTTACCTCAGTGATGGTTCTAAGCCTATGTAGCTTCCAGATAATCTAAGCCTTATCTATTCACTCACTGGATCGCTCAGTGGATCTTCATATTACAATGTGGCACACGTGCACTGTTTTCATTGAGTTTATGGACAAGCCCAGCTTCTGAACCTTTTGTAGGCTTCATCCATTTGCAAAAACATGCCATTGCAGAGACTCTGCTTGCTCCATGGTATGAATTATGCAGAAGAGTTCCTCTATTGAGCTGGCTTGTTGTCAGATTAAGCTGAACGTGAATAATTAAACACATTTTCTTTTCAGGGACAAGAATAGCTGCCATCTGAGCTGTTTAACCCCGTTTGCCTTCTCACATTTCTCCTTAAACTTGCTAAAGCCCCTCTGCTTAGCCATGCCATATAGGAACGCACCAAATTCAGTTGGGTTTTTCACTTGCTTAAGATTGTGTGACAAATAATCTGCTATGCTCATTAAGCAAGCTTCAATGAGGGATAGTTACAGTTACTGTGTGTGCACTGTTTGTCTCCAGCTTTAACTCTTCTGTTGCTGGCTCCCTGCAGGATTTTTCTGGGACTTCAACAGCAGGGTACCGGGGAAATAGTAAGTTAAATCTTTGGCAGTGAGGAATATCATTAAAACACGGCAAGAGATTAAACATTGAAGGAGTTGATGCAGAAGCCATGGAATTGATAGCCTGTCAGTTAAGCCTTCAAAGCTGTAACTGATTTCCCCATGGAGTCTGGGCAGTGTTAGTCCCATTACATGATGTTTCTTGGAATCATTAATGTTGGTAAAGACCTCCAAGATCATCAAGTCCAACCATCAGCCCCATACCACTATTTCCTGTTTGTTTTTTACAAAGGAACACATTGCTTTGAAATCGTGGGAGCTGGCCTGCAAAATTGAACTTGTCTGTTTGTTGAGAAATTGATGTTTATGCTTATGTATTCTTAAACATAATGCAGGGAGGGGATGTGTAGCAAATGCTCTAATTAGATGCAAGGCTCATGATGGGGAAACCTGAAGGAAGGAAAGAAGGATTTTTTTCTGAAGCCTGGTGTGGGAGCATGAGGACATCATGAAAGAGAACTGTAAAATGTTCATTCAAAGAACAGTGCAAGAGCATTTACTGTAACTGTATCATAAAGCTTTACTCCTTCAGAATGCTCTCTTGTAATTGCCCAATTATATCCCTTTTGATACAGTCATTTCATCTATACACTTGCAAATTGCTGAGGAGAGCAGCTGATGCATCTCTGGCTTCCAAGGGTGAAGCTTAGATTGCTGCAGAACCAACTGCTAAGAGCCAAATTTGTATTCTAAGGTCTGTTACTCTGTAGAGTGCTGTAGCAATCTAAAAGTCACTCTTCAGGCATGCAGCCATATGTCCTGCTGTCTTACTCTGCTGGGAGGCATTCTCACTGCTTGATGTATGATTCAGGTGAAGAGGCTGATGTTTGATTTCTCCTCAAGGAACCCAGTGTGGGAATTTAGCATTTTAGTTCTGCATCTAATTTATTTGAGATCTATGGAAACGTAACTTAGTGTCTGACACTGGAGACTGATTGAAGTTGTTAAACAAGTTTTGAAAATGTGAGAAATAACATTCTCTTTTTTTTTTAACCTGTTCTGTTTACCTGCTGTTCACATCTCTTTCAAGGAACTGAGTTAGAAGCTTTATAATAAATTTGTGCCTCGGAGCAAAGGAGGTACAGCTCAAAGCAGAGGACATACTTGGCATTGATATGGTCAGGAGCAACCTCTGAAAAGGGAATTACTAAAAATCTTCTGGAGGAGCTTATTTTCAGAAAAAGGTATAGCACATTATTCTGAGCTGTAAAATGACAGTTCGGGGAAAAAAGCAACCAAAGTCTTAAAACCTTCTCCTGCCCTCAAAAGTTTTCAACTTTATTTCGTTACAGAAAATTTTTCACTCATGTTAAACAGTCTGGCTGGACTTCACAGCTAGCTGTTTTATTTTAAACCAAGTTCAGCTGATCTGGATTATATAGATGATCTGATTGATCTATAGCTTCAGTTATTCATTTGAAGAAGCTTTTAGTTCAAGATTTCTTAGTCCTTGCTCTAGGTTTTTAAGTTTTGATTAATATGTCACTTCAGAGAGAGCACGCTTTTGGTGATATTTCCTCTCTAAGCTGTGGGAGTTGAGAATGTAGATCTCAGTCAGGACTCTTTTGCACACCCCCTTTATCAAGGGAAAGTAGTTAAAATTCCCCATAGGAATGGAATTAGGCCACTCTTTCAGTCAAACTGGTGCCCTATCCAGGTCCACAGAGTCCCTCAGAATGCACTAATGGAGTATATTCTTCCTCATTAATACCACTATCAAACATATGCTGGAATATTTCTGCTCTGTTTCATATTTCAGAATCACAACAAGTTTAGAAAATAATACATGAAAATACATAAAATATTCCAGCCTTTACCCTGTAGGAATACCTGTCTGGTCTGCGGAATTAATTTTCTTACTTAAAATTTATAAGTAGCCAGCTTGCTTCAGGCTCTTTGCAATTTGAGTTTATATGTGTGTGTGTGTATGCATGAACCCTAAGGTGAGCTCTATTTTTCTGTCTTTTGAGCAGCTTAATATTGACATTTCTGCAAAGATATTGGTTTATCTACACATAGCTCTGAAATGGAACATTAACACATTTTGCTCTGAGAGCAGCTTTGTTTCTCCTCTCAGGGAAGGTAAAAATGCCTTCACCTGAATCTGAAATTCTATGTATATCTTGTTAGATTTCCCTCTGACAAAAAATTCCTCAATGTTTTTAATGCATCTGTTGTTAATCTTCTGTAAAAGTCTTGCAAATAAACTGATAGAGAAATTTTTTTTCAGACTCCCCTAATTGTGCTGACAAGTGCTGCTCTAAGAATAGACAAAACAAAATTCTGAGGCACCTTAAAGACATGCATGTTGGCAGCATGAACGGATTTCATGAGCAACATAAATGTCTTCACTGGTGCTGGTCCCTGCAGTAAATAGAGCTCTTCTCAAGTCCTTTTTGCAGAATGCCCAGACAGTCTGTGCTGATGAAACTCAACCCTGCACGCTAGGTATTAGCTAAGCTGTCAGTATTTCCTGCCAAGTAAGTTAGAATAAATCACCATGAGACTGAAGGCATTTTGTCAGATCTCCAATCCATTTGCTTAGTTAAATTGTAGGACCATATTGCTTTATGGGTTAATAGAAAGGTATGTAGGGGGAAAGCAATTCTTCAGAAAAGTTATGGCTTTTAGAACTATCTTGGACTGAAGTTCTCTGCTTTCTTTTTTAAGCTCTTACTTATTCCATCTTATTATCACATGTTGTAATATGTAATAAGGAGGCTATTCTTGTGGCTAGACTGGTGTGATCAGTCTAGCAGACACCCTCAATGAATATGTCCTATCTTAATAGGTATCTTCATTAATCTCAAGCTTAAAACACTTCATTTCAGTTTCATTTCAGACTGCACATCACTCATTCTGTGCCATTTCCTACGTATATGAGCAGGTACTTGTGCTGGAAGGTTACTTGTTTCTCTCTAGTGAATAAGCTGAGGTTTATAAATAAGGGACAGACTGGTGAAACAATTGGGGCTCTGTTTGTCTTGAAACATGCTATCTAAAAAAGCTAGAGATTGAAAGACCTATGAAATTATAGAGCATTTCAATGCACTCCTTACCCATTTTTCTGAGAATTCATTGAGTCTTAAGCCATTTCATGACTTAAGCTCAGTGGATGGGAGACATTTATAACATTACATGCTTTCCCTTCTACTTTTTTAAAAAATCCACATGTCATCATGTACTATTACACTGTGCCATGACCAATGGCAGAAGTAGTAACTCTATGACTACACATACCTTAATTTTCATCTCTTTTCTACTTCTCTTTTTTTCTTCTTACTGTTTATTCTTGGGTGCATTTGAAATGTTGGGAACAGTATACAGCTGTAGTGATTAGGAAGTATTCTTCACCTCACTACCTCTACATTGCAGCAACTGCAGGTCGTGCTAAACCTGTCAGCAATGCAGGTAATTCGGAGATTGTGTTCATATTTTGTCTCCTTTTTCTCTCCATTCTTAGTTCCTAACATCATTAGTGCTCGTGTCAGAACTCTAGGACTTCTTGGAGTCTTCCTGACCAAGACAGCCTCACGGGTTGCTCTCTCCTGGGACAAAGCACCACTCGGCTCATGTGTGTGCTCATACATAGGAAGGTGACTGCTCTCCAAGGACCATTGACTTGCCTTCCTTCCCCTGCCCAAGGTGCTGAGTCAGGAGCTGCTTTACACATTGTTGCTTGAAACAGAGACAAATTCTCATTCTGTTTGCCTTGGATTTGGAATTCATCTGCCCTACCCTGTCAACATTATTCATAAATGTTTAAGATGTTGAGAAAATGATATCAAAGGTCTTGCAAAAAAATGCAGTTTTCTGTAGCGCGAGCTTCCCTCAGAGCTAAACCAGCTCAATTTGAGGTTCAGTGCTCAGGTAACTGCAGCTAGTGTCATTCTAAATCTATTTATCAAGAGTCTGCTTGTTGCTAGCATGAGCACAATGGATGGAGAGCCCCTTTAAGAGAAGTATATTTTTATGGTCTTCAGCATGGATGAAGCCATGACATCTGAAATAAATAGCATGTAAGTTTCAAATCTGGTTATAAAAATGGAGTAGAGAATTTCAGAGAGAACTTCAATAAAAATGATAACAAGTCAATTTAATTATTTTTTCTTGGCATTTCATCATACTCAAAGCCCAATTGAAAACTTCAATAGGAAAAACTCTTCTTCAATGTCAAATAGATCCAAAAGAAAATTTTGGCTATTTTAATGGAAATATTTTCTTTCAGGGCATCTGAATTTATCAGAAATCCAGAGGTGCCTAATGGGATTGGCAAAAGAGGTGTTTCAGGACAATTTATCTCTTCAGTGGATCAAGTTTCTCGGCAGAATTTATCCCGTGAGGCATGCTAAGGAGGTCCTGTCCTGCAGAAATGTTAAAGTTGTTCCTTTCGACAGGGAATATATCACGGTGAGATCCTGAATCAATTGTCTTGGATTTATTTGCCATCCAGTCTATACAGTTGGATGGACTCTTTGCAGAGACTGAGCAAAATTCTTCAAAGTAACACCCATTAATTGATTGTGATCCAAGCCAAGAAAGTACAATACATGTCGTATCAAAACTAACTTATCGCAAATTTTGTAGATTTGTTGCTTCACAGCCTACAGAATTAGTCAGGCATTTAGCATCAGTCAAAAGGAATTTGCTGTAGAATATATCTGTATGTTTTAATTACAAATTAAGGAACACAGCCAAACTGTGCTGTTTTACTTTTCTCTGAATATCATGGATAGAGGGGGTGAAAGCCATATCCTTTATTTTTCCAGCCAAACAGTTTTGATTTTACAGTCGAGGCTCCATCACACATCTGGTGCCAATATCATGCTGTGCTAATGTAATTTACCAGGCACACAATGCTAAGAAAGAACAACATGATCCAGAAGAAAACCTGTTCCTTTCTAGTTTCTGCAAAAGCAGTTGCAAAGCTCAGTTTATTTCAAAATGAAATTAAAAGTCATTTAGTTTTGCTCCTTCAAGTAGCAAATCAGTTACTGGAGAAGTAGACAGTTGCACAACAAGATTATCCTTTGCTTCTGTAGACAGAAGATCAGCAAATCAAGGTGAGAGAAATGCTGTGCAGAAAATGGTAGGCAAGGCAATTATTCCTATTGATGCCATTTTCATCAGAGCAATCTCATAGTTTTCTATTGTTGGTTGGAATTCCATCTCACACTATATTGGCCTTCGATATGTTCACAGCTTCCTTCTGAGAGACAGGGAATTGCCTCAGGCACATATCAGTGTAAGAGCTAACTTCCTGCAGGAAACCTGTGATTTTTCTTACTTGATTTCTAGACCTGAATATTTCAAAGAAAGGCATGCAATTTGCATAGTGTGTGTCATACACTATACTTCAAGGAAAAATGTTTTAGCCTAATTCTAGGTGATGGCTCATTTTCTTAAGTAAAGAATGAAAAATAATAGCTGCTGCAATTTTAAGCTTCCTGCTGTTGTCAGAAAGACTGCCTTTGTCTGCTTCAGGGCTTGAATCCAGTCTTTTGGAGCCCTGCAGAATCTAGTCATTTCACTGGGGCACTGGAAGACCTTCAAGGTGTAACAAGGGACCTAACTGACCTAATATTTTCTCACAGTGAGCTATATTTACCTTAACTGTAAAAGAATTGGGACCATCTGGTCAATTGGGTCTTTTTTCAAGTGAGAGCAGTGTCTGTTAAGTATCCACACACCCTGCCTGCATAGTACAAATGGCACCAGGTAACTGTTGGGAAATACTTAATCTGCCTCATCTCCTGTGCCCACTAACACTGCAAGTTTTCTTCTGGTACAACGAGGGACTGCTTCTGTATTACAGTACTTCAGAATTAGTGTATCCAGATGGCCCAGAACAGTAGGAGTCAGCCTACTGGAGACTTTCTCAGGGTGGGATCAGGAGAGCTCTCCGTGTATGTGTCTGGACAACCAACAGCTAAGACATTATTTCTGGATAAATGTTTTCTCTCCATGGGTGAGTGGATCCTGTGACCTATTAAGTGCAACGCTGCCTCCGTGAGAGAACACGGATGTCAGGGAAGGGGTCATTGCTGTCTAGGGAGGCTGTGTTCCCTTCCAGCCACATCATGCTAAACAAGTGTTGGTGGTGTAGCAGAGCACCTCACTGGTGGGTCTGAAATATGCATTCACTTCAGACATGGTGCTGTAGCTCTGACGTAACGTTCCCTATCCAGACCTATAGACATCTCCAAGGAGAGTCTCCCTGCCCAGCTCTGCCTTATAATAAGAAACATTCTTCACTCTTTCCCCACCTGCAAAGGGCAAAAAGGGCAGAAAATTACTGTCCTCCTTTTTTTATAGTATTGCCTGTGTTCACTTCAATCTCCAAGCCTAAATGTGTTAAATATTTTTGGCTAATTGAAATATCTGTAGAGCTTGTCAAATCGTAGAATCATTTAGGTTGGGAAAATGTTAAGATCAAGTCCAATGTATGTACCTGAATGCTTGCCTCTATCACAGTGTGTAGGTGAGACTAAATTTTGGCTAAATCTCAGCATTTTCAGCAAACTGTTAGGCGTATTTTATAATCTTTAAAGAACTGTTAGAAAAAAAAAATCACCATGCTGTAGAAATACCAACTTATTAAGTGCATATCAGTTGGTAGTCCACCTTCCAGTTCTTTCCTGAGCTGTGGATTAGACAGTTGGTACAGAGCAAGAAGGACTCTCCAAATGGTGTGTCAGAATTGATGGCTGCCTGGCATCCTGCTGTAATCTCTGCTCTGGAAAAATAACCAACTCTTCCACTCTGCTGACCTGAAAAATGCATCTTTTGATTTTTAACAGCTATAAACTGGAGCTTTCCTGGTGTCAGGCAGGTTCAGAGTTAAGAACTGGTGGAAGGACAGACTTGATAGGGATGGTAAACTCTATGACCAAAGAGCAGAACTAGTCTGGCTTCATTCTGTGTGTCTGAGATGTTGTTTCAAAGCTCTTTCCCAGCACAAAAACCAGGTGGCACAGCATATTCAGTAGAGCTGGTCCAGAAATAGAGCTTGCCTCCCCAGAAAGCTTAAATATTTCAAAATTAGCTTCTCCTCTGGTCCACAGAGTTAAAACATACTGAAAGAAAACACTTTCTGAAAGTCTTCAAATAGGAGATGCTGAGTTTTTTTGATCAGAAATTACATCTTTCATTCTGACAAAGGAAAATGAAAGTTTTGACATTGTAAATCTTCCCAATGCAAGATTGAAAACCTGTACTTTCAAACTCTTCTGAGAATTTGCTTTAGTTTCAATGCAAGACTTTTATTCTCTATCCAGGCTTACTTCTACATTTCAATTTTTTAAGATCTCCAAGTTCCTAATGTTTTGTCATTTTCAGAAATGATAATGGCACGTGTGAAAGTTCAGAAACAATTTAGGATCAAGATTAAGACTGTTGCCAGGAAGCAATAGAAAGATTATGCTGTTACTGTTTTTTGGTGATTTATACTCTATGATGTATTAATAGATTGGGGAGACAGGAGAGTTCTTTTGGGGTAAGCTGTAATAATGATTATAGTGACTCGACCAGAGATTCACTGTGGATTAAGTTCCAGATTAACTGTCTTTTCACAATATTGTTTCTACCTTTATTTCTCCAGAATCACCACTCATTTAGTATAGCTGATAATATTAAGTCACGGAAGTTGTTAACTAATTCCAGGGGAAAGGGTTAGCATCCTTCTTTCCAAGTGTGATTTTAAAAGTTCATATTAGCCCCAGGGATATAATTGATGACAAACGGAAGATTATCTGACGTTGATGGAAATGCTTGTATTATTTACTAATAAGGACAAAGTGACTTTCCTGGAATGAGATAGAAACCTGCAAGATCCTGTGGTGTATGTTTGAGTAAACTGTGGAAGATTCTAGGATAAGAAAAGCATATGGAGGTGAAAATCTGACCCTTGCATCCTTGAGAGTCTGAGCCGGTCAGTGTGCTGCAGCTCAGTATCATGGGTTGAAACCTCACGAGTGTCTTCAGTCTCCACACCAGAAAAGTTAAAACCTGCAGGCAAGAGTGGCAATGGCTGGTTGTTTCAGCCACTGCCCAATCTTATCTGTTAGCTTTGCTACAATATTACAAATTGTAATCCAGATTAATCATAGTATCATAGAATGGTTTGGGTTGGAAGGGACCTTAAAGACCATCTACTTCCACCCCCCTGCAATGGGCAGGGACACCTCCTACTAGACCAGGCTGCTCGACAACCCATCCAGTCTGGCCTTGAACACTTCCAGGGAGGGGACACCCACAAATTCCCTGGGCAACCTGTGCCAGCGCTCTGAACCCTCATCATGAAGAATTTCTTCCTAATATCAAATCTAAACCTTCAACCTTCCAATTTAAAACCATTCCCTCTCATCCTATCACTACTTGCCCTCTCAAAAATTACTCCCCAGCTTTCTTGCAGGCCACCTCCAGGTAGTGGAAGGCCTCTATGAGGTCTCCCCAGAGTCTTAATACAGAAAAGCCTCACTAATACAGTTTAAAAATGTTATATAGCAAATTGTGTGCGTCAGAAAGGGCAAGGGAGTGATGAGCTGCCAGAGTCCTGTGGCTTTCCCCAGGAGGGCTGTGCTGGTTTTTAGTGGGCATTTATTTATCTTTTTTTTGCTGGTAAGTGCATGGTGTTGATGACTATTTCTTCTTTAGTCTTAGCTCCTCTTGGATTTTTTTTTTACATTTAATCCATCTACTTGCATGTTCTCTTTTAATTGGTTCCCAATTGATCGTGTTCTTTATGTAAAACTGCTCTTACCTGAACGGAGAGCTCATGCTTCCCTAGCAGCCATGCCCTGCTCATTGCAGTTTGTGTTTACATATACCCCTCCCCACCGCAGCAGCCTCCCTCTTCCCCATCCCCATCTTGTGTTTCCCACCGCACAAGGCTTTATCTGTTTGTCCTCACAGGAGGTTTCTTCCCATGAAACGCCCCCTCCCACATGCCCTGCCTTACAATCTCGTGCTCCGCTCTGTCTCCCCTCAACACCCCCAATATTCCACACCACCCCATAGTCACTCTGCCTACACAACCTCAGGGTACTGCCAGCACACCCTACCTGTCCATTGCCCCCCATGAAACACCGACACCTCCTCTCCTCTACTCCCCCGCACCCACTCACCCCATTCTCTCTCCTCCTATGTTTTGCATTTGTGCTGGAAACTGTTGATAACAAATGGGTTTTTTTGTTATTGCTGAGCAGTGCTTACTTGATTTTGCTATTGCTCAGTAGTCAAGGCCCTTTCTGCTTCCTACACCACCCTGCCAGTGAGCAGCCTGAGGGTGCACAGAAAGTTGGAAGGGGCACAGCTGACTCCAGCTGACCAAAGGGATATTGCATATGACATCATGCTCAGCAATAAAACTAGAGGGGAGGTTAGTAGGGGGGAATAGGTCAGGAACTGACAGGGCATTGATTGGTTGGTGGCAAGAAATTGTTTTGATTTGCATCACTTACCCTTCTTGGGTTTTATTTCTCTCTCTTGGTTATTATTTTCTCTTTTCCTTACAAGTTATGGTGGTGGATGGTTGTTTCTTTTCAATTATTGAACTGTTTTTATCTTGACCCATGAGTTCTCTCACTTTTGCCCTTCCATTCTTTCCACCATCCCGCTATTGGGGGAGACAGTGAGAGGCTGTGTAGTGCTTAGCTGCTGGCAGGGGTGAAACTACAACACAGGTTAGTTGCAAGCCCTGCAACTGTTGCTTGACACTCTTAGTGTTATTTCTATTATCTTGATGGGCCATCCTAGTTCTGCATTACTGCTTTATAGTGCCTTTTGTTCTGTAAGTAGCAGCACTCAGCCTGTGCAAAAATACCTGTCTCCCACCATCCTGGTCATGCCCTTGCTAAGGTGGCTGTGTGTGCTGAACAGCCAGGCTGAAGCAAACAGCCCTCTTTTCTAGTGATGGTAGCCTAGGGATGGGTGAATGAGCTGCATCATGCCTGTAAGTATGCCTTGTCATACCATAAAACACTGCATGTAACCTCTTGTCACTGAATCTCTACTTCAGTTCTTCTCCCCCTGCCCCTCTGTCAGCCTGTATCAATGGGAAGCAGGTGAGAAGGGTGCCTGGGTAAACTGTGGAGTTATTCCCTTCAGGAATAAAGCACGTTTGAGGATGTGCTCTAGCAAAATCAGATGTTGATTCCTTCCCTCAAGCTTCTGGCATAGTGTCAGTGTTGCACCATTTTTCAGACTTGCTTTACTATGGAGCACATTTTACACATTTTCTTGTTTGCTTGGGGTTTCTTGTTTTGTTTTTACTTCTGTTTATGAAGCAAACCTGAAAGCAGTCTCTATCCAGAGCCCCAACAGACCCTCTACAAGGGATGTTAGAAGACAACACCTGCACAATGTAGTTAAAACCCTGCAGTGCTTGGAATGCAACCACAGTCTTTCTGAGCCTCTTGGAGCTCTATAAACCCTCAAGTCCTTGGAGTAACCATGGGAATGTCTGAAGCCCTTCAGAGTCAGAACTGGGTTTGAGGAGGTGCTGTTCCAGCTTGGTGTGAAGAGTTGCTGCAGCATTAAAGGAAGGTTAACAAAAGCATGCACCAATCACCAATGAATGACAACCTCATATTATCAGATGAGGAGAAGGCTGAGGTACTCAACATCTTTTGTGCCTCAGTTTTCACTGGCAACAACTCTCCTCACCCTTCTTTGGTCAATGGACAATGAGATGGGGACAGGGGAGGTAACGCCCCACCCACTGTAGAGAGAGGATGATCAGGTTTGTACCACCTGAGGAACTTGACTGTGCAACCTGATGAGATGCATCCTAGACTCCTGAAGGAACTGGCTGATGTGGTTGCTAAGGAACTCTCCATGATATTTGAGAAGTCATGGCAGTCAGGGGAAGTCCTTGGTGACTGGAAGAAGGGCAACATTGTGCCCATTTTTAAAAAGGGAAGAAAAGATGGCCCTGGGAACTACCGACCTGTCAGCCTCACCTCAGTGCTTGGAAAAGTCGTGGAACAGATCCTGCTAGAAATTATGCTAAATCACATGGAGGACAGGGAGGTGACCCAAGACAGGCAGCATGGCTTCACCAAGGGCAAGTCCTGTCTGACCACCCTAGTGGTTTTCTGTGATGTGATGACCACATCACTGGACACAGGAAAAGCAATGGATGTAATCTATTTGGATTTCTGTAAAGCCTTTGACATCGTCCTCCCACAATATCCTTCTCTCTAAAATGGAGAGATATTTCTTGTTCATGCAGGTCTGTTTACAAACAAAAGTTTGGAAGTTTGTTTCTTGTGATATTGGATAGCAGAGGACACATTCCAAAGGGCAGGACAATTGAAGCCTTGGCTACCCCTCTGCTGTCTGTAACTCAGCAGTTTCTACACATGATTGGGGACCCCTTTCATTCCTCCCAGCTCTCTGCCTCTATCCACAGGCTTGTGGATATCAAATAATGCTCTTGCACATACTGCCTGCCTTGACTCTGCTGAAGGCTGTGAGGGCAGTGAACAAAATTGGTGACTGGAAGAAGGGCAACATTGTGCCCATTTTTAAAAAGGGTAGAAAAGATGACCCTGGGAACTACCAACCTGTCAGCCTCACCTCTGTGCCAGGGAAGATCATGGAACAGATCCTCCTAGAAGCTATGCTAAAGCACATGGAGGACATGGAGGTGAGTCAAGACAGGCAGCATGGCTTCACCACGGGCAAGTCCTGCTTGACCAAGGATTTGATGGATGGACTGTTCAGTGGAGAAGGAATTGCTTGGATGGTCCCATTCAGAGAGTAGTGGTCAATGGCTCGATGTCCAGGTGGAGATCTCTGACAAGTGGTGTCCCTCAGGGGTCTGTCCTGGGACCAGTGCTGTTTAATATTTTCCTCAATCACATAGACAGCGAGATCCAATGCACTCTCAGCAAGTTTGCAGATGACACCAAGCCAAGTGGTACAGCTGACACACTAGAAGGACAGGATGTCATCCAGAGGACATGGACAAGTTGGAGAAGTGGGTCTGTGTGAACCTCATGAGGTTCAACAAGGCCAAGTGCAAGGTCCTGCACCTGGGTCAGGGCAATCCATGGTTTCAATACAGGCAGGGGGATGGCGTGATTGAGAGCAGCCCCCTGGAGAAGGACTCGAGGGTGCTGGTTGATGAGAAGCTTAACATGAGCCAGGAATGTACTCTTGCAGCCCAGAAGGCCAACTGTGTCCTGGGCTACATCAAAAGGAGCATTGCCAGCAGACCAATGGAGGTGATTCTCACTCTCTATTCTGCTCTTGTGAGACCCCACCTGGAGTGCTGTGTCCAGTTCTGGAATCCCCAACATAAGAAGGATATGGAAGCATTGGAACTGGACCAGAGGAGAGCCACGACAATGATAAGAGGGCTGGAGCACCTCTGCTATGAGGACAGGCTTGGGCTGTTCAGCCTGGGGAAGAGAAGGCTCCAGGGAAACCTCATAGCAGCCTTCCAGTACCTGAAGCAGCTGCAGAAAAGCTGGGAGGGACTGTTTACAAGGGCGTGGAGTGGTAGGAGGAGGGGGAATGGCTTTAAATGGGAAGGGGGAAGGTTTAGATTAGACATGAGGAAGAAATTCTTCACGCTGCAGGTGGTGAGGTGCTGGCACGTGTTGCCCAGGGAAGTTGTGGATGCTCCCTCCCTGGAAGAATTATCATGAGATAATTGAGTTCTCTCTGAACAATGTAATAAGAAAAGCCAGGAACAGAACATCGATGCTGGACTTTCGGCGGGCAGATTTTGGATTATTTAAGGAACTGGTCAGGAAAGTACCCTGGGAAATAGCTCTTAGTGGCAAGGGGGTCCAGGAAGGCTGGATGCACTTCAAGAATGAAATCTTGAAGGCGCAGGAGCGGGCTGTCCCTGTGTGTTGTAAGAAGAGTCGTAGGGGCAGACGGCCGGCCTGGATGAGTAGGGAACTTCTGAAGGAACTAAGTAAGAAAAAGAGGATGTATCATCGTTGGAAAGAAGGGGATGTAAGTCAGGTCATGTTCAAGGATGTTGTTAAGTCGTGTAGGAGGAAAATCAGGGAAGCAAAAGCCCAGCTGGAGCTCAAATTGGCCACTTCTGTTAAGGACAATAAGAAGAGTTTTTATAAATATATCAATGGCAGAAAGAAGGGCGGCAGCGACCTCCACTCCTTGTTGGATGTGGAGGGAAATATAGTAACCAGAGATACAGAGAAGGCTGAGGTACTTAATGCCTTCTTTGCCTCAGTTTTTAACAACAAGGATGTCAGCTCGCTTGACAGTTGGCCCTCTGAAGTGGTTGATGGGGGCAGGGTGAAATATGGCCCTCCTGCAATCCATGAGGAGGAAGTTAGAGACCTGCTGAGTCGCTTGGACCCTCATAAGTCTATGGGGCCGGATGGGATCCATCCTAGGGTGCTGAGAGAGCTGGTGGATGAGCTTGCTAAGCCTCTCTCCATCATCTTTCAGCAGTTCTGGCTCACTGGAGAGGTCCCGGAAGACTGGAAGTTGGCCAATGTGACGCCCATCCATAAGAAGGGCCGTAAGGATGATCCAGGTAATTACAGACCTGTCAGCCTGACCTCGGTCCCAGGTAAAATCATGGAGAAGATAATCCTGGGTGAAATCATGCGGCACCTGCAGAACAGCCAAGAGATCAGGCCCAGCCAGCATGGATTTAGGAGGGGTAGGTCCTGCCTGACCAACCTGATCTCCTTTTACGACCATGTGACTCGCCTGGTGGATGAGAGGAAGGCTGTGGATGTGGTATACCTGGACTTCAGCAAGGCCTTTGACACTGTCTCCCACAGTAGACTCCTAGGGAAGCTGGCAGCCCATGGCTTAGACAGGAGCACTCTGTGCTGGGTTAGGAATTGGCTGGATGGCCGAGCCCAGAGAGTGGTGGTCAATGGTGTCTCATCCAGTTGGCGGCCGGTCACTAGTGGTGTCCCCCAGGGATCGGTATTGGGTCCCGTCCTGTTTAATATCTTTATTGATGATCTGGATGAGGGGATTGAGTCCATCATCAGCAAGTTTGCAGATGATACCAAGCTGGGAGGAAGAGTTGATATGTTATAGGGTAGGATGGCCCTACAGAGGGACCTGGACAGATTGGAGAGCTGGGCTGATTCTAATGGGATGATGTTTAATGAGTCCAAATGTCGGGTACTTCATTTTGGACACAACAATCCCATGCAGAGCTACAGACTGGGGACAGAGTGGCTGGAGAGGAGTCAGGCAGAAAGGGACCTGGGAGTGCTGGTGGACAGGAAGCTCAACATGAGCCAGCAGTGTCCCCAGGTGGCCAAGAAGGCCAATGGCATCCTGGCCTGCATCAGGAATAGTGTGGGGAGCAGGACCAGAGAAGTTATCGTCCCCCTGTACTCGGCACTGGTCAGGCCTCACCTTGAATACTGCGTACAGTTCTGGGCCCCCCAGTTTGGGAAAGATGTCAGGATACTAGAATGTGTTCAGAGGAGGGCAACGAAGATGGTGCAGGGGCTGGAGCACAAGCCCTACGAGGAGCGACTGAGGGAGTTGGGGCTGTTTAGTCTGGAGAAGAGGAGGCTCAGGGGAGACCTCATTGCTCTCTACAACTCCCTAAAAGGAGGTTGTAGTCGGGCAGGGATTGGTTTCTTCTCTCAGGTGACCAGTGGCAGAACTAGAGGGCAGGGACTCAAGCTTGGTCAGGGAAAGTTTGGACTTGATATGAGGAAGTTCTTCACTGAAAGGGTGATTGGCCATTGGAATGGGCTGCCCAGGGAGGGGGTGGAGTCACCGACCCTGGAGGTGTTTAAGGGGAGACTGGATGAGGCACTGAGTGCCATGGTTTAGATGATGGTTGGTGTTAGTGTTAGGTTATAGGTTGGACTTGATGATCTCAGGGGTCCTTTCCAACCTTGTGATACTGTGATACTGTGATACTGGTTTGAAATCCTGGAGGACTTAAGCACAAGTCAGAAGTCATTAAAATGTGGAAGTTTTATCCATCCACAGTGGCTCCTGTTGATCTTTTTAACTTTCACTACAGTAAAAAAGCCTTGGTTATTTTCGTTCTCTTGTAATTAAAGCAGGCAGAAGACTTCTCTGTGGGCTTCTCTCTCTGCTGGGAATTTCACACATTGCTTTATTTGAGTAAACAGACCCCATAAATACGTATGGAGAAGTCGTCCCAGCAGAAATAAATTGTTGCTGCTCATGTCAGAAAATGTAAACCTCTCTTGAATGTTTTACTAGTACTGCTTAGCATGTTATGGCACTGGGGTTGTATCGCTGGGTGGTTTTGAACTTTTGCTCTAAGTCCAATGTTGAATAATGTTGAGCTCAGCAGTGCTCACAAGGAAAGAGCAGGTGCTGTGCTACAACAGACGGGGTGCTCAATGTTGTCCTTCCTTCTCTGTGGGGTCTCTTAGAACTTACTGAATCGGAGAAGGTGCCTACTGAACCATAGAAGAGAAAAGAAGCATATGTGGAAAACAGGGTTTGACTGAGATGTCTAAGGGCATCTGGGAAACAGTATCTGTATCTGGAAGCTATAGAAATCTTGAACCTGTCCAGATACACTCAATCCAAAAACATAAGGAAGGGAGAGAGAAATATACTCAATATATAAATTTAAAATCCCATGAAAATGGGAAAGACGTCCATCATTGTGTCATTCAGGCAGGAGGTAATTTAGGCAGCAGCAGCAATAGAACCAATTAAGAAATAGAAAAGACTCCATGGTAGACATCTGTGGACAGTCTGTCTGAGCTATGGGTATGAAAATGTTCTCCAGGGTGTTCAGGAGCTAGGTTTTGCTTAAGTGTATTTATGGGACAGTAATGAAGAAAACCAATGAAAATTGATGGGGTGTCATTGCCCATCACTTCCATCCTTTATAGACATAACAGATATATCATTTTTTGCTCCTAGGGCTGTAAACAGCCTTAATCAATACCACAAAGCCAGAGCTGCTACCTTATGTGAATACAGAAGTGTACTTGAATGGCCCGGGCACCAGAGCTGGGGCTACAGCAGGAGCACCAGGACCAGCCGAGCAGCACCAGTGTGCTCTTCTGCCTAAGTTGGGTCACCCTGCACCTCGCACAATGATGCAGCTGGGGTGGAGTACAGGCCTGAACTCCTGTAGGCACACTCGTAGAGTGCTGGGTGCTGCACAGATACACCTTAAGAAATGTTAGGGGTGTTGGATTTCTTTAACCCCACAAAATTATCCCCAGAGAAGAACAATCTGTTACTCCGAAGTAACGTTGTTTATGATGTCCCAGAGGAGACACAAAAGGTACTCCTTGGCAATGGCTGTCAATACTTATGCTGACCTGCTGTGTCATTTGGTCCTTGCACAATCTCTGGTGCTGTAGCACGTGCCCAGCTTTCTATCACATTTATTCCAACCTGCTGCTGCCTCCTTCTCCTTTAACATGCTTTGAGAAAGGCATTTGGCCATCAATGTTAGAGAACGTGTTTCCTTATTCTAAAGACTTTTCCCTCTAGAGCTAGTAGAATAGATAATTTTTAAAAATAGATTTAATTGCCAGAATTCATAATCCCATCCATACCTTTCCCATGATAGCAGGAGCACCTTGACATTAAAAAGTGAAATGAATGGTTAGTCGGAATATCTGTTCTGTTTTCTACCCTTAGGTGCTAGGTTTAAGTGGTGCCTAAAAGGAGGAAAGGGACAAGGCAGCAAAAAGTTATTCCTAAAGCCTGGTTTCCTTTTCTAAATGTCAATTTTCTCCTTCAAGAACTGCCAAGGTACACTTTGATTTTACAGACCCCTCCTTCAAAAGTGCCTGAGCTTTTATAAGCAAACAGATTTCTGGTCAAAAAGGTTGTGTTTCTTGTCATTTCCCCTATGGATACACTATTAAGTCAGTGCTGTAAACTTATGGCTATAGCCAGCTACAGCAGTGATCTTCAGTGACATCACAACAGCTACGTGGGGTGTCTGCTATTGTGAAATCTCCTGCTCTACAGGCTGGTGATTTCTGTGCTTGAGCTTCTTAAGTTATTAATCTGTGGAATTGATGGAGCACTGCTGAGCCTCAGAAAAAAAGCTCAGAAGCAAGTTTGGAGTTTGTGAAAGCATTTATTTTTGTTAGTACGGTTATAGCTCACTTGCCCCCACAACCACTGTTCATGCAAAGAAATGCTTCACAGCAAGACATTGCCCCTGAAGCCAAGCCCACTTTGCTCTGTAGTATTTTCTAGAAAAGAAAACCTGAGCCCAAAGAGTGCCCTGCAAGGGGGTTTCTTCCAGCAAGCCCTTTGGTCCTTTTTGCAGTTGTCTGGCAACCAGGGAAGAGAGGAGGAGGAGGGTGTGAGTTCATGGGGGTACCTGTAAAAGAACATTATCTTTATCAAACCAATTGGCCAAACCAGCCTCTGGTTCTCTTGAGCTATTTCTTTGCAATAGGTCATCTGCACTGGCCTTTTTTTAGATGATTGTCTGCTGAAGGTGATGATGATGATACTGATTTACTTTTACATGAGTTTCACACTAATAAGAATCCTTTGGCATTACCAGAACTGTTCTTCTTGAGTGGGAATGAGTGAGCTAAGAAAGAAGATTTGGTCAGAGCACTGAGCTTACCTGTGGTGTCTTTGCTACACCACATGATTGAGCAATGACCCTTGGCTCAAAGGAAACCAAAGAATTCAGCTTGATTGTCCCTTCTGAACATGTAGTTTAGCCTCAGATTTTGTAGCAGATGTTCTCCCCAGTTGTCAAAATGCCTAAAAACTCTGGAAGACAAAGGAAGTTTTTCCAATTCAAGAAAGAAAACAAACAGAAAAGTAGAAGTTGCCATCTCCAGTTAAATACGTCCAGTGTAAGGTTTGTAGTCTGGATGAAAATAATCTTAGAAGAACAGGGATGTGAGAGAAAGAAGTCAAAGCTGTGCTCTGTGAGTCACAAGCTACTGACATGAATCACACTTTCTGAGGAGTGTCTTGGCCATTGCTCATGCATTCTGTCTTTGGCCCAATGTTACAGGAGTCTCTATACAGTACAATAATTTATGTAGGAGGTATAATATTTCTTCTGAAAAGCTGATAAACACTTGTTGCAGTTACTTTCTGCCCTGGGGAGGACACAGAGGTGAGTGTCCAGTTTGCCTTGTTTAGGTTTGGGCCCTCTGTTTCCTGCATCCTAAATGCACACCAGTAACCTTTGGGATATTGACTATAATGGCATGGAATTAGAACACATCTCTGTCTTCTTTAACCTTTGGGAGGTTGAACCTGCCCCATCTGTAAACAAGAATATTTTTTCACCTTGGAAAATCTCATAGCCTAGGAATGTTTGGGTTTTTTTTTTTCACATTATATGGTGGGTGATCTGATGAAGAAGTGCTGTACCTGTATTTATGAAGTTGATTGTCACTCGAAGAGCCTCTTGGAAAAATATGATATTTGTGTTTTCTTGTGTTAGAATTGCATAGTGGGATAAAGCATCACTTTTTAAGAACTCATACAGTTCACTCATACAGTGGTGTTTGAGATGGTGAGAGGTCACTAAACCCAATACATTTATTAAAGTAATTTGTTACTAAAGAAATAAAGAATGACAATAGTAAAAGTATTTTTTTTTTCTTTCCCTAGATTAAGACATGATACCTAGAAGGTCTTAAAAATTGTATTAAAATCACAACTATACCTGAAGAATGAAAAATTCTTTTAATTAGGAGTATGTGTGGGGCACTAAAAGATGTTTTCAGTGAGATGGTGGTACGCTTCTTATAGAACCTGCCATACATGTATGCAGCAGCAGTGGATTCCAGGATAATGCCCCAGTCTCACTAGGTAAAATGCAGCTCTTCCCAAAGGCAGTGAACTTCAGAAAATAACATCCCAGTCACTTCCCAAGAGCCCATTCCTGTTCTGCTGTGCATTGCCCTTTCCTCCTCTCTCTAACCCTGTCCTCTATCCTTCAGACTTTTTTTCCTGTGGAACCTGCCACTTGAATGCACCTGCTGCTGTTACACCATCCCAAGAGCATGTTTGCCAAACTGACAGCTGTTAAAGAGGGTGTCAAAATATACTGAGCATGAAAAAATGCTTAATTCAAGCTCTCATCTCTGCCTTGGGTTGTGGGTCCAAAACAAGCCTACGTGGCTTGCGTGTAGCCCAATCTACTCCTGCTGCTACAACGTCATTAGCTAATAAATGCTTCTTGCAGAGCTTTGGCAGGATACCAGGGAGGGTCAGAGAGAACACATGAAAAGAAACAGTCTCATTTGCAAGCAGATAAACAATTAAAGACATGTTTTGTATTCATTTTCAACGAGTCACAGGTTGGATCTTATGAGCAACCTATGGAAGTGGTACCCAGGCACAAGGAAGAGGACGGCATCAGAAGATCAACACCCTCAAGGTGCTGAAATATTGCCACAATATTGCAGATAAGGCAGACTAACAATCAGTCTTGGGACTCAAAGGGTGAAGAGGACATCAGAGAAAAGAGCATTTATATCTTGATATTGCATACCTGTTATTAGTGAGTTTTTCAAAATTTCTTAAACTTTCAGACCCCTGTAGCATGTATGCTTTTGCCTTAGGAAGTACCCAGCTTGGAGTACAATCTGCCAACTGTACAATCGTATATTTCTCCCTAAATTTCTTAGTTGCTTTTTGTTTTCATGCCTGATCACAGTTCCTCTCATCTGAGGATGGAGAGGGAAGAGGGAGAGGGAATTTACGCCATTTGCCTGTGTGTTTGATTTTCCCTAATGTTGATTATGCTCCCACTTATTGCTCCTACTCTCCAAAAGCAGCTTTTGCCCAGTGAGGCATCGTTTCAAAGGAGAATACCGAGCCTTCCAATAGAAATAAAATTTCTGATCAAGACTAACTATGAGGAAGGAGAAATCTTCCATGTATGGTACAAAGCTTTCTGAAAATTTTCAAAAGAAATATTCTTTGTTTTCATCCAAAAATACCTCAGCTATTGCAATTGAGAACAAAAAGACTTTGCTGAACATTTTCTACTAAAATAGCAATTTTATTAGAAGGCTTTTAAGTTGAAAAATATTCAATTAGAAAAAAAATATACAGAGAATCAGCTTTGATGGATAATATTCAGCAATCCTGTCAAGGATTTACTTCTTGCATAAGAACTCTAGTAGCCTGTCTTCCATTTGCTTAGCCTGTCAGCTTCTTCTGACATCATTGATCCTGCTTTTTGTCTTGCCATTTTCTTCTCTTATTTACTTTAATTCATTTCTTGGTGTTGGTAGAAGAGTTTGCTCAGCTTATTCTGACTTCCAGAAGGTTTCCACAAGCAGCAGCTGGGACCGTGCTGCCATCTCTCCCTCCACATGTTCTCTGGGAAAGTTGTCACCCACTTCTACTGCACTACAGATCTGCCTTTCCACTCAGTGCTTGTCTGCCATGAAGCTTCCTGCCACTTTTCCCACCATGCCTCCTGTGTTTGTGTACTAGCACTGCTGCCATTTCTGTGATTCCTCTGTGGACCTCTCAGCTGAGCACCTCTCACCAGAAGTAAATGCTGGGAGAACTGGTTTGTGCCTTCTTCCTACACAGCTTTGCTCCCAGTCATTAAACCCTTTGTGAGGGAGGCTTTGATGCTAGGAATTAACTTGAAAGGGATTTGATAATCAAGCGGCATATTCATGATGCAGAGTTCTCCACTGAAGAGCTCCTCCCACCAGAATCTCCTGAGTTTTGAGCAGATTCTTTAGTGGTCACGGCAACAGCCTAATTTGCTCTCTTTTTGTGATTTAAGTAAGCACCATGTAAAAACTCTTTAATAAATGATGCTAAAACATCCTGAGTTTTGGAAGTGACCTTGGGCAACTTGCCACATGGCTTAATCTAATTGCTCTGAAGCTGTCACTAAGCGCATAATTCAAGGTTTCCTTTAACACAAAAGCTCTTAAAAGTTGGATGGCTGCAAGGGAAAGAGACAGAAGAAAGGAGCAGCTGTTGTTCTTCAAAAGCCTTCTCACAAGGGAAGGAGCTGAAACAGGTGCTGAGCTCTTCTCTCTGGTGACCAGTAACAGGACCCGATGGAATGGCAGGAAGATGTGCCAGGGGAGGGTTAGATTGGATACTGGGGGGGCTGCAGTGGCTGCGTGGGGGCACAGTGGGGTGGTGGGGAGCAGCCAGAGCCCCCTTAGAAAGGCCCACGGTGAAGGGCTGGTGGGCAGGGCGACAGGGGGTCAGTGGTGCTTTGGGGGTGGGGCCGTGTCCGTGAGTCCTGCAGGGCCCTGTCTGTCCTGGCTCCCCCTAGCAAAAGGCTGCTTTCCCCTGGGGCAGGGGCCAGGGGATTCCCTCTGCCCCGGGATTGCCTGCACAGCTGGGGGAGGCTGAGCCCTGGAGGCTGCTCTGAATCCTTTAGGTCTTGGTGTAAGGGATGTGGGACTGGGCGATGCTTTTGGCCCTCTGGCTCTTTGTGGTGCCCCTGCACTCCTTGCCCATCCCATACAGGCACGGAAAGTTTTTGGTTAACTATTTTAATGGCAAATCTAACCCTACAGAAACTATAACATAGCTGTTACAACCCCCCTCGCTCCACAACCCAGCAAACCCTCACCATCCCTAATTCCCCCCACCTGTCCCAGCTCCACCATCCAGAGCCCTGCGCTTGGCCCCGTTCTCTCGCTGGGACCTCTGGCACGGCTCGCGCCGCCCCTTTCCCAGCCGGGTCCCACGCTGGGACAGGCGGCTCTGGGGTGCTGACCCCACATCCCGCTGTTGGGGGATGCTTTGTCGTGGCAGGCTGCCCTGAGACTGGTTGGCACCAGTCCCAATGGAGATGTTGAGCGCAGCTCTGTTGTTCTCTCCCTTCTTGACGTTGGTGGGGTTGGAGATGTGCGGGACGTTGGTGGGGCCCATGTGCTTGGGCTTGGGAGTGTCCGTGGGGGCGGCGCGCGCTGGAGCGGCGAGGCGGTGGCCCGTGGCGGAGGTGGATGGCAGAGGCTGGGCTCTGCTCCTCTGCTCCCGGCGCAGCTGGGGGGCTTGAGGGCGCTGCCGGTGGAAGCCACTTGCTTTCACACTTGCCCAGCTCCTCCTGCACATCTCTTGGTCCTTCCCGTGCTTCGCGGGACCTGTGTGCACAGGGAAGAGGAGCCGTGTACAGGAGGGGCTTCTTGACCTCCATCACGTGCACAGCCTCCCCAGCCAATCCCCTCCTCCCAACAACAGGGACCCTGTGAGCGTGCCAGCTGCTCCCCACAAGGGCCCTGCAGCCTGCAAATGCACCCGCGCAAGGGGACGAGAGGGAAGGGGCAGAGTCCCCCCGTGGGCAGAGGGAGCCGCCTGCAGTGCCCGGGGGCTCTCTGTGCCAGCTCCCCGAGGGCATTTCAAAGCACCTCTCAGCAGAGGGTGCTGCAGGGGAAACTGAGGCACGGTGGGAACGGGGCTTGCAGAAAGCTCCGGGGGGTGGCAGCCCTCATCTCCTGTGCCCTGCGCTGGGCTCCCATGGCCACAGTGCCCTGCCACCCCTCCTGGGGTGACACTCGCCAGTGTCACCTCTTCCCTGGGTTTAACCCTGACTCGCACTTTGCACTGCTGTCCTGACGAGGGGGCTCCAGCCGAGGGCAGCGCCGGCAAAGCCTCAGACTTTCTCTTCCGATCCCCGGGCAGCTTCCGTTGTGCGCCCTCGGGCACACGTTTGTTCACCTGCACAGAAACAACGGTGTGAGGTCTCCTTGGTCTGGGAGGACAGACCCTCCTTCCTGCAGGCTCCAAGTGAGGAAAGGAAAGACAGTGCCTGCTTAGCAAGGGTCCTTCCCCAGGCACAGGCTGCCCTCTCAAAGAGGATTCCTGCCTGCGCCTCTTGACAGCGCTGATGGCGTCCTCCTGGCTCCCTGCTCAGAGCCTGGGACACCTCCTACTCCCTCCCCGTATCTCAAGGGAAAAGACCTCCAGGGAAACTTCATCTGCCCGGTGACTCTTATAAAAGCTGATCTGGCAAACAGACAGACAGACAGACAAACCAGGAGCCTTCCAGAGCTCCGAGTTATTTTCCTGCCCCCAGCCAATGTCAAGGCAGCTTGGACAGAAAGCCTTTGGAAAGTGGAACCGCTATAAAGCTGGTGCCTCTCAGAGGTGAACATTAACAGGGCAGTCCCAGGGCACAGCCAGGCTGCTGCAATTAAGCTCTGTCAGCCTGGCAGGGCTTGGGCTGTGAGCAACAAACCAGAGGGAAACCCATGCCCTGCCAGGAGCAATGGGCTACAGGGTTCTCTTGACCTCCCAGAGCTCCAAAAGCACGATCGTCAGAGTTAAACACCTTCCACAAAATAAAGGGAGAGCTTGTCAAAATGATCCAGGCTCATTTCTGCTCTCACAGCCACACAAACTCTCTCTTTTACTGAGGGCTGCTGCAGCTAAAACTGCCCCCAGAGCTCAGGCTCCTCTTGCCCTGTTGTGATGGCACAGCTTGCTCTCTCTCTTTCTGGCGGTGCTATGGAAATGTTGTACATGAAAATCAAGGCACAGGCTGCTACGGACCAGTCATTTGGGTTGGAAAAGAGCCCCACAGGTACTTACTGTCTGTGCCTGGGAGGATGCAGGGGCGACAGTTGGCTTGGACAGGTGCAGAGATTGGAAAGCATCCTGTAGATCTTGGATACTGCCGGGATTTATCTTATTAGGATGGACTGGTCCTTTTCCAAAGCTCACCAAGCGGATTTCCTGCTCCAGGAAGCAGGTAGGAAAGATCAAAGAGAACAGGGAAATTTAAAAAAGGTTAGAGAGCTCTAAGAGATAATTATCTAAGGGATAATTACAGCTCTTTGAAGTTTGCAGTGTTCTAAGCCTGAAGCAGAAGGCCTGGAGCAAGCGTGGGACCCGGAGCTCCCACGCCTTAGCCTTCCTTCCTCTACCCTGTGCCTGCTCCCAGCTCTTTTCCTGCTCTCTCTTGCCCCCCCGACTTCTGCTGCTGCACTGCCACACTTGGAGAGGAACTCCTTTAACACCCCCAAAGGCACCCCTGTGGGAAATGGGCACAAGCCAGGAGCAGATCAGGCTCTTCAGAGCAGAGATCCTGCCAGTCAGTTGCTGCTTCTGACGCTTATGTGTGCTCCTGGTATGACAGGAGTAACAGACACCGATGATTACATCATTCAATGCAGCATTTTTGGTTTTCCATTTGACAGGCTGAGATCCAAAAGCTGTTGTTCTTGCAGAACTGGTGCAGTCTACTGGAGGAGGAATGTGGGTCCCTTTGCTAAACCACCTTCTCACATCACTGAAAGCAAGGAGAATTCATCCAGTTTGGCTGGATTGCACTGGTTCCAAATGCCCAAACAGGGTATGAGTGAGTGAATGAATGAATGAATGAATGAATGAATGAATGAATGAATGAAACTCCCAATGCTGACAAGACACTGTGCGATTCATGGAGTGTGATTTAACCACAAAGAAAGCAGTTTCCACAATGACAAACCTCCAAGGATGCCTGACTCAAGGAAACAGCACTGACAGCTCTCACTGTCACCGGGCACCTCAGCCAGGAGCAGCAGCATCCAGAAATGCTCCTCCCTTGGCAAGACACCGAGCAGGAGTGAGCCAAAATTCACCTACCCAGGCTGGCACCTCCAAAATAAGGAGCTGAATGCATGCGTGATGATGGACATTTTATCCCTCTGGGAGAAGGGAGGCAGGGAGAGCTGCAGTCTGGGTGATGCTGCCCAAAGCTCCTGGGAAGGAGGAGCAGGAGGAAACAACTGGCGTGCAGTCACTGGCAAAGAAAACACCAGGGCACAGACCCAGAGGGACCCCTCGCAGCCTGGATGAAAGATCCCTGCGACACTTCACCCACTCTGTAAAGACTCGGCATCGATACCAGACGGGGTCACCTAAGACAAGAGCAGGCTTGTGTTTGGCTGTCTCGGAATACATCGCAGCGATGCCCCCGAGGTCAGAATTACATCAGGGGACCCACACAGGTAGGATTTGCCCCAGGGCAGGAGGTACAACAAGAGGGGTGGCTGTTCTGCCAGCCCAGAAAGCTCTGCACCAGGGGCGACTCAAACACCCAGAGTGTGGGGCAGTCCTGTAGAAAAGGCAAGGAATCCCACCCGGCAGTCACAAACTCCTCTCGGTGCCGTCGCCGCACCCAGCAGGGTTTCCAAAGCACTCGCTGGGTGCTGGCAGCAACGGAGCGCAAATGCTGCCCCATAAAGATCACCCTGATGGGTGCACACACTGCTCAGTCTCATGCCAGTCAGCTTGTGGGGGGACAGCTGGCATTCTCCAGCTGAAACACTTGCCCATCAGGACAAAAACTGACATCTTCATCCCCAAAGAAGAAAGATTAAGAGAAATCTTGAACCTATAAATTGTTGGCCCAAGGGCACCAGTTTTGCAAGAACACTGCAGTTAAACAAGCCAACAGCAAGGTTATTCCGGTGGGGAGATCCCCTTTATTTCAGGGAAACATGCCTTATATTGATGAGGAACTGCTCTTCCACACCTCAGACTCCCCTGCCAGCCCACCCTGCTTGGCCTTCCTGCTGGCTGCTTCCCAGGCACACCCACAAAGGCCTGGCCTCAGATGTTCAGGGGCACCCAGGGGACTGAGCAGCACCATTTCCATTTGCTTTAATGAAAAGTTAAATCCCTTGGATTACTTTCAAAATGCCAGCCTTGTCTCTGCAACAGAAAGCTTAAGGTTCCCAGCAATCCTGTGACAGCCTCTCTCGTGCCCAGGCATTTTAAAACTGATGCTTCATGTCAGTATCATTTGAAATGAAAGTTCAATTCTCTACATTTGTTCTAGATTCCAGCCAGATGAAGCCAGTACACTACAGACCCCCTTCCCTTGCCCACATTTTGTTCTTGTCCCTGCTGTTGGCTGTGTCTGAATGCAAAGATCTTTCAGGAGGCTTTAGTCCAGGAATGCTTGGCCACATCCAATGCCAAGCTTGGGAGAAAGGAAGGAAGCCTCAGTGCCCCAGGTGCACGCACTGTGGAGACTCAGTGTCTTTGGCTGGGGCTTTTGGCACAGGGGTGTGATGGATATTTCTCAGATGGGATGGGCCTGACTGTCAGCACTGTTTCTTACACAGCCCTTGCTTCAGCAGGATTCAGGGATGTCCTGTGTGCTCCTGAACACACGTCCCAAAGAACCAGTGGTTGCTGCTCATCCCTCTGCACCTCAGCCCCCCAGCAAGAGTCACACAGCGTCACGCATCTCCCCGAGCACTCACCAGTGGGGATCCTTCATTCCCAAACACCACCACACGAGCGACAGTGTCCTGCTTTCCTACCGCCTGGGCTCGCAGTACAAACGGGACCCTGACGGTGCTGCGAGGCTGGATGATCCCACACGGCCTGGGGCTGGAGTACTGCACAGCAGCAGCATCCTTGTGTTCCTACAAGGGACAGAACCAAAGCCAGCTTCAGAGGAAACTTGAAGCTTCTTGCCGCTTCTACCGCAGCGGCAATTAACACATTTTAAATAGCCCGGGGAGAAGGCAGAAGGGAGCAAAGCCAGATGCAAGACCAGCATGGGCTTAGCACCCTCAGGGGGGACAGAAGCTGCTGCACCCACAAACACCCACTCTTGTGCTGGCAGCCTCCCTGCAGCAGCTGCTCACAGCCCTCTGAGTTCCATTGCACAAAAGCATCTTGAAGATTAGCAGATCAACTGCTTCCCAAAGAGTTTCTGTGCAAGTAGGAATATGAACTGGGGAACAACCTGAATAGAATTCACCAAGGGTTGATCCAAGACCCTTCCGATTTTTTTCTCCACTACACCCCTCGATGATATTTGAGGACAGGAGGTGGATGCAATGCCAAACCTGAGGAAGAACCCTGTAGCAGCCTGGCAGATCGCTCTCGTTGGCCAGGAACAGCACCCGCCGATAGGGGATGTTCAGGGAACACTTCCCAAACCTCACAGTACGCTTGAGCACTCGCAGCGGAGGAACGACACATCTGGGCAGAGAGATGACAAAAGGCAATTAGAGATACTGAGAGAATGAAGCTTCTTTACTCCCCCAGTAGTGTGGAATGGAGCAGGACACGTTTGTCACTGCCAACCAGACTTTAATACCCCTACAGTGACAAACCACCTCTAACTTCTTCTTGCTCAACAACCTCTTGTAAAGGAGGAGCAAACCCTGAGACCCAGCACCCCAGAGGCTGACAGGTGCCCGGGCAGAGCACGGTGCCCTGTGTCACAGCTGTCCAATGGGCACCTTTGCTGCAGGAGGCTTGCAAGGACCCTGCCAACAGTCCCAGCAAGGCGTGAGCTGTGGCTGAGCCTCCCCAGCGGGGCCCAGTGCTCGCCAAGGCTCAGGGACCACAAGACTCCAGCATCTCACTAAAAACAACGCCCTCCTCTCCCGTGTCGCTGCTGCCCTGCCTGGAAACTCAGCCACTTCTCCCAGCAAAGGAGGGCACCAGCCACCTAAGGCAGTGGGGATTGCCCTCTCCCAGTCCCACCCCCACGGGTCCATACACTGCCTCTTCCCATCTGCACTTACAAAACTGCAGCCCAGGCACTGGACGGCTCTGCCTGGGAGAGGGAAACTCACCCCTCTTGGAATTAAACTGACACCCACTGCAGCACAACAGGATTGAACCTGGCTGCAGTCAGGACAACTTTGGGCTTAGCTCTGAGAATGGCAATGCTCAAAAGAGCCAGAAGGAAGCAGAGAAACCTGAGCTCAGCTTCCACATCAGGGACTGTTTTCCCCTTTGTGAGATCTTACTCTGATTCCCCCCTCACCAGCCCTGCCACAAGCCCCTTCCCCATCTGCACGCACCTTCGCTAACTGAACCAGACACCAGCTTTCAGCAGCCTCACTGAATCCCAAACAAATTTTGCATTTGGATTACAACCCAGCACAGGTCCAGCACTTGCAGGAAGGAGGAGAGCTGGCCCTCTGGAAATTTGTTACACCCCAAGCACCAAAAACCAGGCCAACCGTGACTGTAATTCCTGCTCCCTTCAGAAGAAGGCTCAGGCCAGGCCCTTCTGCCCAGCCCAGGTGTTTTGCACCTCGGGCTGCTTTCAAATGAGACGATGAGCTGCACGGAAAGCGCTGATACCTGGCTGTGAGGGGCAGCACCAACACCTTCTTCTCAACACCCGCCATGTCCACCACCAGTTCCATCTTGTAACTCTCCATGGTGTTGGGGCACAGGGTCACCTGGTGGAAGGGAAGAGCAGCAATTACTTCATCACTGCCAAAAGCCATCGGCCACGCATGGTATCCTCTGCTTCTCCTTCCATGGTAAGGAAAGGGAGCATTTTGCCCTAATTCTTCTGCGGGTCCGCGTGTAGAGCACAGGCTCTGGGAGTAATTAAAGTCTTCTGACAATATCTGCTTTGTTAAATACACTGTGCAGTTATCAGAGCACATGTAAGCTAAATCAAAGCACAGCTGGACTAATGCTCTGCTCATCACTGCATTAGAATTAAGGGATCAGTTTGTAAATTCAATGACAATAGTGTAAATCCCAAGGAAAAGTGTTGATGCCAACAGAAGGAGTTCAGCCTTAAAATGGGAAGCTGAGGACAAATCGTGGCCCAGCAGATGCTGTGCAGTTCACAGATACCAGAGCTTTTCCAGTCTGCAGTGAATGCAGTTCCTTCTGCTCATCAGGACAGGCAAAATCAGACTGAGAAGCAAAGAAAATTGCTTTATGCAACGGCATCTCTTTTTAACAGCCACCTTCTGTCCTCATCTTTGCCCACTGTAAACCAAAGAAATCCCTCTTAGCATCTCTCAAAAATGCAGGAATGGTTTCTGTTCTTGACAATACAGTACAAGACGATCACCTTATGGGTTTGGAAACAAAACTGTGCTCCTTCAGAAACGCCCCAGAGTGACCCAGCCAAGAAAAGCCTAACACTGGGGCACGTATCTTATTGTGTTATGCAAGGGGCTCTAAAACCCTCTCATAACTCAGCAAAGCTTCAGCTCCCCCTGCTGAAGCACCTGTGGCCAGACCGTTCCCCTACCTGGATATCCAGGAATCCCTGCGGTGGGATGATCCCTGTGCGGGGAGTTATGGTAAATTCCTTGGGTTTCATGTGGCCTTGAGCTCCCCTTGTCCAGGCCCGGTGAGTGCTGTCGGACACCAGAGCCAAACTGGTGACACTGGGCTCTCCCAAGCCGTCCCCAGGAATGCGGAGGTGGACGGTGCTGGGCACCGAGGAGGTGTTGGTGAGGCGACACGACAAGGTGCGACGAAAGCCTGGGAAAATGACACAAGCATGAGTTCATGCACCAATTATCCCATGATTCCTGGGGTGAATCCTCTGTTAGGATAAAACACTGCCTGGAGTTCAGCTCTTTGCAATCTCAATCACAGCTAATCTGAGAAGCTGAGCAAGGAATTAATGGTCACTGAAGTTTGATGCTGACCAGAGAGATGGCAATGCCTGCTTTTTGCAACGCTCTCAGCAATGACCAACACAAGGTTTTCTCTCTCTGCCTGAGGAGCTCTCTCATACGCTCCCAAAGCAGCACCAATGAACCCTCCCTTATGAGTGTGAATCCAGACAGACCTCTTCATCTGAACATTCCATCCATAAAATGCCCTCATGTCCATGAATAAGGAGCGTATTGGCACCCAGGAGAAGACACAGGAAGATAAAGGACGGGTGAAATTGGGAGCTGGGACGGAGCAGGGAGAAAGTGGGAGCAGGGACGGAGCCCACATCTCCAAGGACACCAGTGCCTGGGGCACAGCTATGATTGGGCATATTCACTGGCAGGTGATAACAAGGTGCCCCCGCAGCACTAATCAACCTCTCACACTAAAGCTCAGGTGGGAAACGGTGGCCTTGCCTTGCCACAGGAACATTCACCCATGGAAGCTACGAGCTCGTACGTGGCGTAAACTCCCTTCTCCTGCAGCCCCATCCCCTGGGCCCTGGCGGCACACAGACTGTCACAGTCATTCTGCTGCAAGCACGGGGAGGCTGGGGCTGGGCACACTGTGAGGGACACCAGGACATGCTGATTTTCTGTTCCTTTGGTCCACTTTGATCTCACGATGGCCAAACACAGCTGAAACAACCATCAGCCCTGGTTTAACCAACTGAAGGCTGCTGCAAAGGAACACAGCGATGGATGCTCTCCTGCTGCAGTGCTCCACGGTGGCCAGGAACACACATCTCAAGGCAAAGTTCAAGTGCAGAGCACATTCACAAAGTTCAAGTGCAGAGCACACTCACCAAAGGAGACGTCACCAAAGTTGAGGGAAGGCACATCAAAACGAAAAGGTGATCTGACGACACAGCCCCTGTGAGGACAGAGACAGGCATTGGCTTGGTTAGAGACATGCAAAGGTTACAGCTTGCATTGCCACTCAGATCAACAAAGCCTCGTCTCAGAACCATGGTGGGTTTCAAATCAACCCATCACCCTGAACAAATGATGGCTCCGTGCCTCAGTTGCCCCATCTGTAATGGGATGGACACAGAGGTGCCCACACAGAAATGGACTCACTTCAACCAGCCTTCCCACCTGCAGGTTCCCTGCTTTCCTATTTCTTAGCTGGAACTGCTGTTTCCATGGAGTACATGAACATCTTCTCCTCAGGTGACCCACGCAATCCTCAGACACGCAGGATACGAGATGTGAATCCAGCAAAGCACCCAGACACCCCCTGACCACAACACGAGCACCAATATTCTACACAGCGGCCAGGTGAGTCATGGAGGAAAGCACCAGCTGGACACTGAGGCACCAGCTCACCTCCAAGAGCGTCTGAAACTGAACGTGGGTGTCCTGAACCCACTACACTTCTCACCCATCCTTAAATCCAGCAGCCAGACTCCAACTCTAAAACTCACCCCCCACCCACTGATACCACTCAGTGACAGCTCTGCCTCTTACTTACAATCCAAGGACCACAGTGCCCAGGGCCTGCTGGTTCTACTGACAGGACTGCCACTGGGTCTGCTCTGCACACGGACAGACCCCAGCACCCCGCCGGAGGGACCTGTGTTCACCCGGGACGTCCCCTTTCCCGTATCCCTTCCTAAACACCAAAGGAACAAGCACTCAGGCCCTGCTAGGGTTGGTTTCCAGTAAAGAATAATCGCCTCTGGCTTGGGCATCTTCCGATTGCACAGTCAAAAAGCACTCAGAAAAAATGACTGTCGGGAGTTTCAATCCAATGCCAATTCTTGATTCTTGGAGCAGAGTCAGTTCCTGAGGATAAGTCAGGTAGCAAATCCCTGCTGACGATGAAGTTCCCTCTCCGAGGACCTCATGCAATCAGACCTGAGCTCCCAAAGCCCAGCAGCTGACTTTGGAGGGAGAAAAGGCAGCAGACACGCTTTCCATCAGAGCACTTGCCAGGAGACGACAGAAAATTACCTCCCAAGCAAGCAGTACGGGGAATCACGCTGAGACACAGCCAGGGACGAGCCTTGCCAGGCAGGGGCGACACGGCTGCTGTTTGTGCTGAGGGCACTGCATCTCTGCACAAGGAACACCTGAACGACTGCCCAGAGGGCTCAGGCAAGGAGCCAGCCCAGAGCTCTGGGCACCACAGCCCATAACAGTACAGCCTGCACCAAAATGGGGGGAAAGGCAGTGGCTTTGGCGACAAGTCCTTAGACAACACCTTTTTTTCCCTCTGCTACACCACAAAAGGAGGCTGGTGGGAGATGATCACCCAGAGAAGGCTACAGATATGGCCACACAGCTCCTGTATCCCTCCTTACCTGACAGTCAAAGTCACAGGCTCAGGAGACCCATTCACTCTCACAGTGAATGTTTCTGTGAACCTCCCCAGGATGGCAGCACTGAAGGAGATCCTGATGACTTGGTACCCGTGCTGTGAAACGATGCCTTCCGTGGGGAGAAAGGTGAAGAAGGAGCCCAGAGCAGTAGATGGAGGCACCAAGCTGAAGGCAGCATCGATGGCTCCTGCGTTACACAGGATCACCTGCAGCAGCAAGAAAACAAAACACAAATACATAAGGAATCTCCCTTTCTACAGAAGGCCAATCTCTCTTTAATTGAACACCCAACATCTGCAAAAGGCAGAAGATGCTCTGTGCTGCTGCTTGGCACAAGCCAAAGGACAGACAAACAGGACAAGTTCTGCCTTTGTTTTCTGTCATGCAAAGCACTGATAACTCCACTTTACCCCACTGGCACTGAGCAGGCCACCTCGACCTGCAGTGCAGAGGAGCTGCTCAGCATCACCACGTCGATGCAGCCCAGTCCCTCCGAGTGCCCGAGGCAGCTGCAGCCTCGTCTGTGACTGACCCACAGCAGCTTCTGCTCCCTCCAGGGGAGCCTGGGCCTGCCAAGGGCACAGAGACATCCCTTATTTTTTGATCTTGCAGCTGCTGTTGGAAATATTCCTTTACTCCAACTCTGCAATGGTAACATGGAAAATGCTCTCTGCTCTCATGGGTTCCACACCTTAGTTACACTCAGGGATCCTACGCCGAGCTGAGGTTTACTTCCAGCCTCACTGCTCAGTACGGCGCTGACAGCATCACCTACTTTCTCACATTTTCTTAAGTAATGAAAATAATAAATTGATAGAGAGAATCCATGAAGTATCAGTATTAAAAATGCAGACTGCACAATGTTTTGGTGAGATAACAGCTTCATGTGTCCTTCCCTGCCACAGTCAATCTTTTGAAAGCCTCTGGCACCATGCATCATCTCATTTTCTACCTCTATCCATTGCTCCATCTTGTTTTGTTGCAGAAGACCTGACAGGATTGGGGGTGGGAGGGTGTGGATGATGGGGGTGGATGATTATAATTGTATATGAAGTTTACTTGCTCCTTTCCAGAAATTCTTTGCTCTCTTTGGAGCCAGATGAACCAAGGCTGAAGTGGCTTTTTGACCCACTGTTGCTTTCATGTGCCAAGGGGCTTTTTGCATGAAGCCTCCCGGCTGATCTCAAAGGGCTGTTGCCCTAAGGCAGGGATCAGTGCTCCCTGAACAACACAGGCACCTTTCAGATCCCATCAAAAAGCACCCAAATGCTCTGAACATCCCAGATTGGACAATTATGTCAATATTCCCTGCTCACAACTGCCTGCGTTGACAGAAATCCTGCAGGTCCAGGAGGCTCACAGCTGCCCGGGGAGCCATCAGGATCCACCCAACCCCTGAGAACCCCTGCTGCTCACCTCATAGCTGTGGGTTAATCTGACAAAAACATCCCCGATGTCCAGTTGGTCAGAACTGAAGTGGAGCTGGGGTTCCATGCCTTCCCCTTCGATGTGCAGGGGCAGTCTGGCTTCACAGCCTGGGGAGAGATTTCTGGGTCAGTATAGTAATTCCCTCTGTTACCCTGGATTTTCCAGGCCCCCTCCATGCTAGTCCCTGACTCCAGGCTGGAAGAGACAAGCTCCAGATGCTCCAGGAGAAGATACAGGACCATTTTCTTCCCTCAGTAATGTTTAACCGCTCAGGTGTTAACTGCAGGGCTGAGTATTTCTCTTTCACAGGTACCATAAAAGAAGCAGCATTGGCTGCTCACTCTCAAAAGATTTTTCCATCTTGCATTGTGTGGCTTAATTGTCATGAACAACTCCAGTCTAGACCACCAAAACTCTCAGGAAACAGCAAATATTTCCATGTGCCCAACTGTCGTCCATCATCCTGCTGAGTCCTGTCCCATGGCCACCCTCATCAAAACCTCAGTGGCAGCTCCTCCCCTTCTGCAGGAGCTCCTCAATCTCTGCTCAGGGAGCACCAATTGATTCTCTAGTTAAAGATGGTCATTTTCTTCTTTGCACCCAAGCACCCAGGAACCTCGGCCCTGGGACAGTTTCCACCCTGACAGTTGAGGGGATCAGCTCTATTTTGTACGGGACGGGGCTATGCACATCATTTAAAGGACCTTCTACAGCTCCTCTTCCAAGGTGCCAGCAGAAGAGTTCAGCTCACCCCAGCGCCCATCAGGGTCTCTCAAGAACACGCTCCTCTTGCCAAACACACATCATTTACCCAGCCCTGTTCCTGGTAAATCTCAGACCAGCTCAAGGCTTGCACACGAGTAGCTTTCCTGTTTCTCTGCAACAAAAAAGCTCTCCTGGCACAGCCCCTGGGGACCTCTGTCACAAAAAGAGGGACACCCCCATCGCCAGCACAACACTCTCAGAGCCAGGAGCACAGCACTGAGCCAGGAATCTCCTGGGAGCAAATTTTTAAGGCAATCCTTTCCTTCCACAGCTCCAACAACTGCAGCTGGTGGGCAGGAAGAGTTGGATAACACAAGCCCTGTGCAATCACCGCAGGGGGCACTTGCCCAGTAAACCCCGTGCAGTCACTGCACTGATAAAGAGCTGCTTCATCACTTTTGTATCCGTCAGCTCGGAGCAGTAAGGGAAGACACGAAGAGCTGGGAAAGTGATTTCTCCAGCCTCCAGAACAGGAGCCGGGCTGCTGCAGGACCATGGGCCTTGCACCTCTTCCTCTTAGATGGAGGAAACTACAGTGCTCCCTGGATGGAAGTCTGACAGTGACCATCCACTCTGGAAAGCCAACTATAGCAGCACCGTGCAGAGACACAGAGGAAGGACAAGGGAACCCTATCTGCAAGCATTCCTGCCCTTTGCTGGCAGAGCAAAGCCATCACCTCTGTAGGGGCAAAGGTGGTGTAAGCTGGGTGGGCTGATGGCAACTGCTCCCAGAAAAAGACTTGAGAGAATTTCTGAAAGACAGCATGAGCACAAAGCTTCTCTGGCACACTGCTCAGGCTCTGATTTCCTGGGAGGGAGCTCTCCCTGCTGAGCACAGCCAGCCCTGGACAACGCTACCCATGTGTGCCATGGACTCGAGCTACAGGTGACAATTCCCACATGTGCTGGCCAGAGGAGGTCCTTTCACAGACACCCAGCGCTCAGCAGGGCTCAGCCACCTAAGATCCAGCAATCCAGTAGCATCTGGGGAGTGGGAGGTGATCTGGGCTCCGGGAGCACAGTGGCAACTCAGCTCCCACCACCTCAGGAGTCTGACGAAGACGAAGCATCCACAAAACAAGTAAATCAGTCACTAGGAAAGTGCAACCATGGGACTTTGAGGATCCAGAATCCTGTTCTTGGCAGACCCAAAGGAAATCCCTGTGTCTCCAGGCTGTGCCACCCTTCCTAAGGAGGAACAGGAGGCCTCCCCACTGTGATTCATGACCAGATCATGGTAAAGCTGCAGTAAAACCGCCGAGTTAGTTCCCCTCCTCACCCAAACAGCAACACTGGACAAACCTGTGACAAGCAGTGTGCGCGCTCCTGAAGCGCTTGGAACTCTGTCTGTTCCCACTCCTCAGGGGATGCAGGGACACACTCTCAGCACGTCCACAGCCAGAGAGATGGGGAACACAACTGACCTCGTTCCCGAGGCAACGGGGCCCCTAAGCCTGCCCGATGGCCACACAGCGTTGTGACATGATGAGAGGGAGGCGGGGCTTCAGAACCTTCTCAGGTCCCACAGAGAAGAGGTGCCAGCTTGTAGACCCCAAAAGTGACAGGAAAAAGAGGGGGGTAAAAAACAGAGCAGAAGTGATAGCCACAGGGAAACCAATACACTTGTAATCAAGAAACCTTATGTCCCAGGAGATATCATTGCTCAAGGGAATCTGGACATTAATTACTGTTTGATACCTTTAAAAAAGCTTCTCCAGGGATTGAAGAAATTGGTGTTTATTAACAAACCCCTAGAGCTTGATATCCCAGCACGTCCATCCAGCAGGGAGACTGGGTGTGTATCTAGTCCTGGGATTCAGAACCATTAAATCCTAGGTGCAGAAGACCACACCAGGTACTTTTAGCTACACAGCTGTCAAGGCAGCTCAAAAAGGACCTTGGATTCATTCTTCACAGATTAAGAAAGTTCCAACTGCTCACCACCTGGGTACCAAGCTGGGACCCAAGCCTGAGTGGAAAATCCAACAGGACCCAGGGAACCCACTAAAGATAAAGATTCAAAGAACTCCATCACAATGAATGTTGGGGTTCTGTTTCTAATGACTATCATTACAATAATAACTGGGAGAAAAGGGGTGGATTGGACCGGCAACAGCATATTGGAATTGATGAGGCTTTGGTGAACAAAATAGACTCTCCAGCGTGACAGCTTGCCCACCTGTGCCCCCAGGGCCGGTGCCAGGCCTCGCCCCCACCGCCTCCTCCCCACCCCAGAGCCCCACCTGCTCTCCCCACAGCGGGTTCACACTGCCCAACTCCAGCAGCTCTTGCCCTGCGGGGAGCGCTGGATGCCGACACCTCCTGTTCCTGGCCTGGAGCAGCTTCTCCCTTGTCCTCCTGCTCCCTGGGCTCCACAGGCCCTGCACTTGGCCTTCAACCAATTCACTCAGGTGCTCTGAGCTTCTGTTCCCTCACAGTTTGTTCCCTGTAGCACTGACAAAGTGCTGCTGGTATTCTTAACACAGGCAAGGCAACACTCCTCCCACTAGACCAGGCTGCTCAAAGCCCCATCCAACCTGGCCTTGAACACCTCCAGGGATGGGGAAGACACAACTTTTCTGGACCACCTGTGCCAGGGCCTTACCACCCTCATCATGAAGAATTTCTTCCTAATGTCTAATCTAAATCTTCCCCCTTCCGCTTTAAGGTGATTCCCCTCCATCCTGTCACTACAGGCCCTTGTAAAAAGCCCCTCCCCATTATTCCTGTAGCCCCTTCAGGTACTGGAAGGCCACTATGAAATCCCCCCAGAGCCTTCTCTTCTCCAGGCTGAACAAGCCCAACTCTCTCAGCCTGTCCTCACAGCAGAGGTGCTCTAGCACTCTGAGCATCTTTGTAGCCCTCCGATGGACACGCTCCAACACTTCTGTGGCCTTCTAAGATTGTGGATTCCAGAACTGGACGCATTGCCCCAGGTGGGGTCTCAGAAGAGTGGAAGAGAGGGGCAGATTCCCTTGCCTTGCCCTGCTGGCCACACTGCTTTCGATGCAGCCCAGGACACCGTTGGCCTTCTGGGATGCGAGGCGCACGTTGCCGGCTCGTGTTGAGCTTCTCATCAATCAGCACCCCAAGTCCTTCTCCGCACGGCTGCTCCCAATCGCATCATCCCCCATCCTGTACTGATGCTGTTGGAAAAGTGTGATAAGAAGACCTTGCACACCAGAGTTAACTAAGAAAAACAGAAGACGCTGGCGCCAAAGTAATAATAATTAGCCGATGAAGTAATCCATATCTGCATATGTATTAGCTGTAACCTGTTGAATATACATTAGGTTATGTAACATGTAGAGAATAAAATGCGGTCGCGCTGTAACGGTTTCGGAACCAGTTTTGGGTGCGTACCCCTGGTTCCCGGGGCCTCGAAATAAAGCACCACATATAACCTCCCCCGGGGGGTTGTGTGTTCGTCTCTCCGCTAACAGCTTTGGCGACCCAGATGGGACCTCGCGGGCATCGCTGAGGCGCTCGCGTTTCCATCCTGCTCCAGCTGGCACCGGGTGATTCTCGGGGAGCCACCGATCGCGACCGACCTCCGCTGCCCCCGACGGACCAGAGGTATTGGTGAGACACGGTGCTTTATCTTTATTCGGGTAATGGTACCATTCTCTGGGGTCTGGTAAAAGCCTGCCTGTTAGACGTGGCGAAAGCTGCGCTTGGTTGGGCTCTGGAGCTCCAAGGGTGAAGCCCAGGCGCCGTCCGTCAGACAGGAGCGAAAGCCCTGCAGGTTCAGCATCAGTGGTCTGGTCTGGTCATTTATCTGGTCTGGTAACCAGATAATCTGTCTGGTAATTTTGGGAACGTCACGTGCGTTCTCTGTGTTCTATGTCTGTTATGTGTTATTTTGTCTAGTCTGGTATATGTTGTTTGTCTGGTATATATTGTTTTAATTTGTGTCAAGAAAGAATTAAGATGTCACCAATACCTAAATCATCTCTAATACCTAAATCATCTCCGTTAGGGTGTATTCTAAGTCACTGGAAGGAGGGGCAGTTTGGGCAGGACATGCAAAAAGGGAAATTAATTGAGTATTGTAATGTATGGTGGACACAATATAAATTAGGGGATCAGGTCCAATGGCCAGAAAATGGAACACTGGACTAGAATACAATCCAGCAACTCATGTCAGTCTGTCGCCGCGAGGGTAGATGGGATGAAGTGCCATATGTAGATTGGTTTTTTTATTTGATAAACAAAGATGAATGGAAAAAGGCGTGCGGGCTAATGGTTGTTGATACGAGCTCGGGTGAGCTATGTGGGGGGTGCTGAACAGAAAGAAAATGCACGAAGTGTATGGCTGTGGAGAATGCGGCACAGCACTCAGAGGATGATTGTGATTTATTAATATCTCCGGTAATTCCATCGGCCCCACCGGCTCCGAGGAGTGTGGGGGAGAGAGATGGGGAGGATGAAGGCCAGGATAATGTGAAATATGACTGTGAGGATACCCCATTTTCCCATAGAACACGGCAACGAGATGTCCGGGGGGGGGGGGGGAACCGTCACCAGGCGTCCAGCGCTTTGTTGGCACCGCTGCGACAGGGGTCGGGGCAGAGGGACCGGTGTATGTTAAAATACCTTTCTCGCCAGGAGATTTAATGCTTTGGAAGCAATCGGCTGGGGTTCATCGGGAACACCCGAGTAAAGAGGCCCGGGTTGTAAAAATGATACGTGGGCGGGGAAGGGGATTAGGATCTTCACCTGGTGATTTAGGAGCCAGGTTTAGCAGGCTGGGCATAAATCAGTGTGCGTATTGTAAACAGGAGGGGCACTGGAAAAGCGAATGCCCACAAAGGAGACAGAGTCCAGCCGGAAATGCTGATATGGCAAGAATGATGGTTTTGGGAGAACACGAAAATCAGAGCTGACTAGAATCAGATGAGCCTCTAGTGAAAATAAGGCTTGGAGGAGAGGAAGTGGAATTCTTGATAGATACTGGTGCAACGTACTCAGTTTTAAATGATCTGTATGGAAAAATAGGGAATAGAACAACTACAGTAGTGGGAGCCACAGGGAAAGAGGAAATACGGCCATTTATGCGACCCCTGGAGTTACGATTTGGAGGGAAGGAATTGACACGTGAGTTTTTATATGTGCCAGACTGCCCAGTTTCTCTGTTGGGCTGAGATTTACTGTCTAAATTGAATGCTAAAATTACATTTGAAAATGGGGAATTAATAATGCAAGTCCCAGAATCGAGATCAGGACATATATTGGTACTAAAAGATAGTCCAAAGATTCCAATACCTAAGGAAGTGGAGGAGGCAGGAATCCCTACTGTTTGGGAAACTGATATTCCAGGAAAATCTAAATTGGCACAACTTGTGGTGGTAGAATTAAAGGAGGGAGCAAAACCAATAAGGGTAAAACAAGATCCAATAAAATTAGAAGCTCGATATGGGATAATGAAGATTATTGAAAAATTCTTAAAATTTGGGATACTGGAGGAATGTGAATCAAAATATAATGCCACGATTTTTCCAGTAAAGAAACCAAATGGAGAATACAGGATGGTACAGGATTTAAGAGCAATTAATAATATCACAAAAGATGTTCACCCAGTGGTAGCTAATCCATACACATTGTTAACATCTGTGAAGGAGAAATATAAATGGTTTACAGTAATTGATTTAAAAGATGCTTTCTTCTGCATTCCCCTTGACAAAGCTAGCAGGAAACTTTTTGCTTTCGAATGGGAAAACCCACATAATGGACGAAAAACACAGCTGACGTGGGCGAGGCTCCCGCAAGGATTTAAGAATAGTCTGATGCTCTTTGGAAATCAATTGGCAAAAGAACTGGAGTCCTGGACAACGCAAGGAGGAATTCAGGTACCCAGATCACAGTATCTCTTGTTGCAGTGTGTAGATGACATCTTCATGGTGACGGAACAGAAATCACTATGCATGCAAGTAACTATCGAGATTCTAAATCAATTAGGCATGAATGGATATAAAGTCTTGAGGGAGAAAGCTCAAATTGCTGTACAACTGTACCATACCTAGGTTGTGAGATCACACGGGGCAAAGGAGATTGGGGATGGATCGCATTAAAGCAATTTGTGCAATCCCAGAACCCCAAAACTTACACGAACTAAGAACATTTCTGGGAATGACAGGTTGGTGTAGGTTGTGGATACTGAACTATGGACTCATAGCTAAACCACTACATGAGGCACAGAAATCACCGACCTTTTTCTGGGAAGGACCCCAATGAAGAGCCTTTAAGGAACGGAAAGAGGCCTTGACCAAGGCACCAGCATTAGGCCTACCGGACTTAACTAAGGACTTTCATGGACTTGTCCATGAGAGACAACGACTGGCACTGGGGGTCTTAACACAGAGACTGGGAAGCTGGAAACGACCAGTGGGATATTTTTCCAAACAATTAGACCCTGTAAGTGCTGGTTGGCCATCATGCCTAAGAGCTATAGCAGCAACAGTGATTTTAATACAAGAAGCTAGGAAATTAACCTGGGGAAAACATATTGAGGTATACGTACCCCACATGGTGTTAACTGTCTTAGAACAAAAAGGGGGGCATTGGCTCTCCCCTGGCAGAATGATGATGTTCCAGGCCATACTCACTGAGCAAGATGATGTGAGCTTGAAAACAACTAATCTGTTAAATCCAGCAGCTTTTCTAGGTGCAACCACAGAAGATGGTCCTCTGGAACACGATTGTGTAGAGGTTATTGAGCACACCTATGCAACTCGGACGGACCTAAAAGATACTCCGCTTGACCAACCCGACCAGGAACTTTGTACTGATGGTAGCAGCTTTGTGGAAAATGGAACGCGATGTGTGGGTTATGCAGTAACCACACAAAATACAGTAATAGAACCCAAAGCCCTTCCAGCAGGGACTTCAGCCCAACGAGCAGAAATAATAGCTCTGACAAGAGCCTTAGAATTAAGTAAGGACAAACGAATAAATATATGGACCGATCCAAAATATGCATTTGGAGTGGTTCACATACATGGAGCCTTATGGAAGGAGCGTGGACTATTGTCATCACAAGGTACTAATATAAAATATCAAACAGAAGTTCTAAATTTAATAGCTGCTGTACAATTATCCAAGCAGGTGGCAATCATGCACTGTAAAGCACACCAAGGAGGGGACTCCAAAGTGGCTGAAGGGAACACGTTAGCAGATCGAACAGCTCGACGAGTTGCACGACAGGTACAGACTATGATGGCCTTAATACCGACAAAGGTAAGCCCCTTTCAAAATTATTTCACTCAGAAACCAAGGTAGTCAGAAGAAGACAAGAAACTAGCAGAGCTAGTGAAAGCTCAACTGAATCCAGAAGGATGGTATGTAACTACAACGGGACAGATAGGCGTGCCTCCTGCCATTATGAGAATGATTTTACAGACAGAGCACCAGAAATGTCATTGGGGAGCAGAAACATTGGTGACATATCTAAAACGTGGAATAATCTCAACACAGATGTTAACAATGGCAAAATCCATAAATTCAAAACGTGAAGTTTGTTTGAAAAATAATCCAGTAGTCAGGAAAAGGACAGAAATGGGGCATATCAAGGTAGGTATGGAGCCAGGTGATTATTGGCAAATCAATTTTGTAGAATTACCAAAAACTCAAGGGTACAGGTATTTGTTAGTCGGGGTTGACACCTTTTCTGGATGGCCTGAAGCCTTTCCCTGTCGCACCAACCAAGCCAAAGAAACTGTAAAATGGCTATTAAAGGAAATTATTCCTAGATTTGGGGTCCCTTTAGGTATATCATCAGGTAAGGGACCACACTTTGTGGCCACCATTGTTCAAGAAGTAAGTAAAATGTTAGGGATTCCTTGGAATCTCCACACACCGTGGAGGCCACAATCTAGTGGACAAGTAGAAAAGATGAACCAAACAATTAAAAGGCAAATTAGCAAAATATGTCAGGAAGCCAAAATTAAATGGCCACAAGCATTACCAATAGCGCTTTTGAGAATAAGAATTAAACCCAGGAGTGCGATGGGGGTGAGCCCCTATGAAGTCCTCTTTGGAAAACCATATGAATCTCTGCAACCAGATCTGAACATGCATGTTAAAGGAGATCAGGATGTATTTAATTATGTGTTGTCTCTCAGTAGAACATTAAAGCGACTGCGAAGTACTTTAATTTGGAACCGCCCGTTGTCACTAGAGAACCCAGTACATGACATTGAGCCAGGAGACCAAGTTTACATTTGAGACTGGAATGAGGAACCACTGAAAGAACGGTGGAATGGGCCATACCTGGTGCTGCTAATGACTTTCACTGCGGTAAAAGTAAAAGGGATAGACTCCTGGATTCATTATACCCGAGTAAAGAAGGTCTCTAAAGATTGGGATGTAGAAGTATTGGGACCAACAAGACTCAAATTGAAGAGCAAATAAGATGTTGTATTTTGTATACAGTACTTTGATTGTGATCTGGTCTTTAATGCCTATGACAGTTGTTGTGGGGGAAAATGCCACTCTGCAGGTTTAAAAATACGGCCCCAATAGAAGCAGGATTCATTCGAATTTGGCATAAGGTACCTGACAGAGAAGTACAAATCACTGAGGCTAGAACAAAACGAGCAATAGAGGACACCCAACTACCTCAGGTAATTCACATTTCCCAACAGGATCCAGAGGAGAATCTGATGCTAGGACTGATCAGAGATTTCGTCCAGATGCAGAATGTAAGTTCAATAACAGCATGCCTACCAATACCAAAATTGGCTGGAGAACCTATCAGTTGGGGAATAATAACCTTCCCCGAAATTGAAAAGAAAGAAAATAAGACGGTGTGTTGGCAGGAATTTAGAACTGTCCAAAGAAATGAACCGAAGACCATAAGGCGAATGTGGAAACGCCCGGGTAATAAAACCGATTGTTACAAGTTACCCGGAGCAGAATTCATAAAAGCACCATACAATATTTTGGGTGTTAGTTTCTATGAACCAGGATGGTGCTCTTATGATGAAATACAAACAGAAACTGTTCTTGACAAAGAACCTTACTGGCAATGCAGAGAAAAGAATAAGACAAAATCCGACCGGTGGGACACAATCTGGTCGATGAGTATAGTTCAGAGGTACCAATATGGTGGAGAAACATCCTGATGCTTTCGATGGTCAACCAAAAAACACAATTATGATCAAACTAAACATGTGCAATAGTGGAATTGTTCAAAAGTTTTAGATTGTGATACAGATTCAGAAACTATCACCTTGGTACCAGTGAGAGTAGCAATTGGCTGTGCACGTCACAACTTGAAAAGCATGGGGGAATATCAGCACATAAATTGTAAAACAATTACAATACAAAGCATGGGACATTTTGTGTGGGCAGCTAGTGATGGAACTTGGACCACCCATTTATCAATAGATGGACCCATCAAAGAAATCACCCTAGAATTACCAACACTTTGTCCAATTTGGAAAAGAGCACCCTTTAGGGGTAACTTAGAAACTTTACAGATTCGAGCAAGAAGAGACATAAATGATGACATTAAAGATATAGATGACATCTGGCAGGAACCCTCAACAGCACTAAAGGTAGGATGGTCATTAGAATCCTTCATTATTCAGTTAGCCGCATATCGTAATAGAGAAATGATTTATAATTGGATTGGACAGACTGAAAGATTGTCAAGAGTAACTACAAAGGGATTTAGAGATTTAAACTTGCAATTACAAGCAACAACAAAAATGACTTCGCAGAACAGAATGGCATTGGATATATTACTATTAAAAGAGCATGGTGTTTGTGGATATCTCAAAGATCGTGTTGATCACTGCTGTGTACATAAACCGAATGTTACTGCAGATATAGAATATGACATTTCTAACTTGGAAGAATTGAGAAGGAGGCTGAAAAGGAAGAGAAAGAGGTCAGTCATAACTGGGCTGGAGCCGTGTTCGATAGTTTAGGAATCCACCTTACCAGATGGATTCAATCTCTTGTTGAAACAGTGTGTACTCTTTTAATAGTATTCCTTGTGATTTACTTGATGTATTTATGTATCCGAAAAGAAATCACTCGTAGTAACTGGACTCATAAAATTATTGGAGCAGTCACACGAGAATACCCACAACGCCCAACACCCCCACTGACATACCAAGAAGCAACTGTGTAAGTGAAAATACTTGCAGAAAATGAAGTATTTTCAAAGAGGGGAAATGTTGGAAAAGTGTGAGATTTTATTAGTCTGATGAGATTTTATTAGTCTGATATTATTTAGGTAGAAATAGTGATTATAATAGTTTTAAGAATAGTGGGTTTAAATGTGTTTTATAGTGGTTTTAAATCCTGTTACTTTAAGAGTGTTAGTGATTATTAGAAGTAGCGGTTATTTAGTCTTTCTTCTCTCATGAGAACTCTGTGAAGTACCCAAAACTTATCCAAGCCAAGTCTGCACCTGCAGTAGAGATAAAGAGACTGGGCCTGCGGGTGAGATAAGAAGACCTTGCACACCGGAGTTAACTAAGAAAAACAGAAGATGCTGGCGCCAAAGTAATAATAATTAGCTGACGAAGTAATCTCTATATGCATATGTATTGGCTGTAACCTGTTGAATATACATTAGGCTATGTAACATGTAGAGAATAAAATGCGCTGTAAGGGTTTCAGAACCAGCTTTGGGTGCGAACCCCTGGTTCCTCGAAATAAAGCACCACAGAGAACCTCCCCCGGGGGGTTGTGTGTTCGTCTCTCCGCTAACAATGCCAGGGGTTGCCCCAACCCAGCTGTAGGACCTTGCACTTGGCCTTGCTGAACCTCATGAGGTTCACACAGACCCACTTCTGCAGCCTGTCCAGGTCCCTCTGGATGACATCCTGTCCTTCTGATGTGACCACTGCCCCACTCAGCCTGGTGTCATCAACAATGTGCTTTAACTTTACGTCAGCACTGAAGGTTGGGTTCTGGGCTTTCAAGGGACAGGAGTTTTGGGGCCAGGATGATGCTCGGGGCAGGTCAGCGTCCAAGGTAAGATGATGAGCAGCAGTGGCACCAGGAGCTGCGCCGTGCCACGCTGATGCCAACGGGACTGTGCCTGCCCAGGACCCAGAGCAGCTCCCACCACCCCAGCAGCATCACTGGGAATGCCCTCACCAAGGGGCTCAGCCCCTCCGGCCCCCAGCACTGGGCACGCCAAGGGGACGCCGCTCCCCCACGCACTGCTGGCTGCGTTGGCCCCGCGGTGTGGATGGGAGATGGGCAATAAAGAGAGAGGGAGTTTCCAGGCACTTTCCGGCCTGCCAGTGCCATTTTTTTTTCACTATTATCACAATTTTTTCACCTTCCTGTTCCTGCAGCTGCGCAAGGTGCAGCCAGTCAGCGGGAAGAGTCCCAGCTGGACTCAGAGCTGAGTGCAGTGGGAGCTCAGGAAATGCAGGATTGTCTCGAGGCTCTGCTGGGCTTTGCCCCCAGCCCTGTCCCTGCTGCAGGGGACGCTGCTCATGGCCAAGACAAAGGCGTTGCAGACTTTGCTGCCATGGGTGTCCACCCCCTCATCAGTCCCCAGCCCTGCCCTTGACCCCGGGGCTCCCTGCTCCCTCCCCCTAACGAACAGGGCTGGAGCAGTTGGGAAGAAACAGCTTTAAATGGGAAAAACAAGAGAAAAGGAAACATCAAAGACACTTGACCCCCCCCCAAAGCTACTCGTCCCTCCTCCGCCCCTCAAAACACACCTCCCCTCAAACCTCCCCCAAAACACACCACCCCCTTCCCCACCGTCATCTCCATCCCATCCCATCCCTGCGATGGCTCTAATCCCACCAGGCCTCCTCTGCGCTACCTTTCAAAGCCCTGCGCTGGCTCCATGGTATTGGCGAGGCTCTCCTCCCATTCTTCTGCCCCCTCTTCTCTGCCCCAGCTGGCTGGGATGCTGCCAGCTCCATCCCTGCATCCCCCAGGACCCCTCGGGCAGCACAAAGGAGGGGAAGTCACGGTGGGGGCAGTTGTGCTGGTGACCCCCACTCTGTCCAGGGAGCCATCCAAGTGCCGCAGGGTCTCATCACAAGGCAGGTCCCCGAGCAGGGCAAGGGTTCTGCAGGGTCCCCAGGGGCTCGGTCCGTGCTGGGGACACCCCTGCCCGGGCTGATGAGAGTGCCCGCGGCTGCTCCCGTGCTGGCTGTGGCTGTGCTGGAGCCGCTGCTCCGGCCAGAGCGCCCCTCGCTGCGCTGGGTGCTGGCAATGGGCGATGGCAGCACTGGGGGCGCTGGGCTCTCCCCTCCACTGGTCCTTGTGCATGGGGCCGCTGTCACGATGCTCCAGGCTGTCCCCCACCGCATCCTGGGCGCGTTCGAGGAGCCCCAGGTACTCCTGGAGAGGTTCCTCCCTGGGCAGGCCAAGGACATCTGCAGGGTCCCAGAGGGCGGGGCAGTGGGGGGCAGCAGAGGGGCTGAGGGAGCCGTGCTGGGTCAGCGGGACCCTCCAGGGGCACCCACCGAGCCGGCCCCCATTGCCAACGTCCCCGCGGAGCTGCCCCCGCGCACCGCGCTCCTCACGGACCCCCCTCGGCGGCCATTGCGATCCCACCCCGCCCCCCCGCGCCAATCGCAATGGGAGGGGGCGGAAATGGCGCCGAGCGCAGGGGCTGACGGGAGTTGTACTTCCTCCCTGCGCAGTCAGCGCGGGCGACTGGGTTTTACATCACTTCCGGGAGACGGGAGCGGGGATCGCGCAGAGCATCACGGGAATTGTAGTTCTGCCGCCCGACTCCGGCCGTGCTGCGGGACGAGACCCCGGGGAGATAAAAACTACCAAAATGGCGGCGGGGAGGGGGCGCGGGAGCTCCGCGCGGGGCCGGGGCCGTGTTGGAAAGGCGCCGGGGCCGGGGCCGGGGCCAGGCTGCAAGGCGGGGGGGGGGGGGGCAGCGCGGGGGTCCCGGGAGTGAGCGGGCTGGGGGGGCAGCGCGGGGTCCCGGGAGCGGGATCAGACCGCTCCAGACTCGTTCTGTCTCGCAGTCTATTTTATACACACGAATGTAGCGCTGACACAATGTTTTATACCTGTTCAGCTGGTGCGCTCCATGTTTAACAGGTTTTCATTCCCATTTTCATTCCGGCGGTGAATTTCCAGCTGTTGGCAGCACATCTCGAGCACCCTTTGTGTCACCATCCTGGAAAGGAGCTGAGAAAGGGTGCACTGATGCTTTCCCCCCTCTCTGTGAGCAGATGTGCCAGGAGGCTGGCTCCTGCTTCCCTCACCCCTAGGGCATTCTAAAAGGCCAGTGCAAAGACCCACATCCAAATGTCTTGGAAAGCCTGTTTTGAATCCAGTGAATCCAAGGAAATAGCCCAACAGCCTGGGATACTCTTAAGCAGGTGTTTAATTTCGGCACCGGAGGAGCCCTGGGGATATTCCTCCAGGAGTGCCTCCGAAGAACACGTGTAGGTCTCCTTATTATATTTACTCAACACCCACCTATTCGCCACAGTTCCCCAAAGTTGTTCAATTGCTCCCCTCCTATTTCTGGAACTCATTATATATTGTCTTTGTATGATTTACAATAAAACAGTACACCCCCCACACCCCCCCCTTATTGTCCATTTAAGCCAAATCTGGCTATTCCTGGTGATCCTTTGTTTTTTTCGCAGGTGATTTCCTTATCTGATCGATGATTTCCTTATCTCTAGCAGATAGCAGTGGAGTACAGGATCCTTGATGTTATTCTTAACTAAGTGAAGATGACAAGACCCTTGTCTCAATCCCCCCTTTTTCTTATAAATTGGAATTCATTGAAAAGGTCCAATACTCACCAAGACTTTCGTCATCGGGGAGGAATGAATGTTTAATGGGACTCTGCCAATAGTACATGGACCTCCCATGCTATTGGCAGGAATATCTGTAAGCTTTCTTTGAGGTGTATCTGCTGTAGTTTTGCATCTCCAAATTTGCTCAATGGATTTGCCATTGCTCGGTGCAAGTCATCTATGACCTTATTAGCTCTTAAATCCCCAACTAATCTATAACTCTTTCCACTTCCTAACTGACAATATCGGGGTGTTCTATTCAGATTCACGTTCTATCAACAGTCCATACGCCAGTAACCTGTCTACCATTTCTTAATTCCCTTTTCGATCCTTGTTTTAAGGTTAAACTCAAAACCTCAACTAAATATTCTTTCTGCACCTAGCTGCTCTAACAAATCCCTTCCTAGCAGAGCCTGGGATATTTTTGGTAGCTATAAAATCAGTTTCATTCCTGCCTTGCTTCCTAATCTATATTCAATAGGTCTCAAAAAGGGCTTCTTCTCAGTGTGGCCAGTTGCACCTCTACCATTCATAAAATTACAACTCTCACATACCAGTTGTTCATTCAAAACCAAATGAAAGAAAGCTGCCACTGTTGCCAGTGCTCTAGTCCTCTCTAATCTTTTACTAAATACTCTCTAATCCTCTTCAATCAGTTTTTCTAAGACTCTTAATAGATAAGGTCCTTGGTGTCTCTTTAATAGCTGGTATTTTGCACTGCCTTTTGGATCCCTTTCGGGGGCAGCTACAGAGAGATAATGATCTACATCCCCTGGGAAGGGTCTGGCAGCGATAAGTGCCTGTAATTGAGTGTGAGCTGCTTTCTGAGCTGCTTTCACTACTCTCTGTCTCTCAGTTGCAGTTCGGGCCCCACCTCTTCACTACCTCCCTCCTCACATCGAAATCTCCCATTGAAAAGGCACCTTAATTCGATTCAATTCCAGATTACAGAAGCTACAACTTCTTTCAAATTTTCCATGGGGTCTTCATGTCCTCATAATTCATCACTTATTAAGTCTACACAATTCTTCTTCCATAACACACTTCTTTCTTCTGTTTGCACTTCAATCCATCTCACTTGGCCTCCGACCGACGCCATTCCAGGAAAGTCCCTCACTATTCCATTAATTACTGATGCCTGGCTCGTACTGGCACAGCACCTTTTTGTTATTTTTTCACCTTCTGTCTAACTTGTTCTTCTATTTGATCATCAGGACTGGGTTTGAAGCCTGCCCTGGAAGGATTTCTCCAGGGGACAGCGTGCGGTTCCCAGGAGTGGGAGGGGAAAGTGCAGGGGTCCCGGGAGCGGGCTGGGGGTGCGATGGGACGATAGGGAACGGCTGCAAATTGTGCCAGGGCAGGTTTAGTCTGGACATTAGGAAGAATTTCTTCACAGAGAGCGAGGGCTTGGAACAGGTTGTCCAGGGAGGTGGTGGAGTCTCCATCCCTGGAAGTGTTTAGAAGACAGGTAGATGAGTTTCTTAGGGATGTGGTTTAGTAGGGAGACAGGCACGGTTGGACTCAATGATCTCAGAGGTCTCTTCCAACCTTATGATTCTGTGATTTAACTTGGCAGTTGGAGACCTTTGGTAACACTACAGCACGAGGATTGGAACAACTAAAGCAGGTCCCCTCACATATGAAATTGTCTTTCAGGTTTGGGGTTTTGTAACGTGGGTTGGAGCCCTCTGGAGATTTCCAGATGTAATTTGTGTGGTTCATTTTAAACCCTTGCGGACAGAGTGGGTGATGGGAGGAATTCCTGTGGTGGTTGGGTGTTTTTATTGTAATTGTTTTGTTTTTTGTTATCATTTGGTGGTGGTTTAGCTGTAAATTTTGTGTAGGACCTGTGCCGTGTGTTTCTAATGGGTAGTGGAGGCTCTAAGATCACTGCTGTTGAAGTTGTGTAAAAGTCACGTTGGGGTGTATTTTGAAGAAGTGGCATGAGCAGTGAAATGTACCTATTTGTACGTGATGTCAGTAAGGGAAGAATTATTTTTAAGGTGTGACAGGAAGAAAACAGGTGTGATTTTAGGTTCCTTTTGTAGCTTCCCAGTCTTCAGCTACTGGAAATCTTTCCCTCTCTTTCCCTCTTCCAAATACGAAAGGCAACGTGCTGTGCTGTTCTAGAGCTCCAGTGTTGCTCTAGAATATTGCAGGATCGCTGCCATCCCCTTTGCTGCGCTCTCTGGGGCAGGGTTTGTGATTGGGCTCTGTGAAGATAACATTTCCAGCTCTCTTCTGCAGGTGTTGTGCTCAAGGGTTGCTCTCTTTTGGAGGAATGCCAGTCCCTCAGTTCCCCTTGATTTTAGTTTGTCCCTTCTGCCTCGCTTAAAGCTTCCAGTGCTGAGATGAGCCCTCTGTTTCAGTCTTCACATAAATGGTTGAACAGTTTTCTGTTTAATGGACAGTGTGTTCTTCTATAATTTAATCATATGGTTTGGTGATCAAACGGCAATGTAGAAGTACCGATATGGGTATTATAAAGCTCTGGTGCATCACTGTTCTGTCCTGTTTCTGCTTGGCAGAGAAGGCCACTGGTTTGTGTTTTGAGTACCTGTGAAACCTGGGAACCCGTTTCAGCCCCAAGTAAACGAACAAGAGTTCAGACGAGCTCTTATGAAAACAATGTGGATAAAATAAATCAGACAGATTCTGTTTAGACAGAAATCAACACTGGTTGGTGATGTTACAGTACACTGCAGAGTAATTATATATTTTAGAATGTGTCTGCTTGAAGCTCTTTTCCAGAACCCAGAATTCTTTGCAAAGCTGCCCATATGACAGAGATCAGGAGTCTTGCTGAATGGGGCACCTGGGAGAGGGAAAACACTGTCAGCAGGAGTAGTTGCTTGATGGAGTGGAATGGATTTCATTGGTGTCAAGGTAAGAAGATTTCAAAGATGAATTGTTTCATTTCATTAACTGCATGAAATAGCTGAATATAATATCTGTGAGTATGTGCTGGTGAGGGCAAAATAGCAAAGTAAGAAACTCAGATTGAAAACGTGGTGTGTCTCTGGATATCCCACCGTCCGACTCCTGGAACCCCACAGTTTTATTACTGAGATATTTTGATGTTATTATACATTATGCAGAATGGACACATATAATTTGATGTTCTTAGTTTCAGATGTTTTTGAAAAGATCCTGGATTTTGGTTCCACTGGACAGTGAAGTTGAGCAATGCATTTTAAACATATTTTTAGAACACAGTGTAAGCCGTTGCCTTGTGATACTGCAACATGTGTTCTGTTACAGTAGAAGAAATTGAAATTATTATTCTACAATAAGTTGGAATTCTCTAGGGGAGGCATGGTATCAGATCACAAAAGCAGCTGGAATAATTAGTTGTGCCAAACCAGGTGTTCAGCTTTTGGCATGTTCACCTTGGCCGTCATGTAAGAACTGAGCTTTTGGGCTCGGATCAGGGTGCACTCTTGGAGCTGAACTCCCAGTCCTCTCCCCTTGCAGTGATTGGTTCCCATCACAGAGCTGTCCTGGCAAACACGGGCTGAATTCCTTTCAGGTGATCCCAGTGGTCAGCCGAGTGTGCTTCAGCCCATGGTGAGCACTCAGGGCACAGGATCATCCCAGACTTGATCCTGAGGTTTTGTTTTTAGAGATGTGCCCTTTCTGCCCCTCGGTGCTCACTGATGTAAACATCTCCTACACGGCCTTTGCTTCTCGTGTAGTTCACAGTGCAGGCAGTCTCTGTGCCAGCTGTGCATAAGCCAAGGCTTCATCAGCAGGGACTGGATTTTAGAGCTTTCATGTGTATTAACACAACAGCTGAGTCCTTCAGAAATTATTAAGTGAGTACAAGGAATGTCATAACAATGAAGAGGGATTCCATTGCAATCCAGATCTTCAGAGCCTCTCAGTTTCTGCATGTAACAGATTTTCTTTTCTTTTCTTCTTTTCTTTTCTTCTTTTCTTTTCTTTTCTTTTCTTTTCTTTTCTTTTCTTTTCTTTTCTTTTCTTTTCTTTTCTTTTCTTTTCTTTTCTTTTCTTTTCTTTTCTTTTCTTTTCTTTTCTTTTCTTTTCTTTTCTTTTCTTTTCTTTTCTTTTCTTTTCTTTTCTTTTCTTTTCTTTTCTTTTCTTTTTTTTCTTTTCTTTTTTTTCTTTTCTTTTCCTAAAGGTAACTGTTCTCTGAAGCAAAAAGCAATTACCTGTAGTATTTCTAAGCAGTTTTACCTGTGATGTGAACTTAACCAGAATTTAAGTACTGCCTCTTTTTCCCTTTCAGAGCTCTGGCAGACACACCTTGTATGGTTTTCTTTGATTCTGTTGCTCCTCACCGAGGTCATGACAACACAGGAGTCACAGATGGAGTGTTTCATCAGGTGTTGACTTGGTTAGATGGTGTGGAAGGCTCCCGAGGTAATAATTGAACCCTGTGTTCCCATTTATGCAGTGAGGACACTGGTTTTCCCATGGGTAACATTTGGTTGCCCAAGAGTGGCATTAGGATATCCAGAGGTTGCAGAAGGATGCCAAGGGTCCATCCTGGGCTGCCCAACGAGGGCACCAGGGATTGCCCAGGGGTGGGATCAGGTTTCCCAGTGAAAGCACTGAGGTGCCCAGATGCTGCACTGAGTTGCCCACCAAGGGTGGCCCTAGTTTGCCCACTGAGGTCTTCAGGTTCCAAGGTTTTTCCTCCCTTTCTTGTGTGTGTGTCTGTCAGTAGCTGAAAGGGAAGAGTTTGTTTGCAGGGGTGGGAGCCCAGGAAGCATCTCCTGCCCTCAGAATGCTGTTTCTCAGGTATCAATAAGTGGCACAGAGCTAGGGAAAGTGCAGTCGTTAATCCCTCGCAGGGACAAAAGGGCTGAGGGGACTGGTTTGTGGGAACCAGCAGACAGCGTGGGGTTTTGATGGACCTGAGCACAGACGTTTTACCCTTGGTTCTGCCAAACTGCTGTGGAGGGTGGTGATTGCCGCGGGCTGCGAGCACGTGGAGTGAAAGAGGGTTCCCAGCGGTGCAGAGCTGCAGCGGCACAGCAGAGCCTGTCTGTCTCTGGACACCTCCTGTTCTGCACCTCTTAAGCTTTCCAGGAGGGCACCGTGACTCCTTGGCCCTGCCCTGTGTGGAGAGGGGCATTCTTTGCTACAGAGGTGACTAAAATGAACAAAATTCTCTTTCCGGAGGGGAATCCAGGGATCTTGTTGTAGCTGCTCGCTGGCACCTAAAGCAGCTGCCCTGGGCATTCCTTTCCCCTGCTGTCATCTCTGTGCCCACCTGTAATTTCTCTGCTTACATTCCTTGGGATGGGGATTGTCCCTGTGGGGAACCCTGCCCCTGCAGGGAACCTTGTCCCTGCGGGCAGCAGTGATGGTGTGTCCCCAACAGGTCGCTCAGGAGTGCTTCCTTCACCACGACAGGAGGATGGGCATCGACCTCGTCCACGACGACATGGAGAAACAGCTCCTCACAGTAAGCTGGGCAACTGGGATCATGTCCTACAGCTGTTTTAGCCTAAACTGCTTTCAAGGGGTTTTGCAGCCTTGTTCCCTGACTGGCTCCTTAGCAGAGCTGGGGAGGTGCAAAACTGACAGTATCACAGTATCATGAGTTTGGAAAGGACCTCCGAGATCATCAAGTCCAACCTTAACCCAACACTAACACCAACACCAATCCATCATCTAAACCATGGCACTCAGTGCCTCATCCAGTCTCCCCTTAAACACCTCCAGGGTCAGCGACTCCACCCCCTCCCTGGGCAGCCCATTCCAATGGCCAATCACCCTTTCAGTGAAGAACTTTTTTCCTCACATCAAGTCTAAACTTTCCCTGACCAAGCTTGAGTCCCTGCCCTCTAGTTCTGTCCCTGGTCACCTGAGAGAAGAGACCAACCCCTGCCCGACTACAACCTCTTTTTAAGTAGTTGTAGAGAGCAATGAGGTCTTCCCTGAGCCTCCTCTTCTTCAGACTAAACAGCCCCAACTCCCTCAGTCTCTCCTCGTAGGGCTTGTGCTCCAGCCCCTTCACCATCTTCGTTGCCCTCCTCTGGACACACTCCAGCATCCTGACATCTTTCCCAAACCGGGGGGCCCAGAACTGGACACAATATTCAAGGTGAGGCCTGACCAGTGCCGAGTACACGTGGACGATAACTCCTCTGGTCCTGCTCACCACACTATTCCTGATGCAGACCAGGATGCCATTGGCCTTCTTGGCCACCTGGACACACTGCTGGCTCATGTTGAGCTTCCTGTCCACCAGCACTCCCAGGTCCTTTTCTGCCTGACTCCTCTCCAGCCACTCTGTCCCCAGTCTGTAGCTCTGCATGGGATTGTTGTGTCCAAAATGAAGTACCCGACATTTGGACTTATTAAACATCATCCCATTAGAATCAGCCCAGCTCTCCAATCTGTCCAGGTCCCTCTGTAGGGCCATCCTACCTGCTAACCCTTCCTCCCAGCTTGGTATCATCTTCAAACTTGCTGATGATGGACTCAATCCCCTCATCCAGATCATCAATAAAGATATTAAACAGGACTGGACCCAATACCGATCCCTGGGGGACACCACTAGTGACCGGCCGCCAACTGGATGAGACACCATTCACCACCACTCTCTGGGCTCGGCCATCCAGCCAATTCCTAACCCAGCACAGAGTGCTCCTGTCTAAGCCATGGGCTGCCAGCTTCCCTAGGAGTCTACTGTGGGAGACAGTGTCAAAGGCCTTGCTGAAGTCCAGGTATACCACATCCACAGCCTTCCTCTCATCCACCAGGCGAGTCACATGGTCGTAAAAGGAGATCAGGTTGGTCAGGCAGGACCTACCCCTCCTAAATCCATGCTGGCTGGGCCTGATCTCTTGGCTGTTCTGCAGGTGCCGCATGATTTCACCCAGGATTATCTTCTCCATGATTTTACCTGGGACCGAGGTCAGGCTGACAGGTCTGTAATTACCTGGATCATCCTTACGGCCCTTCTTATGGATGGGCGTCACATTGGCCAACTTCCAGTCTTCCGGGACCTCTCCAGTGAGCCAGAACTGCTGAAAGATGATGGAGAGAGGCTTAGCAAGCTCATCCACCAGCTCTCTCAGCACCCTAGGATGGATCCCATCTGGCCCCATAGACTTATGAGGGTCCAAGCGACTCAGCAGGTCTCTAACTTCCTCCTCATGGATTGCAGGAGGGCCATATTTCACCCTGCCCCCATCAACCACTTCAGAGGGCCAACTGTCAAGCGAGCTGACATCCTTGTTGTTAAAAACTGAGGCAAAGAAGGCATTAAGTACCTCAGCCTTCTCTGCATCTCTGGTTACTGTATTTCCCTCATCATCCAACAAGGAGTGGAGGTCGAGGTCCTGAAAGTGCCGACTCCTGCTGGGCCAGAGGACGGTGCTTCCCAATGCAGCAGCCCTGCCCGTGCGGTGAGGGTGAGAGTGGCCCTGACAGAGGAAGGGACAACTGAAAACCAGCTGCATGTTTGTGCAGCACCTGGGACTCCTCTCTCCTTCTCTTTATGGCCATGAGGCCGGGGAAAGGTCTGGAGAACAAGTCTTATGAGGAGTGGTGGAGGAAATTGAGTCAGGAATTTGTCAGGTCCTACAAAAATAAGAAGATGAGTTTAAAGGTCATGAGGTTTCAGGAAAAGAACCAGCACTGGTGTTTCCATTGTGGCACTTTGGGTTTGAGGTGTTTGGGACACATTTGGGACACTGTGCCTGGTAACACCAGGTCAGGATCTGTCCCTGTCCATGCAGTGGAACTAACCAGTGCGTGACTCTGCTGTCAAGGTGGAACAAGAATTATCAGTTCCCCCCAGAAGTGAATGCAAAGGCCATGGTGGTGTCCACAGCACCCTTCTCTCCCCTCCTTCTCACTGCGTGCAGGCTGAGCCGCACACGTGAGCGCTGGGGCTGAGGGGCACTTTTTCCACTCCCTGCCTGTTTGCTTTGGGCAGAAAGACAAGCAGGCAAGTTCTTGCTGTGTGCGGGGTTGGGGAGCTCAGAGGGGATGAGTGTGTCCAGGATAATCATGTATGGTCACTGATGGGGTCACGTTTGCTTTTTCCCAGGAAGTCCATGTCATCCGGTCGTGCCAGGAGAGGATGAAGTAGTGCCTGGGTATGATGGATGCCCAGCTCGGTTACCCCATGCCATAGGGCTGATGTGCATTTGCAGTTGGGATGTGAACTCCCCACAGACCCCGACCTCCACCCACACCCCGCAGGGGTAAAACCCACACAGGCTCCACAGACAGCTGGTGGTGATGCTCATGGGAGGGTATTGCTGCCCAAGCAGGAGCTGCGGGGAAGTGGAATGAGGAGGGAGCTGTTCCACCCGTACATCCTGACTGATGGTTGTTGTTTGCCTGTTGAAGGGCCAACAGGGTGGCCCAGCATGAGCTGGAGAAGGACCTGGCTGACAAGCAGGTGGCCCACCGCATTGACGACAAGTGGCAGCAGCTGAGGAACACCTCTGAAGGCATCAACTACTGCCGAGGGGTGGAGCGGATTGACGCCACATGAGTGCGCGCCAGACAGCACGAGAGGAGCAAACTGTATAAAACCTGCTTTTATTTCCCTGTCTGGTAATAACTGTACACCTGTAGACAATGTGTCAAAGGATCAAGTGGCAGTCTTTGTAATTGAACAGTATGCACAACACGCTCAACGTTAGCTAATGCTGAAGGCAGATCAATAGAATTTTCCTGAAGTTACAAGTTACTGTGTGAAGCAGCATCCAATATTAAATAGATAAGAGAAAGACAGAACTGAAGCAAAGCCCAAACACTGTATTATGACCTGCTGATTATTTTCCACTAAGGTTCCATGTCTTGTTCATGATCTCTTCAGCCTCAGCTGCTTCTATGATTCCAACACTGAAAGCAGAGACACAGGAACAGGCTACAGAATAGGCAAGCACCTGAACCAAAATATTTAATTCTGTTAACCACTGCCTGATCAAATCCACAGTAGCAACGTGCAAATGAAACAAGGTGCCAGCATAATAAAAAAGCTACGGCATTTCCAGTTTATGCGTCCAGATGTTTATTCCCTCTCTGAAAGATTCTTCATTGATGCTAACATTAAATGATTACAAATAAAGCTTGGAAGCACTTCTGGTTTTGAGTAGGTCAAAATCCTGAGCTTCCACACAAATGCAGAAGGATTCACAAATGACACTGCTTTTCTGTTCTTCAGCAGAGAATAAGGAGATGAAGTCTGAACTTTCAACAAGGCAACTGTGCCAACTGTTTGATGTGCTTTGTACCAAATTTAGGGAACAGAACAACACATGGCTTCAAAGGAAGCAGAGAGCACCTACTTACTGTAGGTGTGCTTACATGTACTTACTGTACTTACATGATTGGCAACAATTTGACTATGAGCAAGTAATGCTTGGAGTGTATTTCTTGCTGCAGGAGGCCAAAATTACCTCTCAAGTACAGGATTATATGCCAGCCATTTAGAGCTTTGAAAGAGCCTCTTGTGCATCTCAAATACAGCAGCATTCATCCTAGGGCGCTGGAGAAATTTTACTCATGTAATTATCTCTACAGTTCCTTAGAGATTTTAATTGAAAAGTGCTGGGTTTTGCTTCTCATCCCAAATTATGTCATGATGTTAAACAGCTGCTGCCTTTCATCTCAGAAGTTGCTGTACTGAGCGCAGTTTAAGTTCAGTAAAGCACTTAGAGATCTCTGGGGAGAGAGAAGCGATTTTATAGCTGTAAGTAATTTTAATGCTTGAAACACAAACTGCAAAAGGCTAATCCCCAATACATATGTATTGCCAAAAACGTTAAACTCCATAAAAGAAGACCTTTAATAAAAAGTTTCAAAGCAGTATCAAGATGGGAAAGAGAATAACACTACCTATCTCTGTTAACGCCCTTAGAAAAAACAGAGGCTGCAAACAGAGGCTGCAGCAACACTGTTGTTGCAGCCTTACACACATCAGTTGCAAGGTTGCTTTGTCTGTGCAATTCACTGGCTAATTCTGATTCTTGTTACAATTATTATTCTATTAAAATTATCTTCAGAAGATATAAAACCATATATTGTGAAAGAAATAATAAATACCAAGCATTCTTCTACTGCAGATACAAAGCTTCAGTAAAAAGTCTACAGTTATTAAAGAGAGGCAACAAAGTAAAAGAAAGATTTAAAATTTGCAATAAAAGGTCATACCTCCTGGACCCATCTGCTTTGGTCCTCACTGCTGTTCAGGTATTGGCAGAGCTTCTGCAATGAAGCAGAAACATGTTTGGCTAATGTGACTCATAAACGAAAGAACAGGTCCTACTCCCAAAATACACCCAGTGCTTGAAGAGAAAAGAAAAATCATTAAGTATGCTTTGGCTGCTCTGAACTCTCTTTTAACCCCAACATGGGTTGCTGAGCAAAAAGACCTCTTGGCCTTGCCTGATAACTAGACCTGTGAATAATTACCACAGCCAATTTTACAAATAGCTTTTATTTCACATATAGGTGATGCTTTTTGGGAAAGACGGGATGAAAGAAGAGCATAAGAATATGTGTTTTTAAAATAATAAATCCTACACATACAGCCTCATTATTCCTTCTGCCCCTAAAGAACCAACAGCCTAATCAACAAGCACATCAATGAATATGAAGGAAGCATGGGTCCAAACTTCTACATCTGATTTATACTGATATCCCAAGCTCTGATATCTCAGATGTTCGTTATACTACAGCATGAACTCAGCTACTTTTCCCTTATGCCTTACATGTGCACATTGTAGGTTAACAATTATCTCGTCTGGTTATCAGAAGACTTAGCACAAATTAATCACAAGCATTAAAACTGTCAAACTGTTTATATGTCACCCAACGTTTCTCTGTGCTCATGTGTACTACTGATTTTTTATAAAGGGCTCTTATCTGACTTCATACTGCTTTTTTTTTTTGTAAAATGCAGGTTCATGCAATGGCTGTAAGTTTGTTCTTTGAGCTGTTACCCATAACTGGCCAGATCACTGTTCTCTGTCTTAGCATAATGAAATGAGAATGTTTTACAGTGGACAGCCATAGCAATTTATCCAACATTTACTCTACTCTTAGAAACCATTATGTGCAGTTAAGACATCAGGCAGTATAGTAACCTGAATTCATTTAAATGAAAGCCATAGGAATAGCTACAATTCCTTACACATTACTATAGTTGCATTATAATAGGGTACTTGCCTGCATTTTACACTCCTATCAAGACAGAAGCAGGGGATGCAGTGAAGCTTCTATACTACCAGGTCTGGGGGAGGAAAGAGATCCTCTGTACTACAACATACAATATCATCCTGGCCATGACTGTCATCCTACAGGAAAATATACATCCCAATCACAGTTCCATAACATGTGATTAGAAGACTAAGATGCATGCCTTATAAAATAGGGCCATATGTTCCAAGACCAAGTTACACTTGGCCTTCAAAAGAAACGTACTCAGGATTTCCTTCATAACCACAATTTTTGCACACAGTTTCAAACCACCTACACTAGAAACACTCAAACTTGGCAAATAACAATGCAAAATTGCACAGTACTTATACGATATAGCACTAACATTAAAGTTTATACCAAGCTGTACATAATCAGGTCAAACACAGTGGTGAACACAAATGCTTAATGGGTACTGAAGTCAGAGCCCTGAAGCACCAAGCAATTAAGGGGGCAAAGGAAAAAAACAAGCTAATACCAGATTCCCAGTTCACTTACTGCTTTGATTTTGTTACTGCTAATGGGAATTCTCTTCGGTTTTGGCATCGTTTACGTTAATACTATTTAGGAAATACAGAGCAGAAATCAGTCCAGGATAAATCTACAAAACCAGCATTACTATAGGCATCCTTCTCACCTGGAAAGTGTTTTCTCTTTATGCCCTATGAAGAAATGTATAGGGCAGAGCAACAATAGAAAATTGTGCCACTACCACAAAAAAAAAATCTCTTCTACAATACCATATCATTCTGGTTCTAACTATGAAACCCTCTAATCTAAACTTAGCTGGACTAAAACAACAAACACAAATTTTGTATTCATGTTGAAAGGGACTCTAACATTTTTTTCACTTAAATAGGCAAAAGGCATGCTTGTGCATACTTTGTTCCCAATGCACTCACAAACAAGGATAAATACAGGTATTTATACTGTCCATGGATACATAGTTCTTTCTGCCCATGTAGTGTCCTACTTCCTACTTCATGCCCCTGGCCACACTCATATCTGGCTGAATCCTGACAGCCTAAGAAACACTTCTCATCTGACAGAAGCAGAAGTAATTGAGGACATGGATTGAGATGTGCAGTGTGTGCTTGGTTTTAAACAACATTCTCAAGGTCAGGTCTGCCAACCCACTGTACAAACTGTGGTGTGTCTCAGTTTACTATGACATACATCGCATCGAAGCTTACATTTCTTTCATCAAGTCATCTTCACTGAGACAGCTCAGTTAGTCTCTATAAGTAAGTTTTGCTGCTTGCATAATCCCTCTGATCTAACATGATACAAACCAAATGTAGGTCTCCATTCCTTGCAGTTGCTAACCCTACAAAATTTCCCACTGTAGTGGTGAAAATACCTGTGAACCTGTGCCTATGGGAATCCTTACAGACAGGTACCCTGTAGTGTCTTCCTGCACATCCCCCCTACCCTGACCTTGGTCATCTTTCTGGTGTTTTTCTAGTGCTTACACAGCCTTTAAACTTGCATAATTAAAGGCTTTGGATTCTTGCCCTCCTTTGCCTCCTTATTTGGCATTACAAGTGATTAAGAGCAGACAGACACTTCCTTACCAGAGCCAGGCTGTAAATTGTTTGTACTGCACCTCTTCAGGATCATCTTTTCCATGTTTTAATTGCATTTCCAGCTCTGCCTGCCTCCCCTACAGAATTACAGAATGGACAATGGTCATAAAACACTTATTCAGAGAACACTTAGGTAACAGATGTAGCCTTTCACTTGAGGGTTACTTCATAAGTGAACACAAAAGCTTTTGATATGGGATCCCATTGTAATATGTGAAATATTAAGAATTAAATTTTTTTTTTAATCTGAGTGAGGAAAACAAGCTGCAGATGGCACAAAGGGCCACAGATATTGAGACATCTCTCCTAGTCCATGCAGAGCTACAAGTTCCCTTGGGTATCATAGAATCATTTGGTTGGAAAATACTTTTGAGATCACTGAGTCCAACCGTACCTGTTCAATACTAAACCAGATCCCTGGGCACCTCATCCACCCATCTTTTAAACACCTCCAGAGATGGTGACTCCGCCAGTTCCACGGGCAGCCTGTGCCAGGGCCTGACAACCCTTTTAGTGAAGGGGTACAACAGCAGAGATTAAGAATTAGAAGCCTGCTAGCTAGAACGGCTTTCCAATTACCATTGCCTTGGTTCAATACTTGAAGTAGAATTCCTCATTCTTTTCCTTCTATGACCTGTGGGCGCAGCAAAACAGGGTGCTCTGGCTGCCTGGATGATTAAACTAGCTTAATTACATTGTGCAGCAATAAAGTATAAAACGACCTTGGACAGACCTAAGAGGACAGCTGTGTTGTGAGAAAGGGAGTGTTTTGAAACTTTAATACCTCCTACCTGACCCTATATTCCAGGTCCAGGTGAGTAGAGCATGAAGCTACTGCAAAGAAAAGAGTCAAGAAACAATTCCAGATTTGAGACTTTGGCTTAGCAGCTCTGTGTGTGTGTGCTTTTTCTGAGTCATCACCACAAAGACCTCAGCCTCCCTGAGACTTCATACAATAGTTCTTTCTGTACCTTAAAGGAGATGATATGGATTCTGGCCTCTAACAACTGTTATCTAAATGTATTAGGCTGCTTTCTTTCATGCTCAGACTCCAGTCCCGAGATAATTACATCTCAACTTGTTTAAGTTGTTAATTTCCGCTCCTTAGTAGATTATTAAGTCTTATGTGAAAAACATAGGCATATAAGAAATGTTTTTTAGGTATTCAATGTTTGCAGTTTGAGTGTGCATGAGAATACAAGACAGTCAATCCTGGAAATCCACACGTCACTCAAAAGATGACTTTCCACAGAGATTAAAGAAGCAGACATAACACACTGACTACAGAGAAGGCTGCGTAAAAACTATACAAAAACCTATTGCAATTTCCACAAACACAAAAGCATTGGCTTAAGTTCTGTACTAAATTAAGACCTGCATGATCATCATGATGAAGCTGATTTTAATCTCAACATGCTGAATACACAAACTGGCAGGAGCACTTAAAACAAGTCCAGTAAAACAAGTCAAGCTTCTTGTAAAATCCCCAAGTGCAAGAGAGGCAAGACACCAACATGGCCGAGTCAAGACCTGATGGTCAAATTAAAGGGCAAGAAGGAAATGCACCGGTAACAGAAGCAGGGCAGTGTTAGGTCTATGGTTGGACTCAATGATCTTAAAGGTCTTTTCTAACATAAATGATTCTGTGATTTGGTGAAATCTTGGAAGGGGCAAGTAAAATAGAAAAACCAGCAGGGGGCAACAAAACAGGAAAGTAATTCAATGCAAGCAACAATGGGCCTCTCGGTAGCTACAATTTAAAATTACAATTTGAATAGCAGCTGCCTGCTTTATCCTGTGGCTGGCTCTGCTTAGAATCTGATATTTTGCTGATGGTCAAGATAAAACTTGTTTTGAAAATGTTAGAGAGGCATAAGTTTTGCTGCACAGCAAAATAAAAAACACTCAGAGTTTCTAGAATTTGCTCAGCAACCTAAGCTGCTCATGCCAAAAACAGCTGACGTGGCCAGGAAACACAAACAAATAAGCCCTTCTAGTGGCACAAACAGAGCATTCTAGAAGGCAGCTATTAGTTAGAAGACCATTTCCCCGTCAAAAAACCAAATGACTGCTCTAGAGAGCAGGTTAGCTAACCTTATGAAAGAGAGGTCTTAAGATATTTCCTAAACATTAGGTAGGGTGGAAAAATCAAAAGACAAGTACTTCACAATGTGACGGCATTACACGCCCGTTAAGAGAAGTTCTACTTCATTAATTATTCCTTGATAACTTGTCTCCTTTGTGATACACTTATTACAGAATTCCTCTCAAAATAATAGGTTACAGCTCTAGCTAAAGTTTTACATTCTAAAAATTGACCCATTCTGCAGCTTGACATAGGAACGAGACTGCAAGAACCTGAAATGTAAGCAGAGGTTATACTTCTAAAAGTATCCCAGGCTGTGTTGTCATTAACTGAAGACTCAATTCTATTTGCTTTTCATAAATTTTATTATTAAACACCACAAGCTTTATTTTTAAATTATTGTAACTTGCATGGATACTCTGTCTGGTAAAAATGAAACTCATACCACTTAATATTGCACATACTAATGCTCATTTATGTACCTCAAATTTACCTGCAGGACTGCATTGTAGGTTCGATTCATAAATCCTAACCAGGATTGCGGCAGCAGTACGGAGCGGTGCCACTCAGAAGGCTGAATGTTAACCTGTGCAACAGACCAGAAAGGGTAGAAGCAATTTCTTAAAGTCTAGCATATTCAGAATGTATATTCTCTGACCTGTGATCTACAAGTAGTCATTTGATCATGTCCATAGGACAGAACACATTGCTGTAGGAAACTTAAAAGTTAACTTACTTTGTCCTCCATTCTGCTTTTACACCCACCGAGTTACTTTCAACATCATTACCCAGGTCAAATAAAACTAATTGCTTCAGGTAGTTCAGTAGATAATTGATTCCAGAGAGAGCAGTGAAATTACATGAGGCAAGAAGTGCAACACTTAGAAGCACTGGTAGACAAAAATACATAACAAAGATGTTCATGCAATTTATGTTTGTCCTATTTTTTTTTTCATACCTAGGTGTTTCTAAAGTTTTAAACAGACACTTAAAAGTATATGACTACCTAAATACAGGGGAGATTATTCAAAAGCAATTAGTCACCATGACTGGGGTATATATAACTGTTCAAATATATCGTTCAAAATTCCTTTAAGGAAAGGAATTGTTAAAAAAATAAACTAATCACAAAGTTTATTTGCAGGAAGCACCAGCATAGAACTAACAGGAAGAAAACAAGACTGCTTCAAACACAGTTTAAATAAATATGCAACAGTTCTCAGTGCCTGTCTCCAAAACTCACACAGGTATGACAGCCTCAACTTCACAAGGAAAGAATTAAATCAGTCTACTGCACAATCTGGTATGTGCACAGACTTTCCTCAGGAGACCAACACTGTTCTGTTCAGCAGAGACCACAGCAAACTGACTTACAGACTTTTACAGAGCATGTTGAAAACCAAAAACGAAGTCAAGTGATCTCAGTTACAAGCCATTTTCTAGCCTGTGGTAAATTAAACAGAATAGGTCACAAATTCAAGGCCAACAACAAGTTTTTCTAAACATCAGACTCCTGCATTATATATGTACCTCTACCCTACCATAATCTGCATGGTATGCACTTAATAAATCAAAATATAAACATTCACAAAACGCGCATCACGACTAATTACAAGAGTCTCTATATCCCTCTCCATGGCTGCCTTAATTGAAGCAACATTTAATAAAGTAAGATAGGAGTTCAGGTGTCCTCTCCTTTTAAATTCTTGTGTTTTGCAATCCATGAACAACAGAAGATCTGTACTTAAAATGGTAGCTGTGCATTGTTATATCTCATCCTATTGCATAGTGGGCATATAGAATTGATTGTTCTTGTTACCATCCCATTGTTTCTACCATCTGCCTCTACCAATAAGATGAAAAAATGTCATCACAGCCACCTAGGCTCCCCTGGAAACAAATGATTTAACCTCAGCAGTTTCCAGGGTAATCAGTGTTTAATAAAGGAAAGGCAAACATGTCAGGTTGAGGTGAGAGGGGTTGTATCTCAGTAGCTGTTGTTTAAGGCCTACACTTTCTATTTTGAAAGCAAAAGAACATCCCAGAAACCCTGCAAGCTGCCATCAAAAATTGTGCAGAGCCCACCTAGAGTAATTGATCTTGCCAGGTTTAATCTTAAAAGGTTAATATTCTTCCTTTGTATTCCTCCTTTTTTATTTGATTATGGAGATTAGTCATTGCTAATATGTAAAACACTCCATGCTTTAAGGTACAGAAACCCCTCCTTTTTCCATCATGTGCTCCACTGGCCACCTCTGTTCAGAATGGTTCACCAAGATAAACAACTGAATTCCCCTTGTCTGTTAATTATCTTCCTAAGTCTTCCTGCATCTACTTTATCCCTCTCATGATCTACACAAAGCAGCCAATTCTTTACATGAATCTCACAACAAAAAACAAAAGACCGTGCTAAAGTTTTGTGTCCACTCTCAACAGTAAACTTAAAACAGTTTTAGCTATTAACACATCTAAACAATAAATACAGTCTAAAAGCCCACCAAGTGATGACATACTCCACCACAGCAAATACAAACACATCCTGCAGAAAAAATAAATCTCATCTTTAAATGACGCAGTAACACTAGTCCTACATTTTAGCCAAAATTTTATTCACACACTCTGTCTCATCTCTGCTCATCAATTCTTCCAACAAGTCAATAAGCAGTCAAGGCTCCATTCAGGACTGTTTGCGTTAGGTTTCCGAGGCATCTGCAGCAACTCCAGTCATCTCCTTTGCGTCTACTCTGGAACTATTTTAGAGTTGTGCATTTAGATTTGTCTGGTCTCATGGTGATCTCACCACATAATCCACACTTGTGCACCGCTTCAGGTGCTTACACATGAAATTCAAGGCTTCAGGTATATCGCTCCGTCACAGCAGTAAACATTTTGCAGATAGCTGGAATGAGAAGACAGATGACTTTGCGCTGCCACAATCTGTTAATTGCTCACTGGTTTTGTGGTGATAAATAGCCAGCAGAGGGCACACAAAACACATTTAGGGAATAGAGAAAGTAAACATGTTTCTCTCACTTCCCTGGGTATCTAACTCACATAACATCTAGAAACTGTGATAACATTAATATTTATGGCCAGTCTTAAAATATGCTGCAGAACAGGGAGACTGGGAATACCAGAAAGTTCTTTCATGAAGTACAACAGATTTCCACCATTTCAAACTTGCACACATACGCTTCCAAATCTTCCCCTCAGCATTTCTTCATGAGAAAAAAGCTGTTTTCTCCAAGAAACATTAGACTGAGGAGGATAACAACAAAAATCTGTCAACAAACTTACTTCCTGAATGCTATTTCCTCACAGGACGAGAGATATTCAGTATTTTCAGTAGTGGAAACTAGCACATAGTATTTAATAATCTGAACTACATCCGCTGAAAAAACAAGGTACAGAAGACTACACTACAGTGAATGCTGTTACAGCATATCTAATTCTCTCAAAGTTCTTCACGTACAAGGTTTGAAAAAGCCCTGAATCTCTTGAGTACATCAAAATCAAACCAGGAAAGAAACGTACAGAAGGAGTTAGCCACTTTACTGCTCAAAGACGTATGCCATCAAAGCACACCTCATAAATGCACTTGAAAGAGAAGCAGCGAATGCTTCTTCCTTGGGTATACGAAGTCCCTAACTTGATTGTTGTTTGTAAAGCAGCATTTAATACTGCACAAACTGCCACTGGCACACAACTTTGTAATTGTGCCTATAATATTTACAGGCACAAAAATATTACAGGCACAGGGAAAAATAACTGTGCCAGTTCCAGCACAAAGAAAGCTCTAGTGAAACACGCAAAGGCAAGACTATCCTCCTTTATCTTAAAACAGTGCATCAGTTCACACTGTCAGTACCACCATTTACCACACCTGTGTGCCAAAAGCAGGCTGCCTCTGTGCTTTCTGTGCGTGCCATCAACTACTACCTTCACCTCCACTAAAGAAAGAAAAGATGGGTAACTAGCTGAAAGCCTAATAACTTTAACTCAAAACATACATTTTGAAAACCATCAAAACACACGGTAAATGATGTGAACGTATCTGACTACTCATCCTCACTCATTTTCACAGCAGAGTTAAGTGAAGCTGGTCAGAAATTATTCCCATAAGCCCCTAGGAAGAGTTACTCCAAGAACGAAAAGTCACAGGTAATTATCAGCTAATGTAGCCCAGGTGACTGTGATAAACCCCATAGACTTCTTGTACAGTATGATCCAGACAAATGCTGAGAAACTAAAGAAAACTCATGATCTGCCTGACTTCTGACCACCATGACTACAGTAACTTAGATGTCCTTACAAAGCTTTATTTAACAATCAATCAAACAGCATACCACATTTCAGGAGGAAAGAGGATATTCCTCTTTTAAGTCACCAGTGATCAGTAAAGAGCAATACAGCATTACAAATGCACCACTATTCATTGAACACATGCTCCGCCTCCCATGAGATACCAGTTCAAATAAAATCAAAACTCCCTTCTGCATCTTAATCTGCTCCTTCTGACATCTATTACAGCTGCATCCAATGCCTCAGCTAGAATAGCACCTAAGAGAGAAAATAAGTCAGGCCCAATCAAGTTTAATACTTCTATATAATTACTTTTTTATTGCTGTTGTTAACGTCAGATTTAAATGGAAGCTAAACCCAGGTATTTGTTATTTGTATGTCTTATAGACTTCCAAACATACAAGAAGAAATTCTTTCCTCTGTATAAAATATAAATATCTCATTTTTTTGGTAGCAGGTTCTCAGGCATCACACTTGTACACAGCAAGAATCTCACAAAAATGAAATTGGCTGCCTCAAGCCACTCCCCACGCCCCAGTATTCAAAAAGCAAAGTGTAATAATGGCAACTATACATGCACAGATCCAGACAGATATGCGACCTGGAGGTTCACATTCTACAGATGTGAGCATAGATCAATTCACTGAAGAGATAAAAATGTTATTATCCCAGTATGGCAATTATATTGATGTTTGTTAATCCCCAAGTAAACGACAACCGCTAGGTAAAATAAATGGATGCCTGCTATCTCCTAACTACTTGTAATTCCTCAGTGTTTACATCCACCTCTTAGTTTTCTTGGAGCTTTATGCTGACTACAATGCTTCTTTTTAATGAAACACTTCATACTTCACTTAAAAAATCACTGTAAGAGTTGGTCTACCCTACTGCAAATACAAAGGAGTCAAAGCAATAGCAAAGAAGTGTCATTACAGTAAATGAAAACGTCTAAAAAAAGCTGCTTAATGTGCTGTGTTGAACTCTGAAGCAATGACTTTTCAAAAACATGTTCATTCCTATAGCCATTCCAGAGCAAAGACGAGCCTATGTCCTACGAACTGATTTTTCTGCTGTGAGATAGCTTTATAGCTTAAGATGCTTCTTTGTACTGTTAAACTCTGCTCCCCAGAAAAACATTGAGGACTACACAAACACTAAGGCATGACATTCAGTTGGATAAGCCCAGGGACCCACTTCTCTACCCAAATAACTTTTTCCTGACAACACTAGCTCTAACTTTCTCTATATACAAAAGAAAAAAAAGGCAAGAAATACTTTTTTGTCTTTTAAAGCAGCATAAGCTGGGAACTGAAACACTGGTATATTTTGATCAAAACATTCTAGTTAGTGTGAACTTTCACCAAAGAGTGCAGTTAGGATTGTCAGAAGATGTTCTGTCCTTCATATATGCATTCATAAATGCCATTGGCAGCTGATACTAATTCCTGACTAACACAAACAAATTGGGTAGTAAGGCAGGGAAGGAAGTAGAATACTTCTGAAAAGAGAAGAAAAGCCAGCAACTTACCTCATGAATGAGGGCTACCAACATTTGCTGGAAATTACATCCCCTGCTGGCCAGAAATCGATTAATAGGCTTGCCATCTTTGCCTACATGGACTGGAAGGTCGTAACACAACAACATGCCAGCCTGAAGAAGCAGGGAAGGAGTAAAGAAAGGTCAGTATCAATAGTAATGCTACTAGTTCAAAAGTCTTGGAAAAGTCAGTGAAGAACCTAAAGTAAAGTAAACTTAACTTCTTAAAGCTAATGATTCAAAAGCATATGTAAGCATATGCAAGTGACATAAGACGTAATTGTTTCTTAAACTGATTCAGTCTCAGATTCAAAGAAGTCTTTGGGTCAAAGCATGTATACTTGTCTAACTTCAACAAAGCAACAGCTTACCTGCAAGGCCTGGTGTCCTTCCTGGTTGTTTATTCCTCTCCTACATTTTCAGCAAGAAGTTTGGTACACCTGCCACAGTCTTCCCCTGGTCTGAGCGAGCGGTCCCTCCTCTCAAGGCAGAATGATACACACCACGGGGCCTGTTGGTCATCTCCTGTTTCACAAGCAATGTTGCAAACTCTTCAAATGCTGGATGAGTGCAAGAAAATTCAGAGACAGGAAAGGGAATGTGAGAGCTTGATGACTGAGACACCAAAGAAACTCTGGAAAACCCAAATGATACCAGTGTTTCGAGGGAGATGTGCTTAGATAATAACACATTCAGATGAAAGCTGAAGGTCAAAGAATTAAAACCGGCTTGCAAGGCTCTCTGAAACCATCCCGGCTGCTATTGTAACATCAAGAGGCTCAGACTACGTCATGTTACATTATGAAGAAAAACAGCTTTAATTATTTCCTTTAATTATAATATATTTAATTATAATTATAATTATATTTATCAACTTCTATGTGCAACTCTGGAAAATAAAAGAAATAAAATGCCATCAAGATGCAAGGCAATCTGCAGGACAGTCTGTGCCGTAGAATTTTACATGTATAAGATTTTTTTTATTTTGTTTTTAAACAAGGTGGATTTTAGAAACAAAACATTGTACATTGTTCCATCTCAAAAACACCTTTTTAAAAACAGTGTTATTTTTGAAGGCAGGAGTAACAGAACAATTTGGCAAGAACTGCTAGTGCCAACCAATGAGCCCATCCCCTTATATCCAGCCCTAGATCTAGCGTTTATTTGATGATTTCTGCCCCCTATCAGTGACAACAGGGGCCACGTACTAGAGCTGAGTCAGGCTCATCTGTAATTTTCAGCTTCTTAATGCTATTCCAACATCTCATCTATTGGATTAAAAGCAGTTCATAAATGCAGTTAATGAAGTTCCAGTTACAAAACACTACAATAAATTAGCAGGCCAGCATTTAGCCTTGTAGGATCCAAGTTCTCTTCTGAATCCGTGACACACAGAATCTCCAAACCTGGTTGTTTTGACTATACATCGAAGAGAGCTGGCAATACCTATTCCTCAAGGTTTGTACTGAACTTTATGCTAGAGGTGGTCCGGGAGGAAAGGCACCTAGCAACTTCACTGGCCTCTACTGTAGCTCAGCAAAGTCTATCGTGTGGCATCTTCAGAAATTGGAGAAAGAAGAGGTGAAAGAAGTGTTTCAGCCTTTTTTCTCGTTTGTCTGTAACATAATAAGCCTAGTACACATGAAACTGTATGAAAACAGAAGCCTGCTTCCACTACAATGAAGACTGCCACCCTGCAGATCAAAACAGCACTCACAGAAATACACCAGTTGGTCTTAGATAGTACCAGATTTAACACAAGAAAACACAAAAATCTCTTCAAACAGAGAACACTAGACAGGTAGGTGCCACTTCACTGCAACAGCATCTGTTCTGGAGATTGAGCAGAGCAGCCTTCACTGAAATCTCGGCAATGGAAATAGTAACATCATGGAAAATCACAGGTTTCCAAGAGTGCAAACTTCTACCATGGTGCAAACTTTATTTTTAAGGACTTTGGGGCATCCAGTACAAGCAGTGATTAACTGGTGCAAGTTTAGTGGAGGACCTCTAAGATGGTCATACTGCTGGAGCATATGCTGTTCACTGAGGGAATTAGGCCTGTTCAGGCTGGAGAAGAGACCATTTGCTGAGGACCTAACAGCAACCTTCCTGAGAAGTGAAGGATATAGAGAACAGACTGTATCAGTTGAAGGGATGTGTAACAATCATCTAGTCCAACTGTCTGACCACTTCAGGGATGAAAAAGTTAAAGCATGTTATTAAAGGCCTTGACCAAGTGCTTCTTAAACACTGACAGGCACGGGGCATCAACCTCTGTAGGAAAACCGTTCCAGTGTTTGATCATCCTCGGTAAAAAAGCGTTTCCTTCGGTCTAGTCTAAACCTGCCCTGACACGTCTTTGAACCATTCCCGTCCATCCTGTTGCTGGATCCCAGAGAGAAGAGATCAGTATCTCTCTCTCCATGTCCCTGCTTCAGAAATTTGTTGAGAGCAATGAAGTTACCCCCTGCCTCCTTTTCTCCAACCTGGACAAACTCAGAGTCCTCAGGCGCTTCTCACAGGACATGCCTTCTGGACCCTCCAGCAGCTTGGCTGCCCTTCTCTGGACACATTCAAGGACCTGCCTTCTTAAATTGTGAGGCCCAGAGCCGCACATAGTACTGAACTCAAGGCCATACACTGCTAAATTCATCGGGATAATCCCCTCTTTTGACCAGCTGATTATGCTGCGTTTTATGCTCCCCAGGATGCAGGTTGCCCTCTTGGCTGCCAGGCTGTGCTGCTGGCTCATATTGAGCTTAATGTCAACCAGCGTACCAGGTCCCCTTCTGAAGGGCTGTGCCCCAGCCACTCCTCTCCCAATTCAGACTTGTATCCAGTGTTTTCCCATCCCAGCTGCAGGATTTGGACTGGTTAAATGTCATCCCATTAATAGTTACCCAATGCTCTAATCTATCTAGATTTTTCTGCAAGGCCTCTTGTACATCAAGAGAGTCGGCAGGACCTCCCAAGTTTACTGTCACCAGGAAACTTGCTAATGGTGCATCCAACTCTGCATCCATTGATAAATGGATGGAACTGGGCTGGCTGTAGGATTGAGCTCTGAGGAACACCATGGGTGACTCGCTGCCAGCCAGATGCAGCCCCATTCACTACAAGACTTTGAGCCCTGCGCTTCAGTCAGTTTTTCACCCAGTGTGCTGTGGACCTGCTCATCTCACAGCTGGACAAGTAGTCCAGAGGAATGCTGTGAGCGATCTCACAGCACCTCACTAAAATCCAGAAAAACCTGTATCCACTGCCTTCCTGTTCTCAACTATGTGAGTAACCTTGTGGAAGAAGGATATCAGATTAGTTAGACAGGCCTTTCCTTTCATGAACTCACGTTGGCTGTGCCTGATGATTGCATAGTTGTTTAAATGCCTTTCAATAGAACTTGACATAATATTCCCTATAATTTTTCCAGGAACTGAAGTTAGACTGACAGGTCTGTAATTTTATGGGTGTTCCCTCTTGGCCTTTTTTTGTGGACTGGAATAAAAATGACTAACTTCCAGATAGCAGGACTTCCCCAGACTCTCAAGATCTTTGATAGATGAAGAAGAAGGGTTACCAAGAGTGTGTAACCTCATCCTTGGTGGAAAAAAGTAGGCAGTGAGCCTAATTTTAAAGACAGGAGTTTCTGATTACATAGAAGGAAAATGTTTCGCTATGAGTACGTTGCTTAGAGAGCTGAGGTAAATTTTCTGTATAGTGAATACAACGATGGCACCTGCAGCTCTTGGAGTTATCCCAGTCATAGGCTGCAGAAGACTTCTGTGCTGAGTCTGATATCTACTGTGATCAGTGCCTCCACTCCCTTTTTTTTTCCCCCTTATGCCCATTAGGCAATAATATTACTTACCCTGCTTTCCCAAGTGATTTTTGATGATTCAAGTTTCATCTCTTCTGGTGTTCTGTTTGTTAGAACATGGATTAGTAAATGTACAAAGCTATATGCTTGTATGGTGCTGAGTGGTTTAGAAGCAGTTTGTTGTATTTTTGTTTTTCTCTTCCCTTTATTTCATGTGATTTTTTCTACATGGTAAGACAACTCTAGCTTATAAAGTCTGTTTGGGTAATCCAGACACAAAGCTGAATAGCTGCTCCTGAGGAGTTTCTGCATTAGGACAATAAATTAGTTTTATTTGCTATGTTCATGGCAGATAGGTTTTGAAGATAGGTTTGTGGTCATACTTCTGAGTTTTGGTGTTGTATGGCTCTAATGTGTGTGTGTATGTGGAGATAACTTATCAACAGCTTTATCTGTCTGTCTTTATTGCATTCCTGGGAGTTTCCACTGTTTTCAGTAGGCAGTTGCCCAGAATTCAAACAATGTTAACACTGAGAATATATAACATAAAGAGTACCTCTTTTAGTTTAAGTTTATGCCTGCTAGTTCATGTTTTTTTCAGAAGTAGTACCTCACTAGACATAGCATAACTCTAAATGTTCGTATCTGAAGCAGGTATTACCCTTTTAGCTCGCTTATGGGATGCCTTAATGCACCATGATATTATGCAATTCAAAGTTTCTATGGAATGGAAAAAAATTAGATAGATATTTTTAATTCTTTTATGGGATTCTTGCAGATGTCATTCACTGCACCTGGAGGTGTATTTGTTTGGTGTTTCTCATGATGAAGGCTGTGTTATAGCACAGTGCTATTGAATAGGAGTGTGTCTTAATGTTATCTTCTGTAGTAAAAAGACTGCTTCAGATCTTGGGCTTTCTGCTTTTCACAGGTTTTTAAAACAAAAATAACAAACAAACCGAGTCTAAAAGGCTTATTTGACTATATTATTCACTGTGGTAAAATTAACTGTATCAGGAAACTTAACAGTTTCTTCACTGTAGTGTTCCTTATCTGCCTTTCTTCAAGCGAGATGGCTTACATGCATGTAAGTGAGTTGGCCTGTAAACACATGCAAGAAGCAAGAATGATGTGTTGGAGGAGGGGATGTGTTGTCCTATCTCTCTTTTTTGTTGTGTTTTCTTCTTTCTCACTATTTTATTTAAAAGGCATAGTAAACGTCTGAAACTGAGGCAGTTTGTCTTGATATGTACCGGTTCAGTTGGTGGGTCTCAGGTCATCTAGTGCTATACAGGTAAAAAAATCTTTCTGGTGTGTAGCCCAGATTTGTTGGATGTGTGGACAGGAGAGGTGGTTAACCAAACTGATGGTGGTGGTCTGCAGCATTTGTGGTTGCTAAGTTTGTGCTGCCCCTCTCTGTGGCCGCCAGCCTTGTGTGCTGTACGTGCATTTGTTGCTTTTCCATTTATTCTTAATAGCCCTGCTCTCTCACATATGTCTAGCAGATCTTTGGGAATCAGTAAGACTTCTCAAACTTTTCTCTCTTGCTGTTTGGGAAGTTGTTTCTGCTCTGAGAGCCAGGATGTATCTAGTTGTTGTTAAGCTGTTGGTATCCCAGAAAAGAATCTGTACTGCTCTGCTTGTAGTTGTCTGAAGAAGGGAGGGAAACCGGGGGAAATAAGAACACTTAACAAGCAGGTGGGAATAAAGAAGGCAGTTACAGCAAGGACAGTGGATAAACGCCAGAGGAGGTGATGGAGGTACTGATGGATCTGCCTTCACATCACCAGTTCTTTGAAGTTTCCTACCTTTCCGGGAAGCGTAATGCTCAGACTCTCATATTCTCTTTTCATTTCTTATGATAATTTGTTCTAATCAAATTACTTTTGTTTTGCTTCTGACAGAACAAATTACATACTTCAGGCTCCTCTCATGCCCAGATTTTCCTCCACCTGCTACTGTGCAAGGGTAGCCACTGTTTGATAAGTGTTGCGGATGGCCTTCAATCTTTGGCTTCAGAGGTGAGGAGGGTCCTGCTTGGTGGTAGATTCATCAGAGAAGCACAGGTGCCTTCAGGGCCTTGGTGATGTTTACAGATGCAACCATTGTCGGAGGGCTGGCAGTAAAGTGGAGTTCTATAGGCTGGTGTTATGGCAGCTGTTCTTGTTTCTTGCTTCTTTCACCACCAAATTAAAAAAAAAAAACAACAGGAAAAAATAAATTAATAAGTTGGGAGTAGATGTAAAGTAGTCAGGGGTGTGATGGTCACCTTGACTGCTGTCAAGTTCTGAAGATTTGTTCCTATGCTTGAAAGATTGGACTAATGTGTGACATGTGCTTCAGGTTTTTCTTTGTATATTGCTTGAAGCCCACTGCTGAACCATAGTGCAGCTACCAGTGACTCAGTGAGGCTACACATTTATAGAGTGATTCTTGGACAATTATTAAACAAAAAGGAAAGAAAAAAGAAAGGAAAATTAGACTAAAGCTTTTTGAACAATTTAGGCAGTGTAGTAGTCTGTGTAAAGGGATTTGGTAATATCAGCGGGTTAAATTGTCTATTTCTGCGGTTGCTTCTGTTTTGAAGATAGTTATTTTACATACTCAGTTTCTGCATTATAGATCCAAATGTTATTTCTTTATGTTTCAGGAACACTCCTCATCCGTTAATCCTTGTCCTTGAAAACAGACCTGATTCCTGGCCAGTCCTACTGCAGCAGGGAACTCTATTTTTCCGTCAATGTCCTGAGAGGTAAACGAATGAATAATTTAATGATAGCAAATGTAGATAACTGATTCATATAATTTCTCTTGAAGGAAGCTGCAATGAACAGTAAGAATTCTGTCATTTGGAAAAAAGTATAAAATTTAATGACACCATTTAAAGGTTAAAAATAGAGTATTAATAAAATATGACACTAATCCATCAAAAATTCATTTAATAGGTACTTAACTCTTACGTTGATATAGTTTTTATGGATGTGGAAAAAATGGTGCAAAATTGATAGCACTTCTGGATTCTTTTCTTAAATAAGTAATTTTCATTTTTTAGTTTGTTGAGATTTTGACTGCTTAGCGAAGAAGGATGACCAATATGCATGGGTAACTCATCTGTACAAAATGGTGGTATGATAAAGGGAAAGCACAGATCTTTAAAACTTATGATACTTCTTGTTTTTAAAAAAAAATAGTAAAGATAATGGCACAGTCTTATTATAAAATATCTTTAACAATGAACAAATATCCAAGATACCAACAATTGCAGAGTGTCTTCATGCTTACCTTCACGGAACTTGTTCAATAAAGCTTCAGTGTAAGACAAGAAATGCTGTAGCCACCTTCAAGTCAAATGTTTTCAGAGATTTTACACTTATCTGTATGCTTTTCAGATAAACGCTTTTCTTCTCCTGTTTCCTCGAAGACTTATACAAGTCCAAGAGAGTAATAGCACGGTGAAATTGACTTCTGCATTATTTTGCTCTGAATAAAGAAATAAGTTTATTAGTATCTTACATTTCTACTGGGCCTAGACTACTTGTCCAACAGTAAGACTTTGAAGGGAAAGTGTGTTTTGTTCAATCTAGTTAATCAGAGTATTTTTAAAATACTGTTTGCAGACCTATTCTTCAACTCAGCTGCTAAGTCTGAGACTCTCGAAGAGTCAGATATTTGAATGGTGAGCTGAATTATGTGGTTTATTCTGGAGGCTTGTTTCTATTTAAAACAGGAATTGTTCTTGCTGAAAAGGAAAAGATCTTGGTGTTCCTTGCTGCTTTTTGTGAGAAGGTTTCTGTGTAATGAATTTCTAGACTGCGAATACAGAATCATAGAATCATTTAGGTTGGAAAGGACCTTTAAGATCATTGAGTCCAGACATTAAGCTAGCGCTGCCAAGTCCACCATTAAACCGTGTCCCTCAGCGCAGCAGCAACATACACCAAATGTGTTGCTGAAGATCTGTTACTGAGTTCTTTGTAAAGCTCTGCATTAGGGCTGAGTTTTGCTTATTATTGACTTAATTTTGATTCCCTATATATTTATTAATGTGTTGATCATTAAATTTATTTGATTGAGCTCTTAAAAGAGGTAAGAGTTCAAGAGGAAAAAAAAAATTGTATTAAATTTAAAGAATATTACGTTTAAGACAGTGTTTAGAGACATTGATACATAGCATGCATCTGCAAGTGACCAGTGTTGTTTCAAAAGCGTCTCATTTTGTTGGTTGAAGACCTTCAGAATGCAAAAACTTAAGTGGTTTTATATATATTAGTTAATCTTTTGTATGGGAGTTGGTTTAAACTGAGCTAAAATGGTTTGAACAAAGTGAAAAATAAAAATATTGTTATTGTTAAGTTAAAATTTTATTTTTATGCTATTCATAATCTTCGTTGTATGTGCTGTGTCACTGTATATGCAGTCACTGGTTCATTAAGTGACTCCTTATAGCATTTTGGTTACTGCCCATTTGTGCTTTTAACCCCACTGAAAAACAAAGAAGACTTGAACCTCTTTCTTTTTTCCTTGTAGGTGTTTCCAGTGGAACAGTGTATAATTGGCCTAGCACTTTTATTGCTGCAAACACCAGAAAGTCATCAAAAACGTATCTTAAATCTAGGTAAAGCTTTTCTCGTGAAGAGCAGTTCAAAATATCAAGAGTTTTTTTCTTCATGTTTATGAAAATAAGCACGACAATCCCCTGAAGCTGGACTGAGTGGTGAACTGGTTTCTTTACAAGCAGGATTTTTTCTGGCTATAAGATGCAACATTTGATCTGATGGCAATAAAGATCATTTTTCCTGCTATGCTGACTTTTTCCATGGATGTTACCGTCTTCTAAGCTCCCTGCTATCTTGGAGATTATCTTTTTCACTTTTTAGTCAACAACAGGGTATTCACAGTGAGATTCATGCATCTTGAATGGTTTGTTTTGAGAGATCTGGAGAGAGCAGATCCGATAGCCATGGCGCTTTCGACTGACCAGTTTTGATTAGTGGAGTTATTCCACTAAGAGCAAGACACTGCTGCATTCTGTTACTGCGTTTGTTGTTGCCATCAGGTTGCTATAAACAACAGAAATGAAGGGGTCTTTAAGGAGAATTGGAGTTCTAAGAAAAAAACTCTTTTGTGCTTTAACTGTAGTATGCACATGCTGTGATTTCTGGGACTGTTACTTTGCTCAAACAGAGTGATTCCATTCCTAGAAACTTATGGTCATGCCTGAAAGTGCAAATTATGTTAGTTCTTTTTTCCTACTGATCTTTGTTTTTCCCCAGCCTGTCTTAAACAGCCTACAAGCTCCTTTCCTGTTCAAAAACCCAGAACATCTCAGCCACAGCTCTTATACTGGTGATGCCTCTGCTGCAGATCTTATCTTCTACAACAGTTGGAGACTGCCTATTGGAGGATGATACTGGAACTACCAGGCAGCAGCTGGCTACAAATCTTTTGGGAATATTACAGGAGGAAGGTCTGAAGGATAAACAGAAGAGTGAAGGTGATCAGGTTAGCCTGGTAACTCTGTGCTGGATTTTCCCAGTCACCTGCTTCGTTTGGTTTGTAATAGTTTCCTGGAGGACTGGGTCCATCACTTTCCCAGGGACTAAAGTAAGACTAACAGGCCTGTAGTTTCATGGATCCTCTTTTGGCCCATTCCTGCAGGTGGGTGAGAGGTTTACCCTCTTTCAGTCATCAGGGATGTCCCCTGACCTCCAGGACTTTTCAAAGATTATAGATAGTAGCCTTGTAACAATTTCAGCCACTTCTGTTAACACCCGGGGGTGGATTCCCTCCAGGTCCATTGATTTATGTAGTTTAAGTCCTTGGAGAGGGCTGCTGCTGGGGGGTTGACACTTGATTCTGTGATCTGAGGTCCAGCTATGCTAATAGAGATAGAGGGAAAGGAGGTATTGACAACCTCTGACCTGTCACATTATTTCTAACTGGTTTCCGTGCCCTGTTTAGTGAGGGACCTCTGTCTTCTCTGTGCTTCTGCTTAACTGCTCACATTGCTGAAGAACCCTTTCTCCTTTTTGACATCTCTGGCCAATTTCAATTCTAGCTGAGCCTTAACTTTCCTGTCTGCATCTCTGCATGCCCCAGCAAAGGTCTTGTAGCCTTCATTGAGTATGTGGCTACTTTCCCATAGCCACTGTGCTGCTTTTTTGCTTTTAACGACACCCAAAAACTGTATTTTCTTCAATTGCTTTTTTTGGCCGGGACAGTAATGGGGACTTGTTCTACTTGGAGCCCCAAGATTTTGAAAAATGTTAGGACATGGCTAACCTGCACTTCTACTTTGCCATTGAGGGATTTTATGTATATCTTACAGTGCTGGCAGAGTGAAATTTTCTACCTAACTTGATTGAATAGGGTGCAGCATTAAAGCAAAAATATGGTGACAGCTTCTTTCCATGCAGCTGAACTAAAGCGAAAAGGGAGTGTGTACAGTTGTGTAGCAAAACCTTTCAGGAAGTAATGTTGAATGTGAAGCATCAGTATAATATTACAGGCTCTACTAATTTTACCATTTTTTTCTGGGCATTAGAAAAAGAAGAAGACGGTAATAGTATGATTTTGATTTCAAATCCTGCGGTCTTATGGGGTAGGCAACTTAAACAGTGTGATGTACAGATCCTGAAGGTCTTCTTAGCCTGCTGTATGTCCTTGGATAAAGTTGAAATACCTTTATCAGTAAATGGCAGTTTCACAACTGTATCCAGGAGAGATTTTTGGCTCCAGGTGATCTTGTGAACCAGAGAGATGAAATTACATATTGCTGAATTTTTCACATACAATAATTGTAATGCAAAGGTAATGGATAAACTAATTTTAATGTTATTTTTTAAAGGTCATCTGAAGTACAGGGGCATTCTGCCATCCTTTAGCCAAAATAATTTTACATTACATTGAACAGTATGATTAAAATAAACTTATGCTGCTTTATGAAGAACAGGTTTTGCCACTCAGAATCTCTTTTTCCCTGGTGAAGATGATCAGACTCTACCCAGTTGGAGTTTGAATTCTATTTTTAATATTCATTTAGAGACATCTTCTCCTTTACTTCATTGACCTGATTTTTATATACATGTTCTTCATTTAATTACTGCCTGCCAACTACTGTCTTAATAATGGAAAGACATTTCTGAAAACAATGTGTTTTCTGAGGAAACTTAGAATTATTAGGAAAAGGATGGTTTGTGTTGGTTAAGCTTTTTATTTTAATGAAAAACTTTGAACTTAAGCATTAATTTGCAGGAGCTTTAAAATATGTATGCTTTTAAATATATAAACCCTGAGTTAGGAGAATTCCTCATTTGTATTTTACTGCTTTCCTTGCTTCTAAATGTTATTTTCCATTACTATGTCTGTTGAACATTTTCTTTTGAGAACTGAAACAGTCGAACAAAAAACGTAAAATCAAATTAACTGTCTTATTAAGACTATCGAAAGTTAAGAGAATTCCATTACAGTAGTGTAGATGATACTTACACTTCTGTGAGTCACTTGTCATTGTTGGGAAGAGAACCTTTTAATGTACTCTAGGTTTATTGTGCCCATTTTAGTGAAGATGTAGCACTGCAGTTATCAGCAGGAACAGGAAAGATGGATGCCGAATAAAGGAGGGACTCCTGAATAAGGATTTAGCGACCCATTCCAACATCCTTGGATGTCCATACAAACTATTATAAGGAAATGTTTTGCAGTTTTTTCTTTATATTTATTGCATTTCTTTTGGATGACAGAACTGGTTTAGTTATGTTTTTCCATTGTTCTTTCATGGTACTTTTTTTGTTTGATTGAGGATTTTGTTTTATTTTTTCTCAGATGTCTTCCAAGCTCCTTTTCCCCATAACCAGCTCTTACAGCTCTTTGTATACAACTTGGAAGATTATAGAGCTCATGAAAGATGAATCTGCAGTTACTAACTGGTTATCTTCAGTGAAATCACTGCTACCTGTTACAACTCAAGTCCCTGCCCATGTTTGTATTGTGTTGGCTTATCTGCTGGAATCATTGTGCTGCCCTGAAAATCTGAAATTATAGAAATGAAGGCTACGAATACCTAGTTGGGGAGAGGCAGGGGATGCCAATAGTATAATAACTACTGGTGGTGTTTGTTGCCACTGGTTTCTTATAGAAAGGGTTTGGAAATGTTCCTATCTGTCCATGTCACCTGGATGTCAGCTGACACACTTTTTCCAGTTCTGTAGGCTGAGGCATTTGGCTGGAAAATGCCTCAATACTCAAATGTACAACAAATGTGCAGCTTATTGGGAGTTGGCGTTGCCTATTCAAAACCTGCTAAATTAGATGGACTTGCTGAAGAACTGTTGAAAGCTCCAGCTAAATTCAGACATTTTGAGCTTATGCTTTCCAGTTTTTCAGGTAATTTTACAGACAGTGGCCTTTTATATAACTACATATAAAACTATTATAAAGTGATAATTTGTAAATGGCTTTGCTAAGCCGTTACAGAATTTGTATTCAGTAAAACAGCCAGTGTTGTTGCTGACACACTGGGGTTTTTTATTACTTTGGCAGCTAATGAAGATTGAACAGAAATTTCAGAAACTCAGAAAAACAGACCTCTTACTGAAACTGCTCCTTTTTTAATTTCCCTGCCTTTTCAGTGTTTTTTTGCTTTTGTTGGTCAGTGCTGTGTAAAGGAAGAAAAATCGGGAGAAGGGTCAGGATATATGGGAAAATCAGGAAATACATCTCGGTGTGTGCTTGGAGAGCATTCATTAATACTCATTTGATATTTTTATATAAAAATAGCTTCATCTCAAGGGTAACTTGGAGAATTTGGGGATTCTAGCATTTTCTGGATTGCTTTGGTATTCAGGCCGTTGTACTTTTAATGTAATGAGTCAGTACAACAATGTGGCTTTTGCATTCCTCTTACATAATATGCATCAATTCTATGGCTCACCTCTTTCTAAGTTTTAAACTCATTTCACTTTGAGAAATACTGGATATTTTGAAATTTGCTTTCCATTGAATGTATACTACAGAATTATACTGAAATGTATTTGATTAAATATGCTTTTTTAAATATTGGCATTTCAATATTTTAAATGTTGTGATGCTTGCAGAACTGAATGTAATTAGTTTTAATTGTAATGGACTTCTTTATTGCAATCCTGTTGTATTATAATGATTTTGTACCACATTGAAATACTGACAATAGCAAAGGGCGTTTCTGCTTTCTTTAAGCCCAGTGTGGAAGTTCTTGGAATCCTTTCTGATGATTTAGAAACTGATTCAGTAGCCCCAGGTGAAAATCTAAAGATCAGACTGAAGGGAATTGAAGAGGAAGAGATCCTTCCAGGATTTGTTGTCTGTGGTCTCAATCACCTGTGTATTTCTGGACGCACGTTTGATGCCCAGGTAGGATAACTGGCATTTCATTGCTGTATAGATGGGTAGAAAGCATTAAAATCTTTTGCTTGTGTTTCACCCAATCTAAACTCCACTAGTCTGAAGTTCCAGTTCAGATTTCTTATTTCTTCTCGTCTCTAAATTGACAATAACAGATCTATCTGACTCTGCCATCATTAACTTTGAGTTTTCCAAGTGTGGTTTGTCCGTGGGTGCGTCCCTAAGGTGCATAACCTGTGTGTGTCGTCAGGTGAGGATGGGCAGAGGAAGAAATGCCCACACGGTTCTCCTCCGGAGCAGCACCAGTTGTGTTTGCACAGCTCAGCCCGTGGTGCTGTCACGGGTGCCCTGTGTCCCCGTCAGCTGCTCCTGCGCTGACAGCAAATCCGAAAGGCTCTGGAGATTGATTTGGGAGGGAAATCTTGGAGGTGCCCTGCCTGTCCTTTGCAAATTCCTGTTCTGCTCCATCCCTTCTTTTACCTTAATGCAAGGTGGTTAAGCTTGATTTTTCTTGTGGGGTTGGCTTTGCCAAAACAATCAGGAGCAAAGCATAAAAACATAATGCAAACCACAAATCCCCAGGGGACGATTTAGCCCGGCAAATCTTGTTATTTCCAAAATCATAGAATGATTTTGTAGAAACATAGAATGCAGGGACTTCAAAGCCCATCCAGTTCCATCCCCGGTGCCATGGACAGGGACACCTCCCACTGGATCAGGGTCCTGAAAGCCTCCTCCAACTGGCCTTGAACACCTCCAGGGATGGGGCCACCACTTCTCTGGGTAACCCGGGCCAGGGCCTCCCCACCCTCAGAGTGAGTCCCTGAGAAAGAGAGGAAAATTTTTTCTGAGTCACTTCAGGGAAGTCACATTCACTTGTAGGTGACCGTCTTGGTCAAAGTCAGCTTGAAATTCTCTTACCACACCCCCTCCTTTCAGGTTCAAGGGGAAAGCAGGTGAAGTGGTCCCACACCAAAGTGCAAAAGAGAACTGCTTCTTTGTATATTCCCCATTGCTCATCAAAGCCTGAATTCTGTGTGTGTGTCCCCTGCCAGCACCACTGATGAGTGGTGCCTTGTGTGTGTGGTATTTCATTTTCTTTGGCCTTGGCCTTCAGTCTGAGGTTACCTCACTGCAGTGTTCCTGTCAGCAAGAAGCCAGCAGACATCTGCAGGTGTTGATGGCAATTCAGCTTCCCCTGCCAGTGGGTGCCACTTACTGTGATCCTCCAGGCTTTGATTTCTGAGAGCATTTTGGCATTCAGGACAAATGAGTTAATGGTCTGTTGAAAGAGACATCAGTGGCAGAGGGCCTGGGCTGGTGGCATTGCCCGTCTGCCTGGTGCTGTTTGGTGCCGTGCCTTGGTTTCCCTGTGTGTAGAACAGAGATGAAGATACTGACTTGCTCAAAAATCTGGTTTTGTGCTTTCAAAAGAGCTTTGAGCAGACGACTTTCTACTATTTGTATTTGTGCAATATAGGTGGAAGATCTCAAGTTCCATTCCCTGTCCCCCTGTGCCGCTTGGTGGGAGGGAAACTGGGAATGAAGTTGAGCCTGAGAAGAAGAGAAGTGTGGGGGGGAAGGTGTTCTAAGATTCAGTTTTGTTTCTCATTACCCTCTTCTCATTTGATTGGTAATGAAGTAAGTTCAGTTTCCTCATGTCACATCTGTTTTGCCCGTGGCAGCAGTTGGTGGGTGATCTCTCACTGTCTTTATCTTGACCCAGTAGTCTTTTGTTATATTTGTCCCTCTCCTGTCCAGCTGGGGAGGGGCAGTAATAGAGCAGGTTGGTGGGCACCTGGAGGCCAGCCAGGGTCAACCCCCCGCAATGTCCCCTGCTCAGAACACGCTGGGTGCTTGTGGCTCTGCCTGGGGAGCCTTTCCTTGGGCTAAGCATTGATGATTTGTCTAAGATGTCAGAGCTGCCCCTGGAGGGTTGCTGAAGCAGTGTCGGTCAGTACCTGACTGTCGTAAATGTTTCCAAGTCCTGTTTCTCCTGCAGCTCGTAGATGCACGGGATGAAATTCAGTTGCCAGTATGAGTGAAACACATCATGGATTCCTGGACATGCCAAAATGGATTTCCAGTTTTAACATTAAATTGAACCTCTGGCACCATCAGTCAGGAACAATTTCTTAATAGGAAGAGTGAAAGCAGTACTGATTCAGACAAGCGTGTTTAGCTGGGTTGTTTTGTTATATCTTTATACCCTATTGTTGAAGGAAACTCTTCAGTTAGAACAGTGTATTTGGACCATCTGATTTTTTAACTTGATGCTTTTTCTTTTCATGACCTGTCAAGTAAAATCCGTTTGAGACTGGAGTCTGCAGTAGTTCTGCAAAGCGGTTGTTTTGCTAAAGGTTTGCTTTCCTCTGGAGCAGTCACTTTTCCAGGTGTGGAAAGGACAGACACAGGCCATGGCTGGGTTGCAGCACAGGAGTTTTGCTGACATTTTCTTTTCCCCTCAGCCCTCACTCGCATGGAGCAGCAAACTGGATGAACCATGCCGTGGCTTCTTTGCAGTGCCCGTGGTGCCAGCCTCTCCTGCTCCACAAGGACAAAGGGTTTGCGTTTGAGTAACTGAACCCTTTCTCAGAAAGGGCCAGGTACCTGACACATAGCTCTGACTTTCCTGTCAGTGAGTATTGCCAGTTGCCTGGTGCTTTTGAAAGCTGTGCTGCTTCCTTAGATGCCAAAACCCAGGAGCTGCCTTTGGCCACACCCTTTGGAAACTCCTGGATAATATTTGAACTTTACTAAATTCAGCAGTTGTCTGGAGTGCCGGGATGCATGGGCAGGACCCACGAGATGAGTTCTCGTGTGGGCAGAAAGGACAAGTGAGAGCAAAACCCAAAGCAGTTTTCCTCTGTCCGCTATTGCAGAGCCAACAGAAATTTTGAGGAACCACAGAAGCGTTCACAGAGTTTCTGTTGCTCCCAGGCTCCAGGAATTGCAAAGCATTGGTCCATTTGGCATTTTTGGTAGCTCACGTAGGGAGTGCCAAGTTACAAATGCTAATCCTCTCCTGTAGCTTCAGGAAGAGACAGCACCGTGTGAATGTAAGCAAATCCAGGATGTGTATTAAGGCAATTTTCATTTTTGTAGGGAACTTCATGGTTTTGAAGCTTTCATCTGTTCTCACCAGGAGTTTTACAGTCCTCCAGAAAGAAGATTACAGTTGTCAGAACTACAGTTGTATTGCTTTTCTGGAGCCTTTTCTGCTACACACCCTTCTGAAAGGGAGTTTCACCTTATTCAGCAATAGATTAATTTATTTAGGTCTTTTCTCTATGTTGCATCTGTTGCCTTCATTTTCCAAAGGCTCGACCTGGTTCAGGAATGGTACGGCGGCCCCCCCCCGGCCGCTCGGGCCATCAGCTCACAGACACCGGTGTGGTGGATGGTAAAAGGCAAAAGGCTAATGGCGTTTATTGATAGATAACACCGGCTTATATAGCCAAGGTCTACGATGTCACTTCCGTCTGCTTACATCATCAACTAAACACCATCGGCTAATGGGAGAGGGGCCCTATCTTTCCGTACATCGCGAGATCTTCTGGTCGCTGGACCCTAGCTACCAACATGCATCAAACTTCAGAATTCATGTTTGATAATGTGGTAGAATGCATTTTGTGAGCAGAGATTTCCGCAAGAGTTTTGATTTTGTCATTTTGTACAGGAATCCAAACTCCTTATCCCTCGTGCTCCTGGATTATTCTTACCACAGCAGATTCCATTGATGCTGACGACAGCTTTTGAGTACAGGTAGGATCTCTGCTGTGATACCTCAGGAAAGGGTCAGCCCAAGGCGTAGATGCAAGACTGAGAAAATTAAAAACAACTGTGTGAAGGGACCCCCTATTGTCACACCTGGCTATCTGTAAAAACAGCCAATTAGTATTGGCAGCACTGTGTAACTTAATTTATTTGTGCAAATTAGATGCAAAATACTTCTGTAGACAGAGCAGGATTTTTAAAAGTTTTGGAGACTTACTATAATAGTAAGGAAAGGAGTTGATGGGCCCATGCGGTTCTATTGGTCACTGTCCCTGAGTGACCCCGGTCTGCACAGCAAAACAGAAAAGGGAGTTTATGGACATCTCCAATTAAATAAAGCGTTCAGTTCTTTCTCATCTCAGTGCTTTCCAATAGATGGCCGTATTTTTTTGGGAAGGAGAATGGTAAACATTGGAACGGGGTGATTATTTTTGTTTGGCAAGTCAGCCCTGTTCTCTGTCAGGTTTTGAGTCCTTTACAAGGAAATGCAGAGACCGATGTGTTTGTGGAATGCTTGAGACAGAAACTTAACGCCGATCCAGGCACATTGCAGCTCTCCACTCTCTGCTTGCAGTGGTTAAAAACTCCTGTGATCACTGTCCTGAGTGGGCATTTCACAGTATGTGGACAACTAAATAAACAAACGGGATGTTTATTCCTCAGAAGGCTTTAAAGTTAAAGAAAGCAGTGACTGCTAAGGTGAAAAATCAGAAAATTAGTGGAAAAGAATTGTTAGGAAGTACTTGCTTGGAAGGGTGAGAGTCATGTGTTGCCTTATTGAAGCGATAACAGTTCCATTTCCTCTCTCATTGTGTGACTTGAGAGCTATGGAAGTTATTAAAAAATTCCATCATTTTGCATCGGCCTGAAGGGACTTCAATGAAGTAGAAACAGTCTTTAAAACACATTCCACTTGCATTTGAAAGCCGTGTATCAAACTTAGCAGACACTATTCAGTCAAAGAAATCGAATTCATGTTTCAGGGTTAAAATATATATATATTTATTTTTGACTTTTTGATGCAGAAATAAACCAAACAGTTTCTTACAAAGGTAGAAGTGTTGAGGGCACATTTAAATTAAGTTACCATTTAGTTTCTGTGAGATTGAAACAGCCTCTGTTGGAGAAGTGTTACGGTGTCAGTCAGAGGTGATCATCAGAATCGTTTTGGTAAAGGAAAGGAACCATCTCCAAAGTGATTTTGCGTTTGTGTATTGTTACTGCAAAGACTTCTGTAGGACCTAATTTATTATACTTCTGAGTAGGTGAAATTAAACCCCAAGCCAAGAGTGTTCATTCAGTGCTGCACTGCATAGTGTTAAAAACCTGTCCTCTGGGTTCAGGGCTTCTCAGGCAGCGTCTACAGATTTATCTTCTGCCTGTACAGTTGTGTTCTTTCATACGGCACCAAGAGGGATGCAGAATATTATAGACCAACAGAGGAAGGTGTTAAACTTTGATAGTCAATCAGGTCTCAGACTCCTTGGCTGCAGGAGTGACATTAAGACACGATAACAAAGTTAACCGGGGTGTCTGGTGCTTGGAAGGATCTTCAGCTTGGAGCTGGAAATCAAGCAGCAGCTCTCCTGTCACTTCCCACCTGCAAAGTAAATCTACACCCCGGCTGTGCGCACAAAGATCCTTGGAAATGAAAAGCCGGGTACATTTCAAGTCATTCCAGGGGCTGAGGCCGTGGAGAAACCTCCCTTCCCCACTAATCCTTTATCAGCATTAGACTGGAAAAAGAGACCTTGACAGAGCCGTTTCCGATCCCCCGCACCCCCGCGGCGGCAGCGGTGCTGCTCTCGCCAGCAACGCCGACTTTACTCCCCAAATCTCCGCCAGCTCCTCGAGCGCCGCGGGGAGCAGCGCCGCGCGGTTCCTCTCGCCGCGGGCGACCCTTCCCCGCTCGGGGCTGCGGGAGGCACGAACGGATCTCCCCGCAGCCAGAGCCCCGGCGCCGCTGCCCCTCGGCCACGAGACCCGCCCGGCGGGGCCGCCACCGCCTGAGCCCCCCGAGCCCCCCAACTCTCGGGGCGCCCCGGACCTCCGCCCGCTCCTCCGCAGCGCCCCGCGGCCGCGCTGCCCCCGCCGCTCCCGGGACCCCCGCTCTGCTGCCCCCGCCCGCTCCGGCCACCCTGTGCTACCCCGACATCCCCCCGCTCCCGGGACCCCCGCGCTGCCACCACATCCCCCCGGTACCGGGACCCCCGCGCCGCCCCCCCACATCCCCCCCGCTCCCGGGACCCCCGCGTTATCCCCCACATCCCCCCCGCTCCCGGGACCCCCGCGCTGCCCCCCACATCCCCCCCGCTCCCGGGACCCCCGTGTTACCCCCCACATCCCCCCACTCCCGGGACCCCCGCGCTGCCCCCGCCCAGCCCGGCCGCTCCCCGCGCTGCTGTCCCTTCCAGCCTGGCCCCGGCCCCTCGGGCCCTTCCAACACGGCCCCGGCCCGGGCGGGGGCGAGGGCGGCGGGAGGCCGGGCGGTGCTGGGCGGCTCGGGCTGGACCTGGCTCCCTGCTCCCCGTGGGATGGGGCCCGGGGTGCTCAGCGCTCAGCACCGCAGCACCCCATGTGCCAGTGTGTGCCAGGGAGGGCCCTGGGGGTGCTCCTTGCTGGGATCCAGCCCTCCCAGCTCCCCTCCGGCTGCCGCAGGGGAACTCTGCTCTCCCAGCCCTGCTGGATCTGCTCTTTCCCCATGGCCCCACAGAGCTGGCTGTGGCCGTGGCCGGTCCCTGCACCCAGGGCACACCAGGCGGCTGGAGCTGGGCTGTCCCACCTGCAGGGCTTCATTTCGGTGACTCTTTTCACAGGAGGCACCTGACGCCCCCCCAAGCCCAAGATCGCGCTGAGAGCAGACACAACTCATCACAGGCAGCTCCAGCGCCCTTGGGACACAGACCTGGGCTGGTCGGGGCACCACGGGGGCCCTCCTAGGGAGGGCACGAGCCACCTGTGGGTCACGGGGGACAAACAACCCACCCCAGCATGGGCAGCACCCCAAAACCCATGGGCTTGTACCCCAGGACAGCCCCTCCTGCCCCTGGGGGTGGGTCCCTGGCCCCTGATGTCAGACAGGAGCCAGGGTGCAGCACCCCAGGTTCCTGCTTGGGCTTGGGATGAAGTTCTCTCCAGGGATGGCTGATGCCCAAGTCCCTGGAGCCTTCTCCACCCCAGCTACAATCCGGCAGCAGCTCCCAGCCCGGGGCCCAGGCAGATGCAGCTCCCTTGCAGCGGGAGCTTTGTGCTCAGCTCATAGAAACTCTTACAAACATCTCAGCCTAAGTTCAGCACCAGTCATGATACAAATACGGCTTAAATTAGCAGATGTAAACTGTCTCCCTTCGTTATTTTACTGACATCATTAAAAAATTGAATCCAGAGCTTCAAAACCGTTTGATACTTTAAAATGACAACTGCTAATAAGATCTTGTAACTGCCTTCACCCTGTAGGGATCGCAGTGTTTAACATGTAGAATGGTAGAACCACAGCATGGTTTGAGTTGGAAAGGACCTCAGAGATCCCTCAGGTCCAACCCTCCTGCCATAGGCAGTGATGCCTTCCACTCCATCAGGCTCTCAAAGCCCCATCCAACGTGACCTTGAACACTTCCAATGAGGGGGCATCCACGCCTTCTCTGGGAAACCTGATCCAGACCCTCAGAACAACCATCATAAAAAAATCCCCCATCAGATATTGAAAAGCGGGAATAGGGTCTCCAGGGGGCCTTCTCTTCTCCAGCTTGAAAGACCCCAGGGATTGTCCTGATCCAGCTGCAGGACCTTGCACTTACGAGGTTCACGTGGGACCACTCCTCCAGCCTCTCCAGGTCCCTCCGGATGCCATCCCTTCCCTCCAGTGTATCCAGCGTATCTGGACAAGTGTTTTATACCACGTGGATCCAGAGTATTTGGTCAGTCCCTGCCAGTAGGATTTGGCAACTTTCATGCTGTTCTGTTAAACAGCGCCCAGGCAAGCTAAGGTGCTTCCCTGCTCTGAGATGTTCCCCGGCACAACGTTGGCTTGTGCCGAGCAGAGCATTTTCAAGGACTTCTGGGAATTCTTCTGGAGCTGGTACGGTCGTGGGAGCTCTTTGTGTGCAGCCAGCTTGGAGAGTGAGAGAATTCATTGGCCTCTTCCCTTGTAATTAGTATTTGGCCACCTGGATCCCTTCACTGTCCTGCAATCCACGGTGTGGCTTCCGTGGTGGCACAGCCGGAGTCCTCCCCTGCACACAGTGGGGTAAACATCAACTCTCCGAGCACTTTTCCTCCCCTTGAGCTACGAACCATAAAGAGAACCCCAATGCCCTCCAAAGGACTTGGCTTGCATTTGGGGCAGCTGCAAGTTCCCACCCACCTTGTCAAGGCAAAGCCTCTGCCAGACTCTCAATCAGGGATCACGGACACAGGTTTGTAAAGCATCACCTGATTGGGATGAGACAGATACAGTGGGTGCTGCTGGCTGCTGACTTTGAGCAGGCCTGGCCAACACGCTGCTCCTAAGTACTTTAGGGCAGTTTTCTATCAAATACCATCAATTCCCTTAAATTCAGCAGCTTGAGAACCATTTTAGAGATCCTGAGGGTCCCTTGAGGGAGAGAACTCTGTGTTCTCACCAGGGTGACCCCCGTCTGGAGTTTTGCAGGATTACAGAAGTCGTGCTGGGCTTTCTCCTGTCCTGCACTCAGACCTGACCCTGGCATTGCCCGGCCCCCTGACCCTTACTCATCTGACCCCCAGGCACTCTCACAACTCTCCTCTCATTGTCCCATTTCTCAGGGAGCCCCACAAACACAGCTTGCCATGCTGAGCTCCTGCTGCTGAGCTGGGATTTGCAAACAGGCAGCCACAAGGCCCTCAGGAACCACGGCTCAGGAGGGAAAGATGAGAAGCAAATGGTTCTTGCCAGCAGCTTTCAACCACCGAATCATAGAGCAGCACCCCCAGCCCCGTCACAGTGACACCGAAAATGCCGGCAAATAAACTCTCTAAGGCTCGTTTTGGACTTTCAGAAAGCAGCTTCCTTTATTTCACCACTGGGCACGTGAGGGAATGATTCCACCAATCCTGCGAGACGAGACAAGAGCTGGGACAGAGGATATTTCCCACTCACGTGCAGATGTAGGAATTTTCCCAGAAATCCCGTACGTATTCCATTTCTTTCCAAGGACTCATTTTAATGTTGTTGTGAACTTCACAACAGCCAAATCACTGCACATTGGAGCTTTGAGGCCAGCTCTGCCTGACCCTGCATTTTAGGCAGGGAAAGGCTGCAAACAGAGGTGATTGGAGACACAAACACATCTGCTCAGCACACTCCATACTGAACACAAGGCGCTGCCATGTCTGTCTGAACAGGGTCTGGGAAAGCAGTGTTTGAAACAAACCCTGCTCTAAACCCCCTGCTGTCAGAGGGCCGCTCTGTCCGACTTCCAAACTGCAGCTACTGAGATGGAACCGAACTCTGCTTTAGATTAAAGCGAAATAAGGGTTTGTGATGGTAACGACCCCTCATCCCAGCAGGGACCCCAGACCCCCCCTGCAGTGCAGGGGAAGGGGGGCGGGAGCAGCGCCTGCCTGGGGGACGCAGCCTCTGATTGGCTGAAGGGGGCAGTTTTGGTCTCTGATTGGCGCGGGGCTGTCACTCTGGCTAGGTTGAACCCGCCCCCCCTTCATGGGCTGCAGCCTCTGATTGGCTGAGGGGAGCAGTGTAGGGATTGGCCACGGTGCTGTCACTCTTCCCACATTGAGCCCACCCTCCTCTGCAGGGATGCAGCCACTGATTGGCTGTGTGCAGGATAAATGCCTGCCCCCTCTGGTCCTGCCCCTTCCCCCCTCCCCGAGGCGATATGGCCTCTGATTGGCTGCTGTCACATCAATCAATGCCTGCTCCCGCCCCCAATGCAAATGGCCGCACCTGGCCCACCGGGCACCGTTGCCAGGCAACGGCTCCAGGGCCAGGGCTCCCTCAGGGTGGGGCCTCTGGCCCCAGAAGTGGGGACTCTGGCCCCAAAACGGGGCTGCAGGTGCCGGTGGGAGGGTCTGGGGCTGCAGATGGGGCTCTGCCCTGGGTCACAGAGGCATGGAGTGCTGAGACTGGAAAAGCCTTGTGTCCCATTGCCTGTTCCCTTGGGAGCAGAGCCCAGCATCCTCCTCACCACAGGAATGGTGTGAGGATTCCTCGTGGGTGCTGCCCACAGGCTGCAGGTTAGAGATGTCCTTGAGAAGGTGGCTGGATGCCACAGGACTGGCTCATTTTCCTGAAAAGCACACAGCAAACACTCAGTATTACGTAGCAATTAACATTATGCCTTAAGTTGGAGCATTCTCACCCAAAAACAGATTTCTTTGAGGCACACGTCAGTTACAGAATAGGATTATATTGTACAAAACAAAACTCAGGCCATTTTTCTCCATCATTTCATTGACTCAATGGCCACCAGGGGGTGCAGCACTCTTTTAATTTCCTTCTAATGAGGGGATCTCCACAAGTTTTATCCCTATAGTCCAAACTACATTTCAAAGGAGAACAAGGAGTCATCTCCGTGGCTTTCCCTCAACTCATGTTGATATCCAAGACAGACATTCTTAACCACAGACCTCATGCACTCCACTCGTCACTGTACAAATGTGCACAAACATTATAGCACAGCCACAGACGCCTGACCCAGATGTACCTTAACCAAGGCGCCCCTGCTGCGGGACTGCTCTGCCACGAGGAATGCAAGGCTTTTCCCAACTTATATCACACTGCCTCTCAAATGAGCATTGATCCTTTGAGTCACTTCCCCGCTCCGGGTGGGGAGAAACACTGGCACAGTCCTGCAATCAACCGGCCGCTGCGTCCTGGAGTGTGGAGAGCAGCCTCCCTCCCACCAGCAGCAGGCAAGATGATCCAGGCCAGGCTGACAGCTCCCACCTGGGACGCCGGAAATTGCTCTCCAAAGATACGGATCCGGTACCCAGTGTGGAACAGACAACAGCGAATGCACCCAGGAATCACGTATTGACATGGAATTCTAATAAATGCCAAGCCATTCCTTGCACCTTCTGCGCTTGCTAGAAGGGGTATTTTGGGCTATCCAGTGGCAAATTCCACAAAATCACCTGCAGAGTTCACGCATCAGTAAACTCCACACAATCTCCTCCCAGTCCCCTCCCAGTTATCTCTAAAACACTGGCTTGTAACTTCTTAATGTAATTAAAAGTCCAGCTCCACATTCACAGGCCACACTGTTAACTCGCGCTGTTATCTGATCACAGACATGAACAAACGTTATTTTCTACCACTACGATTACAAAAGAGACTCATAAACATGAACCCATCTGGCGTGAGCCTCCTGCCTGTTTGATGGTCCTAAGATCCTGTTTAAGGTATGAAAAATGCCATGAGCTTTTACCCCAAACCCTTTTCCTCCCCTGGAGGAGCTGGGGAGGCTGTTGGGGAGGGACAGAAGACATGGAGCGCCCACACTGCATCCCAGGAGACACCAGAGAGTCCTTAACAGCCAACAGCCAGAAGGCACCATGGCACAGCCACCACGCCAGCGCCCACTGTGTGGCCCCCAGGCCCCACCAGAGCCCCAGGTCCTTCCAAGCTTTGTTGTCCCCACAGACTCCTACCCCCAAGGTGGAGACTCACCCTGAGCCCTGCAGCCCAGGGATGCTCCTGGACTGACAGTGCCCATGGCTCCTGTTTCTCTTCCATACTCAGACACCCTGTGGCATCTGCCACATTGCTGTTGTTGTGTCCCCCCCAGTGCTGGTGGCAGCCAAGGCCTCACCAGCAGGTACAGCACCCCTGGCTTCTCTGGCACCCCTGCACCTTTAGTACCTTCAGGATCCCTGAGCCCCAGGACCTCCCAGCATCCCCACCAGCCCTGTCCCCAGGCAGATGTGGCAGAGGGGTGCAGCAAGCTGGGGGAACATCCCTGGCCTCGCCTGGCTGCTGCGTGCCCAGAAGATCCCGTTCCCAGAGAATTGTCCAGTTCCTTGTGGCCGTCTCTCCCGTTTCCCCTCCCAGAAGCGAGTCTCCTTCCCAATTCCAACCCCGTCCTGCCCGCACAGCAGCTCTCCCCGCGTGGAGGGCACTGGGGTGCAGGGCCAGGTGTGGCTGGAGCAAAACGTCCTTCCCCTGTTACAGACCTCTGCACTCCTTCGTCTCTCAGAATCCTGTCGGTGATGCCAGTTTATTGACTCTTGGATGTCCTGGCAGCCCAGTCCCCATTAAGCCCTATGGCAGGGGGGACCAGTCCCCATTAGTCCCCAGGGTGCCTCATGCAGGAGGAAGGGAGAGCCAGGGTATAGGGAGGAAAATCTGGGGAATGGGTAGGAAGCAGGGAGAGGGTGTGGTGGGGGTGGGTAACAAGGATTGCATTGCAAAGGCGGGTGGGTTCCATCCCTGTCCAGGGGGAAGGCTGGGGAAAGGACCTTGAAATAGCAGAGGGAAAACAGGCATAGCCAGGCAGGGAGCAGCAGGCCAGGGCAGCCGGCTCAAGCTGTCCTCCTGGGCAGGATGGGTGTTCGTCCAGAAGCGCTGTCTGTTCTTCAGCTTCTGGAGCAGAGGGACAAGTCTCCTCCAGTCCTGCTTCAGTCTGATTTTAGTCTTCTTCATCTGCCTCTTCTTGTTCTTTTTATTCTTCTTCCTCTTGTTCTTCTTCTTTTTCTTGTTCTTTTTCTTCTTGTGCTCTGCACCCAGCTCCTGGCAGCCTGGCTCCTCCTGGACACCAATGGGATTCTTCCCCGCCTCCTGCACCGTGAATGACACCGAGTCCCCCTGTGTGCAGCTTTTCTTTCTGGGAGGGCTGGCGATGTCATCCTTGCCATTCAGAGATGGAGACAGAGGGCTTCCATCTGCTCCGTGCTGCCGCTTTTTCGGGGACAAGGCGGGGAGTCGAGGGTCTTTGGGGACGGTGCTGGCCAACTGTGGCTGAGGTTGTGAGCAGTGACAACTTCTCTCCTCCTGCTGGCTGCTGCCCTGTAGTTATTGACATAAATAAAAGCTTGGTGGTGTAAAGAAAAGAGGTGTCCAAGAGCCCAGAGGAGAAAATAGAAAGGAGAGCCCAGAGAAAGAAGAGGGGAACAGACACAGACGAGCAGAGGGAAATGGGGGTGGTAGAAGAAGGATCAGAAGTGCTTCCAGTTCGAAGCACCAAGGAAAAAGGAAGGAAGGAAATGTCAAGGAATGAAAATTCAATGCACCCTCTTGAGTGCGGGCCGCACAGCGGTGCCCAGAGGGCCGGTCCAACACTGCTGGGCAGGGAGGAGGCACCTGCGCCTCTCTCCAGCTGCGGCACCGCCTGCTCCCACTCGGCCCAGGAAAGGCGCTGCCCTGAGAAGGCTGGCGAGGCCGCCGCGCTTCAGGGATGGCACAGCCACTCCTGAGCAAGAAGGCAGGAGCCATTTCTCCTGCTTCGCGAGGGCCTGGCCCCACACCCCAACCCAGAGGGAGGGTAGAGCAACCGCTACAGCCGTGGGGCCGAGCGGCCTCCCCACGCGCTGCCAGCTTAGCAAGACACCCAGCAAGAGCTGCTCTTGTCCCCAGCACAAGCCCCAAGTGAGAAGGAACGAGGCACTTACTGAGCACTCTGGGCAGAAACTCACACTCACCTTTTCCACAGAGAGCGCCTGCTTCTTGGCCGGGGGTGGTGATGTGTTGCTGCTCAGCTCCTGAGCATGCTCAAGCAACAGCAAGCGTTTCAGTGAAAACGTGCGCTTGTTGGTCTCTTTGTTCTCACTCTGACTGGAAACAGAGCTTTGGCTGGGCAGCCTGGAGGTGGATTGGGCAATGGGTCCCTCAGAGCTCTTCTGGCAGCTGAGCAGGCTGGAGGCTGGTCGGGCAATGGGTCCCTGAGAGATCTTCTGAGAGGTGAGCAGGCTGGAGGCTGGTCGGGCAATGGGCCCCTCACAGCTCTTCTGGGACCTGGGCATTCTGGTGAGGGAGAGAAGCGCGTGTGTTAACTGGGAGCGTTTGAGCGCCTGCAGCACTCTGGTTGGAGATGCACAAAGGAAACTGGAGCCAGAAGCTCCAAGGACACGAGGTGCTCTTGATCTACCACTAATCCAAAACGAGGGGCTGGATCTGCCCAAGGCAAGGGGAATAGAAATGCATGATCTTTAGGGTCCCTTCCAACACAAAGCCTTCTATGATTCTCTGACCTCTTCCTGCCTCCCTCCTATGAGCCAGCTCCGCCCAAAACCCACACATGTGCCACCAACCCTGTCCCAATTGCCGATTGCAGTGGGCAGAGGGGCTGGGAGAGGTGGGGCACTCTCACCTCATGTAGAAGAGCAGGTAGGCCTGCTGGTGGAGGACCTCTTTGATGTGGCTGAGGCAGACGTCAGCATCGTTCATTTTATACCACTGCCCATTGCCTGCCTGCAGAGGAAGAGGGAACAGGGTCAGGCTGTATCCAGAGACCTCCCGGCCTGAAGAGCAGCAGGAACAGTGCCCAGCAACAGAGCTCCTCTCCCTGAAACCCACAGGTGGCCCAGGAGCAGCTGAGGGGATTCTGCGAGAGCAGACCTCCACGCTTCCTGTAGTCTGTACCCCCCATCCCACGCTCCACACCACCCACACCTGCCGAGCACCCTTGTTTCTGTGCAGTACAGGGACCCACGAGGACACACCAGCACCCAGAGCAGAGGAGGGGCCAAGAGAGTGCCCTGGGCTCACCTTCACATAGCAGAAGTAGTGCCCAGAGCGGCAGTTGTTTCCAGTGTGGACCAGTACTGCGTAGAGTCCATACATAATAGGGTCCCCATCGCTCTCGGACATGTAAGGCCGGATGTCCAAGTGTTCGGGGTACCCCACTTCCTGTAGAGAGAGGATGTCTCAGGAGCCTGCATAGAACACTGCTTTCTTGCAAGAGCAAGAACAGCTCAGCTGTCCCACAAGTCCCATGTCTTTAGAGAGGGGGACTCGCCCTCCACAGGCAGAGGTCACAGTGAGGAAGACACCAGCATGAACCCAACTGCCACCGCACAGCTGGAGAAGGGCTGCAGGGCTGCGGCAGTGCTCGCACTGTGCACCTCCCACCTGCTCTGGGCAGCAGGGCCTCGGGCTAGGACACAGCCCTAGCTCTGCCTTGCCAAGGACTCACCTTTGAGATTTTGCCTCCACTGAAGTCAGCAAAGCGCTTCAATGAGAGCGTGAGAACATTGGATGCTCGGTGGATGGTGAAGCGCTTGGTGGCTCCCACTTTCCTCTGGCACCTGCAGAGGAAAAGCTCGGGCTATTCAAGCTGTTCCGCCACCCAGTCCATTGCCAGCCCTGGCCAAGCTGCAAACCCCATGGAAATGACCCTGCTGACACCAGACACCGCTCCAGGGCACCTGCTCGCGGTCACATTTTCTGGCCCAGGTCCTCCTTACAAGGACAGGGATCTGAGGCCAGGCAGGCTCCATGCCAGGCTTCCAACGCCACGTGTCTCCCACTTCGAGCATGAAGAACGTAGAGAAGCCCTCCCTGCTTCCCCCTGGCGCATCCGGAACCCATTCCCACCGCAGCCCCACACACTCACCTCTCACACATGTAGGCGTTGTCCCCCTCCAGATCCTCTGGCCTCACAAACATCTTCAGTGCCTCTGTGATGCTTCCGGCTTCCTGCAAGGACAGAGGAGAGGTCAGGGCACGAGTGGCCCATCCATGCGACAGCCTGGCTCCCTTCCCTGTCACTGGCCCTTAAAAAACAGCACAGAGCATGAGCAGGGGCCCACAGAGTGCACCGAGCCCACGAGCCTGCCAGCAGCGTGCCACGAGGGGCAGCTGCACTGTGCCTCAACACCACAGAGCCTCCAGAGGAACTGTGGCTCGTACTGGGGAATCGGGCACAACAACAGGATCTGCTTCCCTGGTGCCTGCACTGTGCCTTGACACCGGCTGTTTATGGAGCCTGGAGAGCAGGAATGGTGCACGTTCAGGAACCCCTCCTCCAAGAGCCGAGTTCCTCCAACCCTGACCCTGCTGCATTACCTTGATCTCCACTGCCAGGTCCAGGTAAGGCTCATAGGTGTCTGAGTTTGAGTTGCACACTTTGCACATCACTGCAAAAGAAAGAGCGGTGAGCACACCCTGACACAACAGCAGCAGCCGCCACCACCCCAGCACAGCACAGGCAGGGCAGCATCGCCCCTCTGAGCATCTGGGCTCTGCCATAGCAAGGAGGAAGGTTGGAAATTCCCCATGTGCTGGCACAGCAAGTGTGGGCAACACGGGTTCCTTTGCTGGGGGCAATGAGCTGGGGACCCTCAGCCAACAGCTTTTCCCATTGCCACAACAGGAGTCAAGACCCACAGGTATCGCCAGATGGACCAGCTGGGGCTCCACAGAAACTACACTAAATTTACTGAGACTTAACAATTTTCCCAAATGAGTTTTCCTGCCAGGCTCTCAGGGAACCAGCAGACCCAAGAGCCACAGGCCCTGGCAGCCAGCACTCACCACAGGATCGCAGGTAACCGCCAAAGATCTGGTGAACCAGCGTTGTGGCCTGGCTTTGGTGATCCAACCTAGAGACAGAAGCACGGGATCTCACACCGCCCCTCCGCAAGGGGAGGAGGGAACTGCTGAGGGGAGAGCAGAGAAGGGCAGCCAGGGCTATCAGAGGCCCCACGTACCTGGTGTGGCCAGACAGGCAGACCCCCTGTATAGCATCCATGCTGTAGCGCAGGAACTCATGCGCATCCTCCTGGCGGCCAGGGTAGAAGTCCTGGGAGATCTCTGCAGGAGAGGGAGGAGTCAGCCCCAACACGTGCTGCAACAGATGCAGGCCTTCCCTCCCTCCCTTGCGGCAGGGAATCTGGGCTTGGACCCCCTCAGCACAAACCAGACTCACGCTGGCCCCAGGGGAAGCCCCACACAGCCCGTGAAGTCACGGGCCCCTGGCAGGCTCTGGGAGGCATCTCTGAAGAGCAATCTCCAAGATCAGCCCCGATTTCAAAGGTTCTGCTCCCGCGTCAGTCCCCTCTCCCCAGCCCGGTCTGAGAGGGGAGCGCAGCCATCCTTACCCCTGAGGTTTCGGAGGATCTGCACTGGGATTATTGTGTGGCCGCTATAGGAGAAAGCCTGGATCACGTGGCTCTCCAGAGTGCACAGCATGCAAAAGCCACCGTGCTTACCTGGAGGAGGAGAGAAGACAGGACGTTGGGGACAAAGCCAGGAGAGGTGGAGGTACTACCTCTTATTCCTGGTTATGCCAGCAGAGACGAGGCCTCCTCTGACACAAGGATGCAGAGCTTGGCAACGCTGCTATGGCCAGGAAAAGGGAGATGTACACAGGAGGGACCGCTCGACGGAGAATGGGGCAGGAGGGAGCAGAGACGGTGCACCCTGACACCTGCACAGCCCTCGCCAGAGACAGCCCTCCCCACTCACAGGTGCGCGTGTGCTCCTTGGACAGCAGGTAGTTGGCGAGCGGCGGCGTGTAGGTAAGGCACTGCAGGATGGCATTGATGAAGCAGGTGTTCCCACAGTTTCTCAGGCCAGCACCGATCTGGTGGATTTGCTCCCACTTCATGGAGAGGTGCTCCATGGGGAAAAGCACCTTCTGGGGCATGGGGATCCCATCCCCTTGGGCCCCTGGGATGCAGTCACTGCCTGTGGGGAGAGAAGGCTGGTGAGGGGAGGCGTGTGGGGTGCAGGCAGGACTCTCCTCGCCCTCTCAGAGGACTGTACTGGGACCAGTGCTCTTTAATATTGCTTGATGATATTGACAGTGGGATCAAGGGGAACCTCAGCAAATTTGTGGATGACACCAAGCTGAGTGCTCAGCTTGGCCAAAGAAGCGATGTCTGCCCTGTCCCTGGAGGTCTTCAAGGACAGGCTGGATGGGGCCTTGAGCAGCCTGCTCTGGTGGGAGATGTCCCTGCCCATGGAAGATGGGTGGAACTGCATGGGCTTCAAGGCCTGTGGATCTTTGACACCTGTAGAGAGGTGCTTTGGGAAGAGGCTGTCAATGCAGTAGAGTGTAGAGACAAGGGGCACGGGTGACACCCTTGCAGTCCCCAGGCAGCTCTGCCAACCTAGGATGGGGCCCGTACTTGGCAGCAGACACCCAGAAAGTGGGTCCTGCCCCCACCCTGAAGCAGGGGCGCTTTTGTCCTGGACACCCCATCACCTCCCCCACCCTGCAGGTGCCCTGTGCTCCCCGCTGTTCCCTTCCCACCAACAGGATCCCGCCCAGCCTGCCCCAGGCATACCTGCCTTGCCAACCAGCACAAGCTGCTGTCCATCCCGCCGGTTGATATGGCCCAACAGCTGCATCTGCTTGACCTGGGAAGGAGAGTGGGCTGGCTGAAACACGGGGTCGAAACCAGTGTCCCCACAAACCCTGCCAGCCCAAGCTCTCTCTGAGTAAACTGCGTCACGGCCCCCTCCACATGCTCAGCATCACTCTCTAAGCCCTGACCATCCCCACCGTACCCCTACCTTTCGCATCCCCTCCTGGCTGGGCCATGCGATGCTGGGCGGCTTGGGATGGACCTGGCCCCCTGCTCCCCGTGAGATAGGGCCTGGGGTGCTCAGCGCTCAGCACCAGAGCACCCCATGTGCCAGTGTGTGCCAGGGAGGGCCCTGGGGGTGCTCCTTGCTGGGATCCAGCCCTCCCAGCTCCCCTCCGGCTGCCGCAGGGGAACTCTGCTCTCCCAGCCCTCCTGGATCTGCTCTTTCCCCATGGCCCCACAGAGCTGGCTGTGGCCGTGGCTGGTCCCTGCACCCAGGGGACACCAGGTGGCTGGAACTGGGGAACTGGGCTGTCGCACCTGCAGGGCTTCATTTCGGTGACTCTTTTCACAAGAGGCACCTGACACCCTCCTCTGAGCCCAAGGTGAGGCTGAGAGCAGACACAACTCATCACAGGCAGCTACAGCACCCTTGGGACACAGACCTAGACTGGTCGGGGCACCACGGGGGCCCTCCTAGGGAGGGCAGGAGCCACGTGTGGGTCATGGGCGACAAACAACCCGCCCCAGCAGGGGCAGCACCCAAAAACCCATGGGCTTGCACTCCCGGACAGCCCCTCCTGCCCCTGGGGAGGGGTCCCCATCCCCCTGCTGTCAGACAGGGCTCTGCAGGGGCTTGGCAGGGTCAGACCCTCGGCTGGCACCCAAGCCTCCGTGTCCCTCACAACCGAGTACTGCCAGTCCCCATCTTCCCCAGCCCACGCCCAGTGCCGGGTGCTCCTCCCTGCCATGCAACAACATGGCCACTGACCTTCCTCCTCCTCCTCACCATCCTCCTCGTCTTCACCATCCTCCTCGTCCTCATGTTGCTTGCACTGACAGCAAGTGACACCAAGGCTGTCAGTGACCCACAGTGTGTGAGCGTCGCACACCGAGTGCCCCACTAACAATGTGTGACTCTGGGATACCCAGTGCCCCTCAGGCCATGTCACAATGGGGCAAACAGCACTGTGACATCACCCCTTGCCAGGTGATGTCACCCCAGGCCCTTGCTTGGGCTTGGGGTGAAATTCTGCCCAGGGATGGCTGATGCCCAAGTCCCTGGTGCTTTCTCCACCCCAGATACAATCCGGCAGCAGCTCCCAGCCAGGGGCCTGGGCAGATGCAGCTCCCTTGCAGGGGGAGCTTTGTGCTCAGGTCATAGAAACTCTTACAAACATCTCAGCCTAAGTTCAGCACCAGTCACGATACAAATACAGCTTAAATTAGCAGATGCAAACTGTCTTTCTTCCATTATTTTACTGACATTTTTAAAAAATTGTGTCCAGAACTTCAAAATTACTTGAAACATTAAAATGACAACTGCTAACAAGATCTTGTAGCTGCCTTCACCCCACAGGGATCGCAGTGTTTAACATGTAGAATGGTAGAACCACAGCATGGTTTGAGTTGGAAAGGACCTCAGAGATCCCTCAGGTCCATCCCTCCTGCCATAGGCAGTAGCACCTTTTACTCCATCAGGTTCTCAAAGCCCCATTCAAAGTGACATTGAACACTTCCAATGAGGGGGCATCCACGCCTTCTCTGGGAAACCTGATCCAGACCCTCAGAACAACCATCATAAAAAAATCCCCCATCAGATATTGAAAAGCGGGAATAGGGTCTCCAGGGGGCCTTCTCTTCTCCAGCTTGAAAGACCCCAGGGATTGTCCTGATCCAGCTGCAGGACCGTGCACTTACGAGGTTCACGTGGGACCACTCCTCCAGCCTCTCCAGGTCCCTCTGGATACCATCCCTTCCCTCCAGTGTATCCAGCGTATCTGGACAAGTGTTTTATACCACGTGGATCCAGAGTATCTGGTCAGTCCCTGCCAGTAGGATTTGGCAACTTTCATGCTGTTCTGTTAAACAGCGCCCAGGCAAGCTAAGGTGCTTCCCTGCTCTGAGATGTTCCCCGGCACAACGTTGGCTTGTGCCGAGCAGAGCATTTTCAAGGACTTCTGGGAATTCTTCTGGAGCTGGTACGGTCGTGGGAGCTCTTTGTGTGCAGCCAGCTTGGAGAGTGAGAGAATTCATTGGCCTCTTCCCTTGTAATTAGTATTTGGCCACCTGGATCCCTTCACTGTCCTGCAATCCACGGTGTGGCTTCCGTGGTGGCACAGCCGGAGTCCTCCCCTGCACACAGTGGGGTAAACATCAACTCTCCGAGCACTTTTCCTCCCCTTGAGCTACGAACCATAAAGAGAACCCCAATGCCCTCCAAAGGACTTGGCTTGCATTTGGGGCAGCTGCAAGTTCCCACCCACCTTGTCAAGGCAAAGCCTCTGCCAGACTCTCAATCAGGGATCATGGACACAGGTTTGTAAAGCATCACCTGATTGGGATGAGACTGTATCTGTGCTGCTGGCTGCTGACTTTGAGCAGGCCTGGCCAACACGCTGCTCCTAAGTACTTTAGGGCAGTTTTCTATCAAATACCATCAATTCCCTTAAATTCAGCAGCTTGAGAACCATTTTAGAGATCCTGAGGGTCCCTTGAGGGAGAGAACTCTGTGTTCTCACCAGGGTGACCCCCGTCTGGAGTTTTGCAGGATTACAGAAGTCGTGCTGGGCTTTCTCCTGTCCTGCACTCAGACCTGACCCTGGCATTGCCTGGCCCCCTGACCCTTACTCATCTGACCCCCAGGCACTCTCACAACTCTCCTCTCATTGTCCCATTTCTCAGGGAGCCCCACAAACACAGCCTGCCATGCTGAGCTCCTGCTGCTGAGCTGGGATTTGCAAACAGGCAGCCACAAGGCCCTCAGGAACCACGGCTCAGGAGGGAAAGATGAGAAGCAAATGGTTCTTGCCAGCAGCTTTCAACCACCGAATCATAGAGCAGCACCCCCAGCCCCGTCACAGTGACACCGAAAATGCCGGCAAATAAACTCTCTAAGGCTCGTTTTGGACTTTCAGAAAGCAGCTTCCTTTATTTCACCACTGGGCACGTGAGGGAATGATTCCACCAATCCTGCGAGACGAGACAAGAGCTGGGACAGAGGATATTTCCCACTCACGTGCAGATGTAGGAATTTTCCCAGAAATCCCGTACGTATTCCATTTCTTTCCAAGGACTCATTTTAATGTTGTTGTGAACTTCACAACAGCCAAATCACTGCACATTGGAGCTTTGAGGCCAGCTCTGCCTGACCCTGCATTTTAGGCAGGGAAAGGCTGCAAACAGAGGTGATTGGAGACACAAACACATCTGCTCAGCACACTCCATACTGAACACAAGGCGCTGCCATGTCTGTCTGAACAGGGTCTGGGAAAGCAGTGTTTGAAACAAACCCTGCTCTAAACCCCCTGCTGTCAGAGGGCCGCTCTGTCCGACTTCCAAACTGCAGCTACTGAGATGGAACCGAACTCTGCTTTAGATTAAAGCGAAATAAGGGTTTGTGATGGTAACGACCCCTCATCCCAGCAGGGACCCCAGACCCCCCCTGCAGTGCAGGGGAAGGGGGGCGGGAGCAGCGCCTGCCTGGGGGACGCAGCCTCTGATTGGCTGAAGGGGGCAGTTTTGGTCTCTGATTGGCGCGGGGCTGTCACTCTGGCTAGGTTGAACCCGCCCCCCTTCAGGGGCTGCAGCCTCTGATTGGCTGAGGGGAGCAGTGTAGGGATTGGCCACGGTGCTGTCACTCTTCCCACATTGAGCCCACCCTCCTCTGCAGGGATGCAGCCACTGATTGGCTGTGTGCAGGATAAATGCCTGCCCCCTCTGGTCCTGCCCCTTCCCCCCTCCCCGAGGCGATATGGCCTCTGATTGGCTGCTGTCACATCAATCAATGCCTGCTCCCGCCCCCAGTGCAAATGGCCGCACCTGGCCCACCGGGCACCGTTGCCAGGCAACGGCTCAAAAAATTGAATCCAGAGCTTCAAAACCGTTTGAAACTTTAAAATGACAACTGCTAATAAGATCTTGTAACTGCCTTCACCCTGTAGGGATCGCAGTGTTTAACGTGTAGAATGGTAGAACCACAGCATGGTTTGGGTTGGAAGGGATCACAGAAATCACTCAGGTCCAACCCTCCTGCCATAGGCAGTGACGCCTTCCACTCCATCAGGCTCTCAAAGCCCCATCCAACGTAACCTTGAACACTTCCAATGAGGGGGCATCCACACCTTCTCTGGGAAACCTGATCCAGTCCCTCAGCATCTTTATCCTAAAAAAAGCCCCCATCAGATATTGAAAGGCTGCAATAGGGTCTCCATGGGGCCTTCTCTTCTCCAGCCTGAGCGACCCCAAGAAATGCCCTCACTCAGGTGCAGGACCTTGCACTCTGAGTGGTGCTGGCCAGGGGGTCTCTGAGTCCCTCTCCCCACAGGGAACAACCCTCCAGGCTGTCAGGTGCCAGGACCTTTCTCCTGGTGGACCCATCTTCAAGAGCATCATGACCACCTCGGTGGGGCACTGCCCGGCCTTCGGGAGCAGCAGTGACTCCACGCTCTGCTGTGCTCACTCCATGTTGATGAATTCCAGGTTTTTGTGGAGGCACTTAATGGCCTTGGCACCTGGAGGGCACCTGGTGCTGCCCCTGGAGCACAGCCATCTCCTCAGCTGCCCTTTCCTTAGCATCAGCCGTGCCTTCTTTGGTCAGTTCACACTGAGGCCCCGCAAGGTACACTCAGGCTTGTCAGCCGGCTCCTCCGGTGCCCCCGCACTAACGCGGGGCAGGGCTCTGCAATTTGATGGCCCAGGCTCAGCCCGTGCACGAGGCTCAGCCTGGGGCCTCCAGCTCTTCTCTTTCTTATGCCCAAAGTCCTTGTGTGGAGACTTCCTTATCTTGGACGGAGGCTGTGATTCCTCCTCCTGCTCAGATCCACAAACTGAAATAAACTCCTCGCTTCCAGAAAAAGGCTCTGACTCTGACTCCTCATCCGACCGACTGTCCTGTTTGGGCTGTGAGGCATCAAAATGTGTCTCCTGCAATGAAGCCTTGATAGCAGCTTCCAGCTGGCTGTCCTCACTGGCACCCAGGAGGCTCTCGGAGCGACACCGTTGCTGGGCAGGGCTGCTGGAATGGCCATCCAGCTCACCATGCTCACTCGAGAACCCAGTCACTTGGTCCACACCACTCCACGAGTTGCTGGCCTCTCCTGGGATCCAGCATGGAGATGTAGGGGAAGTCTACTCCTTGACAGAGCTGTATGTATCGCTGTCCTTCCTCACTGTCGTGGTACACCTGCCAAAAAATGAAGTGGCCAGGGCTCTGCAGGGCGGTGCCGGCTGCGGCTCCCAGACAGCAGGGAGAGCTGCAGGCTCTGGTCTGCAGGGAGGGACATGGCCTGCCTGGAGGGTGCCTGGCTCCTGACCTGCCATGTGCCACTGTTGGCCACCAGACGGCTCTGCAGCCCTGTCCTCCCCAGGGCCCTCTCCTGCACAGCTGCTCTCTCGGAGCTGGTCAAGTCAGGCTGAGGAGCCGCCCCTCACAACACAACTCATTGCACACGCAGACCTGCAAGATACTCTGCAGCTCCTCGCTGGCTCTGGAGGCAGCAATGATGGGCACCAACTTCTCCACCGTGGTGTCCACCTCTTGTACGGCCTGCAAGGAAGACAGAAGAGTTGTGCCACTGTTTCCTGCTGTTCCTCTCACCCCCGTGAGGCTGATCCAAACTCCCAGCACCGTCACGGTGCTGGCAGAGACCCATGGGCAGACCCTGCTGTGAGCAGAGCAGCCGGTGGCACCGGATGAGGCCAGGCCCATGGGCAGGGGACAAAGGGATGAGGGTGGGCAGGCAAAACCCCTGCCCTGCCTTGCACCCATGGTGATACCACAGCATGGGAGACCTTGACAGACTGGAGAGATGGGCTGATTCCAATGGCATGAAGTTTAACAAGTCCAAGTGCCGGGTTCTACGCTTTGGACACAACAACCCCATGCAGAACTATAGGCTGGAGACAGAATGGCTGCAGAGCAGTCAAGTGGAAAGAGACTTGGGAGTGATAGTGGACAGGAAACTCAACATGAGCCAGCAGAGTGCCCAAGTGGCCAAGAGGGCCAATGGTATCCTGGCCTGCATCAGGAATGGTATGGTCATTAGCACTAGAGAAGTTATCATCCCCTTATACTCGGCATCGGTCAGGCTGCACCTTGAGTACTGCATCCAGTTCTGGGCCCCTCAGTTTAAGAGAGATCTTGAGATGCTGGACCAAACCGTGGCCCCAAGTGCCAAGAGTCCGTGTTTCTTGAACACCTGGGACCCCTGAATCGTAGAGGCATGGAATTGCCTAATTGGAAAAGACCTTTGAGATCATCAAGTCCATCCCTACCTGTCCATAGGAAACTCACCTGCCCCTCTTTTAATCTCCTTGAGGGATGGGGACTCCAGCACTGCCCTGGGCAGCCTCTGCCAGGGCTTCACCACTCTGTCAGGGAAGAAATCTTCCCCAATAGCCCATCTAAACCTCCCCTGATGCATCTGGAGGCCACTTCCTCTTGTCCCATCGACTGTTACTTGGGAGAAGAGACCAACACCCACCTCAGCACAACTTCCTTTCCAGGAGTTGTGGAGAGGGATAAGGTCTCCCGTCAGCATCTTCTTCAGACTGAACAGCCTCAGGCTCCTCAGCTGCTCCCAGAACCCCTGGGCTCAAGACACTTCCCCAGCTCCGTTCCCTTCTCTGGACATGCTCCAGCCCCTCAGTGTCCTTCTTGGAGTGAGAGGCCCAAAATTCATGCAGGCACATGGGCAAGCACACCCTGATACCTCTGCAATTCCCTTCTCCCCTCTGGTTTCCAGGCTGGAAGGATCCCACTCCGGGCCAGTCCAACGTGCACAGTAGCGAGGCACCTTCAGGCCATCCGGGGGGATCTCGGCATCCAAACAGAGCCTCCCAACCTGCCCCACGGAGGCACAAACAACCTGACACACCTCCCATGAAACTCCCTGTCCCAGGCCAAAGCTGCACTGTCTGAGGCAGTGGGGAAGGAAGGAATTCTCTAGGAAGGCACTGCACACACACACAGGGATACGTCCCCATCTCTCTCTGCCCTGGCATTGCCCCACACTACCCGTGAGCATCATTTCCTCCATGCAGGACTTCCACCTGCCCTGTTCCTGGCACAGCCACAACCATCCCGCCTGCCGCCCTTTTGGGGACACTCAAAATGACCACAGCTCTTTGTCCCTCTCCAGGCAGCAGCCGTCAGTGACATTTGCCACCTCCTGCAACTGGAATCCAAGGGCTGGGGGCTACGGCCGGTACCCCACAGCTCTAAACCCAGCGCTCGACACAGCGTTTCCCATCCCGAGCAAGCGAGCAGCAACGCCCTGGCCGCGTTCTGTACAGCGTCCGATTGAGGGAGCAGGGGGGAAACACAGCTCCGGGCTCCTGGCAGCTCAAGGGGGGACAAGGGACTTCCTTCCCAGGTCTCAGAGGATTTCCAGAGCAGAACTGCTCCCCTTCAGCCTTCTGCTCAGAGAAAACATGCCAAGAGCCATCAGAGAGCAGGGCAAGAAGCAACAGCTCCTGTCTGCACGGCAGCGGGACTGGGGGCGGGAGAGGAGCTGCTGGGAGCGCACGTCCACCCCCAGCTGAGCCAGGGAACGAGGTCTGGGACCCTTCCCCAGCGCCCGACTGGGCTTTCCTTTGCCCAAACTCACCGTCACCTCTTCTTCACCCATCAGCACCTCTGGAGGAACCTCTGGGGGCCCACGCAGCAGCAGGTTCGGGGCAGCAGGTTTTCCGGTTGCCTCCTTCACAGCACAGGGGGAGAACCTTGGAGCTCTTTCTCCTGGAACACAGCGAGGTGGGAAATGAAACCGAAGGGACTGAACAACATAAATACATTTCAATCCTCACTGAAAAAGGGAACAAAAGGCTGAAGCCCTGTTTTCACACTGAACACCAGCAGCAACAGGCTAAAACGCGGCCCTGCCCCATCCCCTTCTCCAGCACAGGGAGAGGTTCCTCAGCCCCTGCCAAGGGCACATTCCAGCTCCAGGGATCTGCACACTCACTGCACAGAAAAGCCTGCTGGGCACGAAGGGCCAAAGCACCTCTGCGGAGGTGACCGGAGCACGGCAATGCCATTTTAAACAACCCTGGCCAAGGGCAGAGACGTGGGATCTCAGAAACCCTGGGGCTCAGCTCCTGGGCTGCCTGAGGCACTCACGGCCCTGCGGGGGCCGGGCAGAACCAGAAACCAGTGCTGGTTTGACAGCAGGACAGACAGAGGGACAAGGGGGCTTTGGCCCCCTCCCACCTGGGAGATGAACCAAACCAGGCTCCCCACAGCAAAACGCCTGCGGGCACGGCCCCACCACCAGACCCGCCCCCCGCCCTCCTCCCCCGAGGCCGGAAAAGACCTCTCAGCTCATCCAGTCCAACCATCAGCCCAACCCCCCGGGGACCACCTGGGGACATGATTCAATGTCCCCAGGTGCCACATCTCCTCCTTCAGGGATGGAGACTCCATCACTGCCCTGGGCAGCCTTAGTCAGGCTTCTCCACTCTGTCAGGGAAGAAATTGTTCCCCATATCCAATCTAAACCACTCCTGGCACAAACTGAAGCCACTTCCTCTCATCCCATCATTTGTTACTCGGGAGAAAGGACCAAGCTCCGGCAGAGCTGGCTGGGCTCACCTTGGACTGGGTGAGCTGAGAGGTCTTTTCCAGCTTTAACGAACCCACCATTCCCTCATTCACCGCGCAGCCCCTGCCCTTCTCCCAGACGAGCCGCGGGGGAGAGGCGGGCTCGGGCCGCATGGTGCGGGGGGGAAACCCCGGCTGGGGCAGAGGGAAAGGGGCAGCGCAAAGCGGAGGGGACCGTGCGGGGCCGGGGGACGCTGGGGTCCCCACGGACACCTCCCCCGTCCCACCCGCGGGGCTCTCCCCCCCCGCAATCGCAGACCCCTCCGCGGGGAGTCTCTCGCCGCGGGCGACCCTTCCCCGCTCGGGGCTGCGGGAGACGCGCACGGACCCCCCGCAGCCAGAGCCCCCGGCCCCGCTGCCCCTCGGCCACAAGACCTTCCCGGCGGGGGCGCCACCGCCTGAGCCCCCCGAGCCCCCCAACTCTCGGGGCGGTGCGGGCTCCGCCTGCTCCTCCGCAGCGCCCCGCAGCCGGGCTGCCCCCGCCCGCTCCCGGGATCCCCGCGGGACCCCTGTGCTGCTCCACCCCGCATCCCCCCGCTCCCGGGACCCCTGTGCTGCTCCCCCCCGCCGCATCCCCCCGCTCCCGGGACCCCTGTGCTGCTCCACCCCGCCGCATCCCCCACCGCTCCCGGGACCCCTGTGCTGCTCCCCCCCGCCGCATCCCCCCGCTCCCGGGACCCCTGTGCTGCTCCCCCCCCCGCATCCCCCCGCTCCCGGGACCCCTGTGCTGCTCCCCCCCGCCGCATCCCCCCGCTCCCGGGACCCCTGTGCTGCTCCCCCCCGCCGCATCCCCCCGCTCCTGGGACCCCTGTGCTGCTCCCCCCCGCCGCATCCCCCCGCTCCCGGGACCCCTGTGCTGCTCCACCCCGCCGCATCCCCCACCGCTCCCGGGACCCCTGTGCTGCTCCCCCCCGCCGCATCCCCCCGCTCCCGGGACCCCTGTGCTGCTCCCCCCCCCGCATCCCCCCGCTCCCGGGACCCCTGTGCTGCTCCCCCCCGCCGCATCCCCCCGCTCCCGGGACCCCTGTGCTGCTCCCCCCCGCCGCATCCCCCCGCTCCTGGGACCCCTGTGCTGCTCCCCCCCGCCGCATCCCCCCGCTCCCGGGACCCCTGTGCTGCTCCCCCCCCCGCTCGCCTCCGCAGCCTCCAAGCGTCCCCCGGGCCAAGGGCGAACCCGGCTGCAGCACCGACTCCGCACTCGCTCCGGCCATCCCCCGCGCAGCTCCACAGCCCCGACGCCAGCGCGGTGCGGCCGCCCGCAGCTCCCCGCACGCTCCCCGCGCTCTCCCCGCTGCCGCCATGCGGGTAGTTTGGAGCTGCCCGGGGCCGCCTCCCGCAGCACGACCGGGCGGGGCGGAGCAACTCCGATAGCCGAGATGCCCCGCGCGAGCCCCGGGGCCGCCTCCCGGCAGAGATGGCAAAGGGGGTGGGAGAAGCTCCAAGCGCCGTCAGCGTCTGCGCTCGCCCCCCCAGTGCCGGGATGGAGAGCAGCCCTGCCGTGAAGGACCTGGGGGTGCTGGGCGATGAGAGGCTGGACATGGGCCAGCAAAGTGCCCTGGCAGCCCCGAAAGCCAAGCGTCTCCTGGGCTGCATCCCCAGCAGCGTGGCCAGCGGGGCGAGGGAGAAGATTGTCACGCTCTGTTGTGCACTGGGGTAGCCCCACCTCGGGCACTGGGGCAGTTTTGGGTGCCACAGTATATAAAGGACATCAAACTACTGGAGAGTGTTCAGAGGAGGCCACAAGACTGGTGAAGGGTCTAGAGGGGGTGACCTATGAGGAACGGCTGAAGGTACCTCATAGGCGTTTACTGCTTGCTCACAAGGGAAGGAGGAGGAGCAGGCGCTGATCTCTCTGGTGACCAACGACAGGACCCCAGGGAACTGGAGGAAGATGTGCCAAGGGAGAGTGAGGCTGGATATTAGAAAAAGGTTCTTCATTCAGAGGGTGGTGGGGCACTGGAACATCTCCCCAGGGAAGTAGTCACGGCGCCAAGCCTGACGATATTCAAGAAGCGTTTGGACAAGTCACTCAGACGCATGGTTTGAGTGTTGGGATTGTCCTATGCAGGTAGAGGAGTTGGTCTCGATGATCGTTGTGGGTCCTTTGCAACTCAGGACGTTCTGTGATTCTGTGCAAAAGAGAAACGGAGAAGCGGTCCCCGGCGCCGAACGAGGAGAGCGCGAGCAAGCAGAGGGAGCTGCCGCTCTCCCATCCCCTTCCCATGGCACCGCACCCCTGGTGTCCCCGGTGTTCCCGGCTGTCAGCGACAAGCGGGGCAGCGGTGCGCCCGGGTCCGTGAGAGCTGAGACCGACCGCCGGCCGCCTGCTGCTGCTGGGACCCGCCAGCCCCTGCCATGCGGGACTCGCAGTGCCAAAGGTGCGCTGAGAGAAGGATCTTCCGCTCCATATTCTGTCTCTCTAGTCTTCTCTCATTAGACTTCACCTGGAGTACTGTGTCCTGTTCTGGAATCCCCATCATAAGAAGGATATGGAACTGTTGGAATGTGTCCAGAGGAGAGCTGAAGCACCTCTACTATGAGAAGTGGCTCAGAGAGTTGGGGTTGTTCAACCTGGAGAAGAGAAGGCTCCACAGAGACCTTATAGCTGCCTTCCAAGTACCTGAAGGGGGCTACAGAAAAGCTGGGAAGGGACTTCTTACAAGAGCATAGAGTGATAGGACGAGGAGGAATGGCTTTAAATTGGAAGGGGGAAGATTTAGATTAGACATCAGAAGGAAATTCTTCACGATGAAGGCAGTGAGACACTGGCACAGGTTGCCCAGGGAAGCTGTGGATGTTCTCTCCCTGGAAGTGTTCAAGGCCAGATTGGATGAGGACTTGAGCAGCCTGTTCTGGTGGGAGGTGTCCTGGCCCATGGCAGGGAGTTTAGAACTTGGATGATCTTTAAGGCCCCTTCCAACACAAACCATGCTATGATTCTATGGTTCTATGACCTCAGCTTCCACCTCATGTCACAATTCTGAAAAGCCCCAACAAATCCTCTTGCAAACACAGAGGAAGATGCGAAGGGAATGCCCTGACTGCTCAGGTACAGCAAGTAACCATGGGCAGCAAGCAGGACAGGACCACCGGGGATGTTTAACAGATACTTGTAGCTACTTCTACCCTTAGTGGGCTGATACACCTCTAAAACAATAGTTACTACCTCAGCAGTTCCCGTATCCCACGAAGTAACATGCTGATTCATGCCACCGGGATATGTCAATGAGGCGCTGGAAGTGATTTACTGCGAATGCCTAAAACCATAGTACTGATGCTTGCGAGATGAGCGTTTACCAACAGCCACAAATGGTCCAAAATTGTCTACAGTGACTTTGGTAGCGCCGAAAACTCTTTTTGTCTTTTCGATAACGTCTTTTCAATAAAATAGTCCAAATGGAACACCCCCTGTCGGCGTTCCAGATTTCACCACGAGGTGGCGCCTGGAGACGCTGCGCGCCTGTCCTCACTTGACCTCTCCGGAAGCCTCTTGAGTGTCCACAATTACAGTCTTCTTTCTTTTCTCTCTGGAAAAAGAAACATATATTCCAGAGATTCTAGCATAACTTAATAATCACTTCAAAACTACTGAGCGGTATGTTATTTTTTGACAGATGTTGTAAGCCTTGATTTATAAAATCAGTTTTAATAACTCAAAAGGATTAATAAAATTTGTAAAAATTCCACAAGTTACAATGTGACTTGAAATTTATTGACATTAACTCCTCAACCATATGAATATCCATGTTTAAATACTGCAATATCTGGGTCTAATAGTTCACGTTTCTTCTACTAATCTTGCATTGGGCTACTCAGCAAGCAGAAGAACACCTGCTGGGTCCATAAACCCATCCGAGCTAATTTCAGTAACTTTAAAGCTTCATATATGCAAGGTAAATAAATTGAAAAAAAAAACAAAACAGCCCTGTTTACTAGATAAATATCATGCACATGAGCAAGGACAGCAAGTCCGGACCACTATTACACTTAATGCAATGGCTTCTAGGTGTCAGAGCCCTTCTGAACAGAGCATCTACAGGCTTTTTTTCCACCTGATATAGTGCTTTCTGAGAAAGGGAGGGTTCTTCTAGGCAGCATCAAACATATGTACTGCAAAAGAGAACAAATCAGATGAGAGAAAGAACTGTCTTTTGATTCCACAAAGTCTGTCCCTCTGTGTCCCTGGTAGATTTTGTGCTGAAGTAAAAAAAAACAAAGTCTTTTCTGAAGCTTTGGGAATTTTTCTTGAAAACCACAAAACTATAATCATGTCAATAGTTGTCCTCCTAATTTATGGTATCTTTGACATTTTTGTTTTACCAGAAATAGAGTGCAGATGAGCAGAACAGCTTTAATACCCAGGCCAGTTTAAAAAAAAAGAAGTTTTGTTACAGCCTGGGCAAACAGAGTAGCTATTAGGCTTTTAATAGTAGTTCTAATACAGCTGGTGATATCCAAACTGCTTAGCAAGAGAGTTGGTGTCCAAGAAGAAAAAAGCCTCCACTGCACTGTATGATTAGGATTGGTGGATTTTTAATTTTTGTCCATAGAAAAATGTAAAGAAGAGAGAAAAAAAGTCTTCCACTCAAGTGAGATGTTACCTCTTCAAAATTTCTGGATCATGCCACAGTTGAGAATAAGATGAAGCAACACTGCCCGTAACCAGAAAATTCCTTTATTCTTAAGAGATACCAGCGAGACAATTCTGTTTTCCTGAATCCTTTAAATGTGTGAGTTTTCTGGCACAGACTCACAATCTGTATTCATCTCTCTAACTTGGGATTCAACAAGAAGGAATTAAGCTGGATAGTCCTCTGCAGTTCTTCTGTGATGATTTTTATTTCTTACATATTTGGAAAAGAACGGTTTCCTCTTGACTTTAGACAGGACTGAATCAACACAATCTATTTTCCTGTATCACACATCAGTGGAAATGCTTTACTACTACCACGTAACTTTATTTGTTCTACTCATCTTTCTAACTACTTAACTGAGAACTCTCAGTTGAGTAATGATTGCTTAAAAACATCTGCAAAATCCAGCTCAAATTCGGAAAAAGGAGTTGTTTAACGTACAATGTTGTTTTTTAAACGACAAAAACAAAAATAAAAATGGTATTTGTATTCAAGCTGAAGGGGTTGTGATGCAATTACAGCATTTTAAAAATTATCGATTTCACAAAGTCGGAATATAATCTTTGGCTGACAGGAGCAAACTCAAAGAACTGAGCTGGTTAAATCACAGACTGGTGCAACTGTTTTCTTCATTTTGGGTTAACAGTTAAAATAAACATTCTTTCATTTCATTATGACAGATGGATGCAATTACATCCATATGGAGACATAAAGACCCTGGCTTAAAGAACTACAGAGGTATAAAGGTGAAGGCAATTTTCTAGTAGTACTATCCAGTACTGCTAAAACAGGATTTACCATGGAAGAACTATACAGCTGCTGGAAAGTAAGAGATGTTTGCTCATGTTCCTAAGGGTATTTAACTACTGAAAGATTTGTGTAAACAGCTACTGCAATGCTAAAAATCCTTGCACATTTTATGCCTGCTGAAGTAACTGTTGTAGCAGTAGCCTTCCCAGAAGGGACCAGTCCCTATGTTTAGAAGCCTTCAAACACACCTACATCATGGTGTGAAGAGTGATGTACAGATCTGAGATCCCTGACTTAGATGGAATATGGGTGAACATTTATGCTCAATAGACAGCTAACTCTGGAAGCAGCATAGTTAGTGCAGCATTGTACCTGACCTAAAAAGAGCCATATTTCAGAGCTATAGTGTTGGTGATTCCACACACAGTTGAAAGGAATTGCTACCTTTCTCTGTTATTTTCTTACACGGGGCAGATAGGTCTTTTGTCACAAAAAAAAAAAGGGGGCTACCTCCCAGCTCACTTGGACACACTGAATTGTCTTCAGTGTTTCAAACACAGCTGTTTTAAATTTCAATTTGAAGTGCAAATTTTGTGACTCAAATATATGGACTTATTTTTACATGGGCCTTGTTTCAAAAAAAAAAGCTAGCTGAAACAGCTAATATTACTAGCTATGAGAAATCTTTTAAATATATCATCACTCTGAATTTCTCTATATTTGAGATCTTTTAACATTCTAATGCAGACAGTATATAAAATCATGGCCCATTCCTGATCCAAGCCAGATACCTCAATTACAATGTTAAGATGCTGGCCTGAACTGGAGCCAAAACTTAAAATGACCCTGCAGCTGATCTTACACATATGACAAGGAATATGGATAAGCTGCTCTGTAATGCCACTCTGGCTGCCAGGAACAAATGGCAAAATAACCTCTCTGGGTTAGCTTTTTTTTGAATTAGCTATGTAGGCTGAAAAGATGCCAAGCAGTCTGGGCCAAGTGCATGCCTGTTTTGAGGTTTTGTTGGCTTGTACATTTCTAATCCCAAATCAAACAGAAAACAAGCACTTTAGTTGGTAATGTATTAAACCCTAGTCAGTGGAAAAGATTTTCAAAAGCAAGGGCTGCATGTTTTAGAAAACAATATAAAAAAGCTTATAATTCACGATCAGCCACCTCAGAGGTATGTAGCAATGACAAAAGATAAATGCAAAAATAGAGTCTTAGCTAGGCACAATATTACAGGTAAGAAAAAAAATGTTTATACCCCTCTAGGGACACATAAGGAAATCTGTTCAGAGTGGGAAGTCTTGTTGAGAGGCCTACAAGGAAGTATATAGTTATTTATTTCCTCACAATGGTGTAGCCCCTAGAGGAAATGCTCCTGTTAGTCAAAGAAACACAGTCAAAGTCTGTAATCCGTTTAGGCCTGTGTCATGGCCAAGTTCAGAGAGCCTGTTCCGGATTGCCACAATCACAGCCAGGAGAGAGTCTGACCACATGTGCAAAGGAGTAACTTCAGTTAAATTAGTGTTCTCAGTTCTTGGCCTGATGGTGGAGCTCCCCACTGGAAATCAGCCAAAGTGTGTAAAGGAATTACAAGATTGTCCTCTCTCTTACCAGGTTTTTGTCCTGACCACTGTATTAGCTATGTAAGTTGGCCATTGTCCAAGATAGGAGTTTATGCATAAGATGACCAGTGTATCTTGGTCACAGGCTACTTGTCTTACGCTATAACTTGGTTACAGGAGAATCAGAAAGTTTGAGTACACTATGTTCGCACTTTCGGCTGCAAAAATCATGACCCAGTCAAAACTTCCTTATTCCCAGTATCATTAGAAAGTGAGTGGGAAGCTGGAATGGCTTAGCTTAACCTTTGTGAGAAACTCATGGGGAAAAGCAGAATTCCTCATCAGTGACAAGGATTTGTATAACCATAGGATCTTAGTTGTCCTCATATTTAATGAACTCATGATTATGTCTTCAATATAAAAGTAGTTTTAGCCCAGCTTTATGGATGGGGAGTTGAAACAAAAAAAACAAGAAGAGCTTAAATGACTTGACCAAACACAATAAAATAAGGCATCAAGTGGGGCAAGCGGTAAAACCAAGTGAGGCAAAACTTGGTCTGGCCCTAAAAAAAAAAGGAGAAAATGAAAAAATAGAAAAAAATGTGTTATCAAAGGTAGGATGGGAGAACAGAGAGACTGAAATTCACAGCTGGCACAAAACTAATAAGAAATTCTCTGAAAATGTGGGATTTGAAAGAATATTGCAAAGTTTGAGGAATGTATTACGTATGTAATTGCAGAGGAATGTATTACGTATGTAATTGCAGAAGTCTGACATAGGGGCTAGATAGGCATATTTCAGAAAACTTAACAGAAATCATATGAATGAGAAATAGCTACTTATACACATGAGAAAGTTGTAAAGCGAGACTACTCAACATATGGATGTTTGGAAGCCAACTAGTAATCACAGCACTGCAAGGAAGCTGGAGGTATTTTTTATGAAGGTACAGTGGGGAGCAAATCAGAATCAAGGTGTGTAGAAATGCTTTGCCAGCATTTCTATGAAATGAAAGGGGAATGAAGCTGCTGCCTGCATAGTCTGACTTGCTATGCAGAGTTCAGAAGATTTTCCATATAAGCTGTGTGTGGACTGCTGAATTCAACAGATTTTAGTAGCACAGCAGCTGCATTCCGTTTACACTCCTAATAGCAGGCACCCTTCAATGCACAATTAATTTCTTATCAGAATACTTTCCATGACTGTATGACATTAAGTCCAGATATTTTTCCTCATATTTACCATTTCAAATAGAACTCCCCACCTCTCCACAAGATACAAATGCAAAAAACATGTTCTGATCTACTGCAATTTCTGCCTTTCAGTGCTCTGCTGCCCTTTTCTCACCCATTTCTAATTTATCTGTTTCTCATACAGTATATTTTAAACTGACTCAAACTAGCAATTTTATGTTTCAAACTGCATATACATACAAATGTATGTGTGTGTAAGGCACATATACAATATATATATATATGCACACAAAAACTTAGAGAGAGAGCAACAGTTTTGCAGCACATCGTTCATCAGTGTTGTACACTTACATCTTCATCTCAAGGAAATCTTTCAGAGACTAGGGCAAAAAGGGCATCACTTCCTACAGAAATGGATGCCAGCAAGCCAACAAGTGTTCTGGAGGTGTACTTGTGTCATAAATGATTTGCTTTCAATGTCAGGTCTTGAGGCAGAGAGGTCAAAATATACTTGCTCTAAAAGCCTCTCTTCAGTGGGAGTGAGATTCACAGACACTTTCTAGGGTCAATGAAAGATAGAAAGTTTGGGTCGAAGAAGTGTTTAAAGTGCTACAATCGATCTTACTGCAAACACTGGAAATCATTTCAATGTAAGTAATTACATTGATAATGAGATTAAAATCTCAAGGGTTCTAGAATGCAGTCTCAAAAAGAAGCAAAGGCAATTTAACTCCAGTGAGTCTAGAAGACATAAGCCATCAGAAACACAGCTTCAAAAGAACCCTGAAGAATGTAACTGGCAGTTAAAAAATAGAAAGACAGACAGAAAAGAAATTACTAGGCAAAAGACAGAAATGCCAAGGCACCTTGAGCAGTAAGAAAGAAATAGTATGCTTCACTGAATATTTGTTCCTCAGTGAGTTTGATCATGTCATTATTTTCCCTCATATTGCTGGTCTCTTTTGTATCAGTAGCATTGCCTATACCAAAAGTAGTAAAAAGCTCACATCATCTCTTAGTTTAATTTTTTGCACTACAAGGTGAAATCCAAGGGACTTCAATGAGAACATTAATATTAAAGCCTTGTCTTGCAGACACACGTTAAGAAAGTCCAAATAAATGAGTAGTCTTAGCCTACTATCAAGTCCCAGTGCCCAGTTTCCAGTGCTCGAGCTGGTTTCCACGTTCAGCGACCTCCGCGCTGGCCGTGACCTCCCCGCCCGCCGGGACTGCTGCGTTCGCTGCCTTCGCCACCTGGCGCTCACTGCTTGGAATACACGTTCCGTGACCACTACCCGGGACACGATGAGTATCAGCTTACATATTTTATTATTACTGTTTTATCTTTATGATTCTATTAAAACTAGTTTTATTTCAGCTCGTAAGTTTTCCTTTCCTTTTCTGACTGTCTTCGCCACCGAGGAGGAGTGAGAGAGCAGCTGTGTACTGTTTAGCTGCCGGCTAAACTAAGACAGTTATGAACCACAAGTGTGCTTTTGATCCCAGAAATTGGAGTGATCCGACTTAAACAGAACAAAATATATGGGAAGAGGTCAAGGTCTTTTTTGTCAGATGGTAGATAATAGTTCTTATGAGACAACACATAAATGCATATTGAAGATTACTGAGAAGGAGCCCATTTTCAGCAGCTGAAGAGTAGTTTGACAGCTTTATGTAATTATTAATCAGCAAGTTTGAGTAACTACTTAAAGACATTTATTGAAATCAATAGTAAAAAGACCTGTGAAATCTTGGTTCAAAAAAACAATTCAGTATCAGTATATTTAAGATGTAGCCTATAAGATGACAAGTACATTGCTTTAGCACCAAACTCTTTGCAGATGCTACCATTGGCTTCCAAAGCCAATGAGAGCTTTACAGACAGGAAACGTAGAAGCAAATGAGAGTTTCTAATGAATAATGGACTTCAAAATGCAGAAAAGAAATATTCACAGTGAACTTGCACTATATTAAAAGCTTCCTAGGATCCCTTTATTTTAATTGCAGTCACAAATCAACAATCCAAAGCTGCTTGCAGTTTCCATTTTTATTTTCTTGAAAGCAAAATCAGATTAACATATGACCAAATGTATAAACTCCAGGAGACTGCTCAGACAGATAATTGACTTAATAATGTCCAGGCACACTCAAATCATAGAATCATAAAATCATTAAAGCTGGGAAAGACCTCTAAGATCATCAGGTCCAACCATCAGCCCAACATTACTATGCTTACTAAACTATGTCACAAAGTGCCAAGCCTACACATTTTTTGAACACCTCCAGGGATGGCGACTCCACCTCTTCCTTGCGCAGCCTGTTCCAGTGTTTCAAAACTTGTTCAGGAAAAAAATTTCCCCTAATATCCAATCTAAGCCTCTTCTGACGCAACTTGAGGCAATCTCCTCTCATCCTATCACTTGTTACTTGGGAGAAGAGATCAACACCTACCTCACTACAACCTCCTTTCAGTTAGTTGCAGAGAGCAATAAGGTCTGCCCTTAGCCTCTTCCTCTCCAGACTAAACAACCCTAACTCCCTCAGCCACTCCTCAGTAAGACTTGTCCTCCAGACCCTTGACCAGTTTCGTTGCCCTTCTCTGGGCAAACTCCAGCAGCTTAGTTAATTTCTTATAGCGAGGGGCCCAGAATTTAACACAGTATTTGAGGCCTCACTGGTGCTGAGTACAGGCGGACAATCACTTCCCTACTCCTGCTGGTCACACCATTTCTGATACAGGCCAAGATTTTGGCCACCTGGGCACACTACTGTCTCATGTTCAGCCTGCTGTCAACCAGCAATCCTAGGTCCTTTCCCCCTAGGCAGCTTTCTAGCCACTCTTACCCAAGCCTGTAATGTTGTATTTAAGGTTTAACACCTGAGCATCTTGGTGCTCTCTGCCGCTCACTCCAGTCAACAGGAAACTGAAATGCTCCAGCAGAAGCAGCTATTTGTCTCAAATTTTCTACGTTACCTTTCAGCAGAGCAAGTGATGTACAGTTACAGGCAGCCTAGCTATCCTGTGGGACTTTCTTGCACTAATACAGAGGGATGGTTTTTTTCTCTGAAATGGTACAGGATAAAGTTCAGTAAGGCATTTCACACCTAATCTTGTGCGTTGCAGAGCACTCCCTGGCAAGTGTTAAGGTATTTCAATTCCCTTTAATCTCAACATACTTTGAGAATACAAATCAAAGACTTCTTGCTCAATTCTACTGTCAAGCTGCACTTTTGTAAAGTCCATGGAAGCTCTGTGTGGAGTCATAGCTGACTTTGCAGTAAAAGCAGCTGCATTTAAAATTTTAATGTGTTTAAATAAGCCTTAATCTCAGTAATAAAAGCTAAAGGTAGTGGTGACTAGGCCCATTTGCTAAAACTATTTTATTATCAAACTTAAAAGATTAAAAAAAAATTAATAGAGGCAGGCTTTGCTGCTGTTGATTTCTGCAAAATATTTTAAACTGTGACTTTCATTTTTAAAGCTACAATTCCTTTCTGACTTGGCTAAAACTATATAAGAAACAAGATACGCACATTACACCATTATCAATGCAGTTACTGCATGATTTTCATTTGGATGATAACTTTCACTGGGAGTCATCACAGCATATTACAAAAGCTTCCAAGAGGACCTTATGACATTTCCAGGAGAGCATTACCAGCACATCGTACCCTCACAGGATGACTGACCCTGACAAAACAACACAGAATGACCTAGAAGGAATGTAACAGGAGGCAAGGACTCTGTCTAGTTTCTCTCCTGGAAAAGCATTGACAAGCCAAGGAACAGGGCAGTTTTCATGGATTTATTGACCTTTGTAAAAAGTGTTGCAGAAACTGGAGGGTGGTATGCCTATTTGGCTGCTCAATCCAAGCAAACTGGATTCTACCATCATTTTTTCTGTATAATAGATAAGGCACATTAAGACCAGCAGGAAATGATACTGGACATGCAAGAGGTGTCAAATTTCTTTCAGATTTGACTAGTGAAAGCTGAATTTGCGGAATAATCTGCAGTTGTATGAACTGCTTAGAATCAAACCCAGTTATGGCTTTGATGTTGATACTGCTTTCGTAACTCCCAGGTATTTCTTTTACTTTAATGGAAGACCTTGGAAGATGGGGACACCACTTCAGGGAACTACAGAAAATATATCTCGGTTTCACAGCCAGGTTCTAGAAAACTTGCAAGTTGATAGTAATATCTATCCACTTAGGCAAGTCCATTAAGAGATATATTCTGCTTTTGTTCTGTTTCTGAGTTCCAGGCATAGGAAAAAAACAGTATTAAAACCGATCAAGACCATTTCATACAGATGAGATGGATTCCTTTTGTCTCAAGCCAGGACTGAGTCTCTGGAGCTACCAAAAGCTCTTTGCAGGAGTGTTTGGGTTATAAACACTCAATGTCCTCTGCATCAATGTCCGTAGATGGCTTGCAAGAAACAGCATTGTGAATCAGTGCCGAGAAGCAGGCACTAGAGTTAATTAATCCAGAGAATGGATGCAATATCCCTGATATCCTGGTGATAAGTAAGAAGCCACTCTGGTAAGCTGCTTCTCAAAGCAAGATGCTTCACAGCACAAACAGGATCAGAATTGTCAACATCAAAATATTTCCTTTCCCCTCAAGAGATCTCATTGCAGTTTTCATCTAATTGAAAGCCATTTTGGCTAATGCTCCTTTGGGCAACAGCAAATCCAGCACTGTACTCAGAGACTAGGGGTCTCCTATATTGGGCTTAACATGGAGCTGACTCAAGACTAGAGAAGTTTCCTCAGTTACCATGCTCCTGAGACAATCTTCGTCTGTCTAGGCAAGTTCTGCAACATGGCATCTTCAAAAAAAATGTGCTGGTTGGCTAAAAGACTATAGTGACAAACAAAAATAGTCTAACAAGGTGGGGGGAAAAAGGGAAATACTACAATGAAGAAGAATTGCATCCACACCCTCCATGCCTACCTGCTGCAAAAGTGCATGTGGCAGCTCTTGGGACTGACTCACTCTCTGCACAAGCAACACATGGGGCAGGGACCTGACAAGATGTATTGAGAGCCTTACAAACGACATTATATCCCAGGAGTCAGTCTCTGCTCTCCTGGGCCTTTCAATTAGGGTCAGAGAGGCCCCAATGTTATTTATGTAATCGGTAATTTGTAATATCTCTCGGAAAGGTAATGTACATGTGGATCAAGGGATGGAATGTGTTGATGCTGACCAGAAGACCATTGTACATCAAGAAGTTGGAGACCCACTTCACAGCTGACCTGAGTAGGTGTTGGCCTGTCCTGTGCGGCGCTTCATGTCCAGCATGGCCTTCAGGCCCATGTTCTGCTGCACAGGTCCCCTAGCAAAGGGCAAATTCAGACAGTTCATTGTAGCTGAGGAGCCTGCAGCCAGCTCCCACCGCCTACTGGCAATTATTTTACCCGTGTGGCCTTGCCCTTATCTAAAGTGCTTCATGAAGGTCTCATACAAGCATGCGTTGCTTTGCTTTGTGAATAGAGTTGTTTTCTTGTAAGAAAACTGTATGGTAGCTTAAAAAAAAGGGAAAAAACAATAAAATAAAAAAAAAAACCAAAAAAAACCAAAAAAAAAAACACAAAAAAAAAGAAAGAAAGAACCTGTCCCCACATATAGGATCTGTGCTGTGTGCCACCAGAAGAATCCATCTGGGGTTTGTCCAATGCTGCAGGAATCCCACTCTCTGAATCGACACAAGATTTATTTGCTATCTGCGTTCCTCTTTCTCTTCTATCAGCTGTTTTATTAAGTTATTTGCTGTCGAGTATTTCTTACTGAGATCCAGAAAAAGCCTCTGTCACCTTCCCCACACAGTCCCTGGTAGAGAAGGCAAGCACCCTACTCACACCCTCCACTACCAGGAAAACAACCAGCTGTGCAACTCTTCCTCCTTGTCAAACAATGTAATAGAGGAAACCCACACCAGAATTCTCACAAAATATGCCCTTAATCTTCCATTAATCTGGCCACCATGTGAAGACCTCAAAACCCTAGAAACAGGCAAGTCCACTAGAAGTCTTTTTTGTCTCTTTCCAAGTAAAACTAACAATAGTCAAAATTATTACTTGGTTTACTGCACAGACTCTCCCCTGTCCATTCAGCTTTTATTTCTCTAGCCTGACAGAATAATAAATGATAAAGACTTCCTAGCTATTCAAATATATAGCCTAACCTTCTATGCTTTTTTTATGAAACACTATCCAAGATTTTTAAACATATTTAAGATTCCATGATTTCACAGATCAATTCAACAGGCTTGCAGCCTAGCTGTCACTTAGGTTACTGACAGAACAGGGTACCAAGCAGCATAAATCAGGCCCAAGCCACTTCAGAAAGCAGTGTCTGTCTACCGTGTCTCAAGAGCTAAAAATGGAGAACATGAGGCCTGAATTAGCATCCAACCAACCAACCTATCAACATCAAGATGCTCCTAGACAAAGCAGAAAGGATTGAATGAGAAGAGCAGGCTGAACGTTGCATTTTAATTCATGCCATTGCCTACAATCACCTAGAGACAGACTGAATACATCACTGTCCTTTTAGGTGATCTTGGGATACAGTAGCTGCAGCAGCAAGCGGGCTTGTGAGCCCAACTGGGCTCAGTGTACTGAGCTGAAAGCCACATAACAAATACTTGATGTGCTGTTTGCAAAATGTTACGGTGGAGAAGTCATGTGGAGAAAACAAGCAGTCTGCATGATCTATGGGATCTGACTGTTCTTCATTTTGCATGTGCACATGTATGCAGCTCAAGAGAACACAGTTTTATTCTTTGGGTTACTTTTGGGCTTTTCCTGGCTCTTCAGGTGTCAGTGTGTGCTTTCCTACGAATTCAACAGAAGAAGGGGCAGGACACTTTGGATGCCATAAAACGCCTATGGCTTTAGTCGGTTAACCTGGAAAAAATACAATAAGATACTAAGTAATTGTCTAGTTTTTTTAAAACTAAGAAACCATTAAAAAAAGTTAGAAGGATTTGCCTACAGTTATTTTTTTCAGCACTTCACTACTCTCAGCTCAAACCGACTACAGTACACACCCTTGAGTCAGAGAATAATTTTCAAACAAATTTCTTTCCAAATATTTCTGACTTTTTTCCTGGAGATACTTTTTATTAGTGTCATTCTGATGTCATGTATGTCCTGTAGAAGTTACCTGTCACTTCAGTGTTCAGGAATGGAAGTGTTATTTTGTGTTGATATAACAATCTTACTTGAAAATACAGCCTCTTTGTTCCCTTTAGCATGGACCTTTCAACCTGTTGGTAACACAACAGTTGTCAAAATACATCAGAGCTGAGCTTAAACTGTTTCTCTGCCTTTGAGAAAGCTGCATAACATGCAGCAAAGAGAGCATCATTTGCTCTTCATGTCTGGTGTCTTTCTGATATCCCTGCAGCTTGCTGATTACTACCTGTCAAAATATTTAGAGGATTGCAGAGGCTCACTCTGCAGTAATTTTGAAACCGAGAAAGATTTGCAGGTTTTTTGCATTTAGGGACTGTATGATTATCCTTTTCAACGTAAGCAATATCGCTTCTAAGTCCTTTAAGACTGCATTTCAGTCTGATTGTAAGGACGAGCCCGAACCTGGCCCCGCACAGGAGACCGGCTCACGCGCCGCACGCTGCACAAGAGCCCGGTCCCGCGGCTCCCGGGCACACGAGCACCGGTGGGTGTTGCTCTCTTCTCCCAAGCCACAGGCAACAGGACGAGAGATAACGGCCTCCGGCTGCGCCAGGGCAGGTTCAGATTAGACATCAGGCACAGTTTCCTCACCGAAACTGTTGTCAGGCACTGGCACAGCTGCCCAGGGACGCGGTGGAGTTGCCATCCCTGGAGGTGCTTAAAGGACGGGTGGATGAGTTTCTTAGGGAGATGGTTTAGTAGTGGACAGGTCCGCTTGGACTCGATGACCTCAAAGGTCTTTTCCCATCAGGCGAGTCTGTGATTCTACGCACGTGGAACCCAGCCAAGCTCCGCGCAGGATTGCTCGTCTGCCCTCCCCGCGTGCCCACCCAGCCACGGAGAACCACGCCCCCCCCCCGCCACGCCCGCCCCGGCCCCGCCCCCTGCCCGCCCCCTCCCTTCCCGAGCGCCGCCGGCAGCCGCTGCGCAGGCGTCTCCCGCGGGGCGGAGCGGACGGGAGGCGTCGCCGGCGCTGCCCGGTGCTCGGAGCGGCGAGGCGGGGTGAGGGGCGCGGAGCGGAGCGGCAGGAGGGCGGGCGCGGTGCCGGCCGCGCGGGGGACGCCGGTAGCGCCGAGGCGGAGAGCGCGGGGACCGGGCGGGCGCGGGGCCGCGGGGCCGCTGGAGCGAGGGCGTCGCTGCCCCGGGGTCGCCCCGCGGGGGCTGCCGGGGCCGGGCCGCTCTGCGTCGGGCAGCGGGGCGGGCGCTGTCAGCGCGGCGGGGCCGCGGCTGCCGCCGCCGCTCGGGGGGTCATTTATTGATTCTTATTTACGCCCGGTTATCTGGAGGAGAGGTGAAGTGCCGCACGTGTGCGCCGGTGCTGGCGCTCTGCCCGGTTGGCAGCAACTTCGGTTGGTGTCAGGAGTCCTTAAGAGCGAGCAGAACGCGACCAATACAAGGAAAGTGGTGTCCGTCCTCCCAGCCGTCGTTATCTGTTGTTTGGCGTAGGTGATGAACCCAGATCTGAAGGTGCAGTGCCGAGACAACCGGTTGTATCAGCAATTCCTGTCGTCCTCGGCGTTAGGATGCTGTGTAGGGTTTACGTGGAAACGTTTTGGTAGCGTGGGGGCTACAGGGGTGGCTTCTGTGGGACGGTGCCAGAAGCTTCTTCCCCCTTGTCAGATGGAGCCGGTGCCAGATGGCTCCACGATAGACTGTCCGCTGGTCAAGACTGAGCTGTTCAGCGATGGTGGTAGTGCTTTTGGGATAAAATATTTAAGGAGAAAATCTGCTGTGCAATAGAAGCTGGGAGAGAAAAGTGAGGATGTGAGGGAGAAAGCTTTGCACGTGCCGATGGCAGTGAAGGAGGAGGGGAGGCGCTGCAGGCAGCGGAGCAGAGCTTCCCCGGCCGCCTTAGTGTTAAGCGTGTAGGGAAATCCATGTCTGCTCAGCAGTCCCTTAGGGTAGACAGAAGCCTTTTGTGTAATGATGATGTCATCATGCTTGGAGGTCTTTTTCTAGTTAAGGGTGACGGTATTGGAGTTCCAGCTGTCAGATTTCCAGTGCTATATGGTTTTAATGTATTCTTCAGAAAATGCCTTTAGAGTTGGATGCAGTCAATTTCTGCATTTTTTCACAACATTTTGCAATTGCATTGCCATCTAAACTTTGCAGCAATGTGCAGGGTGCATCTTTCTTTTTGATGCATCTCATTTTCAGATCTAAAGTTCAGATCAGAAACTGTGCAATTATCTGCTTAACTGAGGATTTCTGCAGTGAGATTTTTATTTTCTTGTGGTACCTCTGGTTGTACTTGACTAGAACCCAGGAAGAATGGGTTGAGGAAGTCCAGTAGCAGAGTACAGACTCTGAACTTCAGGAGAGCAGGTTTTGATGTATTCAGGGAGCCCTTCTGTGGAACACTGAGAGATAATTTTGAATGGGTAAGGAGCTCGGGAAAGCTGGCAGAGCTATAAGCACACCATAAAGTGCAAGGAAAGATTGTCCCAATACTCAGGAAACTCAACTAGATATACTAGGAGATTAGACAGGGTGCTCTAGTGCAAAATTGGCAGCATACAGGAGGCAGAGCAGGAGAGCAGTCTAAGACGTGCAGTTTAGATACATTGCTTGGACATACAGAGATGATCTTAGAAAAGCCAAAGCTCAGTGGAACCTGCAGCTTGCACAGGACATCAACAGCTTCCAGTGTGTCCGTGTCATCAAATTAGTGATACATGGCCTGGGTGAATGGACAGTATAGTCAGCGGAAAACTTGCTGGGTGCTTGGACTCAAAGGTAGATAATCAGTAAGGCAAAGTCTATCACACTGGCAGGTGATGGTGTCCTGCAGGCACCAGTAGTGGACCCGACACTGCACAGTGACTTCATTGATAACTGGGATGGTGAGATAGAGTGCAGTCCAGCAAATTTGTGGCCAATGCTGAACTGCAAAGAGCATTCAAAGCACTAGAAAGGAGGGTGCTTTTCGGATGGACGTGGACAGTCTGAAGAAACAGACTGATTGATATCTCTTGCAATTTAGCATGGGGCAATGCAAGGTCTTGCATCTGGAATTAAATACTCCTATACACCAGTGTAGTGAGAAGCTGATTCTCTAGGAAGCAGCTCTACAAAAAAATGCCCCGAGGTGGATCCTGGCAGACACCAAGCTGGAATGGGAGTCAGCAGCACAGTGTGGAAACAAGGAAGGACAGCTGCATCGTGGCTATATTAGCAGGAATGTAACATCTGTGACCGTAGTGGTTCTCCTCTGTGTAGCACTTGCGAGGTTGCATCTGGAGTGCTGCACCCAGAATTTGGGCTTCCCAGTGCAAGGTGGACACTGGAGCCAAGTCCAAGAGAGGCCAGCAAGACGATCAGGGTCTGGAGCACAGAATATGCAAGGAGAGGCAGAGAGCTAGTCAGCTTGGAGAAGGGAGGGCAAAGGAAGGACTTACTGTGGTTTGCAGCTACCAGGTGGGAAGATGCAGAAAGGTGGAACCAGACTGTTCTCAGAGGTGCACAGCAGTAGGACAAGAGGCAGCAGGTACAAGCGGGTTATATAAAATTAAAAACATGTTATTAGATATGAATCGAAATTCTTATCAGGTATTAGAAAAAAGTTTTTCTGTTTATTTTTGAGTGTTTTTACCATGATGGTTATTAATATTGGGCAACTTGTCCATCCTTGGAGGTCTTCAGGACTTACTGTATGTGTCATGGAGCAAGCTGATCTACTCAGACCAGTTTTGATGAGGGAGTTGGACTAGATGATCCCTTGAAGGTCTTTGTTCCAACCTAAACCCTGATTCAGTGATTCTTATTGGGAGGAATAAACGTGGGTATGGATTTATTGAGGAAAGTCTATGTCTGACCCACCTGATTGCTTTTACTAAAGGTAATATAACTGGATTTGTGGACAAGGGGAAAATAGGAGATGTCATTTAACTCAGATTTAGCAAGGCTTTCAGCAGTGTCTCCTGCAGTGTTCTTGCCAAAGGTAGGATGTTTGCCCACTGGCAGGGCTTCCCTGTGGACAGTGTAGAGAAGCAGACTGGTGGAAACCTTAGGAATTTCAGCAATGACAAATGCCCTGTTTGGCTCCAGCTGTTACGGTATGGACTGGAGACGGGCTGACTGGAGAGCAGTTCTGTGGAGATGGCCATAGGCCCTGCCAGTCAGTACCCCAGGCAACGTGAGCAGGGCCCAGCCTGGGGAGACAGGTCAGGGTGGGATTTATACTTCTCTGCTCAGCATTCATTCGACTTCATATGGGCGTGTCTGTTTTTGGATCTCCCCGTGCGGGAAGGATACTGACCAGCAGGAATGAATTCAGGAGAGACCATTGAGACAGTGGGGCTGTAGCCCTTGCTCTGTGAGGAAAGGCTGTGGGACTGGAGCTGCTTTCAGCTGGGAGGAGGGATGGCTTCAAGGGTACCAAGAGCAGCCCTGGCACCAATGGGAGTGGGATCAGGCAGATGCAGCTAGGCTCTTCACAGCAGTCTGTGGCAGAAACACTTGGGTTATTGATGACAAGAAAGCCTTTATCAGTCAGGACAGTTCAGTAAGGTGGAACCTTCCCTCTTTTTGGAGGTTTTTAAGCTCTGATGGGTTGCCCTACGCAACCTGGTCTGACCTCATGGGTGAACTTTTGAGGAGGAGGTTGAGCCAGAGGCATCCTTAGGTTTCTGCTAGCCTGTACATTTCCAGGCACTCCTTATACGTGAGCCAGTGCCTTTGAGGGTGAATTCTGATAACTGAAGAACTGTGAAGATGGTATTTAAATCAGTTCAGTTGCACTGATAACGCTGTTGCACTGTAAATATCTTGTAGACATTTATATTGATTGTAAGTATAGATTGATTGAAATGGAGGAATTGTTTCTGATAAGCAGCAATAGATTTCTGGCCTGCCTGGAAAACTGGTTTGTGCTTCTGTTGAAAGTATGTACTGTGCTTCTAATGATCCTCTACTGCAGCTTTGCCTTTTAATATGAATAATAATAATAATAACCTGGTGGCAGCATGTAGTTCTAATGTGGCTGTGTCAAAACTACCCAGGAAGGAACTTTCCCTCATTTTGCTGCTTGTTAGGTAGAACAGAATGGAGTTTTTTTCTGTGACTCAGTGGGTATACATGAATGCTCTGGATGCCTCTAGACATGTTCAACAGACCTAGGTATGTCTGCAGTTTTTTGCTGTGGTTTTTCCTCTTTTTACAAAACTAAGATGTCAAAGTCTAATGTATGTTCATTTATTATATGAACACTTACTGTCTCAAAATGCAATTAAATGTATTCTAAAACCAACACAAACCCATACTGGCATCATTCTGAGTGCAGTTAACAGGTGGTTTTTTTCCCTCCTAATCTTTCAGAAATATAATTCACAATTATATGGGAATATTTTGCTATTTATCTGGCACGAATGTGTGTTGATCAAGGTGCTAATTATTAATATTGAGATTTCCTGCTGTGAATGGAATTTGTTCTGGCATGGGGTGCATTTGCATGCTTCCAGGGTTTAATTCTATCTTTCTGAAAATAAGTAGCAAGATTCTGAAAACATCACACCGATAGCATGTCTCAAAACTGGAGTACTGTGCGTGTATATGTTTCCTCAGTGCTTATTGCAAAGAATTACACAGGTTTTTAGCAAGTGCTGAAAGGAACCCATCCCAAGATGGGTTTACAGTACGGTGAAATATTTACATATTTGCTGTTGGCATCAGTTTTCCCGGTGTGCCACAAGGTAAGCAGAGTTCTAGTTTCTCTCCAGTTTATATTCCTGTGTGCTTGTGGGTGCCTGTATATTCCAACTTACAGAGAAGTTTCTTTGCCAAGTGTTCCAGCCCCTAATTGTGATTTACAGTCTCACAGGTGGGTGTTTATGTGTTTCACTTCTGGTTTTGCATGTAATAATTGAAAAATTTGTGGAGAATTTTGTGTTTTAAATCATGTTTTAAAAACTGTGAACGCTCCTTGAGCTGTCCCATTTTTGAGTCTGTGAGATATAATTAAAAATGCACTCAAGGATAAATGCTCTCAGAGTACACACATCCTGCATCATCTGGAACTGCATGTTTTCTCCAGCTTCAAGAAATGTCAGTCACCTGTTCTTTGTGCAAGACCAGTGAGTATGCAGCATTTTTGTGGGTTTAAGCCCATAAAGCAAAGTGGTGTGATAGTCGTAGTAGGGGGAAGGAAATGCTTCAGTGCTTATAACTGCTGTTAAGTACAAAATAAATCTTGTGAATTTTTTTTCTGGAAAATTGCCCAGTCTCTTTCTCAGTCCTAAATATATTTTTCACTCTCTTGCAGAGTGAGAATTATTGTCATATGACAAAGCCAAAATGTTGGATGACATCAAGAAGCGGCTTGAGTTTCCTAATGCAGTTATTCAGTCACTTTTTTGAAAAGTATTTATCAAGTTAAGCAAAGATTTAATCTGCCTGGGGAGTGTGTTGATGTTCTTGCAATGCTATAGCTGCAGAGAAAGAGAGATTAATAGCTTTGTCTTTGTCCCATTTTCTCATTGTTTTTACAAGAGTAAGACTTCAAATAATAAACTGTCCTTTTAAGTCAAATGTATTAGAATGCATATCCCGAGCTTTGATAGGTGTAATCCTTGTAGCCTAGGAAGGCTTAAAGTGTCATCTTTGCTGGAAGTGTGAGCTGTTATTTCATGAGTGCTACTGTTTGTAACGTCAACCTACCAACAAGAATCTAAATGAAGTGAAAATAAACCCTGATAGGAGAAGGAACAGGAAAACATTTAAAATATTCTGTTGCTCTGTCTTTATACACTAACATAATAGAAATGTTACTATTACTTTTTTCTTACTGGCTTCCTAGTTCACTTTCTCCAAAAGTAAGGATCTGTCCTTACCATAGAAGAACCATAGAAGAGTAGATGCAGCTGCTGTTCTGAGTACTTTGATAATCTGAAACATTTTTCTGCTCTTACTGTGCAAAGATGTCTTGCTGTCTCTAGCAGAAACACTTTTCTGTGTAGTGGTATCAATGATTATGAAGCAAGACAGAGTAAGGCATTAGAGATGTGTCAGAAAACAAAAGCATGGATTCAAACACCCTGAGGCCTTGGAGGATATGTCAGTATTTCACTTGTTTTATTAAAGCACTTTGAGGAAATGAGACATTCCTTCTATTAAAATTGAATAAGAAGCTTGATTGTAAACCTGAGCAAACATACACTGTTCTTCAGAACTGAAGCCCTCATTCTTGAAATCAAGCATTTTTTTGGAGGACCTTGACCAAATTTAAATCTTGTTTATGGTCTCTGCCACAATCGAGCTCTATGAAGAATGCCGTTAACTTCAAATGCCTTGTTTAAAGTACGTGAAACATTTCTGGCAATAGGTGTGCTAGAGGATGAGTGCTTAAGATAGGATAGTATGTCTGCCAAAACTTGTGTTGCGAAATTTGGACAAGTAGCTTAGATTTGCTGTGTTCTGCTTCCTCTCTTGCTTCCACTTCACTATATAGTAAAGGATTTAATAATTATTAGTGCTGCGAAGTACACCAATATCTGTAGAGCAGTGGAGCTGTAAATGTCTATTACAGTTGATGCATTAAAATATCTACAATTCCTGAGTATGTACCTGATTCAAATTGTATAAGAGGTTCTGTACAAAGAGACCCTTGGATCCATGTCGAGCGTTATGGAAGTTTGTTTCTCTTCTGCCTCAGGATAACAGTAAAAAAGAAGTATGCCAGCATTATGGAAATTTTTGGCCGTAAAACGTATTTCAATTTCCATACCTGTAATTTTGGTATTTCAAATCTTGATAAAATGATCCTATGCAACAGTACTGTAAATTCTTCCTAATAGAGAACTGACAAATAATGCTTGATCTGCATATGTTGGGGTTCCTTTTCTCTGTTTTAGGCAGTGGGCCATCTGATTGCTGCAGTATTGAAAGAAAATGTTCCTTCAGAGAAGATCAAACAGTCGTCTGACCAGGTCTGTGACATTTTTTAACTTCTGTCTCCTCTCCCACACATATGTGCTTACATTTTTCTATGGTTTCCCATTCCCTATTGTGTAATTTTAATAACTCCTAGAAATTAAGTAGGGTAGTTAGCAATATGTGTCTTGGTGTACAGGTAGAAACAGTAAATCCCTGGGATCCAAACAGCATTTTGATTTCCATCAAATGTCTTAATTCTGCACTACACTAACATCTAGCTGTGCATTATTTGAGTTTATTTACATTACAGCCTAAATTTGCAGTGTAGGTGTGTTTTTACATTAACAGTTGAGGAAGTTTTTGGAAATGGAAGTCTGATGCAGGAATGGTAGTACACTGTGTACTGGTCTATTATAACAGTTATATTCTCTCCCTTATTTGTGGGTAACAGGTTGGTTTTTTTTCTTGAAGTCCTTAAAAATAAGTTTGCACCATGGTAGAAGTTTGCACTCTTGGAAACCTGTGATTTTCCATGATGTTACTATTTCCATTGCCGAGATTTCAGTGAAGGCTGCTCTGCTCAATCTCCAGAACAGATGCTGTTGCAGTGAAGTGGCACCTACCTGTCTAGTGTTCTCTGTTTGAAGAGATTTTTGTGTTTTCTTGTGTTAAATCTGGTACTATCTAAGACCAACTGGTGTATTTCTGTGAGTGCTGTTTTGATCTGCAGGGTGGCAGTCCTCATTGTAGTGGAAGCAGGCTTCTGTTTTCATACAGTTTCATGTGTACTAGGCTTTTTACGTTACAGACAAACGAGAAAAAAGGCTGAAACACTTCTTTCCCCTCTTCTTTCTCCAATTTCTGAAGATGCCACACGATAGACTTTGCTGAGCTACAGTAGAGGCCAGTGAAGTTGCTAGGTACCTTTCCTCCCGGACCACCTCTAGCATAAAGTTCAGTACAAACCTTGAGGAATAGGTATTGCCAGCTCTCTTCGATGTATAGTCAAAACAACCAGGTTTGGAGATTCTGTGTGTCACGGATTCAGAAGAGAACTTGGATCCTACAAGGCTAAATGCTGGCCTGCTAATTTATTGTAGTGTTTTGTAACTGGAACTTCATTAACTGCATTTATGAACTGCTTTTAATCCAATAGATGAGATGTTGGAATAGCATTAAGAAGCTGAAAATTACAGATGAGCCTGACTCAGCTCTAGTACGTGGCCCCTCTTGTCGCTGATAGGGGGCAGAAATCATCAAATAAACGCTAGATCTAGGGCTGGATATAAGGGGATGGGCTCATTGGTTGGCACTAGCAGTTCTTGCCAAATTGTTCTGTTACTCCTGCCTTCAAAAATAACACTGTTTTTAAAAAGGTGTTTTTGAGATGGAACAATGTACAATGTTTTGTTTCTAAAATCCACCTTGTTTAAAAACAAAATAAAAAAAAAATCTTATACATGTAAAATTCTACGGCACAGACTGTCCTGCAGATTGCCTTGCATCTTGATGGCATTTTATTTCTTTTATTTTCCAGAGTTGCACATAGAAGTTGATAAATATACATTAGGCATTTACTTAACAATCAGTCTATTGCTTTAGAAGTAGAGGTAGATGTATGGATTTAACTTTCAAACGGAAAGAAATTGAAAACCTTTCTAAGGGAACTTCCTTCTAGAAGCATCTCTACTGGCTATCTTGCATGATCTCATGATACTTTGGCATCCCATCTATGATGTTTTTAATGCAGAGCTTTTCATAATTCACTAAATTCTTAGTATGTTATAATTGCAGAAGTACGTAACATCATGGCTAGTTTGTTTGTTATTCTGATCATGCTGCTGGATATTTTAACGAGGAAAGTGAAAACTAAAGTAGACCAATGTATTTTTGTGCAGACTAGCTGTTAAATTCTAGTTGCATCCTGTCTTATCTTTTGTTTACAGTTCCATACTTGGCAATCTTATTTATACTTAGACATTACGTCCTCAATTACTGTAGTATTAAGCTGCTTGCAAGATAAAGCAAAAGGAAAAGTTACCATAGGCAATTGCATGAAGTGCTTTTTATTGTCAGAGTGCAATACCTCTGTACTGCTGTTTGCAATAAAGGTATTTGTTTTAAATTCTGGAGGTGCTGAGAGTTAGTAACAGAAAAGGAACTTTATTTCCCTCCCCCAAGAGAAAAAGAAAAAAAAACATTTTTTTTTTTTGTCTTTTTTAGAAATCCTGTTCAGGTGAAAATAAAGCTGGTATCATAGCTCGTTCATGTGCAGCCACTGCTTTGTCTCTCCTGGGGCCATTTTTCATTGTATCATGCAAGGAGAAGGTTGAGGAGGTCCTGAATATGCTGACTGACAGGTTACCTGGGAAACCAAAAGCTGGTGAGTCTCGAGCCGTTCAGATCCATGTGGGCCTTGGTTTGGGGATGTTTATGTCACATTTGTATGAAGAAAAAGTCAGGTAAGGATAGCCATATGTATTGTAGGTGTGCAAGTAACTTCCTTCTCTTTCCTGCATGTGGCCTTAAGTTCTGAGGAATTAAAATATTTACAAGTCATAGTCAAATGGTTCTTTCTTGAAAGGTGTCTTCTGTTATCAGTCTTCAGCCTTGATGCCTTGCTGCCTTTGACTCAGCCACATAATTTGGGCATGGACTTTCTCTGGATGATTAGTCACTGGTGGCAACTGAGCTACACACAAGCACTAGAAGGCTCTTAAAGAGAAAGTTGTTAAATCACTGTGGCATTTTGGAGTCTGTGATTCTTTATTTTGGTTTTGAGGGATTTTGTTTGGGAAGGGGTGCTGAAATTAATAAATTTATGTAAAAATTTCTTATGGACTAAATATATTTTTACTCTGCCACTACCCTGCATAATTTCAACACACTGCCACTGCCCTGCTTAATCTCACACATTGTTCAAAGCATTGACTAGCAACAACAAGCAAAACTTGTAGGGATGTAGTTACAGCTAATACAAAATCACAGAGTTTGTGTTAAAGATGTCTGTTCATTAAGAAAAGTATTTGAAGTGAGATGTAAATGCTTCCTGTTTATCAATAAGTTAGGCAAAGAGATGGAGATGGAGAAAGATTTGCAGAGCTATTATTTTAAAATGTTACAAATTTTCAGCTTATAAATAGTTACAGGTCTAGCTGAGATCATGTTCTATCAGTATCTTCCTCCTACTGTCAGATGTGTTTTACAAACCCTGGGTGCTGAGTTCTGTCTGGGTGTTGTAGCAATAACAGTTCAAAGTTAAGGTCTGAATATGTTTTTATTATTTGTATATGATTAAGTTTATTTGAATGTGACACAAACGACCAGTCGTATAGTTACTGCTTACGGACTATTATGAGAACCTGTTACAGGAAGAAAAGAACCGTATTTATTGGCACATTCAGTCTTACAGGAAGTTTAATATCCTATGTGATTTAAAGAGCAGAGCTGCATTTTGGATTTTTTATCTGTTTTGTTTTGCTTTTGTAGTGATGTACCTGGTCAACAGATGAACTTGGTTCTAATGAAGTCCCTGGATGCACTGGAAGACTGCTGCTTTGACACCAGTCTGGAGTACAAGTGAGCTTCCTTCCTTCCTGATGATATTTTGTTTCATGCTTCTATTCGTTAATTCTATACAGAAGAGTATAAGAACAGGATAAGGAAACAGCCTGTTCTGAGAACTCCCATAGAATCACCAACTCATGTAGGCTGGAAAGACCTTCAGATGTCCACATCGCTCCCCAAAACCCTCAGCCATGGTCTTGGACTGCATTGCCCAAGGCTTTACAGTCAGGGTTCAAAACCCCCAAGACTGGAGACAGCACAATGTCTCTGTGCCCTGGATCCACTTTTGGGCTGTCCTTTTCTCCATGTGAACGTCTGACATTTCAGTTTATGCCTGCTGACTCTTGGCCTCCCACCGTGCAAGATGCTGTTGGGTGCTCCTAAAGCCATCCATTCTCACAGACGAACTAGCCATGTCCCCACAGCCTTCCCTCTCACAACAAGGGCCCCAGCCTCACTGCCTCAGTAGCCTCCCATTAACTTGTTCCAGTTTTATTAGTGTCTTTCCTGCATTCAGAGTAGTATTCCAGATGTGTTGGTGAGCACAGAGTAGAGGGGTGGTTCTTCAGTTGGCTCTCATGGTTGTGTCCTGCTCATGCTGCCAGTGCACTGCTGGCCCTTATCACTGCCTGAGTGAGGAAGCAGTACAGTGCCATGAGGCACATGAGTAAAGTGCCCCCCTCAGGCTGGTTCCCTCCAGGCTGTACAGACCAAGTCACTTCTGCCTCTCCTCATATCATTTCTCCTGTAGACCCTTCCCCAGCTTTGTGGCCACCTCTGGGCACTCTCCACTAGTTTTATGTCCTTTTTTATACTTCAACACCCAAAAAGGCACACAATACTCGAGGTGGGGCCACACCAGTGCAGAGTACAGTGGGACAATCGCCTCCCTCAGCCGGCTGGTGATGCTGTGCTTGATGCACTCCAGGACACGGTTGGCCCTCTTGGCTGCTTGACTTAAAAAAAAAAATCAGGAAGAAAGGCCTTTCATCATTCGATGTGGTGTTGTGGTATAGAGAAACGAGGTTGTAGGACGGCGGCTGCAGCACTGCCATCACAGTAAACAACCAGCTATGCCAACCACAACCAAAAGGCTTGAGAGCTGTTGTTACACAAGTGTTGTGGTCCATAACCTACCCAAAAAGAGTGGAATCATGCAACTTGTTTTCATTGGAAGAGGTTGTGACACCTGCCCAGACAACCATAAAGAGTGAAGACATGCTACAAAAAATTTTTGCATCTATTATTTTACAAATGTTAAAGCCATTGTTTCTCCATACAAAGCAAGTGAAATAGTCTCTGCTTGGCCTAATCCTGTTGGCCTTCTTTTGTGGCTTAGGCTACAAGACCTCTAGAGGTCCTTCCAAACAAAGTTATTCTCTGCATCAAGGATTCTGTGATAGACTTGGTGACCCAAACTTGTTGATGTTTGGTATGAATGCATATTGTTCCAGAAGAAACACTGCTTAATACATGTCTTTGGTCTCATGCTTTGGTCTGGCATAGCTGCCTTTTCTTTTTTGTCTAGACTTTGGTTCAAAGACTCCATTGCTATGGGTTTGGTATTTTTCTTTGTTTTGTTGTAGTGGTTTCGGGGGGGGGGGGTGGGGAATGGATTGATGTTTGTTGGGTTGTGGGGTTGTTTTTGTTGGTTTGGTAGGGAGAGTGCTTTCATTTTAGGGTTTGGGTTTGTTTTTTTTTTTGCTTTGTGGCTCTTCCTGTTTTGTGCCTTGTTTGTTGTAGCGGAGCTTGAAATCTGAAAGACCGATGGTAGCAACAGATAGCTTCCAGACGGAATTATTTTAGTTGTTGGCAAAATCTGAAAAGTCAAGTTCTCCACGGGGATCAATATTAAGGTTTGAAAATGCTGCAAGAAATCATTTCAGTGTAGTCAGTATTTTCTTCAGTATCCAGAGTGCTTGTTCTAGTGAATAGCTAGATAATAGTTAAGGCCTAGTAGTCTTTTAGCTTTATAGAAGGTATGGTGAATACAGAATAAGTCCCTGGTGCAGTATATATATATACACACCCCCCTTACGTGGATGTGTAGAAATTCTCCCTGCATATTCTACTTTCCAAGGACAAATTTTATGCTGAACTCCAACACAGCCAAGTGTCCGCTCCTGAGAGCTTCAGAGGCAGCTCTCCATCTGACCTTGCGTTTTTTAGCTCAGTGGGGCTGTGCGGGGCCCCCGGGGGGCGGGGGCACAGGGACCAGCGGAGATAAGGGGTGGGGAGGGGGGGTAAGGGAGGGGGGAGACGGCAATCGGGATGGGGGGGGGGAGCCGGGAGGAGGGGGCTGGGGCTGGGCAGGGGTTTTGTCCGAAATGCGGGCCCGGTGCCTGCGGGGCCAAAAGCCGATCAGCAGCACCCAGGGAGAGATCGTTTTATTCAGGTTTTGCCACAAACCCTCAAAGGGGAGCGCAAAACCCCCGGCCCGGCCCGGCCCGGCCCCCACCGCTGGACAGGAGAGCGGGATACGGGACACAAGAATCCCCGCGTGCACACGCACGCACACGCACGCACACACACCCCCGCACTCAGAGACACGCATACATGCACACCCGCACAAACACGTGTGCACAGGGATACGCACACACACGTGCATGGATGCACATACACACGCGCACCCGTGCGTACACATATGCATGGACACAGATGCACACTCACGCATTCACACACGCGCACACATACACGATGGTGCACACGGAAATGCACACGCGCCTGCAGACACACATGACCCCATGCACACACAGGCGTGTGCACACACACACAGGAGGGTGCACGCACAGGTATGCGTACACACTGATGCGTATGCACGCGTGCACCCACGGACACACAGACAAATGTGTGTGCACACAGTCACACGCATGCACATGCAAGCACACAAATACGTGCACACACACACACGTATGCACACACATACATACGCACACGATAACACACGCATGTGCACACATGCAAACACATGTGGATACACACATGCACACGCACATGCAAACATGCCTGCACACCCATGTGTGTGCACACACACTACTCCCAGCAGACATCTGGTAGCTTGGAGCCTCCCACAAGCGCAGGGGCCAGCGATCCCCACACTCCTCCCAGTTGCTTGGCGACTCTCCCATCAGGCTCTTCCTCCTGGCTGGCCATTCCCGAGCACGCTCCCAGCACAGCATCTGCCTTACAGGGCATTCCGCTGATTTTTACCCACAGACACTCACCCCCACTGAGCTCATGGCAACCAAAACACTCTTACCACAGAGAGCTCCCCTCACTTGGGCTGTTGATCCTGCCACGCTCCTGAGGGGAACACTCAACTCCTAAGGGCTTCTTGCTGTTGTTTCTAACGTTTGCATAACCTTTGCATCTCTGCTGCCACTTGGAGTGCCATCCCCCCCTTGCTCTGAGGTGCCAGACCAAAGGGCCTGGCTACCACACCATCTCCCAGACACTGGAGTGCCAGTGCCAGGCTTTTTGCTATCAAGCCTGGCTTTGTCCCCCTCCCCCCCCCCACCTGTCCCGTTTAAAGCTCTGTTGATGAGCCCTGCAAACTTCTTGGCAAGTACCCTTTTGCCCCTGGGGGACAGGTGTACTCCATCCTTTCTCATTGCTGATTGTTGGTGTTGCACAGGCCTGATGTTGCATGGGCCATCCCATGGTCAAAAACCCCAAAGTTTTGCCCCTGACACCAGGTTCGGAGCCAGCTGTTTCTTTCCTGCCTCTTCCTACCCCTGCCCTCATCATTCCCTGTAACAGGAATGACAGAGGAGAACACCACCTGTGCACGTGATCCCTTCGCCATTCGTCCCAAGACCCCAAAGCCCCTTTGAATTGCCCTCAGCTTTCTTGTTGGGTTTTCACGACTGCCTGCTTGGAAAATCAAGAGTGGGTAATAACCCCTGGGCTTAACCAGAACTAGATTTTTTTTGGCACATCTCCAACCAAGGCCCCAGGAGGCAGCAGAATTCCCTATGGAACGGGTCTGCTCTGCGGATCGGGCCTCCTGTTCCCTTCAGAATGGAGTCCCCTGCGACAATGACCGGTCTGTTCTTCTTTCCAGAAGCTGTTTGGATGGATGGCTTTGGGTGCCTTAACCTGGGCAATGTTTCTGGGCTGTCAGACCCCCACAAAGAGGAGAGAGGAGGCCAGGGCTTTGTGTGACTCGTTTATGTGGAGCGCGCTGCCCGCCGGCTGCCCAGCACCGACACCGCCCCTCTGGGTGCCCTGGTGGGCCTGGCTGGCCGTGTCGGTGCTGGGCAGCCGGCGGGCAGCGCGCTCCGGCAGCGGTGGTGAGCCCGGTGGCACCTCCAGCAGGTGGGTCAGGACAGGATCCTCCGGGGGCTGCTTGCAGAAGGTCTAGAGAAAAGAGGGGGACAGTGAGGGGGTTGCGGTGGGAGCTGCCCCCTCACCTGGCCGTGCTCGCTGCTCTCGTGGAGGAAGCTGCTCAGTGCACGGCACAGGTCGGGTGCTTCACATTGCTGGGTGCAGGGAATGGGTTGTCGAAGGCAGCCCTGGGGTGCTCTGATGCCCCCGCACAGGGAGCCCAGGCCTGGTGCTGCCACCCCCTGCGCCTCCCCCTTACCTGTAGAGACAGGGAAGGTGCAGCGCAGCCCCGGGAGCGCCCTCGGAAGAGCAGCGGCACCGCAGCAACGCTTGGGATGATCCAGCCTGCATTGGAGGAGGAACGCTGGCACTGGTGCCCCACACCTGCCACCTCTGAGCCCTTCACAGCCCTGACCCCAGTGCTCCCCATCCCATTTCTAGCACTCTCAGTCTCCTGCCCTTGGCTGTGCAGCTCCGCCGGATACAGCCTCCGCTCCTGACCTGTCCCTTACCTGCATCTGGTCCAAAGGTCGCTGGGCTGGGCCCGCACCTGGGCTTGGTAGAGGGCACCTGTTCGCAGGTCCAGCACTGCTTTCCTGGCTGCCTGTCGCTCCTGCAGGGCCTGGAGGGCAGAGCCAAGCTGGAGATGACGGCTGCTGGGGGGCAGCTGGTGCTGGATGCGGATCTGTCGTGCCAGACCCCACGCAGGCCATGGATCAGAGGTGGGCAGGGCTGCTCGGGAGAGCCCTGCCTATGCCTTACCTGCCCATCAGGGCTCTTCTCCACAAGTGAAGCAGGCCTGGGAGTCCTGTGAGGCTGTAGCCTGGGTGGGCTGCGGGGCATCTGTGAGCACCGTTGGGGATGAGGATGCGACGCTGCAGCGTCCACACGGCGCTTGGTTCAACGAGCCTTCTGTCAGACTCAGGAACAAAAAATCCAAGTTAAAATAGTCAATGAACATTTTAAACACTCTACAGCATGTCAAACTGATCCCCCTGCCCCCCCCCCCCCCCCAACAACCCCACGCCCCTAGCAGATGCACCGCTGCAGGATGCTGCTTTTGGCTCTGGCTGCCTTCTCTCTCTCCTTCTTCCTGATGGGGTCCAGCTCAAAACAGCGCCAGAGCCGCAGCGTTTCATCAGCAGATGCCGAGGCCACTGTTGCACCATCAGGGCTCATTGCCATGCTCAAGACTCTGCCAGTGTGACCTGAGGAGGAGGGGTGCAGTCAGGGATGGGCCAATCACCGCACGCCCTGCTCCCTCTGCTTCTACCGCCACGGTCACATTTACTCCCACACGCCCTGTGATCTCCACCGGCTTGCAGAGCTGTCCCCACCCCGTGCTGCAGAAGCAGCAATTCACCCCCTGGGTGTGCATTTGGAGCAGCAGTGTTCCTTCAGCAGCCCACAGGAACGTCTGCCCTGGGCACCGCTGGGCATCAGGGATGCTCCGGGCTAGAGCACCGCTCTGATCAGACCAAGGATCGCCCCTGCCTTCAGCCTCAGCAGCCCTCCCCTCCCCAGGCCAAGGGCCCAGCCTACCTTGCAGCTCAGTGACCTTGGCCAGCGTTGGGTACCTCCAGATAACCAGCTGGTTCTGGGCAGAGCCATGGCCTGAAATGAGCTCCTTGTAGCTGGCTGACCACAGGATGGAGCACACCTGGGAAGAGGCAGGTAAGACAAGCTGCTTGTGCTGATGCTCGCCACCCAGACACCTGCACGGTCCCCTCCTTTTCTGGGCCTCAGGAGCCAGCAACTCTGTACGGGCGTCCCACCAGAAGGTGTTTCTGTCCAAGCTGACGGTCACAGCTCACCTGGGTACGGGCATCAACAGCCCCGAGGCAGGTGCCAGAGCACACATTCCAGATCCGGATGTGTCTGTCGCCAGTCCCGCCTCCGGTGGCCACAACATTTGACTGCCACGGACACCACGCCACAGCCTGCCAGAGGAGGGTTACAATCCTGAGCCATACCAGAAGCAACCTGTGCACAGGCAGCGCTGCACAGCTGCCTTGCACACAAACACCTGCCCACAGCTGCCCTGCGCTCACCTTGACAGCACCCTGGTGCTGAGTGAAGGTCTGCACAGGAGCGAGTTCTCCACCGCCCCCCCAGCTGCGCGGCCAGATGTTCACCAGGTTGTCATTGCCACCACTGGCAAGGTAGCGCCCGTCCAGAGACCACTCGAGTCCACACACCTCCTGTGTGTGACCGGCAAGGGTGGCCACGTGGTGCTCAACCACTCGCACATCGTGGTGGTGGATGTGGCCACTGCGGGCCCCGCTGCGGAGAGAAGCCTTGCAGGGTCAGGATGCACAGATTGGCATCCCAAGCCATTCTGGCGCTGTTGCAGGACCGCTCTGCCTGCCGCTGCCTTTCAGACCAGTGCTACCAGCAGCGCTGCTCTCTCGGCCTGAGGGAAGCAGCCACAGCAGCTCTTCACAGCTTCAGCACCAAGGCCAAGAGAGGCCTTCTCCCCACAGTCCAACACAGCAGGCCGAGGAAGGATGCCAAGGCAGCACAGAAACCGCTATGCCTGACCTGCACCGCTCGCAGAGCCAGGATAAGAACCCACCCCAGCTCCACACTGCCCTTCACAACCCCCCACCTGCTGCTTTACCTGGAGAGGATGGAGCTGTTCCAGCTGAGACACCCCACACGGGAAGAATGGCTGCTCATGGTTCGGAGAAGTTTCTGCTGCTCAACATCCCACAGCTAGAGAAGGAGAGCAAGAAGTTCCCCACAGCAGGAGGAAAGCCCAGCCCCGTTGCTTTGCCCTAGGAACCTTACAGCACAGGCTCTGCCATTCATCCCTGTCAGTACGGGAGCACGGATCAATTTGTACCTCACACCTCCACAACGGAGGTGGACTTGAGGAGTCAGAATACCCCAAACCAAACTCAGCCAGGCTGCTACAGCTGCTCACAGCCTGTGGACACTGCCAGCCCATGCCAGCTAAGGCAGAGCGCATCGCATCCCTTCTGTGCCAGCCAAGCTTTTGTCCCGAGGCCCCACAGCTCCAGCAACCTCTAAACATCTCTACTTTTACCCCTGTACTCACCTGCACCTCAGCATTGCTTGTGCCAACTGCGAGGTAATGTCCATCTCCTCCCCATGACACAGAGGAAACATAATCAGCCACGCGCTCCACCTCCATCAGCTTGATGATCTGCCCAGAGGTGTGATGCCACAGGTAGACAGAGGTGTCCAGGGCCACTACCAGCACGTTCTGATCACTCCAATCAAGGAGATTCAGATCTACAGTTTGGAAGAGCCAATGCCAGTCTCACTGTGCATACCCGCAGAGCCCTGCCCTTCCCCAGCGCTGATGGCAGCTCTTCCACCGGCACCAGGGGGCTGTGCGCACACACACGGACACACACGCAGGGAAGGGGCAGCCTTCTGGCTCTCACCGTGCCCAGACAGTCGGGTCAGGCAGCCCTGACCCAAGTGCCCTGCACAGCACTCTGCACCACTCTTCCTACCAGGCTGCACAGGGACACTCCACAAGTGCTCCCTGCCAGCCTGAGGGCATCAGACACTGGAAGAGCCCAGTCAGAGCTCCAGTTCCTTGCAGCACACCGTCCTGGGAACCGCACTCCGCTGCACAAGGATCTCAATGCCCAGCACACATCATTGCAGCCCACTTACAGTAGTCGTTGAGGATGTCTGGTGCATCCAGGACCCGCTCTGCCGTCGACGGAATGGATTTGGCAGTCCTCCTCCTGGATCCACCCATCATCCTCTGACTGCAGAGCACCTCCAGGTTCTTCTGAGAGCCTGAGTGCAGAGTAACACCTCTGTTAACCTAGTTTACTCTTTCCTCCCAGCTAAGCACTGCTCAGCCAAGCAGAAATCTCTTCTGCTGAAAATGAAGTTTAGTGACAGTTAAGGCACAAAGCAAACAGCAGGGAGTTTGAAGCCTTTGCAGCCACCAGGAAGGTTTGTCACCTGCCGTGCCAGTAAGCACCGGGCAGCTTTTCTAAATAAATTCACTGTAGCTGTTACGCAGCCCCTCAGCCTCTGGAAACCTGCGGATTAGGGAGACTCCAGGGTGCACAGCAGCTCCCAGAAGCCAACTGGTGCCTCCCGTGTCGCCTCTGTGTTGCTCTTCCCCTGCCCAGGTGTCTCCAGCTGCGTCAAATCGCGCACACCCCACACCTTACCTGCCGCAGCGTTCCGTGCCTTTCCACTGAGGCGCAGGATCTTTGCCTCTCCGGATCAAAGCCGTTCACGTTCGCTGCCCAGGCTTTCCGGTGCTCCTACACAGACAATCCACCCTCAGCACGATGCACGCCAAACACAATGCACGTGCTGCCCTTCAGGCTGCAGCTGGCAGAGCACACAACAACGCCCCCTTCTCCTAGAATCAGGACATTCTGCCTGATACGTCTGAAAGCCTCATTAGCCCAAAGTTGGGGGGTGCTACCACAAGTGGCAGAGGCTCTTCCCCCTGCCCAGGCAAACACTTCTGCACAACAGCCACACTCGGGCTCCCGTGCACCCATCTCATTCATGGGCCCTACAGCTTCTACCTCAGCCCAGGCTCCCGAAGCCCAGACCCGGAAGCAACGAAGGTTGGGACCACCAGCATCACACACCCACTTGATAGAAATTACAATTTCCTTCTTGTAATCACTGTAACACAACCACATGCTCACCTTCTTGGCAGGTGACTCCTCAGCAGGGTCCTTCTCTTTGGTGAGAAGGAAATTGGCCAACTCCATCCGCATCGTGCTGCGGTTGGGAATGTAGCGATCTGGCCCAGCACTTGGTGCCTTCCTCTGGATCCAAAATCCAGATTCACCTGCATTCAAAAGCGTAAATACTGTCTTACAGCTATTCAACAGCCTAGAGCAGAGCTTTCCTGAGACAGCCAATCCAGCACTTTTCCACATCACACCTACCTAGCAGGACTCACAGAGCTCAAGCCATCCCAATCCCAACTAACTTGTATTTCTGGCCCCCCTGCCTGGTGGCACTGCTTCGGGACAGCCAACAGGCAACTCCTTGGCTCTAGCGCAGCAATTCCAGAGTTCACAGAGAAAGGCAGGATGCAACAAATCCTCTTAACAGCCTGTCAAGCTGTTAGAAGGCAGTGCCAGCAGACAGTTGTGCCAGCAAGGCTTGGCTGGGGGGCAGCAGCTCAGCAGCTCTGCCTGTCGCCCACCTCCTCCTCCCTGAGCAGCAGCCCTGCCAGGGCACGGAGCCCAGAGCCCCTCGGCTCCAGGCAAGCAGCCCAGGCGACGCACCCCGCACCCCCTGTGCCGCTGCCCATCCCCGCTCACCGGCCGTGCTGGGCAGCGTCTGGCTGGAGCTGGGGGAGCGACTGGCCGGTCTCATGGGCGCCGTGCCCCTGGAGGGGCTTCGCCCGCGGCCGCTGCGCTCCTTCGCCTGGTGCTGCCACACGGGCAGCGCCTTGGGGATCGTCGGGGACAGGTTCAGTAGCGCGAGAGGGACCGCCTGGAGCGTGAGCTGAGCCATAGCCTGCGGGGGGGAGGGGGCATCAGCGGGGGCAGTGAAGGGACCGGGCTGTGCCCTCCCTGCCAGGGATCCCCTGGAACCGCTCCCAGAGCCCCTCAGGGACACCCCCATCACACCCCTGGCCTCTTAGGCCACCATCCCAATCGCACCCCCCATCGCACTCCCCTGGCCCCTCAGGGCACCCCCCGACCCTTCATCGCACTCCCCGCACATCAGAGCACCCCCTCATCGCACCCCTGGCCCATCAGGGCATCCCCTGACCCTTTGTCGCTCATCGCACCCCTCAGGGAAACCCCAATTGCACTCCCCACCCTTTCAGAGCACCCACCAATCGCACCTTCCACCTGTCAGGGCAGCCCTTCATCGCACTCCCTGTCCCTCAGGAACGCTTGCTCATCGCACCCCCCGCCGCTCAGGGCACCCCCTCACCGCACATCCCACTCCTCATCGCACACCCCCACCACAACCCTCGCCCCCCAGGAAGCCCCCCTCATTGCAACCCCGACCCCTCATGGCACTCCCCGCCTTTCAGGGTACCCCCTCATCGCACCCCTTGCCCGGCAAGGCACCTCCGACCCCTCGTCACGACCCCCTCATCGCGTTCTCCGCCCCTCAGGGACACCCAAAACACACCCCACGCCGCTCAGGGCACCCCCCAATCGCAATCCACCACCGCACCCCCCGCCCCTCAGAGCACCCCCTCATCGCACCCCGTGCCCCTCAGGGCAACCCCCTCATCGCACTCCCCCTAGCCTCAGGGCACCCTCCCATTGCACCCCTCGCTCCCCAGGGACCCTGCCTCATCGCACCCCCCACCCCTCAGGGAAACCCCCATCGCATGCCTCCCCCCTCAGGGCACACATCAACCCCACCCTCTGCCCACCACACCCGCTCCCCACGCCCCTCAGGGCACGTCCCCATTTCTCTTCCCGCCCCTTAGGGACCTCCCCCCCCATGACAGCCCCGGCCCCTCAGGGACCCCTCTCATCGCACCCCCCAACCCCTCAGGGACGCCCTCGCCCCTCAGGGCACCCCCCTAGTGCACCCCCCCGACCCTCAGCGCCCACTCCACCACAACCTCTCCCCGCCGCGGTGCCTCAAAGCCCTCTTTTGTAACCGGGGTCTCTCTCGGGGTGCTCCCCCGCTCCGTTTCCCCCCGACCCCCCCGCATGGGACCCCCCCCAGCCCGCCGTAGCCCCCGCAGCGCCGCTCGCTGCCGCTTCCTCACCTCCGCCTGCGGTTAAAAGCTCGCGCAGCCCTCTCGCTCCAGGGCCGCGCTGGAACCCGCGCGGACGCTCCTCCCATTGGCTGCTTCGAACCGGAAGCCTAAGCGCCATTGGCTGGGACGCGGTCGTGGGCGGGGCTGTTCCCACCGGCCGGCAGCGCCCGCGACCGCTTCTCTCTGCGGGGACCCCCCCAGGATCCCCGTTGGAAAGAAGATACAATGGCAAAAAGCTGCTCTTACAGAAAGAAGTCTGGAGAGCCTCAACTGACAAAACGCAACAAGTGCAGAAATACTGATTTTGTTAAAAGCTCTGATTTTGCTCTTCTATCCCAGAAGCGATGCCGATGTCAGCTTCTCTGGCTGTGCGTTAGGGACCCAGAAGAGGCTGATGACCTGGGGTAGCTTTTTCCGTCATTATTCCGGAAAAAAAAATGCTTGGGCAGCTTTAACTTTAAAAGCGATTCATGCCGGAAATGATCTGGTTGCAGCTGTGGAGCTCACACAGTTTTCAAACACTGCCTTCAAAAGCTGTCCCTGTTGTGAAACGATCCACAGTCCTGGACTGGGTCTGTTGATAAGTGGAGAAAAAATCTAGGAAAAAGATTACACGAGTCATTACTCAGTGCAATTCATTTAATTGAAAGGCTTGGCTGTCTGAATGGTGAGGGAATTTGCTAATTCTTAGTAATCAAAATGTGCCAGACTCGCTACTCCAAGGACTGAAACTCCAAATGCACCGGGGCGGGGGATTTATTGATTCCACGGATCTGGGGAGGGGTTGTTTTCACTCGTGGCAGTTCGGGAGCGATACCAAAAGTGCCAGCTAACAAACTCTCTCGGACTTTTTTTCGAGTTTTAGAAGGTATCTATTAAAACTGGAAAGTATTGATAACCTTCTTTTCGGTGTAATTCGGTAAAACTTATTTGTCAATAATATCCGGGGAATTTCCTTCATAATCCCAAGTCTTAGTCGACTACTGGCGTGGGCATTGTTGCTTTGGGAAACCCCACATATTTCTGTAACTGAACGAACGATTTCCATCAGGCATCTCCCTAGATCTGCTTTCTTTAAGTGTTTTAAAAGATTTTCTGCTCCCCTGTGTAATTTATCCTGTTCCCTGTTGGCCAGTTCCCTTAAAAGTAAAGGAGGAATTAACACCCGCCCAGGGGGTGTGACAAACCACCCACTCTTTTGCTCTTTCGCCTGTAATGTCTTAATTAATCTAAAATCCTTACTATCATATCTAGGAGCTGTTTCTGGCAATTCCGTTTCTTTCTCTGGCACTCTTTCTGCAGCCTAATCTTTAGCAGCTTTATCAGACAGTTGATTTCCCAATCCAGTATCGGATTTCTCCGACAGATGTGCCTTACTGTGCATAATAGCCACTGCTCTCAGTTTCTGAATACTGAATTTTTCAAGGTGTTGTGTGTGCTTCATTCCAGTCGCTTGTGCTGTTAAAACCTCCCCCCCCCCCCCCCCCCCCCGCCCCCCCCGCATGGCTCCATGGGCACGCACAACTCCAGAGACATCAGAGACATGTTTAGAATTTGTCCATCCATTCACTCTCTTGTCCTGACTCAAATCCAAGCCCCTGCTCAGGGCAATTAATTCGGCTTTCTGAGCAGAGGTTGTCGACGGCAAAGCACGAGCTTTGCGCAAGGAGCTACGGAGCTCCTTGCGATAACTGCATATCCCTACCAACCTCTTTCCTCCTCGCACTAAACCGCTCCCATCCGCAAAAAAAATTCCCACTCTGGACTCACAAGTGGTTGATCTTTCAAGGTCCGGGCGGCCAGAATAGACTTCTTTAATTGTCGGCAAACAATCATGCTCAGGTTTCCCTCCCTTCTGCGTGGTGAGCAGAGATAGAAACATCGCCGGGTTAACAACTGAGGTGGTCCTGAGGAGGACATCAATTTGCTCCAAAAACACCAGCTGGGACTTCAACCTTCGACTGGGAGAGAGCTGATGTCCTCGCTTTTCTTCCAGGACAGTGATAACCGTATGTGGTAGAGAGTTCACTGCGCGTCGCTGCTCTCCCAGAAATTCTGATAACACTCTCGGCGGTGCTTTCATTACAGATAATTTCAAATATTTGTAGGTTGTTCTGCTATTATCAGGCCAACCCAAATGCTGAGGGGGAGATGTCTTTAGTACCTTATACAAAGGCTTTACTGCTAGTCCATCATTTGAAATCCAGAGTCGACACCATCCCACCCTCCCAAGAAGAAGTCTGACCTCACGAACTGTCTTTGCTGCTGGGTGGTGACAACGAGCTGCTTTTCTCTCCGCTGTCCTTTAAGAGGAAAAAAAAAAAAAAAAAGCTTAAGAGACTGATAGGCAGTCGCAAGGAAACTTCTCCAGCAGTGGTAGCAATAGGGATATCATCCACACGAGTCCCTCACGCAGAGAATTACAAATCTCAAGGAAACTGAAACTAAAATCGCGATTACATTCCAAGCCAAAAACCGTATTATATATCAAATATACCAAATCCCATACCGAAATGCGGATCATGTACCAAATTCCACATTAGGTACCGTTGTAGCCCAGCCCTGCAGGGCTCCTTGCCTCCGACTTAGGAGCAGACAACTAAAGCAACCCAAACAGCAGAAAGGTTGCTTTAAGTCTTTACTTACGAGTAGCATCCTTGGCCCCAAGACACCGTCCGGGGCGGGGGTGGAGGTGCCTCCACTCTACAGATCAGAAATCCTGAAAGCAGGTCCCACCAGCGTCTCCAAATGATACCGAAAATGCCGACAAATAAATTCTCTCGGACTCCTTTTGGAGTTTGAGAAAGCAGCATCCTTTATTCAGCTCTGGGCACATGAGAGAATGATTCCCCTCAACCCTGCATAACGAGACAGTAACTGGTCGCAGTATATATATATCCCCCTTACGTGGATGTGTATAAATTATCCCTGCACATTCTACTACTTTCCAAGGACTAATTTTATTATAAACATCAACACAGCCAAATCTTTGCTAGTTACAGCTCAGAGCTCTTGCATTTTTTAGACAAGTAAAATTTTTGTCTGCGTACAGCAATATTTTAACACACACACACATACTAGATCAGAAGAACAGCCCGTGTCTTTCTGTCTAACTTGCAGAAATACTGCCACTTAGATATCACTTAGGTGAAGTTCGTTAGAAAACCAATTCTACAGAAAAGCAATTCCATTTAGGTCAAAATATTCTGTTCTCGGCCAAAACAACCACTTCTTGTATCAGATTCATTTGGATAACAGCGAACTAGAGGTAAAGAGGGAGAAGCTGTACAATCTCCCTCGTGTCAGGCTGTGGGGAATGATGAACCGTTGATTAGAAAAAGTCACTAAGAGGTGACTGGAAACCAGGATCGGTCCCGATAAGCATTAAACAGTTTTATTTGAATCTGGAAGCTAAGCTTGGGTTAGTATCGGTAACTCAGAAACTCTTGAAATGAAAGTAGTCGTGGAATAGGAGTAAAAATATAATACCTCAAATTAACCACTTAGAAGGTGAATGGTGAGGGTTACCATTTAGCACAGAGTCTTAGAGCAATGAATTAAATTGCTCAGGACACACATCCAGTGGCTGCAAATCCGTGTACAGCTTTAACTGAAAAAACAAGAGTTGCTTTACAGTGCCAGACTTATGAGATGCCTTCTTCGGCATTCCCCTTCTTTCTTTTGAACGGGGAAAAGGTTGAAACGTGCAGAAAACCTCAGTCTCCATGGACTGTTCTACCCCAATGATCTGAAAAGTGTGCAATAATTTTTGGAACTCAATCAGCCAAAGACCAGTCGGCCTGGGCGGGGGCTGCGCCGCTGGCTCCCGCACAGTCGAGCCGAGCCGAAGGCTCCCGGGCCGGTCGGGCAGCCGTGCCGCGGGCGCTGCAGCTCCTCGTCCCGCTCCGCTCCGGCGGCAGCACCGGCTGGGAGCGCTCCTGCCCGCGGCGCGGGGTCTGCCTGGAGAGCGACCCTGCCGGGGAGCGGGGGAGCAGGCGGGGCTCCTGCCGAGCCTCGAGGGGCGACCGCGCCGGGGCCAAGGACGCCGATACCGAGAGCTGAGCCGGGGCTCGTGGTGCCGTGCTCTGCGGAGCCGCCAGCACCAGCCGGGACCGGCCCCTCGCAGCCCCGGCCGGGAGAGGGGGATGAGCCGGCAGTAGGAGTCACTGAAATCGGGAAAGAAACTGCACCTGAAGAAGCCGCAGTCTTTAATGCGGACGTGCGGGAGATCGCTCCACCCAGCGTGCGTGCCCACGGGGATGAGCAGCGCTTATTTATTCACTGAAGTTACACGCATGGATTATATTTCTTATCAAAATATTCTTCCCCCATCATTTCCTTTTTCCATATTTCTAATTCTTTGGTGAATTGATTGCCAAACATCGTTGGACTCTTTTAAAATCTTCGGGCTGGAACACTCCATGGATGCTGAATTTTTCTACCAGTTTCAGGATTTTCCCATTCAAAAGCAAAAACATTTCTGAATACATCATTTCATTTCTTTTTTTGTTCTCTTCTTAGAAAAAACGTTAATTGCAATACAGTGTTATAATTTAGTGATCCATTAACAGGCTATCATTCTCCATCATCTCATTTACATAACGGCCACCACTGATTACAGCATTTAATTACATTTCCTTTTGATGCCCTTCCCCCTGGAGTCCCGCCTAATGGCTTCCAATGCATTAAAACGCAGCCCAGAGGGAATTTCTTTACAACACTGACACCTCCTTGCGATGATTTCCCCCCTCATATTTCAAACAAGTGATTATGCAGTTACTGACAAATCACAAACAAACCACAACGGATAGCAATCACAACCCCTGCTTTGCAAATATAAAATGACTCAGTATCTAGAAATATACATCTCTGTGGGTATATTACATGGCATGATGCTCTAGCTGAGCTTGCTGTAATTATCCCTCCTGACGAACAGGATGTATTAGCCTGAGAAAGGTAGAGTATTAATGGTTTTTTTTGCTGTGCTACTACTATTCTCCTTTGAGAAGGGCTAAAGGCTTCAGAAGCAGAGGGTGGGGAACTTGAGTCCCTGTTCCACTCTGACAGTCACGTTGCCTTCCAGGAGCTGGGCTATGCCTGAAGCTCACACGCAGGGAGTGACAGAAGGACTGAGAAGCTAGTTATGTGCCCAGTGCTAGAAGTGGGCCCAGAGGAAAGGAAGTATATATATGTGCATATACTGTAAGAGGAAAACACAGACATAAAATTGGCCCAAGTTTCCTTAAAAGGAGGACAGCAGCATTTGGGAGATGTGAGTTACTAATTCTAGCCGAGTCAATATCTCAGCAGTTTTTACCCTGATAAGCATTTGGATAATATGGTCTGTTGTTTTGATGCAGTTCTATATACTGCAAAGCCTTCCACACCGGTAGAAATAACCTAGCAAAATTAAAAATTCATACCTTTCTGCTTGGTATAGCAAACAGAATTGGCTAAACAACGGACCAACAAGCCACACAGCCAGCACGAGGGAAGGAGTGGGAGGAGATGGATTTCCCCTCTCAGCAGGCTGAGCCATAATGTGCTGCTTCACTCACACAGTGCCAATTTTTTTCTCTAAAAATTAGTTCAGAGACAGATTCCTGATACTGAATCACCAGAGCAGTATATTCAGCAGCACTAGGCAAAATCAATAACGAGAATACCTACTCACATAATGAAACTGAAAGGAAGGAACAGTTGTGTTTGGAATTTTGCAAGAACACCAGGCTTAAAATACTGATTTTACAAAACCTTTGGTTAACACGGAATCAGCCCAAGAGTTGTTCTGACTCATCTGAAATGTTGAAAGCAGAGACAGCATCCTCTAATTCTATGCTATTAATAACAAGGAAAGAAAAAGAGCTGCTGTGGTAGCTTCCTCCTCAAAGTCCTGATGCTGTTTCAGAAGTTCTTCTAACAATGATCACCCACAATTTCATAGACTCCTGAACTTCATCAGCCTCTACAGACTAAGGTATCAGCTTAACATCAGATTGAAGTTTTTGTCACTGCTGATAAGTACAAGTAAATAGGAAGGTTTATTTCCCCACAATATTTTTAAAGTTTGATTTTGATGTTAATATCTCTCTGCTGCAAAAATTTCACCTTTTGACTATCTCTAATTATGGATGATCCATGTTATAACAATGCTGCCTGCGTTGGTAAGAGTTGGTACGTTACCAATTTCAGCGTATGCGTACACTGTTAGGCATCTCCACCTGTGGATCACTTCTAATAAACATCAATATCCAACCTTATCCCTTAAAGGTTAGATTCAACAGGAGGAGACAGACAAACTTGGATGACCAAACATTGTATCTGTGCAACTGTGTATGTGGGACAATGGGAAGTACATATAGGTTCTTAAAATTTCTGTCCAAGATTTAAAGTCTGTTTATGCCTATTACTCCTAAGCATAATGATTTTTTAAAAAAAAAACCAAACATTACATTATCAGCAAAATTATCATTCTTTTCCTGCGATGTTAAGCCAGATGTGGAATTCCTTTAAATGTAACTGTCCTGTATTTATCTTCCTGCTTCAAAAGAACCTGAAACATATTCATGTGGTTAAGCTTATTCAGGAATAATGCAAAATAAATGCATTTTCATAAAAGATCCTTTTCAGTCTACTGTATACAGGTGTACTGAAGGCAGGCTATGCATATTAAATCTCCACGTAAAAATATCTGCTATCCAAGCCCTTTCTCCTGTTTACAAAACTAACTGGATCTGGAGCTGCACAGGATACTTAACTAGAAGCAGGAATAATGTATGCATTATTCCTTTCATTCACTACTTCCTCTCATAGCTCTTGGCATCCAGGTTTGATATTATACGTAAGAACGAGAGAGAAGAAAGAACTTTACAAACTGTGCCAAATAACATTAATCTCTCAAAAAAGACAAATTAATCCTCTCTTTTGTGGGACCAAAAGCTATATATCTGTGAGCAAGTATTCTAGAAGCTCTTATTTCATTCCTAAATTGAGAAACCTTCATTAATTTGGGCCATTAATTGTGAAGCTTCATTACTGACATATTTTCATCACTTCAGTTTCCTTTTAATGTATTCTTAATGAAATGCTTCAATTTTCACCCAGGCCTTCCTTATCAGAATTAACTTGAGCAGCTTTGCAAAACCTGCACTATAAAAAAGGTAGATGAACGAGCCATGTGCTTATCATAAAATACCATGATTTACTAACAATGCTAAGCACACTTCAGGATCAGGCACTACATAATAAAGGTTCTTTATGTTTGTTGTTTTATATACAGTGACAATTCTGCCCTTTAAAACACGTGCATTTGTGAAATCCTTCTTAGAAGCAGATACGTCTATTTGCTGGTAAATCTCAGCCTCAGGTGCTCTTTCTCTAGCGCTGTTTTCCTTTCAAACTGGCACATAACTCCCAATGACATTAATGGGACACAGTGTGTGCAATACAGAGAGGTAAAAGGACTCCTGTAGGGTTAAGGTAAGATAGCTAGGAGAACCTGCATGAGCTGCAAGTTAGTTATCTACCAGGTACAACCATTAATTGAATATAAAATAAATAATAGGAGAATAATGCTGGCAAACACACACATTTGGATAGAACATAATGCACTCATACTCAAAAAGTGCACAGCTTCTTCAGGATTCTGAGACATAAAACTGATGTAGTTAATTGGAATGAAAACCCTTTGGCCAATCATCTACAACCATTTCTTTTCTGTTCTCTAGACCTTTCCCCATATGCCTTTGTTAGGGTGATGAGGAAAAAGGCATTCAGATCCTTTTGACAGACATTTCACATAAAATTCATGATTGTAGGTACATAACATTATTCATCTGTTGTTGTAGTATATTCACCTTCAGAGATACCGATCTGTTCATTTCCTTTTCACAATATTAATGATATTGCTAAAAGTTCACTTGTATCAGTGACTTAATCACAGCCTTAACATTAAATAGACCTTAAATAGTTAGGTGAGCAGCCTGTACTTCAGTTTTAATGAAGTACTTTCCAAGAAATGAAAGGACAGGCCATCGAGAGGGAGACTGCTTGCATTCACACAACTTTTAATTTCATTTCACAGCCAGAAATGTGCAGTTTGCTCTTATTGTAACCTCAACTGCATGCAATTATTTGTCTTGCAGCAAAAAAGACTGGCAGATAAGTTAGTGTCAAATACAAAATTTTTCATTAAAGAAAAGCATTTTAGGATTTTTGTTGTGTTTAACCTTGAGTAGTTAAATATTATAAATCTTAACCTACATAAGTATTTGTATGTAATAATCACAGAGTTCAAATTAATAATTTCAAATTATCTGTAATGCAACTAAAGATAAGCCTAGTTTTCCTAATCCTTCCTGTCACTTTATGGCTTAAAAAAAGGAAATAAAAAGAGAAGCAAAATCAAATAATACACAGTGCAACAATGAATTTACCAGGCTTCAGAAAGCAGAGCAAGGATGCGTTTAGCTGCCAGTTCAGGCTCGGCTGGGGCTAAACTGTGACAACAATAAAGGAATGGTTGTATTTAAATATTATCAAACTTCTGATCAAAGCCCAGGCCTTGATCCTGGAAGATGAGCACTTTGGTCTCACAAAGCCATGCACTGCTGTGGGACCTCCCTGTGGTCTCTATTAAGCGAGAGGCATTCTGTGCCAAAGAAATGGCAAAGAAGTGGCAAAGAAAACACGCCCTCACAGGATAAAAGGCTGGTATTTCAATGGAAGAGAGAATACCATAACTTTCCTAAGATAGAAGAGGATGTTTGCGTTTGTTCTGCAACCACAGTCACCTTCTGCTACCTATGGAAAGTATGAAACTTAAGAATACTTATTGTGTAAAGGGAATTTGCAAAGATTTCATCTCAGAACTGACCCATGAATAGTGATCTTAAGTTCTTCATTTCTGAAGTTCTTATTTAACCTGATTATTTTAAACATACAACCAATCTGAATTGGTAAATTCCCTATAGCTAATGAAATTACTGGCAGCTTCCCAGACCACTGGGCTACACTTGCAACATTTTAATTCTGACAGCACATTCATTCCCATCACAATATGATTTTGGTCATCTGTATTTTTCCCTGTATTGACAGAGTTGTTTATGGCACTCCTCAGGTATAAGCCTTGGGTCCCATTCTATATTTATCTGCTCCTACTAAGTGGTGTCATTAAAGACATTTCAACAGATCTCTCGGCACTCTATGAATGCGTGTGACATTAAAGTCTGAATGTCTTCAAATTTCCTACAGCTAAATGGCAACAAGATTGCAGTAACAAACCACATGTTCATCTTTGACAGCTCCTTTCATGACCAGTTCTGTCCACAAAAGGCTGATGTTTTGAAACTACTTTTGAGAATATCCACATATCTTTGGGCCAAATTTATTGCAACACTTAAAAACTATATGTTAAGTCTGAAAGGACACAACAAGACATTTAAATGAATCACATGTACTTATTCCAAGTAGGCACGTTCTATCAGAAAGAAAAACATTAGCTTTTGTTTCAATATGGGATGAAGAGACATATCCTGATGCCCAGCTCCGCTAAAAGACAAGGCTCCCACAGTCATAAATTAGGAAAAGGCAGATCAGGATTTTAGAGCTCTGTCCAAATTCTATAGACAGCACATATAGAAAACTCAGAACTTTCAAATTAGATTGATTGGCTTCTGACTGCCTTTTAGACACATTCCATTAAACATTAACTAAACAAGCTTATGCAAGAATCTGAGCTCATATAGGTATTCTGCCCATTTTCTAGTAAGATGAACATCTTAAGCCATACAGAAGGGAGTGGAATAGTAATTCATTTTGCTCATGTGAAGGAGAGAAAAACGGTCCATCTAAGGCATTAGGCTCAATTAATAATTATATTATTAAAAAACAAAACAAAATTAAACAAAGGCCAGGTGATCACAAATTCAGAATCTCAGTGTCAAGTTAAGCCAGTAAAGTCAGCATATAAAAACAAGAATGTTCCCTAAGGAGGTCTTCAATAAATGTCAGAGACTTTTAATATAGGCAGTGTATTAGGAATATTTGTTTACACAGAGCCTACATATAATGTTATGTACCAGAAGATAAAATTTTAATGATATTGTAGTCACTACTGTGTACTAGACATGTCCAAACATGGACTAAAAGAGAAACATAATCAAACGGTAGTGCAAAATCTTTGTTCTACATTCATTCACCCTCTGAACATGGTTGACATGAAGATCTTCATTTCCAGTGCCTACCCATCTCCTTATGCCTTGTGCTGCTGTGCTCAATGTTCAATCCTGGGTAACATTCTGCAGTGGAAATAAAAATCATTAAACCTACAGATGGCAAGGGCAAGAAACAAGCCACCCAGAACTCAGAATAAATAATTCACAGAAGCCATAATGCCAAGATAGGAACGTGTTCTCCTTAATTTCTGTGCTGATATACTTTTCCAAAGGTTTAGAAATAGGTATTTACAAACAAGAGTCAAGTGACTTGACTCTAGAAATCATTTTTTCCTGTGGCATCAGCAGGATAACATTGATTTATTTGGGGACAAGTTCAAGCCCAGCATTTGTTCGTTGTAGACTCCCTCTCTAAAGGTGAAACTCATAGTTCAAATCTTATACACCAAATAAATTCCACTTAAATCTACTTTGATGGCTTAATTGGGGTGTATGACTTGCTCTGGCCTCCTGCAGAGTGTTAGAATTCACTCTATATTATTTGACCTTATTGTGAGAACAGCACTGCCATCTTTTACTGTTTGTTTTATTCATGATCCTGAGGTGAATACAATAAATAAAAGTTTGAAAAGGCATTCTTGAAGTAATGCCACTGTTAGAGGAAAACACTGCTTACCTTACTCCTCGGTAAGCAACAGGACTACAAGCACCAGCAGTGCTCAGGTTGAATGCTCATTCTAGATACACGGTTTGACTTCATTTATGATTCTACAACATCCCCAAAATCCCCATCTCAGTTGTTACAGTACATACAATACAGAATACACAGAATACTCATAAAAGGGTTTTTCCTCTTTACCAAAGTATTCTGCCTTGTTATGGGAAATGGTCACATCTAAATCAAGCATGGGGAACAATTTCTTTGCTGATGATGGAGCAGGTTTTTCGAATATATATATCAAGCAGATACTTGCACTGCAGTTGTTCCATCAGCATCCATTCTACCTTTCCCTTGCTCTGCTGATGCTCCAGTAACTTGCCAAGTGAACCAGTGCACACCTGGAAACCACACTGCTTCCTAAGAATACTATTGGGTGCAGATTAGTAAAGACCAGGATTACTAACAGGGGCTTTTTTTCTGGAACCAGAGTCAAATTAATAGGCTTACATGCCTTTCAGATATGGCTCACTCTTGGAGTGGTTTTAACTTTTCCACCCCTAAGATTATAAGCTTGTAAGTGTGCTCAGTGAAAGGGGGTAAGCAAAGGGGCACGGGAACATGGCAATGGAAAAAACCCCCACCTCTTGTTGGCACAAACCCCACACCTGCATGGCTCCAGGCCATAGAGTTCCTCCCTCTTCAATTCACCATTTCCCCTGGCAGTGCAGGAGTCCCCATTGCTTCTCTCCACAGGGCCTATGGCTCCTGCAACACCTGCTGTCTCCACGGCAGCCGTGACTGCAGCCAGGCAGGAAGAATCAGCAGGCTTCAGAGAGCAGAGCAAGGATGTGTGGCAAAGAAGGCAGGGGCCCGTGGGTGCTCTTGGTCAAAAGCAGAGAAATGCAGTGCTCTGGGGGTGCAGGCACACGAGGTACTTAAACACAGGAAAGATTTATTACTGAAAGACTGGTAGGTGTGATGCTTAGGGACATAGTTTAGTGGTGAACTTGGCAGTGTAAGGTTTATGGTTGGCCTTAATGATCTTAAAGGTTTTTTCCAACATAAATGATTCTGTGAAACACCACAGAATTGTGATTATTGATTAGAATATTGATTAGAATTGTGCTATTGATTAGAAGGAAATTATTCAAAACGTTAACTCAAGAGATGATAGCTTGAGTGCACTTAGATATCATCATAAAAATCGCTGTATTAATCTATGAAATTCATGTTTCAAACATGTCTTTCACTGTGCGGGAATCACCTCCCTTGGTACCACCCACCCCCTGCAGGCCCTCACACACACTCTGCAGGGAAAGCATAACCTTGAAGGAGGAGTAAGAAAGGCTGAAAGTCCCCTGATAAAAACTATCCTCATAAAACAAACACCCTCCTGCCCTTTAAAGGAAACGACAGCCCATGACCTCATGTTCCAGAAGCTTTCTGTGTCTGTTACATTTTTTAAGATACAGATACGAAGTCTAGAGTAAAATGTCAGCCATACATACACTTTAACAGTATAAGGAGAAGAATTAGTCTAAAGAAGAAACCTTGTGCTTTTTCTTTATTTCTTGATATTGATTTTACTGAGGCTCATAATACCCACTTTACCAAGAGGAAAGGGGTGATAGGAGCATTTATCTGTTCACAAAGAGAAATATAAAAGCTCTACAAGGAACAATGCTGGAGATTGATTTAAGAATAGATTTAAGTTAATTTTTTTCGGTCTGGTGTTTTTAAGGGACTTGCAAGTTAAATGTCATTTTCACTAAGTATTCAATATTTCACTACATATCACAAGCTACATAAAAAAGTTAAAACTAAAAAATATATTTCATCTTGATAACAGTGACAAATTTTCTTCAACTACTCTTTAATGCAATACTCAGAAGCCAAACACTCTTCAAACAAGGTTTCACGTAGTAATGTAATTTTCAGAGTTCCCCCCGGGCTACCATCTTAATCTTTTTTCCTTTTTCTTTTTTGAGGGGTTTGAACAGAATTGGATCCAGAAAGTACAAAATATTTGTGTAGCATAATATAAGAGTAGGGGGAAGAAAAAGCTTTCTTACCAGTAATTGGAGTTCTTCATATAAATAGCATTTTTTACCTATCAGTCTAGTCTAGAAAACATCCCCTCCTTGCTAAAGTCCTGCAGTGAATACGTTTGCTCCTTCGTGCTTGTCCCAAAGGTACATAAGGGGGAAAATATCCAGGACATTTTTCTTTGGCCATAGATACTGAAGTTCAAATCCTGAAAAACTCTGTAGGAAAGAGAAGGGGGAAAAAACCCTACTAATCCTATTCACACTCATGTAGCAGATAGCTCCAAAGAGCTTTCTCCCTTCCAGGAATTACGTGACAAACTGTTTTGGTGCCCTCTGATGTCCCAACAGCAAGTGAGGAGCTCTACTACATGCCAAACCATTGCCCAAGGCCTCTGAGATGATACAGTTCATGCTGAAGGCATGAATGTGACCCCTGTTGCTGCATAACAGATGTCAGATGCAAAGATGTTTCTCAACTGAGCAGTAAAGCATATTTCATTTTAGGTTTAATAACTCATGAGTTTAAAGATTCTAATATTTCATGGTTAACACCCAGCAGTCTCCTACTCCCTGGAAAGGCTACTGCAAAGCATCAGAGGAAGTCATACATAAACACATTAAATTTTAACAAGTAGGTGCAGAACCACTGAAATCATTGTACCTCAAAATCACTTATTAGTCACACTAATTTAAAGGTAACACTCTAAAAATAAACCTCTGCTTCATAAGTCTGAGCTATGTATCACCATACTATATGAATCATAACTTCAAATGCGGTAATGAAAAGACATGTGAAATAATATGGTTTGTTCAGGAGAGTGCTGATTATTCCATTTCACAGAAGACTGAAAAAAAGCAAGTTTCATTATTTGTATATAATCATTCTAAATTGCAAAGCCCTCCACACATCCACCCTATTTAAATACCATTTTAACAATGCAATTGCTAGAGATCTTGCTCTCAGTTTTCTTTTAAAAAAACTGCATCAGTAACAACACCTTAAATTATTTTGCTATTCATTATTCTGAGGGGCTGATGCCTTGTAGAAACTAATTTGTTTATATTCATTCATATCAGGGTACTCACCTGGAGGAGGCCCAAGTGAATAATTAACTAATCAGTGGAAGAACAGTGTTCTTCCCAGCACAGAGGAGATCCTGAAATTTCCACTCTGTGACAAAGATAAATTCCCATGCAAGCATGAACATCTCCAAATTGGAGATCATTAAAAACAATGTGAGAAAATATTTGCTCAAATCTTTGACTGTGGTTGTCAATATTTTATCCATTAAGTAGCTGTGAATCAGCCACTAGACTGTGCTCACCTGAATGTGTTTAGAAGCAGGTGCACATCAGAACAGGGAATTGAATAATAAATTCTATCTCACACTGAGTACCACTTCCAACCCTAAACCAGAACCAGCTCTTGAACAGAAGAGTTATGGGGATTAACCTTATGCAAGGAGACTACATACTTAAGATGTTATATTATCCATGTTTTCATCATGTTCCTTTGAAAATTGAAAAGCTCTTTGTATATTCTTGATTCAAACTCTGGGTCCTACACAGAGGAATAGAATATAAAATCTCCTGAATTCTAATCTCTTCTTTCAAGGATAAAGTGTCCAGTGACTGGAATCAAAGGAATTGAACTTAATTTTCTCAGACATACCTAACTCTCCCCATGTACTACACAGATACTTTAAGCCTTAATATCCTGGTTATTAGGCTTTCACTCTAGGGCCAGGCACTTAGAGGTTCGGCACTGAACTAACTTTTCAGGTTTCCAAATCTTTAAGTGATCCAGCCATCATATTCATAAAGAAAACTTATGTTTATACATAAGCATTTCTGTAATCATAGGGTAACAAAGTGCAGCACAGGGCTGTGCATTTGCAGCTGTTCTTGAGCAAGGAATCCCTCCAACACAGGGAACTCCTTTGCAGATGTTACATTTGTACCCCCATGACATTTTGATTAAAAATGTAACTAATCTTACAAGAAGTCTTGCCCAAATGCAATCAATTATACTTGGTCCAAAATGAAGCTGTAGCACCTTTGTGGAAGAAAAATTGTATTTTGAAAGTTATACTTTTTTACCCCAGAGACTGACTAAATTGGACTTCAAGTCTTCTTAATCATGCCAAAGATGGACCAATGAGCCAGAAAATTTCCATTGTGTGTCTTGTTGCCTTTCTGTAAAATGCTGAAAATACAAAAAATGGAATACTTCAAATAACACATGAATATGGAACTTGATCAACATTTACTGGGTTTTCATAGTGTCATAATACATTATCTGAAGTTGAAACTGGTGAAATTACTTTGAGCTAGATAAAAATAATTGATTCACAAATCAAAGTTGTAAAACACAGTGAGGCTTTTTGCCTCTTAGAAATCATGTTGAACAGGTAGCAGCAGGCTGCATCTCAAATTCATGCTCATTTCTTCAAAAGATATATAGAAACACCACATCCCCCAAAGCTGCTATAGCTAAAGTCTGCAATAGCTAAAGCAAGAAATACTAGAGAAGATTAAAAAATAACACAGCAGACTAGAGGTAGTGGCCTAATTTTCTGGTTTGGTATAGTGTAAATGTAATGTTATTTTGAAAAGTATATCAATATATAAAGAGACAGATCCCAAACCTAGGTAGTCCTATATGTTGCCTGTAGTCCTGGTTACTTATAACAATTTTTAAAAAATAGCCTCATAAATATGAAATAGTAGAAAATTACAAACTTAGATGTTCCTGAAGACACTGAGGAAAAAAAAGATTCTGGACCAAATAAAGAAAACGCTGCAAGTTTGATGATCTGGAGAACCCTGATGTTCTAACACAACTGCAAGAAACATTCACTAGTTTAGAATCATAAAAATGTGTGTGGAATCTTCCCGTCACTTTGGACAGCATGAATTACGTAAGCTCCTGGGACACAACATTAAATAGATATTCTACCCATTGTAACACTGCCCTTCATAGACTGAAGGTTTAACACATTTACTTTAACAATGCACCTTTTAGGCAGGTCTGTCTGGTTGGATGTTTGAAAACAGATTACTGGAAAATCTGACTATTTTGATAGGGTATTTTATTAGCTAGATTTGCTTAAGTCTAAAAAGTCATTAGTTTCAGAGGAAAATACTACAGAGGAATACTATAGCACAAATCTAGTTCCCTAAATTAGAATGTTGTATTACAAAGCTTCAAGAAGATATATGCAAGCTATACGTAAGCATCCAACAGATATGCTTATCTGATAGAGCTACCCTTCCTCTTTACTGGCTTAGGTACCCAAGTACTTCTTAGCTGTTCTGAAACACCTTGTTAGAGCAGGTATCTTGTGACAAAGTTAGTCACAGGAAAAGTGAAGCTCAAAAGCTGGTTACATCTGTAACTGTTCATTTTTCCCCCTAGAAGGCAGATGATGGTTGATGGCTCAGCTATGAGACACTCCAGACCAGTCGCATCCCTGCTGCATCTGCAGTGATTCTGATCAGCCTTTTAGCCTGATACATAATAATGACTATAAATTACATTCTTACAAATCCTTGTTTGTAACAAAAGGTGTATTATTTAGATGTTTTGAAAGCTTTATAAAAATATGAACAGTTTTGTAAATCAGCACAGTTATTGAGGAGTCTCAAAGTGGCCAGAATATCTTCAGAAATAAATTACTTCCTATTCTGACTTCTACAAGTTAAATTCTTGCCAAGATTTCTGACACGTAAGACACTGAGGGCCTAGGTATTGAGACTCTAGGTCCCAAAAAGTCATGCAAGTCTATTTGCAATTGCATTGGTTTTGCTAAATTATTTGTGTGAAGCTAAAATGCAATTAATTTTCTCTTTAAAACTTACATGGGAGGGAGTTGCTATTAAGACAGCTCAATCTGATGGCATTTACAACTGATATTAAAAAATTATCCTAACACGACTTTTTGAAATTCATGAGCAGTCTCTAAAGCACAGAACTGGTAAAGGGCAAGAAAACACCACATATGAAGTGGACGTTTTATAAGCATGAATTCAATAGCAATCATTTATGAACAGAAAACAAAATAACTTTCTGTTAATTTGCAGATGGAGTTACCGCTGAACCCTGAAAAATGTTAACTCTCTAAAATTGGATGATTCCCTGAGAATTAATATTATGTTGCATTTGGGTCAAGCTTTGGTTTTAATTAGTGAAAGAAAAAATAACGTGTGTTAGTTACTAGCCTACAATACGTTTTCCGTATTGTTCAAGGCTAATTTATGCCTTATTTTAAAATGCTTAAGAATTTGTATTTATAAGAAAATTTCAGCCACAGCAACTTTGCATTGCACACGTAAATACAAGTAATACACCAGTAATTTAGAAGTGTCATACATTCATAACACATCTCTGGTGCCTAAAGTTGTCATCTGCCAGTACATGATACTTCCAGGAATGTCTTGTCACTGGAGCACTGAATGGAATCCCTGAGAACACAGTTCCAGAAATAAGGAACCTCCAGACAGATGGGTTAGAAAAAAGTAAAAAGGGTTCCAACTCAAAGAACTCCCTCTCTCCTTTAGGACAGTATTTGCAAAGGGTCAATTCCCTGGCCTTCAGAAGAGATGCCAAGAAGGTTGCAACAGCACTCCACACCAGGGAGACAGAGCCTGCTTTTCTTGGAAAACCCAAGATCAGATAACCTGATAAGAGGAGGCAGGAGACACACAAGAGACACACAAATTCAGCTTAGATACACAGACACAGGCTACACGTTCATATATAAACACAGACCACTGAAGGAGGCAGCAGCCAGGCACCCGCTGTCAGATCACTCTGCCTCTCGCAGGGCCTTTGGACAACTCACTCGGGTGCTCTGAGCTCCTGTTCCCTCACAGTTTGTTCCCTGTAGCACTTTTAGGGGAGCTCTGCAACCTGGTATGGTTTGGAGGGCTGGGGGTCTGGGAAGTAATGAGGGAGACAGCAGGAACTTTCAGAGTGGACCCCTACTATCATTCTCTGTCTTTTAAAAATGATTTTTCAGAGACCAAGTATTTGCCACACAGAAGTAGCCTTCTTCCTGCTTGCTCCAAGAAACTCTCTGCATCCCACACTACTCTCCTCTCCAACACCTGATTCCACCACCTGCCATTCTGCCTCTATGCATTGCTGCCCACTGCCCTGAGCTTGCACTGATGCATTTGCTACCAGATCCTCGGAGACTTCCAATGGACTTGGACGTCGGCCTCCACCGACCAACCAGTGCCATCGCCTGGAGCAGCCAGAACAGCAAAAACATGTGCTGTCAACCAAATGGGTCAAACAGACCTGGAGCTCCGAGTTCCTTCATCTTCTCTCAGTCCTGCTGACTGCCAGGGACTGGGGGCACGTAACGTCAAGGCAGGGGCTGGGCTGCCACAGGCACAGGGTGGGTAATAAGGGGCTCTGGCTCCACAGCTGCAGGTGCTCATGGACATTCACACCAGTCCTGGAGATGTCTGCTGGGCACCCACTCCGAGACACGGTTACTATGAGGGAAACTTCCAGAAAGCCAAGCTCCCTGTAAGACACTTTGAGATCAGTCCCCTCTCGATACCCAGGTGCCATGCACAGAAGAGAGAGCACTGATCAATAAGGTCAGAAGCATTATACGTAGAGCATCCTCTACCGATACAACAGAGGCTGGTCCTGACTAGACCAACACTGTCTGGCAATAGCTATTGATCACCACAGTCCATCTGCCTGATGATCGATATCTGCCTTCGGCAGTATCTGACAGCACTCTGCACGCCCTCCAGGCAAGTGCTGGCTCCCAAGAGCCTGCAACAGCCAAGCCATGAAAATATGGCAAAAACCCCTTTGTGCCTTCACCCAGCTGCCGAGTGGCGTGGAAGAAGAGGGCTGCTGTCAGCTGGGATCGTGCCATTAAATACTATTGCACGGCTTGTGTATTTTTCAAATTCACAAGTGAGCCCTGACTTGGGGCTACCACCTGCAACATGATCCCTGTAACTCCTTTTAATGCTTATTGTCAAGATGAAACCAAATTTCACGCTTTTACCCATCTGAAGTTATTGACACCCATCATTCCCTTTAATTAAAGGGATAATTATATATATATTTATTAAAAAAATCAGCTCTGTATTCTGTCAATACCAGGCAGGAATTTACAAGTTGTGATGTTACTGAAAATCAAGATAAACGCTTCTGCAGTTTTGTTTTTTTTGTTTCTCCCCTCTGCCCAAAAAAAGTTATTTTCAGACTTAAAAAGCCATGCTGCAGAACTACGCTCTCTTTAAAATTATGAAGATTTCCTACAATGTATTAAAATAAAAGCAGAGAGTTATTATTTTAGCACTTGGATTCAGAGCTTGTTATGTAACCTACTTGCAATCCTTGGGGGGGTTTTAAACTGCTACAGGTGCACTGAATGTGTCTTCATGCATAGTGACTTGTGTTGTGAACCTGATTCCGGCACCTACTCAAAACAAACTAGAAAGAAAAAAACCTCCAGACTGCAGGAAGTTCTCTGAATATTCCACAGAGTCCGGTGCTTTCAACAGGCTTCTGAATATGTTGTCATGAGGGAGACCCACACCAGTTGTAAGAAATCTTTTCTACAAATGAAGACACTGCTGGTAAGCCTCTGCTTGTTGGGTGGGTGGTTGTTTTAAGCATACAAAGAAATCTTTATAAAGATACTATTTTCCTTTGGTAGCTCCCATTGCATGTAAAAAATGTTTCACTCCTCCCCAAGGACTGGGGTCTCCACAGCCAGCATTACAAATAAATAGTTTATTACAACTCTTTGTCACCTTCCTTCTTCAGTCGACCGAAGAGAAAGAAAACTCATTTTAACCAAACGAAGGAGGTGTCACCCTACTTCAGAGACAGCTTTGCCTTCCTGCTCACCTCGCCCAGCTGCCCTGAAGGGAACAGAGGCTGCAAGAGGCCTTGGGAGCTTTCCGCACAGAACTGAGAGCCATCGTAACTGCAGTGATCACGCTGCCTGCTGTGGGAGGGAGGGATCACCTTGCGCTACTTGGAGCGCTCCGTACGTGTCAGCAAGGTCACCGGCACCAGCTCATCGAGCTCCAGCTTCACCTGCAGCTGTAGGTGTGGCAGGTGGCTGCAGGCACGAGGCCAGCACGCGGTTCTGGATCACAGAAGCAAGGACTGAAACACCAGAACAAAGCAGTGCAAGGCAGGGATTTCATGTGCTGCTTGTTATATATCCTTGCTGCCCGCAGACATGCAGAAATCCCCCTGCCAGGTGCTGGTGGCTTTTACTTCTTAGCGATCATTGCCAAACCAGAAACAAGGTGCTGTCACTCAGGCAGGCCAAGAGAATCACTGTACTAACACCACCACAGAGCCTTCTGGGGAGAAGGAACTCGCATGATCCCTGTCGGCATTCTCTGCTGGCAAAGCAGGCTCTCTGTTATTCACACATTTCAACTTCCTATTGCCTCCAGCAATTTCTTAAGATGCATCGAATTCCTCCCCTCTTCCCATTCAGAAAGCTTTTTAACCACCTTCCTCCACTGTTCTCAAGGAAGAGTGCGTGGTGTGGAAGCAGCAATCATAGCCAAGTATCACACTAAAAACTTCAACCAGAGGTCATTCTGCCATGTGAGACTCAACGAGTCTACTTCTCGTGCCAGTAATTTGGACCTGGCTTCCAAATTACTGTCCCACCTCGTACACCCAAATCAGGTTTAGTAAAGCTGTAGCACGCCCGTGTCTCCAAAAGCCTCCAAGTGCCCCTCTCGCCTCTAATAACCTTCCTGACTTGCTGGATGACCACCATGCATTTGAGGATGCCCACACAACCACTGCTGCTCCATCACCAGTCTCTGCAGCTCTGCAGACTGGGCGCACGTGGCCTGCAGCTGGGGGGCTGCTGGCATTTGAGGTGGAATGGCACCAGGCAGATCTCGTGGATAAAGAGTGCCTAAGAGAAAGCTGCCCCTTTTTAGACACTTCTTTGCTATGCAGAGAGTTGGTCCAAGAAACTTATTTTTTTATTTAAACAAGCCAACTGACGAAGCTTTGGCTGTCACTTAAGTTACAGCTCAACTCCACCAACTCCCCTCCCAGGAAACGCTAAGAGTCAGAAGGTGACAGTTCAGGCCAAGAGACAACCTCCGCAGAGGACCATAAAAGGCTCTCACCAAATGCTGGATGTCGGAGCATTTCATGCTCGGGAGGTGGCTGCCCTAGCAACCGGTTGGGGATGGTCCCAGGTGGGCAGGGAAAATGTGCCAAATGGGGTCCAGCTGCTAAGGGATCCACCAGTGGTTGAACAGGTCTGCTGAACCTTTAAAAAGAAGGAGAGAAAGAAAACAACCAACTGCTCTGGAAAGCATCACTCACTGTTGGGAGACCATGTGACTCACCTGGTGGATGAGAGGAAAGCTGTGGATGTGGTATACCTGGACTTCAGCAAGGCCTTTGACACTGTCTCCCACAGTAGACTCCTAGGGAAGCTGGCAGCCTGTGGCTTAGACGGGAGCACTCTGTGCTGGGTTAGGAATTGGCTGGATGGCCGAGCCCAGAGAGTGGTGGTCAATGGTGTCTCATCCAGTTGGCGGCCGGTCACCAGTGGTGTCCCCCAGGGATCGGTGTTGGGTCCCGTCCTGTTTAATATCTTTATTGATGATCTGGATGAGGGGATTGAGTCCATCATCAGCAAGTTTGCAGATGATACCAAGCTGGGAGGAAGGGTTGATCTGCTAGAGGGTAGGATGGCCCTACAGAGGGACCTGGACAGATTGGATATCTGGGCCAATTCTAATGGGATGATGTTTAATTAAAGTCCAAATGCCAGGTACTTCATTTTGGACACAACAATCCCATGCAGAGCTCTAGACTGGGGACAGAGTGGCTGGAGAGGAGTCAGGCAGAAAAGGACCTGGGAGTGCTGGTGGACAGCAAGCTCAACATGAGCCAGCAGTGTGCCCAGGTGGCCAAGAAGGCCAATGGCGTCCTGGCCTGCATCAGGAAGAGTGTGGGGAGCAGGACCAGAGAAGTTATCGTCCTCCTGTACTGGGCACTGGTCAGGCCTCACCTTGAATACTGTGTCCAGTTCTGGGCCCCCCAGTTTGGGAAAGATGTCAGGATGCTGGAGAGTGTCCAGAGGAGGGCAACAAAGATGGTGAAGGGGTTGGAGCACAAGCCCTACGAGGAGCGACTGAGGGAATTGGGGCTGTTTAGTCTGAAGAAGAGGAGGCTCAGGGGAGACCTCATTGCTCTCTACAACTCCCTAAAAGGAGGTTGTAGTCGGGCAGGGGTTGGTCTCTTCTCTCAGGTGACCAGGGACAGAACTAGAGGGCATGGACTCAAGCTTGGTCAGGGAAAGTTTAGACTTGATGTGAGGAAAAAGTTCTTCACTGAAAGGGTGATTGGCCATTGGAATGGGCTGCCCAGGGAGGGGGTGGAGTCACCGACCCTGGAGGGGTTTAAGGGGAGACTGGATGAGGCACTGAGTGCCATGGTTTAGATGATGGGATGGTGTTAGTGTTAGTGTTGGGTTATAGGTTGGACTCGATGATCTCAAAGGTCCTTTCCAACCTTATGATACTGTGAAACTGTAAAAGCCAGGTTCAACCTGAGCTGAATCAGGTTAAGCACATTAGGGCTGCACCCACAGACAAATCACACTTTAAATAACCAAAGTCAATGATGTCAGAGTGCCAGGTATATATGTTATTGTCAATTTAGAGATGACAGTGAATAAGAAATATGAACTGAAACTTCAGACTAGTGGAGTTTAGATTGGGTGAAACACAAGCAAGATATTTTAATGCTTTTTACCCACCTATGCAGCAATTAAATGCCAGTTATCCCCACTCACCCCAGGAGCTGCACCGGGACCCACGCCTGTACCTGGCACCCCAAGCCAGGGGCACCCACACACTCTGCTTGACTCCGGCAGCTGCACCCAGCACACCCACGCCAGCCTCCCAGTCCTTCCATAGGCTCATAGTCCTTCCAGTTCACACAGCACTGAGGGAGGTTACGTAGAGAGAACATTAAGGAAAGGTTTAATAAGAAGATGGAGAGAAACAGGACAGGGACAAGCTGTGCCCCGCTTCCAGTCGATGGTCTGGGGCAGGGACTTGAAATTTATCAATGGAAACTTCCTCCAGCAGATGGGACGAATTCTCTTGCGCCATCGCTCAGCTCTCCAATCTATGAGCTGTCTTAATTCACAGCTTCAAAGCTCATCAACCTTTTAAACCTTTCCACCTTTTCTCTTATTTCTTCTGCATTGCTCCGTTCCTGTTCCAGCTCGATTCGAAGACGGGTGTTCATTTGGATGGCAGAATCTCTCTGCCTGGACACCTGCCCAAGTTGCCTTCTCAGGTGAGCGTTTTCAGCTTCCCCCTCTTCTATCAAACTCATCTGCCCTTGGAGGCGAGTGTTTTCTTCAACCAGGCGAGTGTATGCATTTTTCAGCTCCATGAGCTGCACCTGCAGTGCCTCACACCTTGGGTAGTGGGTGCTCACACCATAGGAGCCCTCTTCATCTTCATCTTCAGACCCTGAGGCCTGGAGCTCCTCAGCCACCTCCTGGGTGAAGTCGTCCTGCTCGTCCTGTGCTGTTCCAGTTGTTTCTGCTCCTGCAAGCTAAAGGCAAATATTCTCTGAGATCTCAAGGCCAAGGCTCACCCCGCATCGTTCATGCACAGGGATGGGGGCTGAAGGGCCAGGAGAAGCGATCTCCTCTGCCAGGGGAATGCCAGCACCCAGCGCTGCAGCAGCCTGTGCCAAAGGAACCCTTCCCGAGCAAAAGGAGAAAGCAAACACATTGTTCTTGATAGTATTTGTTTCCTACTGCCTGTCTCAGGATGTAACCGAGCCAGAACATTGAAAGGGAAGGTCAGAACAGCAGCCTAGAAACACCTCACACAGCCCTTTATTAACAGCTCTGCAATGTCAGGAAGATCCCTGCCTTGAAACAGGACCTCCTTCTCCTCATCTCCTGGCCTCGAATTTCTTTCCCCACTCAGCTTCCACCACAGCACCCGTGCCCCTCGCATGGCTGCGTCTGCTCGATGCTGCAGCAGCTTCGCTCTGTGCTCGGGAAGCTTCTGGCCTGACCAGAATCAGGCTGGGAGGGAGCCAGCCCTGCTCTGAGAATTTGCTTCCCAGAGCTCTGCAAGGAGTCCAGTGAGGCACCCAAAAGCATTTCCATGCCACAATCCAACAGCTCTGAAGTAGGTTTTGTGCAGCTCTGAGCCGATTCCGTTCAGAATGAGCAAGGTGCAAACAAACCAACCATCAACAACAGGCTTCAGGATCCCACTCAGCCCACGCTTTGCCGAGGGATGCTTCCTCTCCTCACCCAGAGTGGATAGGTGTGGGAAAAGAAAGCCCTGCTTGCTGAAAAATGCGCCCAGCAGGGTCTGTGTGGGGGCTGTTCTTTCTTGTTGTGGACAACACCCTTCTCTTTGGCAGATCTCAAGAGTGCTTTTGGAGATGGATGTCAGTGTACAAACAGCCGTGCCCTGCCATCATCAGCCTCGCAAGTGGCTTTTGTGACAGCTGGAGGTGCCGGTAACCCACAAGGCTCCGGCTGTTTCTGAGAAGAACATCTCATCTGCCCGACCACTCCCCAGAGCTTAGACCTGACTGGTTGCAGGGCAGCATAGTGGAGAGAATTACTGAAACCTGGCTCATTGAAAGCAGACATGAGCCTGACAAAAGCAAGCTGCTTAAGCTTTGAGTGGAAAAATACTGAGCTAAGTGAAAAACTACTGACCAGCAAGGTCAGCGGGCCCTTGTTGTGCAGTGAAGCTTAGGCAAGGGAGATAACAGGATGTCTCCCACGGGACCAGATGGATTTCTAAAACTACAGGAATGTATATGACGCTTATGCAATGATAAAGTCTGTAACCAATAAGGAGCTAAAGTTTTGTAATATGTATGAAGCTCAATAACCAAACTATTTAGGAAGAACTACTGCTAATAAAGACTGAGACTTGTTAATCAAACACCATATGCGTGTCGTTAAGTCTCCCTCCATCTTCGACAAATGGTGTCCTTAACAAATGGTGACCCCAACACAGCACCAAAGTTAACATCGACCTCCTGGCATTGCTGGAGGCATCTTTTAGCAAGCCAGCCCCCTCTGCTCTGCCCTTTGCCAGCACATGGCACACAGAAGCGGGCAGAGCTCAGGCTGTTGGGAGAACCTCCTGTCAGCCCTGGGCACTGGCAATGCCTCGGCAGCTCTGGAGGTGCCTCAAACACAGCCCCAAACATCCCACGCAAGGAAAGAGTCGGGAAGACCAGTCCCTGCCTGTCTGGGGCCGGGCTGGTGTCAGTTGACCGCTGCTGTTGAGCAGCTGGCCCAGGAGTGCCCAGGAGTTCCCTGAGGGCACGGCCTCCCCAACAGCCCAGCCCTTGCCAGTATTTACGTGGATACGGACAGGCTCCTGGTGTGATTCAGCTGAATGCTCCGCATCCCACTGGAATTGTGCCTTCCCCAGCTGTTCCTGGGCATTACGAACGTTCTCCATGTCCTGCTGGAACTGCGCCTTCTCCTTTTGCAGCTGTTCCTGGGCATTACGAACGTTCTCCATGTCCTGCTGGAACTGCGCCTTCTCCTTTTGCAGCTGTTCCTGGGCATTACGAACGTTCTCCATGTCCTGCTGGAACTGCGCCTTCTCCTTTTGCAGCTGTTCCTGGGCATTACGAACGTTCTCCATGTCCTGCTGGAACTGCGCCTTCTCCTTTTGCAGCTGTTCCTGGGCATTACGAACGTTCTCCATGTCCTGCTGGAACTGCGCCTTCTCCTTTTGCAGCTGTTCCTGGGCATTACGAACGTTCTCCATGTCCTGCTGGAACTGCGCCTTCTCCTTTTGCAGCTGTTCCTGGGCATTACGAACGTTCTCCATGTCCTGCTGGAACTGCGCCTTCTCCTTTTGCAGCTGTTCCTGGGCATTACGAACGTTCTCCATGTCCTGCTGGAACTGCGCCTTCTCCTTTTGCAGCTGTTCCTGGGCATTACGAACGTTCTCCATGTCCTGCTGGAACTGCGCCTTCTCCTTTTGCAGCTGTTCCTGGGCATTACGAACGTTCTCCATGTCCTGCTGGAACTGCGCCTTCTCCTTTTGCAGCTGTTCCTGGGCATTACGAACGTTCTCCATGTCCTGCTGGAACTGCGCCTTCTCCTTTTGCAGCTGTTCCTGGGCATTACGAACGTTCTCCATGTCCTGCTGGAACTGCGCCTTCTCCTTTTGCAGCTGTTCCTGGGCATTACGAACGTTCTCCATGTCCTGCTGGAACTGCGCCTTCTCCTTTTGCAGCTGTTCCTGGGCATTACGAACGTTCTCCATGTCCTGCTGGAACTGCGCCTTCTCCTTTTGCAGCTGTTCCTGGGCATTACGAACGTTCTCCATGTCCTGCTGGAACTGCGCCTTCTCCTTTTGCAGCTGTTCCTGGGCATTACGAACGTTCTCCATGTCCTGCTGGAACTGCGCCTTCTCCTTTTGCAGCTGTTCCTGGGCATTACGAACGTTCTCCATGTCCTGCTGGAACTGCGCCTTCTCCTTTTGCAGCTGTTCCTGGGCATTACGAACGTTCTCCATGTCCTGCTGGAACTGCGCCTTCTCCTTTTGCAGCTGTTCCTGGGCATTACGAACGTTCTCCATGTCCTGCTGGAACTGCGCCTTCTCCTTTTGCAGCTGTTCCTGGGCATTACGAACGTTCTCCATGTCCTGCTGGAACTGCGCCTTCTCCTTTTGCAGCTGTTCCTGGGCATTACGAACGTTCTCCATGTCCTGCTGGAACTGCGCCTTCTCCTTTTGCAGCTGTTCCTGGGCATTACGAACGTTCTCCATGTCCTGCTGGAACTGCGCCTTCTCCTTTTGCAGCTGTTCCTGGGCATTACGAACGTTCTCCATGTCCTGCTGGAACTGCGCCTTCTCCTTTTGCAGCTGTTCCTGGGCATTACGAACGTTCTCCATGTCCTGCTGGAACTGCGCCTTCTCCTTTTGCAGCTGTTCCTGGGCATTACGAACGTTCTCCATGTCCTGCTGGAACTGCGCCTTCTCCTTTTGCAGCTGTTCCTGGGCATTACGAACGTTCTCCATGTCCTGCTGGAACTGCGCCTTCTCCTTTTGCAGCTGTTCCTGGGCATTACGAACGTTCTCCATGTCCTGCTGGAACTGCGCCTTCTCCTTTTGCAGCTGTTCCTGGGCATTACGAACGTTCTCCATGTCCTGCTGGAACTGCGCCTTCTCCTTTTGCAGCTGTTCCTGGGCATTACGAACGTTCTCCATGTCCTGCTGGAACTGCGCCTTCTCCTTTTGCAGCTGTTCCTGGGCATTACGAACGTTCTCCATGTCCTGCTGGAACTGCGCCTTCTCCTTTTGCAGCTGTTCCTGGGCATTACGAACGTTCTCCATGTCCTGCTGGAACTGCGCCTTCTCCTTTTGCAGCTGTTCCTGGGCATTACGAACGTTCTCCATGTCCTGCTGGAACTGCGCCTTCTCCTTTTGCAGCTGTTCCTGGGCATTACGAACGTTCTCCATGTCCTGCTGGAACTGCGCCTTCTCCTTTTGCAGCTGTTCCTGGGCATTACGAACGTTCTCCATGTCCTGCTGGAACTGCGCCTTCTCCTTTTGCAGCTGTTCCTGGGCATTACGAACGTTCTCCATGTCCTGCTGGAACTGCGCCTTCTCCTTTTGCAGCTGTTCCTGGGCATTACGAACGTTCTCCATGTCCTGCTGGAACTGCGCCTTCTCCTTTTGCAGCTGTTCCTGGGCATTACGAACGTTCTCCATGTCCTGCTGGAACTGCGCCTTCTCCTTTTGCAGCTGTTCCTGGGCATTACGAACGTTCTCCATGTCCTGCTGGAACTGCGCCTTCTCCTTTTGCAGCTGTTCCTGGGCATTACGAACGTTCTCCATGTCCTGCTGGAACTGCGCCTTCTCCTTTTGCAGCTGTTCCTGGGCATTACGAACGTTCTCCATGTCCTGCTGGAACTGCGCCTTCTCCTTTTGCAGCTGTTCCTGGGCATTACGAACGTTCTCCATGTCCTGCTGGAACTGCGCCTTCTCCTTTTGCAGCTGTTCCTGGGCATTACGAACGTTCTCCATGTCCTGCTGGAACTGCGCCTTCTCCTTTTGCAGCTGTTCCTGGGCATTACGAACGTTCTCCATGTCCTGCTGGAACTGCGCCTTCTCCTTTTGCAGCTGTTCCTGGGCATTACGAACGTTCTCCATGTCCTGCTGGAACTGCGCCTTCTCCTTTTGCAGCTGTTCCTGGGCATTACGAACGTTCTCCATGTCCTGCTGGAACTGCGCCTTCTCCTTTTGCAGCTGTTCCTGGGCATTACGAACGTTCTCCATGTCCTGCTGGAACTGCGCCTTCTCCTTTTGCAGCTGTTCCTGGGCATTACGAACGTTCTCCATGTCCTGCTGGAACTGCGCCTTCTCCTTTTGCAGCTGTTCCTGGGCATTACGAACGTTCTCCATGTCCTGCTGGAACTGCGCCTTCTCCTTTTGCAGCTGTTCCTGGGCATTACGAACGTTCTCCATGTCCTGCTGGAACTGCGCCTTCTCCTTTTGCAGCTGTTCCTGGGCATTACGAACGTTCTCCATGTCCTGCTGGAACTGCGCCTTCTCCTTTTGCAGCTGTTCCTGGGCATTACGAACGTTCTCCATGTCCTGCTGGAACTGCGCCTTCTCCTTTTGCAGCTGTTCCTGGGCATTACGAACGTTCTCCATGTCCTGCTGGAACTGCGCCTTCTCCTTTTGCAGCTGTTCCTGGGCATTACGAACGTTCTCCATGTCCTGCTGGAACTGCGCCTTCTCCTTTTGCAGCTGTTCCTGGGCATTACGAACGTTCTCCATGTCCTGCTGGAACTGCGCCTTCTCCTTTTGCAGCTGTTCCTGGGCATTACGAACGTTCTCCATGTCCTGCTGGAACTGCGCCTTCTCCTTTTGCAGCTGTTCCTGGGCATTACGAACGTTCTCCATGTCCTGCTGGAACTGCGCCTTCTCCTTTTGCAGCTGTTCCTGGGCATTACGAACGTTCTCCATGTCCTGCTGGAACTGCGCCTTCTCCTTTTGCAGCTGTTCCTGGGCATTACGAACGTTCTCCATGTCCTGCTGGAACTGCGCCTTCTCCTTTTGCAGCTGTTCCTGGGCATTACGAACGTTCTCCATGTCCTGCTGGAACTGCGCCTTCTCCTTTTGCAGCTGTTCCTGGGCATTACGAACGTTCTCCATGTCCTGCTGGAACTGCGCCTTCTCCTTTTGCAGCTGTTCCTGGGCATTACGAACGTTCTCCATGTCCTGCTGGAACTGCGCCTTCTCCTTTTGCAGCTGTTCCTGGGCATTACGAACGTTCTCCATGTCCTGCTGGAACTGCGCCTTCTCCTTTTGCAGCTGTTCCTGGGCATTACGAACGTTCTCCATGTCCTGCTGGAACTGCGCCTTCTCCTTTTGCAGCTGTTCCTGGGCATTACGAACGTTCTCCATGTCCTGCTGGAACTGCGCCTTCTCCTTTTGCAGCTGTTCCTGGGCATTACGAACGTTCTCCATGTCCTGCTGGAACTGCGCCTTCTCCTTTTGCAGCTGTTCCTGGGCATTACGAACGTTCTCCATGTCCTGCTGGAACTGCGCCTTCTCCTTTTGCAGCTGTTCCTGGGCATTACGAACGTTCTCCATGTCCTGCTGGAACTGCGCCTTCTCCTTTTGCAGCTGTTCCTGGGCATTACGAACGTTCTCCATGTCCTGCTGGAACTGCGCCTTCTCCTTTTGCAGCTGTTCCTGGGCATTACGAACGTTCTCCATGTCCTGCTGGAACTGCGCCTTCTCCTTTTGCAGCTGTTCCTGGGCATTACGAACGTTCTCCATGTCCTGCTGGAACTGCGCCTTCTCCTTTTGCAGCTGTTCCTGGGCATTACGAACGTTCTCCATGTCCTGCTGGAACTGCGCCTTCTCCTTTTGCAGCTGTTCCTGGGCATTACGAACGTTCTCCATGTCCTGCTGGAACTGCGCCTTCTCCTTTTGCAGCTGTTCCTGGGCATTACGAACGTTCTCCATGTCCTGCTGGAACTGCGCCTTCTCCTTTTGCAGCTGTTCCTGGGCATTACGAACGTTCTCCATGTCCTGCTGGAACTGCGCCTTCTCCTTTTGCAGCTGTTCCTGGGCATTACGAACGTTCTCCATGTCCTGCTGGAACTGCGCCTTCTCCTTTTGCAGCTGTTCCTGGGCATTACGAACGTTCTCCATGTCCTGCTGGAACTGCGCCTTCTCCTTTTGCAGCTGTTCCTGGGCATTACGAACGTTCTCCATGTCCTGCTGGAACTGCGCCTTCTCCTTTTGCAGCTGTTCCTGGGCATTACGAACGTTCTCCATGTCCTGCTGGAACTGCGCCTTCTCCTTTTGCAGCTGTTCCTGGGCATTACGAACGTTCTCCATGTCCTGCTGGAACTGCGCCTTCTCCTTTTGCAGCTGTTCCTGGGCATTACGAACGTTCTCCATGTCCTGCTGGAACTGCGCCTTCTCCTTTTGCAGCTGTTCCTGGGCATTACGAACGTTCTCCATGTCCTGCTGGAACTGCGCCTTCTCCTTTTGCAGCTGTTCCTGGGCATTACGAACGTTCTCCATGTCCTGCTGGAACTGCGCCTTCTCCTTTTGCAGCTGTTCCTGGGCATTACGAACGTTCTCCATGTCCTGCTGGAACTGCGCCTTCTCCTTTTGCAGCTGTTCCTGGGCATTACGAACGTTCTCCATGTCCTGCTGGAACTGCGCCTTCTCCTTTTGCAGCTGTTCCTGGGCATTACGAACGTTCTCCATGTCCTGCTGGAACTGCGCCTTCTCCTTTTGCAGCTGTTCCTGGGCATTACGAACGTTCTCCATGTCCTGCTGGAACTGCGCCTTCTCCTTTTGCAGCTGTTCCTGGGCATTACGAACGTTCTCCATGTCCTGCTGGAACTGCGCCTTCTCCTTTTGCAGCTGTTCCTGGGCATTACGAACGTTCTCCATGTCCTGCTGGAACTGCGCCTTCTCCTTTTGCAGCTGTTCCTGGGCATTACGAACGTTCTCCATGTCCTGCTGGAACTGCGCCTTCTCCTTTTGCAGCTGTTCCTGGGCATTACGAACGTTCTCCATGTCCTGCTGGAACTGCGCCTTCTCCTTTTGCAGCTGTTCCTGGGCATTACGAACGTTCTCCATGTCCTGCTGGAACTGCGCCTTCTCCTTTTGCAGCTGTTCCTGGGCATTACGAACGTTCTCCATGTCCTGCTGGAACTGCGCCTTCTCCTTTTGCAGCTGTTCCTGGGCATTACGAACGTTCTCCATGTCCTGCTGGAACTGCGCCTTCTCCTTTTGCAGCTGTTCCTGGGCATTACGAACGTTCTCCATGTCCTGCTGGAACTGCGCCTTCTCCTTTTGCAGCTGTTCCTGGGCATTACGAACGTTCTCCATGTCCTGCTGGAACTGCGCCTTCTCCTTTTGCAGCTGTTCCTGGGCATTACGAACGTTCTCCATGTCCTGCTGGAACTGCGCCTTCTCCTTTTGCAGCTGTTCCTGGGCATTACGAACGTTCTCCATGTCCTGCTGGAACTGCGCCTTCTCCTTTTGCAGCTGTTCCTGGGCATTACGAACGTTCTCCATGTCCTGCTGGAACTGCGCCTTCTCCTTTTGCAGCTGTTCCTGGGCATTACGAACGTTCTCCATGTCCTGCTGGAACTGCGCCTTCTCCTTTTGCAGCTGTTCCTGGGCATTACGAACGTTCTCCATGTCCTGCTGGAACTGCGCCTTCTCCTTTTGCAGCTGTTCCTGGGCATTACGAACGTTCTCCATGTCCTGCTGGAACTGCGCCTTCTCCTTTTGCAGCTGTTCCTGGGCATTACGAACGTTCTCCATGTCCTGCTGGAACTGCGCCTTCTCCTTTTGCAGCTGTTCCTGGGCATTACGAACGTTCTCCATGTCCTGCTGGAACTGCGCCTTCTCCTTTTGCAGCTGTTCCTGGGCATTACGAACGTTCTCCATGTCCTGCTGGAACTGCGCCTTCTCCTTTTGCAGCTGTTCCTGGGCATTACGAACGTTCTCCATGTCCTGCTGGAACTGCGCCTTCTCCTTTTGCAGCTGTTCCTGGGCATTACGAACGTTCTCCATGTCCTGCTGGAACTGCGCCTTCTCCTTTTGCAGCTGTTCCTGGGCATTACGAACGTTCTCCATGTCCTGCTGGAACTGCGCCTTCTCCTTTTGCAGCTGTTCCTGGGCATTACGAACGTTCTCCATGTCCTGCTGGAACTGCGCCTTCTCCTTTTGCAGCTGTTCCTGGGCATTACGAACGTTCTCCATGTCCTGCTGGAACTGCGCCTTCTCCTTTTGCAGCTGTTCCTGGGCATTACGAACGTTCTCCATGTCCTGCTGGAACTGCGCCTTCTCCTTTTGCAGCTGTTCCTGGGCATTACGAACGTTCTCCATGTCCTGCTGGAACTGCGCCTTCTCCTTTTGCAGCTGTTCCTGGGCATTACGAACGTTCTCCATGTCCTGCTGGAACTGCGCCTTCTCCTTTTGCAGCTGTTCCTGGGCATTACGAACGTTCTCCATGTCCTGCTGGAACTGCGCCTTCTCCTTTTGCAGCTGTTCCTGGGCATTACGAACGTTCTCCATGTCCTGCTGGAACTGCGCCTTCTCCTTTTGCAGCTGTTCCTGGGCATTACGAACGTTCTCCATGTCCTGCTGGAACTGCGCCTTCTCCTTTTGCAGCTGTTCCTGGGCATTACGAACGTTCTCCATGTCCTGCTGGAACTGCGCCTTCTCCTTTTGCAGCTGTTCCTGGGCATTACGAACGTTCTCCATGTCCTGCTGGAACTGCGCCTTCTCCTTTTGCAGCTGTTCCTGGGCATTACGAACGTTCTCCATGTCCTGCTGGAACTGCGCCTTCTCCTTTTGCAGCTGTTCCTGGGCATTACGAACGTTCTCCATGTCCTGCTGGAACTGCGCCTTCTCCTTTTGCAGCTGTTCCTGGGCATTACGAACGTTCTCCATGTCCTGCTGGAACTGCGCCTTCTCCTTTTGCAGCTGTTCCTGGGCATTACGAACGTTCTCCATGTCCTGCTGGAACTGCGCCTTCTCCTTTTGCAGCTGTTCCTGGGCATTACGAACGTTCTCCATGTCCTGCTGGAACTGCGCCTTCTCCTTTTGCAGCTGTTCCTGGGCATTACGAACGTTCTCCATGTCCTGCTGGAACTGCGCCTTCTCCTTTTGCAGCTGTTCCTGGGCATTACGAACGTTCTCCATGTCCTGCTGGAACTGCGCCTTCTCCTTTTGCAGCTGTTCCTGGGCATTACGAACGTTCTCCATGTCCTGCTGGAACTGCGCCTTCTCCTTTTGCAGCTGTTCCTGGGCATTACGAACGTTCTCCATGTCCTGCTGGAACTGCGCCTTCTCCTTTTGCAGCTGTTCCTGGGCATTACGAACGTTCTCCATGTCCTGCTGGAACTGCGCCTTCTCCTTTTGCAGCTGTTCCTGGGCATTACGAACGTTCTCCATGTCCTGCTGGAACTGCGCCTTCTCCTTTTGCAGCTGTTCCTGGGCATTACGAACGTTCTCCATGTCCTGCTGGAACTGCGCCTTCTCCTTTTGCAGCTGTTCCTGGGCATTACGAACGTTCTCCATGTCCTGCTGGAACTGCGCCTTCTCCTTTTGCAGCTGTTCCTGGGCATTACGAACGTTCTCCATGTCCTGCTGGAACTGCGCCTTCTCCTTTTGCAGCTGTTCCTGGGCATTACGAACGTTCTCCATGTCCTGCTGGAACTGCGCCTTCTCCTTTTGCAGCTGTTCCTGGGCATTACGAACGTTCTCCATGTCCTGCTGGAACTGCGCCTTCTCCTTTTGCAGCTGTTCCTGGGCATTACGAACGTTCTCCATGTCCTGCTGGAACTGCGCCTTCTCCTTTTGCAGCTGTTCCTGGGCATTACGAACGTTCTCCATGTCCTGCTGGAACTGCGCCTTCTCCTTTTGCAGCTGTTCCTGGGCATTACGAACGTTCTCCATGTCCTGCTGGAACTGCGCCTTCTCCTTTTGCAGCTGTTCCTGGGCATTACGAACGTTCTCCATGTCCTGCTGGAACTGCGCCTTCTCCTTTTGCAGCTGTTCCTGGGCATTACGAACGTTCTCCATGTCCTGCTGGAACTGCGCCTTCTCCTTTTGCAGCTGTTCCTGGGCATTACGAACGTTCTCCATGTCCTGCTGGAACTGCGCCTTCTCCTTTTGCAGCTGTTCCTGGGCATTACGAACGTTCTCCATGTCCTGCTGGAACTGCGCCTTCTCCTTTTGCAGCTGTTCCTGGGCATTACGAACGTTCTCCATGTCCTGCTGGAACTGCGCCTTCTCCTTTTGCAGCTGTTCCTGGGCATTACGAACGTTCTCCATGTCCTGCTGGAACTGAGCCTTCTCCTTTTGCAGCTGTTCCTGGGCATTACGAACGTTCTCCATGTCCTGCTGGAACTGAGCCTTCTCCTTTTGCAGCTGTTCCTGGGCATTACGAACGTTCTCCATGTCCTGCTGGAACTGAGCCTTCTCCTTTTGCAGCTGTTCCTGGGCATTACGAACGTTCTCCATGTCCTGCTGGAACTGGGCCTTCTCCTTTTGCAGCTGTTCCTGGGCATTACGAACGTTCTCCATGTCCTGCTGGAACTGGGCCTTCTCCTTTTGCAGCTGTTCCTGGGCATTACGAACGTTCTCCATGTCCTGCTGGAACTGAGCCTTCTCCTTTTGCAGCTGTTCCTGGGCATTACGAACGTTCTCCATGTCCTGCTGGAACTGAGCCTTCTCCTTTTGCAGCTGTTCCTGGGCATTACGAACGTTCTCCATGTCCTGCTGGAACTGAGCCTTCTCCTTTTGCAGCTGTTCCTGGGCATTACGAACGTTCTCCATGTCCTGCTGGAACTGAGCCTTCTCCTTTTGCAGCTGTTCCTGGGCATTACGAACGTTCTCCATGTCCTGCTGGAACTGAGCCTTCTCCTTTTGCAGCTGTTCCTGGGCATTACGAACGTTCTCCATGTCCTGCTGGAACTGAGCCTTCTCCTTTTGCAGCTGTTCCTGGGCATTACGAACGTTCTCCATGTCCTGCTGGAACTGAGCCTTCTCCTTTTGCAGCTGTTCCTGGGCATTACGAACGTTCTCCATGTCCTGCTGGAACTGAACCTTCTCCTTTTGCAGCTGTTCCTGAGCCTTATGAAGGGTGTCCAGGTTCAGCTGGAAATGCACCTTCTCCCTTTCCATCTCCTCCTGGGTTATATGCAAGCTCTCCATGCCCTGCTGGAACTGCTCCTTCTCCCTTTCCAGCTGCTCCTGAGCCTTATGAAGGGCCTCCAGGTTGTGCTGGAGTTGTGCCTTCTCCCTCTGAAGCTTGTCCTGGGCCTTACAAGCGGTCTCCAGGTCCTGCTGGAACTGAAACTTCTCCCTTTCCAGCTGCTCCTGAGCCTTATGAAGGGTGTCCAGGTTCAGCTGGAACTGCACCTTCTCCCTTTCCATCTCCTCCTGGGCTACATGCAAGTTCTCCATGCCCTGCTGGAAAAGCTCCTTCTCCCTTTCCAGCTGCTTCTGTGCCTTATGAAGGGCCTCCAGGTTGTGCTGGAGTGTGCCTTCTCCCTCTGAAGCTCGTCCTGGGCCTTACGAGCGGTCTCCAGGTCCTGCTGGAACTGCTCCTTCTCCTTTTGCAGCTGTTCCTGTGCATTTCGAATGTTCTCCATGCCCTGCTGGAACTGAACCTTCTCCCTTTGCAGCTGTTCCTGTGCATTTCGAACGTTCTCCATGCCCTGCTGGAACTGAACCTTCTCCCTTTGCAGCTGTTCCTGTGCATTTCGAACGTTCTCCATGCCCTGCTGGAACTGAACCTTCTCCCTTTGCAGCTGTTCCTGTGCATTTCGAACGTTCTCCATGCCCTGCTGGAACTGAACCTTCTCCCTTTGCAGCTGTTCCTGTGCATTTCGAACGTTCTCCATGCCCTGCTGGAACTGAACCTTCTCCCTTTGCAGCTGTTCCTGTGCATTACGAACGTTCTCCATGCCCTGCTGGAACTGAACCTTCTCCCTTTGCAGCTGTTCCTGTGCATTTCGAACGTTCTCCATGCCCTGCTGGAACTGAACCTTCTCCCTTTGCAGCTGTTCCTGTGCATTTCGAACGTTCTCCATGCCCTGCTGGAACTGAACCTTCTCCCTTTGCAGCTGTTCCTGTGCATTTCGAATGTTCTCCATGCCCTGCTGGAACTGAACCTTCTCCCTTTGCAGCTGTTCCTGTGCATTTCGAATGTTCTCCATGCCCTGCTGGAACCGAACCTTCTGCCTTTGCAGCTGTTCCTGTGCATTTCGAATGTTCTCCATGCCCTGCTGGAACCGAACCTTCTCCCTTTGCAGCTGTTCCTGTGCATTTCAAATGTTCTCCATGCCCTGCTGGAACCGAACCTTCTCCCTTTGCAGCTGTTCCTGTGCATTTCGAATGTTCTCCATGCCCTGCTGGAACTGAACCTTCTCCCTTTCCAGCTATTCCTGTGCATTTCGAATGTTCTCCATGCCCTGCTGGAACTGAACCTTCTCCCTTTCCAGCTGCTCCTGAGCCTTATGAAGGGTGTCCAGATTCAGCTGGAACTGCACCTTCTCCCTTTCCATCTCCTCCTGGGCTATATGCAAGCTCTCCATGCCCTGCTGGAACTGCTCCTTCTCCCCTTCCAGCTGCTCCTGAGCCTTATGAAGGGCCTCCAGGTTGTGCTGGAGTTGTGTCTTCTCCCTCTGAAGCTCGTCCTGGGCCTTACGAGCGGTCTCCAGGTCCTGCTGGAACTGCACCTTCTCTTTCTTCAGCTGCCTCTGGGCTGTACGAGCATTCTCTATGTCCTGCTGGAATTGCGCCTTCTTTCTTTCCATCTGGTCCTGGGCCTTGTGAAGGGTCTTCAGGTTCTGCTGGAACTGCACCTTTTCCCTGTTCAGGCGCTTCTGGGCATTGCACAATTTCTCCATGCCCTGCTCAAACAGCACCTTTTCACTTTCTAGCTGGTCTTGGGCAGTATTGAAGTTCTCCATGTCCTGCTGCAATTGTGACTTTTCCCCTTCCAGCTGCTCCTGGGCCTTATGAAGGCTCTCCAGGTTGTGCTGGAAGGAGGCTTCCTTCAGCTGCAGCTCCTCTCGCTGCTTTTTGAGATCCTGCCAGCCTTCTTGGAGCAGCTCCTCTTGCTGGGCCAGGTGGGCCTCCTTCTCTGCCAGCTCCTTCTCCCATGCTTCCGGCTCCTTCTTTGTCCTTCTCTCTTGGGATGTTTTTGGCACCTCTGACACTTCTTCTTCACGTTGCTCTTTTTTAGAAACTACTGCACTTTTATCACCACTGCTTGCTTGATTCTTTCTGAGAGAGTACGTCTGCCAGCGGTGAAGAAGTCCAGCTGCTGCAGGTGCAGCACAAAGGGCAGTGTCATGAGGGCAGAAAAGGGTTTGAGACATTCTCAGTTGATCCCTAGGAGAAACAGAAACCATGGTCAGACTGTCACAGGGAAGGTAAGAGGAAGGCTAAAGATCCATAAATGCCTTCTGGTATTTCTGGTAGCACCAACAGGCTGCTTTTCCAGCCACTCTGCAAATTGCCGTCTCTGCTCCACCAGCAGAGCACACCACAGAGACCAGGGATCCCTGGACACTGCTCACCAGGGGACTCATCACTCTCCCCTTCATGCTCTAAACAACTTCACCTTCTTGCGGTGAGCGCTCCCCCGATGCCTGCTCGTGTTGCTGCAATCCGTGCAGAACCACCCCAAGAGCTGTCTCAGAGCCACACCACAAACTGACAGGAACACAGCTCCCCTCCCTGCACTGCCAGCAGTTTCTGCTGAGGCACACAGCCCTGTTCTTATTCTCTGCCCGCTTCAGTTGCCCCGACTGCACCAACAGTTGCCCCGGGCAGCCCTGCGGCACAGGGAGAACGCAGCAGGATGCCCCACGGAGGGACAGCCCTGTCCCCGGGCCCTGTAGGCCAAACACTCCTAAACCAGAGACCCTCAGCTTGTACCAGGCAGAGTCAGCGTGGAGCGCTGGGTGCCCCAGGGCCCCGCACAGCCTCCACCAAACCCAGAGCTGAGCAGGGCAGAGCTGACACACTGAAGGTGCTCTCCTGGCACCACCAGCCACTGCCACTGCCTTCTGGCATGGCTGGACCCCGGTCTAAAGGTCCCACCTGAGACCAAGGCACGGCTGGAGAGCGGCAGCTGGGACAGGAGATTTTACCAGCTTGTTAAAGAATCCTTGCAGCAGGTCAGGATGGGATTAAGACAGCAAGGGGAGAGCAGGGGTTGGTCAGCTCTCCCCGCCGGTAATCTGACTGGATTTATGGAGGACTCCTGTCAAAGAGTGGGAAGATGAGGACAAGAATGAATGCACACACTCGTTTACCTTCAGATCATACAAACAAACAGCCAAGGACAGTCAGCTTAATCTCCTTGTTCCTGTCGGGGTGTTACAGCAGTTTGAAACCACCCTGTTCCTCTGACCAGGACAAACAACCCTCAGTGGACACATCCTTCTAAGGTCAGGCACGTTCACAACACGAAGTTCCCAGAGCAGCCAGAGAATTCATTCCCAGTACCCAAGAGGAGAGGTCAGCAAGCACTTGCTCAAGATGTTCTGGCTTCTCTACACCCAGCAAGGTCCTTTCTGGGGATCGGCTGCTTCAAGGCTCCCCCAGAAGAAAGATCAGGTCAACCCCCAAGGGACTGAGCCCCCCAGGTTCTGCAGGGACAGACCTGACCGTGTGCTGGGTCCCTGCCTTGTCTGCCTCCCGTATGGATTGCTTACGCTGCCAAACCCCAAAAGCAGTGGAAATCAACACTGAAACTAAAAACCAGCCTGAAAGACCACAGAATAAAACGATCAGGAATATAAATTGGAATGGAACTTCAGCAGCCAGGCCAGGATGGCTCCCTCAAAACCATGGAGTCAGCGATGCAGCACTTGGCAAACAAATACAGTTGGGGTGAAGGAGCTCAGGGCAAGGATGCCTCAGGTAAAGCAAAATGGGACCACCTGGGCTCGGAACATCTCCCATGTAGAAAAGCAGGAGCACAGGCTGTGCCTCGTAGGAGGTAGAGGACGGGAGCTGAGAGACCCCTAAAGAACTGGAGGCCCTAACACAGATTAAACTCCAGCAATGACTGCACAGAAGCAGACACGGACAGAGCTGACCTTCCCTGGGTCAGAGCTGACCTTCCCTGGGTCAGAGCTGACTTACCTCTCCGGCAGAACCAGCACTGGGCGCTGCGAATGCTGAACGGCAGCTGTTTTGTTTCCTACACAAGGTAAAGGCACAGCCAGCTCCCAACAGAAAGACCACCTTCCTCCTCCAGATCCCACCGGAGAGTGAGGCCAGAGAGTGCTTGACCCTTCAGGGCAGAGCAGTCTCTTAGGACACAGGTCAGCATCACAGAGGATGATACCACAGAGGATGATACCACATCACAAAGGCCATGGTCACTGCCCTGCGTGTGATTGGTCCTCAAGACCCTGCACCCCCTACTCCGGATCCCCGGAGCATCCATCAGGCACCAGGCTTTGCAGCCTTTCCCACCCCCCTCTCCCAGGCCTCACTGGTGGAACCCATCAAAACTGTCATCACAAGAGGGGAGAGTCCACAACACAGGACTCGGCAGCTACAAACACCCAGAGACAGGGAGGGGCCAGGCAAGCAAGAGCTCAAACTGGGGGTTTGTGAAACAGAAATATATTCAGAAAGTTTATGCTGCCCTGCAGAGTGAAATTGTTTTTTAAATACATCTTTTACGCCCTTCCCTTTGGGAGCTGACAGGGAAAGGGATTTTATTGCTAAATGTACCTGTGCAGCAGTTGCTTTCCTGCACATTCTGTGCAGGTGAGAGGGTGGAACAGAGCTGGCAAGAGGGGGCACGGATGAGACCTATGGAAATAAACCCTCCTACAGCCCGGTTATCCCAGCGCTTCCCAAAGAGTTTACAGAACACACCCAAAGCCCACAAACCACCCCTCAGAACAGACCAACATTCAGATGTGGCATTGAATAGACAGGAATAATGACCCAGAAACCTTTCACAACCATCGCCTCCGCGCTGAGCCAGCCCATGCTCCAGAGGGCAGAGGATCCATCGGTTTGGGCTGCTTTGTGTTCTGTTCCGACAGTTCTCTAAAATACTGACATTTTCTTGGAAGCTTAAATGTGCACTCGGACAGTTTTTCACAGTTGAAACTCCACATGAGGTTACAGAGCCAAGGACCCGTGTGGGTACATGTGAGGGGAGAACAAGGGCTTTGGGCACTGCCTTTGTTTTTGTTTTTTTTCCTCAAATGTGCTCAATTTAATTGTTGCAGTGAGAGAGGGAAGAAGTTTCCTTTGGGAAGAGATTTCTCTTTCTCAGAGATAAACTCCAGCCTTTATATTCAGAAGAAAGACCTGGCCCTGCTGCACCAGGCCCTGCCTTCTCTCATCTTTGTGATTTAATGTGCTCGCGCTGCGCCTGCTCACAAAGGTCGATCCCTGGTGCTGCCCCAGACAAAGCCACACACAGTGGGGTAAGAAACACAACCAGTTGCACGGCAAAACATGGCTTTACAGCACTTTCAGCAACCACAGCTGCTCATGTGCCACACACACACGGTAGGATGTTCCTGTGAACAGTGATGGACAGTCACACAATTCTCAGAGCCCACGGTCAAACAAACCAGGCTGACATGTCCGCAGTTCCTGTCCTACAGTCCATGACATTGTGGCGCATCCCGAGGATGGATCTGGAGCTGTAATGACTAGAAATTCAGGAAAAACCCTGCGATTGTCCACATTCCAGCAATGTTTCTCTTCTGGCTGTGGCACCCCCTGAGGTGCCCATCACCTGCAACCAGTTCAATTCTGCTGGAAAAATTGTGTTGGTCCCCAAGGCCAACTAACAAAACATGTGAAAACGCATGCACAGCTCGTGAAGTGCTGCTGCTGCTTTGTGTCTTGGAGAGGAGAAGCTCTGCAACATGAGCCTGAGGCTTACCAGGTGCACCCCTTCCATCCTCCCAATCTGGGAGTTGCTCTTTGCGGGACAGGATCAGAACAGACACACATTTTAAATTTAAAATAAGTTATTCGAAATTTATGTTCTGTTCATATTACAGCAGTTCCCCTGCAACAGATCACAAAGGCTGATCTAAAAACACAAAGCAAACCCTTTCTTTAAAGCCTTTAACAGGAATTTATATATATATATACACACACACCTTAATAAGCTGGGCCAGTGTAATCAGTGCAGAGGATTCATCACTCTGTTCAGAGAAAATGAAACACATATTCAAGTTCTACAATCCAAACAGTCAAAGGGAACCTCTGCTGTGCTCTGAAAGTCTCTGCCGCGTCTTCCAGTGTAACTGGAAGAGGCGATTTCAGTCTGGGGTGATTTGTGTTGTTCACAACAAAGGCCAAACCTTTGTTCACAACAAAGGCATTGCCGGAGGCATCTTTTAGCAAGCCAGCCCCCTCTGCTCTGCTCTTTGCCAGCACATGGCACACAGAAGCGGGTAGAGCTCAGGCTGTTGGGAGACCCTCCTGTCAGCCCTGGGCACTGGCAATGCCTCGGCAGCTCTGGAGGTGCCTCAAACGCAGCCCCAAACATCCCACGCAAGGAAAGAGTCGGGAAGACCAGTCCCTGCCTGTCTGGGGCCGGGCTGGTGTCAGTTTAGATTAGGTGAAACACAAGCAAGATATTTTAATGCTTTTTACCCACCTATGCAGCAATTAAATGCCAGTTATCCTACCTGGCATCAAACGTGCGTCCAGGATAACACAGCTGATTGAGACCACAGGATCTCTTCCTCTTCAATTCCCTTCAGTCTGATCTTCAGATTTTCACCTGGAGCGACTGAATCAGCTTCCATATCATCAGAAAGGATTCCAAGAATTTCCACACCGTGCTTAAAGAAAGCAAAAATACTCTTTGCTATTGTCAGTACTTGTATTGTCAGGGAGCTACAAAACCATTATAATACAACAGGATTTCAATAAACCATTCCATAACGTTTAGAATTAATTATATTCAGTTCTGCAAGCTTCACAACGTTTAAAACATTTGAATGAGATACTAATATTTAAAATAGCATATTTAATCAAATATATTTTAGTGTAATTCTGTAGCATATATTCAATGGAAAGCAAATTTCAAAAATATCCACAATTTCTCAAAGTGAAATGAGTTTTAAAACTTAGAAAGAGGTGAGAGATAGAACTGATGCATATTATCTAAGAAGAACGCAAAAGCCACATTGTTGTATCCACTCATTACCTTAAAAGTACAACAGCCTGAACATCAACGCAATCCAGAAAATGCTAGAATCCCCAAATTCTCAAACTTATCCTTCAGAAGAAGATAAAAATATCAAATGTGTATCAATGAATGTTCTCCAAGCATACATCAATATATATTTCCAAATTTTCCCATATATCCTGACCCCTCTCCTGATTTTTCTATCTTTACACAGCACTGGACACCAAAAGAACAAAATACTGAAAAGACAGGGAAATTTGAAAAGGAGTAGTTTCAGTAAGAGGTCTATTTTTCTGAGTTCCTGAAATTTTTCACTGTCTATTGTTTGTCTCTACTCCTTTTTTTTTTTTCTCTATTTCTCTCTGGAGAAGGGAAAACAAAAAAAATGAAGGGAAAAAAGGAGGAATGTTTTGAGTAAGACCAACCCACAGCAGGGAAAAGAAAAAGGGTTTGTGGGTCAACTCCACAAATGCAAAATAAAACACAGTTCAAATAAACTACGATGATTCGTAGTCCAGCAGCCAAGTTTGCTAAGGAGAGACAACCTGAGTTCTGAATGTTAAGGAAGTAACCTATGCAGCACAACCAAGCTCTTTTTTAGGGCAGGAACATTTTTTAATATCTAAACCTTACCACACCTTGTTTGGCATCATCACAAGCTGCTGTCCTTTGCAAACAGAGCCCGACTCCAGCTTCCCAAGGACCACAGTGCCCACACCCTTCACAAAAAGAAATGAGAAAAATGTTTTCAATTTTTATGTGGAGTTTTCTCTATTTATGGTTTAACTCTAAGCCCGATTTCTTAAGCCTATGAAGTTATTCAGCACTGCTCTACTCAATAGAACACAAACCCTCCCCATCTCTACTCTAGAGCTGGAAACACAGACGTATCAAAGAAAACAAGATGCCCTCAACAAATACAGAAAATAATCCACTTACTGCTTTCTGAAAACAGTCCACTTATTATTTTTGTACCTTATATATTTATCTGCAGTTGGCACCCTGATTGGTCCATCAACTGCATGGCTGAAGTTTGGCAAATTATCCAGGTATGGAATAAATGGCAATCCGCTAGAGGAGCAGAAGGCATTTTTTTTCAATTTTTAGGGTACCCTTCTATTCATAAATCAGTCCAAATAGATAAATGCAGTTTAATAAAAAGAATGATTGTCAGCCTCTCATCACTAACAACAGTGACCTCTAAACCAGTTAAATCTATCCTAACATCCCACCATCAGCACCCACTTTACCCCAGCTAATGTGTTAATACCCAGGAAACACATGTCAGTTTAAGTTACGTTACAGGCATTTTTTACACAAAGTAATTATTCCTTTGAGAACCTTGCTATATATGCAATATGTTTGGACACAGCTTAAGGTCTTCTTACTTCCAAACATGATTTTCATTAATACATTTTAACTTTCCAGGAACACTATTGGGAAACACCCCACCCACTGAGAGACACAACTGCTCACTAATTATAATATAGCTCCAAGCAAACTGTTCACATCAAACAATCACTCATTCCAGCAACACATCAGCTGCAGCATCACTGGAAAATTCAAGGGCTGGTGTGGCACTCAGACTCTCAAAGACAAAGAACAATGCTAATACTATCGCTAATTTTAATCTTCCGCGGACAGCAAATGCTTTTATTTAGCTCATTGCACGGTTGTGTTCTTGCTGCCCTGATTGTACTCCCTCGAGCACGTTAGAACACACCTACAACACACCACGCTGCACTTCTCCCCGGCTTCACTGTAGCATTTACTTTTACTGATAAGACAGCAAATATCCAAGGGGTTCAATTTAAAACACAGACATATCCCAATGACAGAACTCTGACTGTTCTCTAAGCTTTGCTCCAGTCAGCCCTGAGCAGGGCGTGAAACATAATCTAACAAGTAGTCCCTTTAGTGAAATTATATGACTGAAGCCAATATCTGCAACCCTGGCTCGTTTCTCGCTGTACCAAGAGGGATACAGAATATTATAGAAAAAAACAGGAAGGTGTTAAACTTTCACAACCAATCTGGTCTCAAACTCCTCAGTCGCAGCAGTGACAATAAAACACCATCACTAAGGTACCCGGCGCGTCTGATGTTTGGAAGGACCTTCAGGCTGGAGCTGGAAATCAAGAAGCAGCTCTCCTTTCACTCCCCGCACATAAAGTAAATCCAAACCCCGGCTGTGTGCACAAAGATGCTCTGATATCAAAAGCAGGGTAAATCCCAAGTTATCCCCCTGCCTGAGGCCAGCTGCACCGCCCTCCCTTCTCCACGAATCCTTCAGCAGCACTGGACCGCAGAAAGAGAACTTTAAGCAGACGTTTCAGACCCCCCGCACCCACCCTGCTCTCCCCACCAACGCCCAATTTACCCCCAGGCCCTCGGACAGCTCCTCCGGAGCCGCGGGCAGCAGCGCCGCGCGGTTCCTCTCGCCGCGGGCGAACCTTCCCCGCTCGGGACTCCCCGTCCGCTCCCGGGACCCCCGCGCCGCCCCCCGCCCCGCCCGCTCCCGCTCGGCCCCGGCCCCTCCCGACACGGCCCCCGTCCCATCGCGGCCCGGTCCCGGCGCGGAGCTACCGTGCGGCGGCGGCCCGGGCGGGGGCGGCGGGGGGACGGGCTCGGCGCTGCCGTTGAGCTGCCGCCCGAAGGCCGCGCCGAGCGGCTCCCGCCGGGCCTCGGGCCCCAGAGCGGCGCCGCCGCCCGGCTCCACGTCCGCCCGAGCCCAGCGGACGGGGGCCGAATCGCTGCCGCTGCCGTTCGCCTCCATTCTGGGGCCGCCCCGCGACCTCCGAGCGTCCCCCGGCGTCCGGGCCGAGGGGAACCCGGCGGCGGCACCGACTCGGCGCTCGCTCCGGCCGCTCCCCGGGCGCTGCCCTGCCCCGACGGGAGCGCCGCGCGGCCGCTCGGGCCTCCCCCGCACCCTCCCCGCTGCCGCCATTTTGGTAGTTTTTAGCTGCCCGGGGCCTCCTCCCGCAGCACGGCCGGGGCGGGGCGGGGCGACTACGATACCCGAGATGCCTTGCGCCGGCGCCGGCCTCGTCTCCCGGAAGAGACGGGAACGGAGTCGCCTGCGCTGTCTGCGCAGGGAGAAAGTACAACTGCCGACAGCATCTGCGCTCGCAGGGGGGGCTCGAACTGCGCCCCCGCGGGGTCCCGCTCGCGGGGCCCTGGGAAGCGGGGTGCGCGGGGCCTGCGCGGGGGCGGGTGCGGGTGCTTCCTGCTGCCTCGTCCCGCCTCGGGGGAGTTTCCGTGGGACGAGCCGGGCCCGGGCGCTCCCCGGGGCTCTGGCGGGGCCGGGGCTGAGGGGGCACCGCACGGACTCCCCGCCTCCCCGAAGGCTCGCTTTGGCGAGGGGGCGCTCGCTTTGGCTTTTCCCAGGGCAGCGTTGCACCCGCCCCGCCCTTGAGAGGTTTTGTTTATCTATCTACCTATTATTAATTTTTAATTAATAACCTTTGCTTGTTAGGTGACGTCCATTAGTACCCGATACGTTTCAGATCGTGTGGAAACAAGGGAACAAAGGAGGTCACGGGTTACTACTATTGAATAATAGCTAAAAATCTAGTGGAAACCAAGCTTCGTGAATTCTGCTGACAGAGCAGTTTGTTACTGTACGCTTTCTACCATCACGATGAGCATTTAATAGCTCAGGTTTATAATGACTGCAATGCTGTATTGAAAGCTTGGTTTTTGTTTAAGCCTTGACACAGCTGACAAGACAGGAAAGGCTTAACTGGAGACAGGTGGGGGTTAGAGTTAGGTTTAAGGGCTGAGGGGTTGAGGTTGGTTTGGCGTCTGTCTTACAACTGGGTTTCGGGGTGAGAGTTAGGGATTAGGGTTAAGGTTAGGGACAGGCGTTAGGGTTTAGAGTTAGGGCCCTTCGGGTCACAGGGTCATTTAGGGTCAGGGCCGTTAAGGATCAGGATCCCTAGGGTTAGGGTTAGGGTCATTACTGTTAGGGACATCAGGGTAGGGGGTTATGGTGCTATTTTTACTTGTTTGGAGTGGTTTTGGCTGATTTAGGATTATTTGGCCTGAATGTTTTTTTTATTTTGGGGGTGTTCCTGGCCGCATGGGTGGGAGATTTAAATGACCCCTAAGGAGCACCTACGACTGGAGTGCTGGGAACAGGAGTGGGGAATCGGGTGGGTGGCTCATCAGGAGGGCGTGTCGAGGCAGTTGGCGAAGGCAGGGCGAACAGGCGGGGTGCAGGGGAGACGCAGTCTCTCTCCAAACTCAGCAGGTGGTGTGCGGGAGCCCAGTCTGGCATCCACCTGGCGAGACGCTGCATCCTCTGCCCCTGCCAGAAGCGATGCATCAGCCCAGACCGAGCTCCCGGGAAAACACGCAGCCGGCCAGGTCTCTGGCTCAGGGAGGGCCAGCAGCTTGCTCTAGAAACAGAGGGCAGCAGAGGCAACAACTGTGTCAGGTGTGACCAGGTAGACCATCTCCTGAGGCTGGTGGCAGAGCTGCGAGAAGAAGTAGGTGGGCTGAGGAGCATCAGGGAGTCGAGGAAGAAATAGACTGGTGGAACCACAGCCTGGCCTCTCTGAAACAGGAACAGAAACAACCACCTGAGAAAAGCTCCTGATCATAGGGATTTGGTATCCTCTCCCCATCAGGAAATAAGCAGGGACTTAAAGGAGAATAGTCAGCGGAAGCCAGTCCGCAGACGGGGTGGCAAGCAAACCCCCTCCTTGTGCACACCTCCCCAGGTGCCAGTGCCCAATAGATACAAGGCTGTGGGGGACTGATCAGTCAATGTGAGTATTGGACAATGTGAGTATTGGTCCATCGACACCAGAGGAGGGGCCAAAACCAAAGCGACACAGTCCCCAGATTACTACAACTGCCTCAAGGAAGAAAAGGCAGGTCATAGTGGTAGGACACTCCCTGCTGAGGGAAGAGAGGGGCCAATGTGTTGAGCAGACCCTACTCATAGGGAAGTCTGCTGCCCCTCAGGAGCCCGGCTTAGGGGTGTCACTAGGAAACTCAGCGTTTGCTAAGGCCCACTGACTGCTGTTCATTGCTTCTCTTCCGCACGGGAGGAGACAAAGCTGCAGAACACAGCCCGAGGGCAATCAAAAGAGACTTCAGGGCCTTGGCACAGCTAGTAAAGGAATCTGGAGCCCAGGTGATTTGTGGTTGGTGTCTACTACAGGCCACCTGGTCAAGGGGACCCGGCTGATGAAACTTCTTCCTCCAGCTACAGGAGGCTTCACGCACGTGAGCTCTCGTCCTCCTGGGGGACTTCAAGCCCCCTGACACCTGCTGGAAGAGCAGCACGGCAAGCTGTAGGCTGGCTGCTCCATCCTGGTGCTCCCTGCACACAAGCAGCCCTCGCACGTCTCTGCTGCAGGAACCCCACCCTTCACATTTCCCCAGAGGCCAGTACAGACCCTCTGCCCACCTCGGGCCCCCCCCCAGCCCCCAGCCGGTCCAGCATGAGTTTTGGTGGTGAAGGCTCAGGAACAGCCCACGCACACCAGGTCTGGGCGAGGTGCAGACACTCACAGAGCCTCTCACGTGCCTCACTCCTACTGGTGCCCCCAGCAGGTGGTTGTCAGGACACACAGACCCCCACTCACCCCTGGAGCTGCACCGGGACCCACGCCTGTACCTGGCACCCCAAGCCAGGGGCACCCACACACTCTGCTTGACTCCGGCAGCTGCACCCAGCCCACCCACGCCAGCCTCCCAGTAGCTGCCTCATAGTCCTTCCAGTTCACACAGCATTGAGTGAGGTTATGTAGAGAGAACATTAAGGAAAGGTTTAATAATAAGATAGAGGGAAACAGGACAGGGACAAGCTGTGCCCCGCTTCTGGTTGATGGTGTGGGGCAGGGACTTGAAATTTATCAATGGAAACTTCCTCCAGCAGATTGGGACGAATTCTCTTGCGCCATCGCTCAGCTCTCCAATCTATGAGCTGTCTTAATTCACAGCTTCAAAGCTCATCAACCTTTTAAACCTTTCCACCTTTTCTCTTATTTCTTCTGCATTGCTCCGTTCCTGTTCCAGCTCGATTCGAAGACGGGTGTTCATTTGGATGGCAGAATCTCTCTGCCTGGACACCTGCCCAAGTTGCCTTCTCAGGTGAGCATTTTCAGCTTCCCCCTCTTCTATCAAACTCATCTGCCCTTGGAGGCGAGTGTTTTCTTCAACCAGGCGAGTGTATGCATTTTTCAGCTCCATGAGCTGCACCTGCAGTGCCTCACACCTTGGGTAGTGGGTGCTCACACCATAGGAGCCCTCTTCATCTTCATCTTCAGACCCTGAGGCCTGGAGCTCCTCAGCCACCTCCTGGGTGAAGTCGTCCTGCTCGTCCTGTGCTGTTCCAGTTGTTTCTGCTCCTGCAAGCTAAAGGCAAATATTCTCTGAGATCTCAAGGCCAAGGCTCACCCCGCATCGTTCATGCACAGGGATGGGGGCTGAAGGGCCAGGAGAAGCGATCTCCTCTGCCAGGGGAATGCCAGCACCCAGCACTGCAGCAGCCTGTGCCAAAGGAACCCTTCCCGAGCAAAAGGAGAAAGCAAACACATTGTTCTTGATAGTATTTGTTTCCTACTGCCTGTCTCAGGATGTAACCGAGCCAGAACATTGAAAGGGAAGGTCAGAACAGTAGCCTAGAAACACCTCACACAGCCCTTTATTAACAGCTCTGCAATGTCAGGAAGGTCCCTGCCTTGAAACAGGACCTCCTTCTCCTCATCTCCAGGCCTCGCAGTTGTTTCCCCACTCAGCTTCCACCACAGCACCCGTGCCCCTCGCATGGCTGCGTCTGCTCGATGCTGCAGCAGCTTCGCTCTGTGCTCGGGAAGCTTCTGGCCTGACCAGAATCAGGCTGGGAGGGAGCCAGCCCTGCTCTGAGAATTTGCTTCCCAGAGCTCTGCAAGGAGTCCAGTGAGGCACCCAAAAGCATTTCCATGCCACAATCCAACAGCTCTGAAGTAGGTTTTGTGCAGCTCTGAGCCGATTCCGTTCAGAATGAGCAAGGTGCAAACAAACCAACCATCAACAACAGGCTTCAGGATCCCACTCAGCCTACGCTTTGCCGAGGGATGCTTCCTCTCCTCACCCAGAGTGGATAGGTGTGGGAAAAGAAAGCCCTGCTTGCTGAAAAATGCGCCCAGCAGGGTCTGTGTGGGGGCTGTTCTTTCTTGTTGTGGACAACACCCTTCTCTTTGGCAGATCTCAAGAGTGCTTTTGGAGATGGATGTCAGTGTACAAACTGACATGCCCTGCCATCATCAGCCTCGCAAGTGGCTTTTGTGACAGCTGGAGGTGCCGGTAACCCACAAGGCTCCGGCTGTTTCTCAGAAGAACATCTCATCTGCCTGACCACTCCCCAGAGCTTAGACCTGACTGGTTGCAGGGCACCATTGTGGAGAGAATTACTGAAACCTGGCTCATTGAAAGCAGACATGAGCCTGACAAAAGCAAGCTGCTTAGGCCTTGAGTGGAAAAATACTGAGCTAAGTGAAAAACTACTGACCAGCAAGGTCAGTGGGCCCTTGTTGTGCAGTGAAGCTTAGGCAAGGGAGATAACAGGATGTCTCCCACGGGACCAGATGGATTTCTAAAACTACAGGAATGTATGTGACGCTTATGCAACGATGAAGTCTGTAACCAATAAGGAGCTAAAGTTTTGTAATATGTATGAAGCTCATTAACCAAACTATTTAGGTAGAACTACTGCTAATAAAGACTGAGACTTGTTAATCAAACACCATATGCGTGTCGTTAAGTCTCCCTCCATCTTCGACAAATGGTGTCCTTAACAAATGGTGACCCCAACACAGCACCAAAGTTAACATCGACCTCCTGGCATTGCTGGAGGCATCTTTTAGCAAGCCAGCCCCCTCTGCTCTGCCCTTTGCCAGCACATGGCACACAGAAGCGGGCAGAGCTCAGGCTGTTGGGAGACCCTCCTGTCAGCCCTGGCCAATGCCAATGCCTCGGCAGCTCTGGAGGTGCCTCAAACGCAGCCCCAAACATCCCACGCAAGGAAAGAGTCGGGAAGACCAGTCCCTGCCTGTCTGGGGCCGGGCTGGTGTCAGTTGACCGCTGCTGTTGAGCAGCTGGCCCAGGAGTGCCCAGGAGTTCCCTGAGGGCACGGCCTCCCCAACAGCCCAGCCCTTGCCAGTATTTACCTGGATACGGACAGGCTCCTGGTGTGATTCAGCTGAATGCTCCGCATCCCACTGGAATTGTGCCTTCCCCAGCTGCTCCTGGGCCTTATGAAGACTCTCCAGGTCGAGCTGGAACTGTGCCTTCTCCCTCTCCAGCTGGACCTGGGCATTATGAACGTTCTCCATGTCCTCCTGGTTCTGAACCTTCTCCCTTTCCAGCTGCTCCTGAGCCTTATGAAGTGTGTCCAGATTCAGCTGGAACTGCAACTTTCCCCTTTCCATCTCCTCCTGGGCTATATGCAAGTTCTCCATGCCCTGCTGGAACTGCTCCTTCTCCCTTTCCAGCTGCTCCTGAGCCTTATGAAGGGCCTCCAGGTTGTGCTGGAGTTGTGCCTTCTCCCTCTGAAGCTCGTCCTGGGCCTTACGAGCGTTCTCCTGGTCCTGCTGGAAATGAACCTTCTCCCTTTGCAGCTGTTCCTGGGCATTTCGAATGTTATCCATGTCCTGCTGGAATTGTGCCTTCTCCTTCTCCAACTGCTCCTGGGCCTTATGAAGGCTCTCCAGGTCGAGCTGGAATTGTGCTTTCTCTCTTTCCAGCCGATCCTGGGCCTTATGAAGGATCTTCAGGTTGAGCAGGAACTGAACCTTCTCCCTCCTCAGGTGCTTCTGGGCATTAGAGAAGTTCTCCATGCCCTTCTGGAACTGCTCCTTCTCCCTTTCCAGCTGCTCCTGGGCCTTATGAAGGGTGTCCAGGTTCAACTGGAACTGTGCCTTCTGCCTCTCCAGCTGTTCCTGGGCATTATGAATGTTTTCCATGTCCTGCTGGAACTGAACCTTCTCCTTTTGCAGCTGTTCCTGGGCATTATGAACGTTCTCCATGTCCTGCTGGAACTGAACCCTCTCCCTTTGCAGCTGCTCCTGAGCCTTATGAAGGGTGTCCAGGTTCAGCTGGAAATGCACCTTGTCCCTTTCCATCTCCTCCTGGCCTATATGCAAGCTCTCCATGCCCTGCTGGAACTGCTCCTTCTCCTTTTCGAGCTGCTCCTGAGCCTTATGAAGGGCCTCCAGGTTGTGCTGGAGTTGTGCCTTCTCCCTCTGAAGCTCGTCCTGGGCCTTACGAGCGTTCTCCAGGTCCTGCTGGAATTGAACCTTCTCCCTTTGCAGCTGTTCCTGGGCATTACGAACGTTCTCTATGTCCTGCTGGAACTGCAGCTTCTCCCTTTCTAGCTGCTTCTGGGCCTTATTAAGGATCTTCAGGTTGAGCTGGAACAGCACCTTCTCCTTCCTCAGGTGCTTCTGGGCATTAGAGAAGTTCTCCATGCCCTGCTGGAATTGCGCTTTCTCTCTTTCCAGCTGATCCTGGGCCTGATTAAGGATCTTCAGATTGAGCTGGAACAGCACCTTCTCCTTCCTCAGGTGCTTCTGGGCATTAGAGAAGTTCTCCATGCCCTGCTGGAATTGCACCTTCTCCCTTTCCAGCTGCTCCTGGGCCTTATGAAGGGTGTCCAGGTTCAACTGGAACTGTGCCTTCTGCCTCTCCAGCTGTTCCTCGGCATTACGAACATTCTCTATGTCCTGCTGGAACTGAACCTTCTCCTTTTGCAGCTGTTCCAGGGCATTATGAACGTTGTCCTTGTCCTGCTGGAATTGAATCTTCTGCCTTTGCAGCTGTTCCTGGGCATTATGAACGTTGTCCTTGTCCTGCTGGAATTGAATCTTCTGTCTTTGCATCTGTTCCTGGGCATTATGAACGTTCTCCATGTCCTGCTGGAACTGCTCCTTCTCGCTTTGCAGCTGATCCTGGGTATTACGAACATTCTCTATGTCCTGCTGTAACTGAACCCTCTCCCTTTCCAGCTGCTCCTGAGCCTCATGAAGGGCCTCCAGCTTCTGCTGGAATTGTGCCTTCTCCCTCTGAAGCTCGTCCTGGGCCTTACGAGCGTTCTCCTTGTCCTGATGGAACTGCTCCTTCTCCCTGTGCAGCTTTTCTTGGGCATTACGAACATTCTCCATGTCCTGCTGGAATTGAACCATCTCCCTTTGCAGCTGATCCTGGGCCTTACGAGCATTCTCCAGGTCTTGCTGGAACTGAACCTTCTCCCTTTCCAGCTGCTCCTGAGCCTTATGAAGTGTGTCCAGATTCAGCTGGAACTGCAACTTCTCCCTTTCCATCTCCTCCTGGGCTATATGCAAGTTCTCCATGCCTTGCTGGAACTTCTCCTTCTCCCTTTCCAGCTGCTCCTGAGCCTTATGAAGGGCCTCCAGGTTGTGCTGGAGTTGTGCCTTCTCCCTCTGAAGCTCGTCCTGGGCCTTACGAGCGGTCTCCAGGTCCTGCTGGAACTGCTCCTTCTCCTTTTGCAGCTGTTCCTGGGCATTTCGAATGTTCTCCATGCCCTGCTGGAACTGAAGCTTCTCCCTTTCCAGCTGTTCCTGTGCATTTCGAATGTTCTCCATGCCCTGCTGGAACTGAAACTTCTCCCTTTCCAGCTGCTCCTGAGCCTTATGAAGGGTGTCCAGGTTCAGCTGGAACTGCACCTTCTCCCTTTCCATCTCCTCCTGGGTTATATGCAAGCTCTCCATGCCCTGCTGGAACTGCTCCTTCTCCCTTTCCAGCTGCTCCTGAGCCTTATGAAGGGCCTCCAGGTTGTGCTGGAGTTGTGCCTTCTCCCTCTGAAGCTCGTCCTGGGCCTTACGAGCATTCTCCAGGTCCTGCTGGAAATGAACCTTCTCCCTTTGCAGCTGCTCCTGAGCCTTATGAAGGGTGTCCATGTTGAGCTGGAACTGCAACTTCTCCCTTTCCATCTCCTCCTGGGCTATATGCAAGTTCTCCATGCCCTGCTGGAACTGCTCCTTCTCCCTTTCCAGCTGTTCCTGGGCATTACGAATGTTCTCCACGCCCTGCTGGAACTGAAACTTCTCCCTTTCCAGCTGCTCCTGAGCCTTATGAAGGGTGTCCAGGTTCAGCTGGAACTGCTCCTTCTCCCTTTCCATCTCCTCCTGGGCTACATTCAAGTTCTCCATGCCCTGCTGGAAAAGCTCCTTCTCCCTTTCCAGCTGCTCCTGAGCCTTATGAAGGGCCTCCAGGTTGTGCTGGAGTTGTGCCTTCTCCCTCTGAAGCTCATCCTGGGCCTTACGAGCATTCTCCATGTCCTGATGGAACTGCTCCTTCTCCCTTTGCAGCTTTTCTTGGGCATTACGAACATTCTCCATGTCCTGCTGGAATTGAACCTTCTCCCTTTGCAGCTGATCCTGGGCCTTACGAGCATTCTCCAGGTCTTGCTGGAACTGAACCTTCTCCCTTTTCAGCTGTTCCTGGGCATTACGAACGTTCTCCATGCCCTGCTGGAACTGAAACTTCTCCCTTTCCAGCTGCTCCTGAGCCTTATGAAGGGTGTCCAGATTCACCTGGAACTGCACCTTCTCCCTTTCCATCTCCTCCTGGGCTACATGCAAGTTCTCCATGCCCTGCTGGAACTGCTCCTTCTCCCTTTCCAGCTGCTCCTGAGCCTTATGAAGGGCCTCCAGGTTGTGCTGGAGTTGTGCCTTCTCCTTCTGAAGCTCGTCCTGGGCCTTACGAGCGGTCTCCAGGTCCTGCTGGAACTGCTCCTTCTCCTTTTGCAGCTGTACCTGGGCATTTCGAATGTTCTCCACGCCCTGCTGGAACTGAACCTTCTCCTTTTGCAGCTGTTCCTGGGCATTACGAACGTTCTCCATGTCCTGCTGGAACTGAACCCTCTCCCTTTGCAGCTGTTCCTGGGCATTACGAACGTTCTCTATGTCCTGCTGGAACTGAACCTTCCCTTTTTGCAGCTGTTCCTGTGCATTTCGAATGTTCTCCATGCCCTGCTGGAACTGAACCTTCTCCCTTTTCAGCTGTTCCTGTGCATTTCGAATGTTCTCCATGCCCTGCTGGAACTGAAACTTCTCCCTTTCCAGCTGCTCCTGAGCCTTATGAAGGGTGTCCAGGTTCAGCTGGAAATGCACCTTCTCCCTTTCCATCTCCTCCTGGGTTATATGCAAGCACTCCATGCCCTGCTGGAACTGCTCCTTCTCCCTTTCCAGCTGCTCCTGAGCCTTATGAAGGGCCTCCAGGTTGTGCTGGAGTTGTGCCTTCTCCCTCTGAAGCTCGTCCTGGGCCTTACGAGCGTTCTCCGGGTCCTGCTGGAACTGAACCTTCTCCCTTTGCAGCTGCTCCTGAGCCTTATGAAGGGTGTCCATGTTGAGCTGGAACTGCAACTTCTCCCTTTCCATCTCCTCCTGGGTTATATGCAAGTTCTCCATGCCCTGCTGGAAAATCTCCTTCTCCCTTTCCAGCTGCTCCTGAGCCTTATGAAGGGCCTCCAGGTTGTGATGGAGTTGTGCCTTCTCCCTCTGAATCTCGTCCTGGGCCTTACGAGCGGTCTCCAGATCCTGCTGGAACTGTTCCTTCTCCTTTTGCAGCTGTTCCTGGGCATTTCGAATGTTCTCCACGCCCTGCTGGAACTGAACCCTCTCCCTTTGCAGCTGTTCCTGGGCATTACGAATGTTCTCCATGCCGTGCTGGAACTTAATCTTCCCCTTTTGCAGCTGTTCCTGGGTATTTCGAATGTTCTCCATGCCCTGCTGGAAAAGCTCCTTCTCCCTTTCCAGCTGCTCCTGAGCCTTATGAAGGGTGTCCAGATTCAGCTGGAACTGCACCTTCTCCCTTTCCATCTCCTCCTGGGCTATATGCAAGCTCTCCATGCCCTGCTGGAATTGCTCCTTCTCCCTTTCCAGCTGCTCCTGAGCCTTATGAAGGGCCTCCAGGTTGTGCTGGAGTTGTGCCTTCTCCCTCTGAAGCTCGTCCTGGGCCTTACGAGCGGTCTCCAGGTCCTGCTGGAACTGCACCTTCTCTTTCTTCAGCTGCCTCTGGGCTGTACGAGCATTCTCTATGTCCTGCTGGAATTGCGCCTTCTTTCTTTCCATCTGGTCCTGGGCCTTGTGAAGGGTCTTCAGGTTCTGCTGGAACTGCACCTTTTCCCTGTTCAGGCGCTTCTGGGCATTGCACAATTTCTCCATGCCCTGCTGAAACAGCACCTTTTCACTTTCTAGCTGGTCTTGGGCAGTATTGAAGTTCTCCATGTCCTGCTGCAATTGTGACTTTTCCCCTTCCAGCTGCTCCTGGGCCTTATGAAGGCTCTCCAGGTTGTGCTGGAAGGAGGCTTCCTTCAGCTGCAGCTCCTCTCGCTGCTTTTTGAGATCCTGCCAGCCTTCTTGGAGCAGCTCCTCTTGCTGGGCCAGGTGGGCCTCCTTCTCTGCCAGCTCCTTCTCCCATGCTTCCGGCTCCTTCTTTGTCCTTCTCTCTTGGGATGTTTTTGGCACCTCTGACACTTCTTCTTCACGTTGCTCTTTTTTAGAAACTACTGCACTTTTATCACCACTGCTTGCTTGATTCTTTCTGAGAGAGTACATCTGCCAGCAGTGAAGAAGTCCAGCTGCTGCAGGTGCAGCACAAAGGGCAGTGTCATGAGGGCAGAAAAGGGTTTGAGACATTCTCAGTTGATCCCTAGGAGAAACAGAAACCATGGTCAGACTGTCACAGGGAAGGTAAGAGGAAGGCTAAAGATCCATAAATGCCTTCTGGTATTTCTGGTAGCACCAACAGGCTGCTTTTCCAGCCACTCTGCAAATTGCCGTCTCTGCTCCACCAGCAGAGCACACCACAGAGACCAGGGATCCCTGGACACTGCTCACCAGGGGACTCATCACTCTCCCCTTCATGCTCTAAACAACTTCACCTTCTTGCGGTGAGCACTCCCCCGATGCCTGCTCGTGTTGCTGCAATCCGTGCAGAACCACCCCAAGAGCTGTCTCAGAGCCACACCACAAACTGACAGGAACACAGCTCCCCTCCCTGCACTGCCAGCAGTTTCTGCTGAGGCACACAGCCCTGTTCTTATTCTCTGCCCGCTTCAGTTGCCCCGACTGCACCAACAGTTGCCCCGGGCAGCCCTGCGGCACAGGGAGAACGCAGCAGGATGCCCCACGGAGGGACAGCCCTGTCCCCGGGCCCTGTAGGCCAAACACTCCTAAACCAGAGACCCTCAGCTTGTACCAGGCAGAGTCAGCGTGGAGCGCTGGGTGCCCCAGGGCCCCGCACAGCCTCCACCAAACCCAGAGCTGAGCAGGGCAGAGCTGACACACTGAAGGTGCTCTCCTGGCACCACCAGCCACTGCCACTGCCTTCTGGCATGGCTGGACCCCGGTCTAAAGGTCCCACCTGAGACCAAGGCACGGCTGGAGAGCGGCAGCTGGGACAGGAGATTTTACCAGCTTGTTAAAGAATCCTTGCAGCAGGTCAGGATGGGATTAAGACAGCAAGGGGAGAGCAGGGGTTGGTCAGCTCTCCCAGCCGGTAATCTGACTGGATTTATGGAGGACTCCTGTCAAAGAGTGGGAAGATGAGGACAAGAATGAATGCACACACTCGTTTACCTTCAGATCATACAAACAAACAGCCAAGGACAGTCAGCTTAATCTCCTTGTTCCTGTCAGGGTGTTACAGCAGTTTGAAACCACCCTGTTCCTCTGACCAGGACAAACAACCCTCAGTGGACACATCCTTCTAAGGTCAGGCACGTTCACAACACGAAGTTCCCAGAGCAGCCAGAGAATTCATTCCCAGTACCCAAGAGGAGAGGTCAGCAAGCACTTGCTCAAGATGTTGTTCTGGCTTCTCTACACCCAGCAAGGTCCTTTCTGGGGATCGGCTGCTTCAAGGCTCCCCCAGAAGAAAGACCAGGTCAACCCCCAAGGGACTGAGCCCCCCAGGTTCTGCAGGGACAGACCTGACCGTGTGCTGGGTCCCTGCCTTGTCTGCCTCCCGTATGGATTGCTTACGCTGCCAAACCCCAAAAGCAGTGGAAATCAACACTGAAACTAAAAACCAGCCTGAAAGACCACAGAATAAAACGATCAGGAATATAAATTGGAATGGAACTTCAGCAGCCAGGCCAGGATGGCTCCCTCGAAACCATGGAGTCAGCGATGCAGCACTTGGCAAACAAATACAGTTGGGGTGAAGGAGCTCAGGGCAAGGATGCCTCAGGTAAAGCAAAATGGGACCACCTGGGCTCGGAACATCTCCCATGTAGAAAAGCAGGAGCACAGGCTGTGCCTCGTAGGAGGTAGAGGACGGGAGCTGAGAGACCCCTAAAGAACTGGAGGCCCTAACACAGATTAAACTCCAGCAATGACTGCACAGAAGCAGACACGGACAGAGCTGACCTTCCCTGGGTCAGAGCTGACCTTCCCTGGGTCAGAGCTGACTTACCTCTCCGGCAGAACCAGCACTGGGCGCTGCGAATGCTGAACGGCAGCTGTTTTGTTTCCTACACAAGGTAAAGGCACAGCCAGCTCCCAACAGAAAGACCACCTTCCTCCTCCAGATCCCACCGGAGAGTGAGGCCAGAGAGTGCTTGACCCTTCAGGGCAGAGCAGTCTCTTAGGACACAGGTCAGCATCACAGAGGATGATACCACAGAGGATGATACCACATCACAAAGGCCATGGTCACTGCCCTGCGTGTGATTGGTCCTCAAGACCCTGCACCCCCTACTCCGGATCCCCGGAGCATCCATCAGGCACCAGGCTTTGCAGCCTTTCCCACCCCCCTCTCCCAGGCCTCACTGGTGGAACCCATCAAAACTGTCATCACAAGAGGGGAGAGTCCACAACACAGGACTCGGCAGCTACAAACACCCAGAGACAGGGAGGGGCCAGGCAAGCAAGAGCTCAAACTGGGGGTTTGTGAAACAGAAATATATTCAGAAAGTTTATGCTGCCCTGCAGAGTGAAATTGTTTTTTAAATACATCTTTTACGCCCTTCCCTTTGGGAGCTGACAGGGAAAGGGATTTTATTGCTAAATGTACCTGTGCAGCAGTTGCTTTCCTGCACATTCTGTGCAGGTGAGAGGGTGGAACAGAGCTGGCAAGAGGGGGCACGGATGAGACCTATGGAAATAAACCCTCCTACAGCCCGGTTATCCCAGCGCTTCCCAAAGAGTTTACAGAACACACCCAAAGCCCACAAACCACCCCTCAGAACAGACCAACATTCAGATGTGGCATTGAATAGACAGGAATAATGACCCAGAAACCTTTCACAACCATCGCCTCCGCGCTGAGCCAGCCCATGCTCCAGAGGGCAGAGGATCCATCGGTTTGGGCTGCTTTGTGTTCTGTTCCGACAGTTCTCTAAAATACTGACATTTTCTTGGAAGCTTAAATGTGCACTCGGACAGTTTTTCACAGTTGAAACTCCACATGAGGTTACAGAGCCAAGGACCCGTGTGGGTACATGTGAGGGGAGAACAAGGGCTTTGGGCACTGCCTTTGTTTTTGTTTTTTTCCTCAAATGTGCTCAATTTAATTGTTGCAGTGAGAGAGGGAAGAAGTTTCCTTTGGGAAGAGATTTCTCTTTCTCAGAGATAAACTCCAGCCTTTATATTCAGAAGAAAGACCTGGCCCTGCTGCACCAGGCCCTGCCTTCTCTCATCTTTGTGATTTAATGTGCTCACGCTGCGCCTGCTCACAAAGGTCGATCCCTGGTGCTGCCCCAGACAAAGCCACACACAGTGGGGTAAGAAACACAACCAGTTGCACGGCAAAACATGGCTTTACAGCACTTTCAGCAACCACAGCTGCTCATGTGCCACACACACACGGTAGGATGTTCCTGTGAACAGTGATGGACAGTCACACAATTCTCAGAGCCCACGGTCAAACAAACCAGGCTGACATGTCCGCAGTTCCTGTCCTACAGTCCATGACATTGTGGTGCATCCCGAGGATGGATCTGGAGCTGTAATGACTAGAAATTCAGGAAAAACCCTGCGATTGTCCACGTTCCAGCAATGTTTCTCTTCTGGCTGTGGCACCCCCTGAGGTGCCCATCACCTGCAACCAGTTCAATTCTGCTGGAAAAATTGTGTTGGTCCCCAAGGCCAACTAACAAAACATGTGAAAACGCATGCACAGCTCGTGAAGTGCTGCTGCTGCTTTGTGTCTTGGAGAGGAGAAGCTCTGCAACATGAGCCTGAGGCTTACCAGGTGCACCCCTTCCATCCTCCCAATCTGGGAGTTGCTCTTTGCGGGACAGGATCAGAACAGACACACATTTTAAATTTAAAATAAGTTATTCGAAATTTATGTTCTGTTCATATTACAGCAGTTCCCCTGCAACAGATCACAAAGGCTGATCTAAAAACACAAAGCAAACCCTTTCTTTAAAGCCTTTAACAGGAATTTATATATATATACACACACACCTTAATAAGCTGGGCCAGTGTAATCAGTGCAGAGGATTCATCACTCTGTTCAGAGAAAATGAAACACATATTCAAGTTCTACAATCCAAACAGCCAAAGGGAACCTCTGCTGTGCTCTGAAAGTCTCTGCCGCGTCTTCCAGTGTAACTGGAAGAGGCGATTTCAGTCTGGGGTGATTTGCGTTGTTCACAACAAAGGCCAAACCCAGGACAAGTTAACAGTGCTGTGAGGGCAAAAAGAAGAGACTGAAATAACCACACTCACTGGAGATCATCTCATTGCTCCAGAACCTCTCTGAGAGAGACCCTTGTCAAACGCTCACAGCAGCTTCAGAGTCAAAGGGGTGAGGAAACTGCCAATTGTCAGATAAAAATTACTCTCAAAAAAATATTAAGTTTATTTGAGCAGGAAGCGTCCCTGTGGGGTTATGGGTTTATGAACAGAGGAGTGTCCAGTCAACATCCAGCACCAGCAGGCACTGCCAGGGCTGGGATAGACCGGCACCTCCTAAAGCGCCTAGCGCTGGGAGGAGGCTGGGGCCTGGAGATAAGCCCTCAAAAGCTCTGTGCTCGAGGGCAGGGAAGGAGGGTGCAGCTCCAGGCTGTGGCTCTGGGCTGCAGCAGGACAAGCCGGGCCCATCTGCAGAGACCTTCATCCCAAAGACGGGGGGAAGCCCTCATCCAGGCTGGGCCCAGGGGTTTGGAGGCTGCCCTCACCAAGCACTCTCCAGTCCTCCATGTTTGCTGTGCCTGGAGTTGCTTCCAGCTGAGGAACTCTGAGACATTCACTGGTTAATTTATAAAGGACTCTGAAAATGAGTTTCCCGCAGGGGCCTCCAAGCCTGCCGATGGCCACACAGCATTGTGATGTCAGAGATGGAGGCAGGGCTTTGGAACAGGATGGGAGAGATGGAGGCAGAGGGCCCCCAGGGATGCTCAGCACCTGCCCGGTCCCTGCAGAGGAGTGGTGCCAGCCTGTGGAACCCTGAAATGACAAAAAGAAAAGAGGGGGGTAAAAAAAAAGAGCTGAAGTAATAGCCACAGGGCAAACCAATACAGTTTTAATCAAGAAACCTGATGTCCCAGGAGATATCACTGTTCAAGGGAATTTGGACATTAATACCTATTTGACATCTTTAGGAAAGCCTCTCCAGGAATTCAAGAAATTCGTGTCTATTAACAACCCCCTAAGCTTGATACCCCAGCACATCCATCCAGCCTGGAGACCAGGTGTTTATCAAGTCCTGGTATTCAGAACCATTAAACCCTGGGTGGAAAAGACCACATCAGATACTTTTAACTACATACACAGCCATGAAGCTGGCTGGAAAAGGACCCTGGATTCTTTATTCACAGATCAAGAAGGTTCCTACTTCATGGACCGCAGAACAATGATCCCCAACTGCTCACCACACAGGAACTGAGCTGGGACCAAAGCCTGAGTGGAAAATCCAAGGACCCAGGGAACCCACCAAAGATAAGGATTCGAAGAATTAGATCAGAGCGAACGTTGGGGTTTTGTTTCAAATAAGTATCACTACAATAATAACTGTTGGAAAATGGGTGGATTAGAACAACAACAGCATATTGGAATTGATAAAAGGTTTTGGTAAAACAAATAGACTCTCCAGCGTGACAGCTTGCCCAATTGTGCCCCCCCGGGCCGATGCCAGGCCTCGCCCCCCACCGCCTCCTCCCCTGCCGCAGAGCCCCACCTGATCTCCCCACAGCGGGTTCACGCTGCCCGACTCCAGCAGCTCCTGCCCTGTGGGGAGCACTGGATGCCAACACCGCCTGTGCCTGGCCTGGAGCAGCTTCTCCCTTGTCCTCCTGCTCCCTGGGCTCCACAGCCCCTGTGCTGGGACTGTACCTGGGCAGACAGAAACACAATCCATTGGAGCAGTGCTGATCACAATCCTAACAGCCTGGGATTATCCCCCCCTTGCCACAGGGACCTCCATGCAAAAGGAGCACCCCCAGGCACAAAGCTGAGCCCCGGGGCAGGAACAGAGCCCAGAGCTTTCCACGGAGCTCCTCTCTGCCGGCACCCGGACACTTGCTGGCCGTGTCCCAGCAGTCGGAGTTGCCATTCCTCACCAGCAGCTGCTCCGGGGCTAAGGTAGCCTCTGGCAGCCGCAGGGGACGGCTCCTCCAGTTCCTCCAGGCAGAGGTGTTGGGCACCACTGTACCTGGAGAACACGGGGACCTTCTGGGGCCTTCAGCCCTGCAGGAACCACCAGATCCTCCCCATGGCTCGCTCACACGACCCCTCATCCGACAATGCCCTGCAGACCATCAGATCACTGATGACTAGGCCTGTCACCAGTAAACAGCACTCGGGAGAGCTTGGGGCACAAACTGAGGCATCTCAAATCCTGCAGCTTCCCAGCAAAGCAGATGCATTGGGAAAGATCTCGAACCACCACCGCACAAAGAGCCAGGGCTGGAGACACGGCGCAGTGAACAACCTCCAGACAGATGGGTTAGAAAAAAGTAAAAAGGGTTCCAACTCAAAGAACTCCCTCTCTCCTTTAGGACAGTATTTGCAAAGGGTCAATTCCCTGGCCTTTAGAAAAGATGCCAAGAAGGTTGCAACAGCACTCCACACCTGGGAGACAGAGCCTGCTTTCCTTGGAAAACCCAAGATCAGATAACCTGATAAGAGGAGGCAGGAGACACACAAGAGACACACAAATTCAGCTTAGATACACACACACAGGCTACACGTTCATATATAAACACAGACCACTGAAGGAGGCAGCAGCCAGGCACCCGCTGTCAGATCACTCTGCCTCTTAAATAGGTTCTATCTTGAATGAAGAATGGGCCAGGAAAGCTGAAATATCCTCCTGATAAGTAAGCCTATCCCACAATACAGACTCATTCTTTGGCTCTCAAGAAGATAACAAACTATTCTGTATTGAAATGGTATTTTAGCAAGGATACAAGAAATACTTGAACGTTCACTCTAAACATATCTGTGGAGATAAGCAGCATCCATCTTCCAAAGAAGTCTTTATTTATTATCATCAAAATGTATTTGGCAAAAGTTCTCACTTTTCTTTAAAGGTAAGGAGAGCGAGAACGTATTTGAGACTAGGAATAAATTACCTCAGACTGCAATTTTGCCGCAGTTTTAAGCACTTCATTTATGAAGGCACGCTTACCAACTGTAACTCTTTTCAAGGATCTGTCTCTGTCATTGAGACAGGCAGAATGAAGACAAGAGACAGGAATTTCTTTCTTGCACCGGTCAGGACTCCAAAAGGAAAATGAAATTCACCCAGAAGATGTCTACGCCACAACTTATGACACTGATACTAAAAAAAACAATAAAAAAAAAAAAAACAAAAAAAACCCCCTCAATAACCAGAGGCTTAACCTTCTGGTTATTCTAAGAATGAAAAGGAAAGTTCATTCCAAAGCCCTGACAACTGGTGAGAATGTTAAGTATGGTCATCATTTGAGTGGATCTTGTGCAGAAACAATGCACATCACTTCAACTGAAACAGCCTGGTTGAGTCTAAAGGATAACATCTCAGTTTTAGCTTGTTTTAAAATGATCTGAAACCATTTTGTTGCAGCATGTGTAGTGGTGCCATAGTTTTAGTCTATTTATCTAAGCCAAAGAGTAACATAGTTATAACCTTAGATCTAGTGATTCATTTATCCTCCTTGGTTTCTTGGGTCTTCAAACAGCAGACACCGGAGCTGCCCTGTCCAACACATTTCATATCCATATTAAGGAATGGATCCTACCTCAAAGAGCAAGTACTGCTGGCTGGGCAGAAGAGAGAAAGACAGAGGAAGGAACCAAATTAACACAGTTGGAGAAAAGAAGCAGAATCCACTGCCTAGGTTCTCAGTGATCTATGCACTCCGATGCAGTTACTTAGAGGTCTTTTCCTTCTTGGAATCAGCCTGCTTGTCTAAAAAAAATTGCTTCACTGACAAGATATTTCATGTAAAATGCTTATAATTGGCAGTCTCTTTAATTTTTAAAGTCCACAGCTTCTCTTCCACTTTAAAATTTGGTCCCAACAATAAAGGAGATGATGGGTACTTCTCCCCTGATTACCAGCAGGAAAATAACTTTAATGGGAAGTGACATGAGGGAAGTAAAAGGTCAGTTTCTATATCAGGCCAAAGATTCACCAATGCTGCCTCACTGGCATTGCTTTGGATTGCGCCGTCTCCTGGAGCAGCTCTCATTCTATGAATTGAAACTCCATCACTTCTGCAATGCCATTTCAAAGAAAGATTGGATGGATCTATCCATGTGCAGGAACTGGAGTCAGGACCATTATTACATTTTCTCAATTTTTGTCCAACGTATGCCAACCCCTTCCTTGAAAACACAGATTTGTTTTAAAGGTATTTTTGCAAAGAGCACCTTACAGAGTCTCGAAAGAATTTAACTGAAACACCTTTGATGCTTCAGTAGTAAGTTTTAAAAGAGTATTTAATTAGACCTATTTCGGGAAAACCTGATCAAAAGGAAATACAGAAGATAGGGGCTTCTGCATTTTGTGAATGAAACATCCAGCTAAGATGAACAAAGTGCTTTCCTTTGTACATTTGATAATAAAATAACCATTCCTTCTTTCATTAGTAAACAATGGCAGCATACTTTTCCTTAACACTTTTCAAACAAATTTTTTATGAACAGAATTTCGTAAGTGTCATGGACAGACAGGACCAGCTGACAGAAGGCATAATGAGAGCCTGGTGCAACGACAGAAACTTTTGCACGAAGCACTGCTAGCGTATCCTTAGCATGACCTGTGGCACCTCTGCTACACAGCCCTGGGTCTCCAAAATACAAGACAACAAAAGAAAGTGTTATTTTCAATTTAAAATCTTTCTTCACAGCACTGACCACAACAAATACAAAAAGGGTGGCTGGTGACCTACGGATATGCTGCAAAGCTAATCTGTCACCAGCAGGGATGAACAAAGCAATCAGTGGACCACAACAAAAAATTATATCCTTTGCTTTGTACACGGCTGCAGACACAATAACAGCTGTCCTTAAATAGAATAAGGCTGCTGGGAGAGATCGCCATTTGTTTCTTGATGTTAGTGTCTCCTTCAACAAAAATAAACAGTAATAACAGAGGCAGAAGCTTTGTTGCTGGAAAGTGCACAGGCTCTCAAGGGGATTTGGGAATTAAGATGTCTTTAGGAGGTCTTCCTAAGACGTAATGGCTCTTAAAACCTCAATAGTTTTTCAATATACAAGATCTCAAAAGAAAGGGAGAGAATTTCTTCCTAGATATCCTCTACAAGTCCCTTACACAAATAAAGACACACATACTCAGTATTAAGCAGCAGCTATCCTCATTTGCTTTTTATTTAAAAAACACTTGTTTCACTATTGTGCCCATGCACCAACAGCGTTCAGGTAAAATAGTCAAATAGTCAGTAACTACTACTACAATCAATGAAGAAAAAACTGCAGGTACAGCAAGAATACAAGGAAATACATTTTAATTTGAAATTTTAGAAATATGTACATTTAAACCTTTTAAGACTTTAAAAAGTCTGTACCATCTCCAGAAGACATCCTAAGACTTACTAATAAAAGTAAAATAAGAATGATGAGCATAAGAGACATTCAGATGTGCACTCAGGGACTCTGATGTGAGTGGTAGAGGAGCTCACCTGATAGTGCTGGGTCTCCCTCTAGCACCACAGAATAGCTGCACTGGACAGGGACGTCAGTAAGAAGAAAACACTTTCACAGAACTGCCAGTCTGGACGACTGCCCTGCCTAAGGAAAAAATGTCATCTAGATTCACGTACTGCACCTGATTCACTTCTGATAAATTAAATTTTAGCCTGAAAAGCAAAGGAAGAAGCCAAATGCATAGACCTGTGGGGCTGGTACACAGATGCCCAAAGCAAGATTCTATTCTGGAAAATACTTCCCCGCTGTCCAAATGAAAGCAGAACAGACTCTCAATGTACAGTCTGAGCAGTGAGGAAGTAAAAGCAGATTGTTTGTTTCATTGCCTTTTGATCAAGACAGCAACTTAAATTAAAACTATACAAAATGTATCACCTTCCCTATCATGTCTAATACACACAATGGGATCTCTTTAGTGTCAACATAGTATTCTTCACAAAATGATTGGTAAACATGTTCAAAAAAGATCCAAAGTGATATAAATGTACTTGATGTGGGCATTGTTATTTTGTCATCACTGGAAAACTAACAGTACTACAGCTCCCCACCAGATACCATGAAGCGTAATTGATAAATGTCAGACCTGCTTTGTACATGAAGAGTTTTTACTGTGAAACTTTGGTCTTTGAGCTCAGGACAAGACGTAATTAAACAATTGGTACCAAAGACAACATCCTGAGCAGGAAGCATCTACTGATTTCTTCAGCAGCGTAAGAGAGAGGGAGACAGATATGAGGTTATAAAATGTTCCCATAGAACAAGGCTGATTGCCACAACATTTCCCCATCTTACATACTCGACTGGATACTACAGAATATTAGAAGTATAAAGAGTACCAAATCATCAATAAATTATACAAGGCCAACACTGCTGGTTCTCCATGTTCTACTATCTCCTTTCAAATTCTATGTAAAAATCTCAATTTCTTTAATATATTTATCTTTCACTTCCCTCCTATGGCTATCACTTTTATTTGAGAGACTAGATTATTAAAGGTTTTCACTGCACTGTGAAGTATTATACTACTTCTTACCGTTAAAACTCAGGGTCCCGATACATTATTGCACATCTTAGCTTCTCTTTACTCCTTATCCCACTCTACTAGTTAGTACGGATCTGAAAAAGATAGGTAGGCATATAAACAGGAAATTCTTCCTTAGACCATAGTATTTTCTATTCAGAACCAATTTCTTGGCATTCTGCTCATGAATGCTTTTTGTAAAATTCATGTTATTGAATTTGGGAACATATTCGAGATACAAGAAAACACTTGTATAATAAACTTCCCTTTTTGCACTTTTTAAAAACAAAAATTAATGTTGGCATTGCTGTTTCTGTGATTAATTGCTCAAAAGAGCTGCAGAACTACTCCAATAAAACCTTCAAAAGCTTGAATTCACTCTTCAGTAGCCCCATCTGGCCTGTACGCAAGTCTGATGGAGAGCGGAGACTGTGGACTATCGTGGCTTAAATGAAGTCACACAGCCACTGAGTGCTGCAGTACCAGGTATGTTGGAGCTCCAGTACGAGCTGGAGTCCAAGACAGTGAAGTGACGCCACCAGTGACATGGCTAATGCTTTTTTCTCCATTCCCTTAGCGGCAGAGTGCACGCCACAGTTGGCTTTCACCTGGAGGGGCGTTCAATACACCTGAAATCGACTACCCCAGGGGTGGAAGCACAGTCCAACCATCTGTCATGGACTGATTCAGGCTACGTTAGAGAAGGGTAGGGCCCCAGAACACATCCAGTATATCGATGACATCATTGTATAGGGGGCACAGCAGAAGAGGTGTTCAACGAAGGACAGAAGATTATCCTGATTCTCCTCGAGGCCGGTTTTACCATAAAGAAGAGTAAAGTCAAGGGATCTGCCAGAGAGATCCGGTTCCTAGGGGTGAAATGGGAAGATGGAAGGCGCCAGATTCTGACTGACATCAATCAATAAGATCGTGGGAATGACTCCAGCGACAAATAAGAAAGAGACTCAAGCTTTTCTGGGAGCCATAGGCTTCTGGAGGATGCACATCCCAGAGTACAGCCAGATTGTGAGCCCTCTTTACTTTGTGACCTGTAAAAAGAATGATTTCCAATGGGGTCCTGAACAACAAGAAGTTTTCAGGTGGATCAAGCAAGAAATTGCACATGCCGTGGCTCTTGCACCAGTCCGGACGGGACCAGAGATAAAGAATGTACTCTACTCCGCAGCTGGAGATAAAGGTCCCCCCTGGAGCCTCTGCAAAAGGTGCCTGGCGAGACACGAGGGCGACCACTGGGTTTCTGGAGCCGAAGCTACAGAGGTTCTGAGGCCAATTACAACCCTATGCAAAAAGAAATCTTAGCGGCGTAGGAAGGCATACGAGCAGCTTCAGAGGTAATTGGTACCGAAGCACAGCTCTTCCTGGCACCCCGATTACCAGTACTGAGCTGGATGTTCAAAAGAAAGGTGCCCTCTAAGCATCATGCCACCGACGCCACGTGGAGCAAGTGGATTGCTTTGATTACACAACGTGTCTGAATCGGGAACGCGAATCGCCCTGGAATTTTGGAGATTACAACTAATTGGGCTGAAGGTGGGAGCTTCAGTCTGGCAGATGAAGAAGAGCCAGTGAGTCGAGCTGAAGAAGCTCTGCCATATAATGAGCTGCCAGATGAAGAGACACACTATGCCCTTTTCACCGATGGTTCCTGCTGTATTGTAGCGAAGAGCCGGAAGTGGAAAACAGCTGCTTGGAGTCCCACACGAGTGGCGGATGCCACTGAAGGTGAAGGCAAATTGAGTCAGTTCGCAGAGCTCAAACTGTCCAACTGGCTCTAGACATCGCAGAAAGAGAAGGATGGCCAAGGCTCTACCTCTACACCGATTCGTGGATGATAGTCGATGCCCTATGAGGATGGCTAGACTGGTGGAAAAAGATGAATTGGAGTCGTAGAGGGAAATCCATCTGGGCTGATGATCTGTGGCAAGACATCGCTGCCAGAGTGAAGAACCTGAACGTGAGAGTCCACCGTATAGATGCCCATGTGCCCAAGGGTCGAGCTAATGAGGAACATGCTAATAACAGGGAGGCAGACTGAGCAGCTGGAGAGCTTGGGAAAGCTAGTTCAAACCAGTTCACCTATTAAAAGATCTTTAATGAATAGCTAAGGACCAAGATGTGATCAGTCCTTTTTCCAGATTTCTCTAGAAAACTGGTTTGTTTACTCAAAGATGCCTTGTGCTTCTATGTTCGTAACTCCCAACCAGCAGCATTCACTGGACCAGTGCTTGAAACAGGCCCTTCAGGGTGATTCTTGCACAAATCTGATGGGTTTTTGCTTCTTCATGTAGTTTATTGACTCAGAACTGAGATCAAAAGATGAGGTAGGGCTATTTTTCTGCTTTATCTGATACAGTCTCTTGAAATACTGTAGTCTAATTGTAAAATGATTCTTTGTCACATTGAGAGTGCCTACTGAACTTGTCTATTAGGGTTTTGTGTTAAAAGTTTAGACTATAAAAGCTGAAAAAAATATTTCCCATATTTTAAAGACAGATAGAAAAACCTTTGTGGCAAGCTTGTGCATTCACTGAAAACAAAAACAAAACTCTGACACAACACTTATGATGCTTTAGCAGAGCTCAGTGTGGTAACAAGCCGTGATGTTACTGCCATACACAAAAGTAACCAGCCAAGGTCTACTCCATTTCCTTCATTTTTTTTCCCACCAAGTGTGCTTTTACATTGGTTTTAATGTATTTACAGATCATCACACACATACATAATTTACTGTAACCTGTTTGGGTAATTTTTCCTGTGAAAATGGGGGGATTAGATGTTTATTATATGGGTTGTGGTTGTCCACTGCTGTACTTCATTCACACAGTGGGAAGTTCTCTCAGAGGAAGGATTTCAGAAAGAAATCTTTCTGTGAGAAACACACTAATAGGGAAAATGTTCACAACATCCTTTTTAGAATACACAGCATTTAGTTTACATTTTAATTATGTATAATTCTATTACACCAACTTAAAGGAAAAATATTCGTTTTTTATATTGTGGACATTTTTTTAACCAAATCCCACATTTAAACATAGTCTCACTACAGAGTTCAGAAAAGTTTCCTTCAGAATAAATTGCACCTATGCCTCTGCAGAATCAGGCCCTTAGTGTCACAAATACTTTTAAAATAATTTTCAAAATTACTGGTACTGAAGAAAAATCATGCCATAAAGCTGCCTGTTCAATAATTATCTGATAATTTGTGTTGCCTTCAGAGATCACAACTGAAAACAGGAAAAATTACATCCTGTCAAAGAGATTCTCTAAAGTTTATTTAAAAAGTCATTTACCAATGACTTTTTATTTTTTTAATAATGAAACCCTTAGTGGGAAAAGTTGTGTATTTTCCTACATGCTGCTAACATTTTCTTTTGTACACAAATTACAGCAGAAATGTTTTAAAAATAAATCATAACTCTCTCACATTAAGCACCATTAAAATCTGTAAGGTCTTCACCTCCTACTGTGACAATTTTACTGTCCTTGCCTTTAAAAAAATCCCATGAAGATTTTTTTCTTCCTAAATAAAATGCCTGGGATCAAAATACAGGACAAGCAGGGCGTTTATACCTGGGGGGAAGAGCGGACTATCCCTTCAAACACCGAGGAAATTTACATCTCAGGATTGGATTTTCTCATCAAAACTACACAGGAAAGCAAATAGGATTTTCTTCAAACTCAAGAAAGAAAACGCTGCTTTAGGTCAGCAAAGAAACCATGTAGTCTACACAATGCAGCAGTTCTCCAACGGATACACTGGGATACAACATTCAAAGCTACTTCTGCAAATCAAGAATGGTCATCATGTCCAGGCTGGTGATGAATACATTCTGCACGGTTCCCTTTTGTGAAAAACATGTTCCCAGACACCTTTGAAGCTTTAAGGAGTAACTCTAGACTCAGATAACTTAGATAATTTTAAGAACTACTCAGAATTCTTTCTGAATTGGAAGGCACTTTAAAAATACAATGTAATAATATGCTTTCTCTCAGCTTATCTAAGCAGCAGCAAGAAAGGAGCTGGCTATTCCTACCCTACATAGCTAGCTAATTGTCTCCTTTGCAAAACAGAATGCTCCACATTTTTTGTGGTTACACTGAAAGAACTGAGGACTTCCACATTTGTCTTGATTTTGATAAGGCTACCAAAGTGTCTGATCAAGTGTCAATAAAGCAAAGATCAAGTATAATCGTTACTTCCAATGCCTCACAGAAACTGGCTGTGAAAATACCTTAACTCTCACATTAGAACTAGGTGAGAATTATACATCTCTCTTAACCCACCAACACGGTGCTTCCAGAATGACAAATTGTGACAAGAGCACAAAAAGTTTCTGCCCAGTCAACAGCAGATGTCTGACCACGTGAAATTCCAATTATTGTCTTGAAGATGGAAGGTGTATTACAAAGTTGATGATAAATGTTCACATAACCGTATTCATGGACAAAGACCATAAACAGCATTTTAAAATGCCTTACCTGATTACTAATATTTGCTGAGGTACAGAAGTAGTGACACAGATGCTGGTACAGCTAGCACTGAAATAACAGCAAAATGAATGCAGATCCAGAACTCCACAGGGACTGGTATTAGGTGTGGATGCTACCTGAAATATGATATCTTCTATGTGTACTGGCTGCTGTTTGACTAAAAGAGATCAATGCAAAAAATTATTTGTCACTTAACGAGAAAACTGTATCTGTAACATCTAGATACTTATGAGTAATAGAAAATGATGAGTAAATGGATTCTACACTATGTGGAACTTTATTTAGATGCATTTGGTCCAGGTGCCTATTCCTAGTTTTCAAAAGAAAAATCAGAGATGAACTCCTGTTTCTACAGAAGGCCATCACAATGTATCCTGGTTGGTCTGTACTGCAAAGGCAAAACAAGTGACATCTCTGCCTCTCTGTGCACTAAATTTAAATACTAGGCTTGTAACCTGAGGTGGGATCAGAAACTGACATTAAGGTAGGTATTGAAAATAAAGCTTTATGGGACATAACACCTATAGTTCTGAGAAAATACATAAATGAGGCAGTAGTCTGCCTATGATAATTGACACAAGGATTGATGTCAAGGGATAGGGGATCTGCTGGCTCAGAAGCTACCGAGATCGACACGGTTCCCTGCAAGCTTATGAGCTTGGCTCATCAGCAGCCAAACGGGCAGCCTGCCAAAACGCTGCATTTCCCAGGTCTGCAGTCCTTCAGTAGCCAGCGTGCAGCCTTCTTGCTCAGAGAATTCCTGCATTTTGGGTTCCAATCAATTACTCTCACTGAGAATCATCAAAGTCCTCTGAAAAACAGAAATTGGTTTCCTACATATCGTTACAGCTCTAAATTCTTTTGTGCATCATTCCAATCATTCCAATCTCTGAAATCATTCCAATCTCTGAAATGTGACAATGCTGTAGTTTGGAAAGATTCTTTACAAAATGTTACTATGGCTGCAAACAGATGATGTACATGAAATAGAAACAAGAGGCACCTGCTAAAGACACACACCTGCACTACAGAGGGATTTGGCTCGGGGATTCTGTCAAACCAGGACAATTCTGTTATTTCTCCCTGCGGTCAGCTGAAGGCAAGCTGCCCAAACCAGAAAAGTTCTGTTAGAAAGAGCAAGAAATGAATCAGACAGCCTTGAAAGAGGATATCAGACTTAAAGAAAATGAAAGTTATTAAAAATGGAAACTATAAAGTTAGATCTGAGCAAATAAATACTTAAACTTTGAAACAGATGTAATTTAGAGGCTCCATAAAAGACCTCAAATAAACTTGGGGCAGGTAGAAAAACAGCCTCTAACCTAGTGACCACAAGCATTCTCAATCAACTTTCGGACCACTTGTTCATAGCACATAAAATATTGAGCTAAAGGGAGCTATTGACATACATTTAATGGATGTGTAAGCAAACTTGCTTTTTGTGTACATCTTAAAAGTAATTTAAAGCCTCCTATATTGGAATTGCCACGTCTGATTTCCAGCCTGGAGTAAATTTTTATAGTTAAATAACCAACTCTAATGATAAAGGTTTCTAATGGTCACTTCACATACACTCTAAATTTCTAAGCTTCAAATTAGGTATTATTTGGATACGTTTAGATCTCATCTGGTTTAATAGAGAGTATGCACTCATTTTCTTTCAAACTACCATTGAAAGGATCATCAGCAAGTCATTAAAACTATTAGAAGAAGTTTCAGTTCTCAGTAGCTCTACCTAGACTAAAATCATTCTCTTCAGAAATGGTAAACATATTCAAAACAAATAATTGCAAGTTATTAAGAAAATCGAAACTGAATGCTCTTCATTTAATTTCTTTCACATAAAACTAACGGATTGCCTGTGCTTTTAACCAACTGAAGGCAGAAGTCCAGACACAATTTCCTGTGCCTAACAGACTCCAGTAGTCACATCCTCCGATGATCAGAGCAGAACGAAAATACTGTTATTCTGTAGCATCATTAACTCAAGTAATTTGTAGATGAGTTTTTGAGGGACATGGTTTAACGGATGATGGGTGCAGTTGGACTCGATGATCTCGGAGGTCTCTTCCAACTGGAAGATTCTACGTTTCTATGATTCTAAAGGAATAAATCAGAAATCACTCTGAAATCGTTATCAAACACTTGTGGCTTATTCCACATGGATCTGTATTTTTCTGATCACGGACAGGTCAAAATAATTTGCCATAAATCAGAGACAATCTGGAAGCAGTGTTCTGCTGTATTGCAGGGATTAGGAAAAAAGATAAAAAGGTGGACACGTGTTGAGGGATGCAAGGTGTCCACAGATAGCTCACTGTGGCTCTTCCTTGGTGTCCATTCAAGGTCAGTCCATCACAACATCATACCAGTCCAAACAGCCAGCCAGCATAAACTGGAATAGGAATCTTGGACTTGCATTTCTAATACCTTTTAATCTAATCCAACACATTAAGCACACAGAAAATTAATTCCTTCACTAATTGCACTGCTATGGTTTACAGTCAGCAGAATATGCCAAGCTTTAGCAACAATACAACAGAAAACATCATTACATCTCCTTAGCACTTGAAAAAGAATGAAAAATAACAAAACCAAATCTCCCTATAAATTGTAAAAGGAATGAAAGAACTACAAATTTTTTATTTAAATGGCTAAAATGATAGAGAACTTAAATCCACTATTAACTAAATAACAGAATTATTTCAGTGAAGTAAGTTTGATGATTGCCGAATAAACCGTGTTTGCATAGTAATGTTTAAGTACTACACACTGCAAAAGGAAAAATTCTGAATATCAGTTATGGTAATTATGATTGCAGACTATTGGGAGAAAGGAAAAGATCAGTCTTTTCCCATTCTTTTCTTTAGTATGTGCTTTTCTGTGCATATTGCTAAGATGAGAGCTCCAGTTGCCATAACAACTTAACACTCTATTATAATCAATGATCATCTAAGTTTAATTGCCACTCTGCCCTTCTAAATCAATATATTCAACAGCAGTTGTATGAATTCCATAAATCTCGTTACTAATATCCATTCAAAGTCTCAAAACAAGCTGAAGTATATTCACACATCAGAGCTAGTCTGAACTTGTCCTTCCCTTGGTTACTGTAGCAATGTAACCATTCAAAATGCTTTACTTTGTCCATGAGAACATTTGTCTTTGGACAGCTGCCCCCTGACGAAATCCAAAACTAATTATAAACCAGAATTAAACCTGAGTGACAAAATTAATAGAAAATGAAATAACAATTCTAAGTCTAAAATCTATTACACACTGAAGTATTTTTAATGATGGTATAAGCATCCTTACCTTATACAAAATAAATTCCAGTTAGTTTAGCAACACGTGTTGAGCTGGTCCTGAAAAATAAGGTAATGAGCAGTGAGAAGAGAACACCCAATGCCTTTCAAAATCTAGTGAGACAGACACGCTACAAAGATTATTATAGACTATACCACAAACCATAACAATTTTGATTGCTGGCCTCAATGGTATCTTCTTTCAGTAATCAAGAAAATCATATTCAAAAACAGGAAAGATGTTACCATTCTTCACAAACTCTCTAACTTGGGCCCTGTGGGCTCAGAATGAAATTCAGTCTTATCATTTACCCGTTAATAATTATGTCAATCTGTAATAACATGCCTTGTAAGTGCCATCAGAAACAGGGCATAAGAAAAAAAACTGAATCAGTATCAAATATGTCAGGGTTAATCAGAGACTTTAAAAGGTCCGTTACATAAAGTACAAAAGATAAACAAGTGATACAGCATTAACTAAGGTACTCATTACTGAAGAGAAAGAATGTAGGCACCAAATTTACCAAAGTTCATGCACTTTTACAATCACCTGTTTCTGCCTCATGCTCTGCATCTTCTTTATGTTGCAGAAACTTGCAAACAATGCATTGAAAGCTGGTATCAGCACTCAGAACACAGAATGACACCCAATCATCACATGAGGTGCATGACCTGACTCATCTACAGCATAAGAGATCCCAGAACACCATTTAAATGCAATACTGGAAGGTAAACCAACACACGAGCAAGCCAGAGAGTAAAACTGGACACTACAGCGTCAGCCATAAACAAAATTACCTTATTAAACACACCTGTATTCATGTCTTACAGCAAAGGTGCGTCAGATGCATAAAACTGACAACACTGGAATTAACTTGAGCCCTACAGCAGAAATGGTCTGTGACCTGTGGATCATCTTCTCTGTCTGTGACTTGTTCTCTGCTGTCTTCCTCATGGCAGAGCAAGCAGGCGAAGAGGGAGTGCAGGGCAGATGGCAGATTGTGCCAGCCCTCCCTCTGCTGTGCTCTCTGCTTCGACTGCCTCTCTCCCTGAAATGCTGTGATGAACACGACATACTCCCCAGTGCCTCCACGTGAAGATACTGGTCATTACCACCCTAGTGCAATCACCCTAATTGAACCCTTTTTATCAGTTAACCATTAGGAAAACCAATTACCATGTCAACACCACCACGAAAATAAATCACATACACCAATTGTAAAACAATCACAAATAATCATTCCAGTGAGTCATGTTGTCTTCTGTTTGGATATGCCTGCTCTTCAATTTAACCCATTAATTCATTACATGTTGTTTTCCATCTGTTGTTTACTGATTAATAAATACAGTACATAAAAAAATCCTGTAGGAATAAAAACCATACCAGTTCAGTAGAAGCAATAGGCCAGTAAAGAGGAAAAAAAAGGGTATTAAAAAGCCTCACTCTACAATCCTGAGACTGTAGAACATCAAAATTACACTGGCATTTAATGCCTATTTAAGCCTTTTTATCTATCATGGTTTTCTATTTCATTTAATTAGATTTCATTTAACTCTAATGAAGATTTACATAATATTTTTATGTGTAGACATCAGGACTTATTCAGGAAGTCAGAACACTACAAAACCAAATTGTATGGAATTTTTTGACAGTAATTGCTTAGTACTTTTATCAGAAATCAATAATTCTAAAGCTCAGTCATGAAATTAGATAGTCTTTGATAAGGTCCAGTTTTGCAGAATTGCAGTAGTGAAGCAACAGAATAAACTTTTACTTCTGTTCCAAAAGTAGCATTCCATAACATAGCAAAAAAGGCTTGCTTTTGATCTTAGTTTATTAGATCCAGATCAGAAACTAGAACAAACTACTTATTTTAAGAAGTAATATATTTTTGATTACATGTCGTAGCAAAAATCTTACCTTTGTCTTGAAAGTTTGAGACTAATGACGACAATCTTAGGAGTCTTGTGAACCCTGACAGTAGTTCAGCCAATTATGTGATGACTGATGGAGTCTCCTTTACTCCTCTGCGACATCTCTAGAAACCAAAATTCTCAAAATCTAAATGAAGTCATTGCTTTTCACCCCTGTTGGCAGAGCCATAATTCTTCAGATATACACACTAACTGGGTTTTCTAATAGCTCCATTCATTTCTCAATCTTTCTAATAAGATGGCCAGAGAGGACAGCTTGTCTCTGGCACATTTCTCTTTCAAAAGGACAAAATCATCTGAGCTATTATTCAAGCCTTTCAGCATCACATTTTGGTCATCAGAACTTGTCAAATTAAACAAACTAATATTGCAATTTAAAAAAGAAAAATGAAAAAGACAAAAGAAGACTGAGGTTCCTTTAGTTTCTGCAGCACACTTCGTAAAGTCAAACATTCTAAAAGTAACTCCTCATCTCTGAAATACAGAGGGATATATACAAACCCAAGGCAAATAACCGGCATCCAATATACAGTATGAACACTTTCACAACAATTTAGGAACCTACAATTGTAAACAAATGTTGATACATCACTGCACATAGTCATGAAATGTGAAAAATTTTCTATTGAATTAGCAAAAGTAATGTTTGAGCAGGTCAACAATTTGTTCATGCAAAACCAAAGCCAAACTGTCTAGGAAATTCTTCGTTTTACAGACTTTTTTAAAAAAAAGCTTTAAATATTCCCAAGAAGACAAGGATGAAAAGAAAAGCAGTGTGGAAAGAAATGGAGGTTTAAATTAAAGGGAAAATTCTACTTGATTGTACCAATGATATATCACTACAATAGATGAAAGTGTAGCTCATAGTAGGAAAAAGAAATTGCTGCCAGACTTCATTTAAAAAAAAAAAACCAGCAAGTGAGACGTTTAAATTTATTTGTATACATGTGAAATATATATATATATATATATATATATATACACCACGTGGAATGTGTGCACGAGACTTCTTGTGTGATGGGGGAAATGACAGGTTTACTCTTACAATAACTTAGATTGTAGAGTAACCTGTGGAGAGACTTACTGAAACCTGGCTCATTGAAGGCAGACATGAGCCTGACAAAAGCAAGCTGCTTAGGCCTTGAAGTGGAAAAATACTGAGCTAAGTGAAAAACTACTGACCAGCAAGGTCAGCGGGCCCTTGTTGTGCAGTGAAGCTTAGGCAAGGGAGATAACAGGATGTCTCCCACGGGACCAGATGGATTTCTAAAACTACAGGAATGTATGTGACGCTTATGCAATGATTAAGTCTATAACCAATAAGGAGCTAAAGTTTTGTAATATGTATGAAGCTCATTAATTAAACTATTTAGGTACAACTACTGCTAATAAAGACTGAGACTTGTTAATCAAACACCATATGCGTGTCGTTAAGTCTCCTTCCATCTTCGACAAATGGTGTCCTTAACAAATGGTGACCCCAACAAATGGCAACCTCGACGTGATACTCTTTAAAGCAACTACACCACGGTGAAACCGCGAGTGAGTTGGACCCTATGCGGCAAGGGTGGCAAAAAGATGTTCCGAAAAAAAGAACTCCGTGCCCTAGGTGACCGCACAGGCGAGCCTCGCCGTACGTGCTGCCGGACCCTGAAGGGCTGCAACAGCGCTGACCAATAGGTATGGAAAGGGAAGCAGCATATAGTTTGTTTACTTTCACCGGACCAGATAATTAAGAGGGGTCCACAGAGTGCGCAATGGAAAAAGAGGTAGCTTTCAAACTTTTAAAATGCTTTTACAAAAGCGGGGAGTAAGTCAGTTAAAAGATTTGTCTGGGCTAATCGCATTCGGAAAAACAAAAGGGTATTTTAGCAGCCCTGAAAGTTTGTTTGAAGCAGAAGACAGATGAACTTTTGGGACTTTGTGTATCACCAATGTGGGAGAAGAGCTATTTACTGCTTGTAATACAACTTGGAGAACTGTGATTGATGCCTTGCAAAAGTTAAAAATAGAATTGAAAGTGGCTGCTGCAGCTGTGCAGGAAGTAACAGCCCCTGTATTTACAACCACAGCTGCTCCACCGTCTCGCAGCCACAGTCGCATTGAAGTATTTTTTTGGTGTTATTAAGGGTCAATCGAGCAATAAGATGTGTGACTCTGTTAATGAGCTATTAAGAGTTAATGATGTGTTTAATGAAGCAGAAAAAACAGGCGATGTGCCATCAGCCCCGAGCGATGTTCACGCTTCGGCGGCCGGAAGTGAACTGACAGACAATATGGAAGGAACTGCAGTGACACCCAGTGATGATGTAAGAGTGGGAGGAGCCAGCTGCTGCAAGAAGTTATACCCACCCTGGCCTCCTCTCCGAAGCAGTTTGTTTAACAGGAGACAACTCATCTGAAGATGAAGCCCAGCCACAGCATGAAACAGTAATTCCACGTAGTAGTGAATTACAAGATCTCAAGAGGCAAATGGAGGAAGCCATGAATGCTTTACACCACAGAATGGAACAATCATTGTCGACATCTGCATCAAATGCGAGGACTGAAAGATCTGTCCAGGAACTGGCCGAAAGTACTACAAAGCCTTCAGCATCACCTTTTGGTGGTATAGGTAAAGGGTTGTGTCCATCAGCCGTATGCAGACAGTTCTGTGATTCTGCAAAATTCTGGTAGGCAGTCAGGTGTAATCCAAGATGCCATATTAGAGGGAGATTGGCATCCGGCAGGTAACTTAACTTTTCCTGTATTGTGTAATCAACATGGTAATAGTTATGAGCAACATGATTGGAAAATTTTACAACAAGTTAAAAAGACTGTGCAGTAGAATGGGATAAAGTCTGAAGCCAAAAGGGCTGAGTTAGATTGGATTTTTACAGCAGATGTTAATTTGCCATATGATTGTCGAAATTTAGCTAAACTGTTATCTCCTTAAAAGGAGCCACAACAGGAGAAATTGTTCAGCTAAGAATAAGAGACATAAGGGCTTTAAGGTCAAAGGACATGCTGTGTAAACTTAAATTCACCTCTAGGGTATAAGAGAAGGTAGTATAGTAGTAGAGTTATATAACTGTAAGGAACTAACATTAAGACAACCAATCAATAAGAGCCATGTGAACCGAGTAGCAGTATCATGTTATAGAGGCAAAGTAAAATTTTTGCAAACATGGGGAATTAAGCATGTAACAGGTATTCCGCATTTTTCCACAGTTCAAGTGATCGTGGAATGAGCATATAGAACTATTAAAGAATACCTTGCAAAGCAGAAAGATGTAACAGAATTAGATCCACAGATAAGGTTAAGTAAAGTGCTTTTTACACTTAATTGCTTAATTATCTTAGTTTGGTAGCAGGTTTAGAGCAAGCATCTGTAGTAATTCATAATAGTGGTGTGAAAATGCAAGCTACGCTTGAAATACAGTTGTGTTATAAGAACCCTACGACAGAATTATGGGAAGGACCGAGCCTGTTGCTATTTACTGGTTGTGGTTATAGTTGTGTTTCCACAGATCAAGGTCCCTTATGGATTCCCAGTAAATGGCCACGCCCATCAGTCGAGTCAGTCAACCGAACATACGAGAGCGACAGCAAAGAGCAATAAGCATTCTACTTCAACAACTTCGAACAGAAATTAACACATCAAGCAAGAGGTTTAGCCCACGATATGTAATTGTGAACATACTTGACTGACAAGGACTGAGGGGGGGCTTGAGAATTGAATTCTGTTACAGCTATTAATTGTGATTGCAATTGTGTATATTGTAATTGTGCTTTGAATCTTTTATTAGAGTGTGGAGTTTGTGCCAATAGGTTGATAAGAAATAGTCACGTAGTAGCAACTGAAGGTAGTCTTTGTACTGCACATTTTCACCAGAATTTTGAGGATTTTTATATAGCAGCAGGTATCATATATAATCAGCTACATTTTTATTATTTTGAATCAGGAAGTGCTTTTCGCCAAGCTCAAGCAATTTGGTACTTAAAACTTGCCATCCAGCAATTTATACAACACAAGAAGTCAAGATTGATTGCTTTACAATGTGGACCCAATTGACTCAAATTAAAGGAAACAGATGATGTTCTTGGAAATTGATTCTCAATTTGGTATTACAATCTGGCTAAGAACACTCCTGATCAAAGGTATGTGTTGTTTAAATCTGTCTGATCACTCAGCATCAATACACAAACAAATAACAGAAATGCAAACACGCTTAAAAGACTTTAGCTTACAGACAGACCCATTACAAGAATGGTTGGCCAATTTTAGATTTGGACCCTGGGTATCAGAATTGTTGAAACAAGGACTAGTCATATTAATTATAAATTTTGTCATCTTACTCATTCTCCCTTGTATGTTTAAACGTTTGCAGAATATACTTGAAAAACCTAGTGCAAAATATGTTACAAAGCCACATTGCCTTAAATAAAGAAAACGGGGGAATTGTGGAGAGACTTACTGAAACCTGGCTCATTGAAAGCAGACATGAGCCTGACAAAAGCAAGCTGCTTAGGCCTTGAGTGGAAAAATACTGAGCTAAGTGAAAAACTCCTGACCAGCAAGGTCAGCGGGCCCTTGTTGTGCAGTGAAGCTTAGGCAAGGGAGATAACAGGATGTCTCCCACGGGACCAGATGGATTTCTAAAACTACAGGAATGTATGTGACGCTTATGCAACGATGAAGTCTGTAACCAATAAGGAGCTAAAGTTTTGTAATATGTATGAAGCTCATTAACTAAACTATTTAGGTACAACTACTGCTAATAAAGACTGAGACTTGTTAATCAAACACCATATGCGTGTCGTTAAGTCTCCCGCCGTTTTCAACAAATGGTGTCCTTAACAAATGGTGACCCCAACATAGGACCAGATGTTTTTTTTAGGTCCTTTGGATCTTCAGTGGTACATCATCGAAAGTGTCAGCAAGGGAGACAAGCAAATTCAAGAAGGTTTTACAGACAGCAATGTTAACTTACATGTGAAGGTTTCCTTAAAGACAAAATACAGCTTTCCTACATGTGCTAATAGTAAGGATTCATCTTATTCCATTTAACAACTGGATTTTGATCATTACTGATAGTTATGGAAAAAATAAGGATGCAATTAAAAACATCCTACCTTTTAGCAGGTCTCTGGGAAACTCTGATAATGCTTTCTGAGGACTTTCTATCATATTGATCAGCCAGTCAATAAACTAAAGATTGAAATACAAACGAAAATCTGAATTAAAGGAGCCTCTGTATCAGAACACCACAAATTCTTTTCGGTTTGACAGGTAACATCTGACTGCTGCTAAATTCAGTTATTTAATCAGAGTCAGCAGCCAGACAAGCTTCTACCAAAACTCTCTGAATACCCCAGAGTACATCTCACAGCAAATGTGACTTCTCCCACAGGTGCATCTGAAACTCCCTTTGTTCCTCAGCAATAATTCTTCGTAGTGACAAAGGCACAGAAAGTGGTTTCCCTCCCTCCTGCCTGTTCATCCTTTAACCTATTAATACGATCCTTTCTTATCAGTCTCTTGCCCAAACATTTTACTGCAAATCCTTCAGAAAACTTACTGCCTTTACCCCTCTTTTGACCGCTCTCATTTTGCATTGTTTTTCTGGCAGTGCAGTATGCCTGGAGAGCAACGTGTTATTCTAAACTTGTAAGGATGACTTTCAGGGCATAGTCTCAACCTCTTCCCTAAAGCCTAATTAGGCACGTGCATGATAACAACCCACTCCCATTGCTCCCAGTTTCTGAATTCTCACTTCAGTGGAGACTCTGAGCATGGGAGTGTACAGGAACCAATCCTTAACGGATTCTGGCTTGCACAAAGCAGCTGTTAATCTACAGGTTTATAAAAATATTTCCACATATATCAACAAGAGATACAGTAGGCTTGCCAAATGAGGCACGATTTTCCACACTTATTTTCAATTGACGCTTGAAAATAAATGACACACACTACAAATTGCACTGAAGATCTCTGATTGCCCTAAATTGCTACTGAGATGGTGTTCAACTGCAGAGGATCTGTTTTTTCAGTGTTTAAAAGACTGAGTTGCTACTAGCAGCTGCCAAGTCTTCTCTCCCAGCTGTACCTTCTCAAGAATTTAACTCCCAGCATTGGAATGTTTTTTTGGTTTTGCAACTCTCACATTTTACTTGAGAAACTACAGTCAATATTTTGAGACATGTCATATCTGATTGCAAATGAAGAAAAACAAAATCACAGATCAGATGCAGTAGATACAGAGGAAATAACTGCTCCAGCTAAACCTTGAGCTGACTACTAAAAATGGGTTGATTTCTGACTCTTGGTGAATGCTTACAATGACATGCAATTTTACCTTCTGCGTTTGTTCTTTCCAAGGGTCTTCAGCCAGCAGAAGGGAAATGCTGCATGGAAGGAGAGTGAGAGTCTCTTGCACAGCAAACTTGTCAGCGGGGTGCTTGCCAATGTGATCCTCAGGTAATTCCAGCAATAACATTAGGTGCTTCCATGGTGACCAGTTAGCACTGAGGCCTATCAGTAATGGTGCCCCATGGTCAGCCCAGGCCACGACAGAAGCTGCAAACAGCCACAGGAGGAAATCTATGCACTAAACATGAAAAAGGCAAAAATGCACTTTCATACAGAATAATACAGAAGGGGAAAAAAAAAACAATAAAATCCCCTCCAAACCAACAACTGAAGTGCAAGCACTAGAAGGTTCTTAATATTCTCTCATCCTTTGTAGACTTTTAAACTCCAAATTAAACTAAAATGTCTAAAGAAACAAAAGCATACCCACAACCTTTTAAAATCATCCTTCAGCCTAAGGCTGATCCACATCACGCTTAAAATGGGGAAATAACTTTTGTGCAGCAAGTTGACTGTTGAGGGAAATTAGAGATTGTCATTCTCATGGTGCTACAAATGGTTGGGAAATACTGCAGCAGTGGAACGAACGCCTTTCTGATCTAAGCAGCAGCTTATTTTACACCCTCAATCAGAAGACTTTAACAGCTAAACAGATGTAACCATGAACAATATTAGTTCCCTGAAACTGTCCAAGCCGTCTTAGAATCAGCAGCTGCACAGTTTTGACCTGCTTAAACAACTATACTGGTGAATTCAAATTTTTACTTTAATGGTTCCAAATACAGTCAATTTGAAGCAATGATTGCCTTTAGCTTCTAACATGTTTTAGATGTAATGGTTATTTTAAAGTAAGTTTTAAATGAATATACTTTCCAAAAAATTGAGAAAAATTTCACTATGGAGATAAGAAGACAATCTTGCAAGATACAAAAGCAGGGGGAATAGCACCTATTGCTGAAGAAGAATGTGAAATACATCAAGCTGTCCTTTATTCCTGAAAGCTGCAAATTATTTTGACAACATGTACCTCTTTAAGATTGACATTTTGTAAGGGTGTTGACTGGTATGCTAAATTTCTTATGTAGCCCATCAGGTCTAGCAGCCACTCCGTTCTTTTCAGCACTCCTAGAAGAAGAATGAGAACATTGACTCACATAAAACAATAGAATGCATAATTTTTCATTAAAAAGCAAGCAGAGGGAATCACTACAGCAACACAGCACTGACTGTAAAAGAACAATGATCACCAATACCACTATCACATTTGATTCACAATTATCACTGACAGAAGGCACATGGGCACCTAAACAGTACAAAAACTTTGCTTATAATGCAGGCACCAGGCTGAACACACAGAAAAAATAATTCTGAGTGAGAATCATTTCACTTAATGGCAGCCTGCAGGTCCCACTAACACAGTCTGCATATATGATTGCTACAGAATCCCAAAGCATCCCTGAAAGGTTTTGCCTGATAACTTCATCCAACTCTAGCACTGATGTCGCTTATACATTGGACAAGAATGTGGGAAGTGCTGTGAATATCTTTGCACAGTGCAGAGAGGATCAGTAAAATACAGTCAAGGCAAGCAAATAAAATCAGACCCAGCCCAAGGACAGAACACATTTCATTGACCCTGATTCTGCAGTCCAAAACCCGTTCTACCTCCTGCAAACTAACAACAATCTTCACCTTTGAGACCACGTCACACTATACACTACCATTTCCTCGTGCTCTTTACATGTGGCCTCTCCTTCATGTTGCCTCCTCTTTCACCCAAAGGAACCTCACTTCACTCATTCAAAACTCACTACTGTTTGAAGTTCTTCAACCACAGCTGGCAGCTAAAACATAACGCTTTGAAGTTCTGTGAATAGAGGCAGCCAAATATCCTTCTACCATGAAAATAGAGGTTTCATTTTTGCCTCTCTCTGTTCTTGGTTCTTCCTCCTTTATTTTCCAGCGTGATTCTGCTGCTTCTCTTGCAGCAGCTCCAGCGCATCATCAGACCCTTAGCTGAGTCAGCCCAACTCATTCACCCACCAGATAACTATCTGGTGTGGTTATGAAGAAGTGAAGTGGAAAGGCAATCTGTTTCCTGTGTTAACTCAGTGCAATGAGTTCAAGTTATCTCCCTGGTTCAATTAGTCTCACGGGAACATGCCCCTACCTGCTGTGTTACACCAGTATGTCAGACAGTAGATCTGAAGGTTGGTAGAACTGCACTATTACTGTCTATGGTGTGCCACGTACATTTCTAACACTATCTTACACTGAAATTCTAAACAGACTAGGAGGCACAGATCTAGTCAAAACTCCGGTCTGCAAATAATCTGGTTGAAATATTACAAATTACTTGTAGCTGATCCACAGAAATATAAAGAAATAGAGAAAAGCATAAAAGCAATGTTTGAAACAAATACCTGAAGCACAGAAAATATCTGAAGATCAGACAGTTTCTAATATGGAGAAATTTGGAAACACTTAGGCTAAAGCATCTTAAAATTATTTTAAAAGAGTCAGTGTAGATCCACTGATATCTGTTCATTTTATTGGTGATTCTTCTTTAAGCCTGTGTTTTCATGGCTCACAATACGAGAATGATAGAAACTATGCAAAAGTATCCACAAAATATTTTCTTTATGGTGACATCCTGCCACAGTATCAATCACAGCACTCAAGTCCATCAGAGGTAGTCTGCCTTGAGAAATTAAATACACTTTTGTGAATGTGGCCTTCTCCATATTGTCCTGCAAATGCAAACAAAAACCACGTTGAATTAAAACATACTTTTCTTGTGGGAACTTGATGAAGTTACCAGCCTCTCCAGTTCAAAGCTCCCAGGTGAAATCAGTGGTATTTCAATTGCCTTGAGAAAGTTTTGGATAGGGGCTCTTACAACTTTTGCTACTCCTTGCTGCCTTCAAAGCAGAGCCAGAACACTCATTAAATAACACGGCAGATGAAACAATCGTTGCTTCTAATGATCTACAACACTCTGGAGACAGGAAAAAACGTAAGCCATGGTTGTTTCACATGATATGGTGATCAGAGACCAGGATTAAGACATGGTTACCTTAGAGATCTGGACAATGCGCTCAATCTCCGAATCGGTCATTTCTGAGATGCATTTTGCTACATTGATAAACACCTCCAGTTCGCCTCTCCGGAAACAGAGAAGCCAACACATGTTTAGATGTATACTTCCACCTTTCTTCATCATTAAAATTTATGAGCCTAGGAACTCTGTCAATGATTAAGATGAACATTTAAACTAGTCTCCAGCTATTTTTTTATTTATTCTATTTTATAAAAAAATCTGTATTTTCTGGGGACTTCAATATGCTTAATGATTAAGAAAAAATGGGAACTGAAAAATTTCAAAGAGTTTTTTTGTTTTTAACAGAAAAGTGTCCTTATTGGAAATATTTTCTGTAGGTAGATAGTTTATTTAAATTACTATGAGAAGCTGTGGGGAAAAAAAACTCAAACCTTTTGATTGTTCTTCTGTTTCAACAGCATTTATCTCAGTATTCCTATTGAATTTTTCAATTAGTAAATCATTCATGAGGAAAAAATGTATATTAAATTGGGTTCATAATTTAGTCATATTCTAAAGAATACCCAGAAGTATCTTGAATTGAAATTATGCAGGCATCTTAACACTATAACTAAAAATTTTACATCTGCTTTATGTTTCAAACTCTGATGGGTCAGTGCAAAAAAAATGGGACTTAGCACCAATAAAAATATCCTGTTAGGATGCTCATGCATTTTGTAATTATTCCTTACCTGAATGTCATTTGGTAGAAGCTCAAATATTTTCTCCACAGCCTGGCACAGAAAGCTCCAGTAATACTGGGCAGGGTTTGGAAGGTTCATAGCCTTCACGAGCCCCCATAGAACACACTGGCACATTTCTGACTTTTTGATGTGGTTCTTCTCTTTAAACTGTTGTATCAGAAACACTTCTGTAAAATACTGTAGTTTGTCTTCTGCAACATGTTTTATCCACAGGGGCAGGGATGTGAAAAGGTACTCCTGGGCTTTCATCTGAAAAGCAAAAACTTTTGCTTAGTTTCAGATTCTAGCTCTTCACTGACCTTCAACTGTTCCAACAGATGAAATAAAGTGCCACAACTTAAAAGAGCAAAGTCATAAATATTTCCCAATTCTGTTTCCCTCTTTTGATGAATTGCTTGAATTAAAGAGTTCACACAGGTCAACATTCTATTTTCCTTACAAATGAAGGAACTGGTTTAGATGATGGCTGGTGTTAGTGTTGGTGTTAGTGTTGGGTTATAGGTTGGACTTTATGATCTCAGAGATCCTTTCCAACCTTGTGATACTGTGATACTGTGAACTTTAAAAATTACAAGACAAAATATCCCTTGAAGAACTAGAAAATATTACAGAAATCCAAAATGGGTTTTCTGGGAATTGTCATGAACCTGCTCCTCAACTTCTATATCACCTGACAGAACTGCACAGTCAGGTGCACTGTGGGATTCAGGGAGTTTTACATACTGTATCACAGAATCCGTGCTGTACCTCTTTAAGAATTGCACTGCAGTGGGGGATAAGCCCAAATTTGATTACACTATATGTTAGTCTACTGCCTATCTACAGAATTAAGGCAAGGTTTTCAAGAAGCAGCCTGTGATCAAAAGACACTGCGAGAAGAAGCAGGCATGCTTTTGGACAGAAAGGTGGGACTTTTAGTCCTAAGACTATCAGCTAGTATAATATACTTTTTCACCCTACACGCCATGCCTTCTTATATCTCTCGGTTATCAGAGCTATAGCATGAAATGAGCGAGAGGAAACAAGTCTTAAGTCTTAAGTAAAACCAGTGCAGCACATCTTAAGTCTGCCTTTAATTTCAAGGGCCCAGAATAGTATTTCTCTCACTACAAACATTCAATATACAGTATTTCTGCAGAATGACATCCTAAATATCATCATTGAGGAATCTTACAGGAAAGAGGTGCTGAGGTCCCACAAATTTTCTGACATACGTACAGAGACTGTAAACAAGAGGAGGTGCCACCCACATCCCCAAAAGCATTACTGCATTTTGAGATGACTGAGCTTGTGTCACAGCCAGTTGAAGGCAGAGATGTTTTACCTCAGCACCTAAAGCAGAAGAAAACAAACAGAAGGTATGGGGAAATTACTTTTACTCTAAATTTGTTCGCAACTCATAAAATAGAGGAAGGTTATTGTTCTACGAGAAGACTACATTAAAAGTTGCTTTTCTAGAGATGCTGCTTAAAGCTTTTAACACATAATCGTTAGAAGACTCCTTTCCATTCACACACTTGCAGCAAGAAATCTCAGGATTTGTCCAAGCTCATTTCAATTCCCTCCATAATAAATACGTGGCAACAGTAAGAAAAGCAAAAATTAAAACAACTCCTTGCCAAATAAAGGGAAGATTTAATCTAAAGAAGGAGAATTGAGTCCATATTCCTTCCTGCTAAATGCAGAAGTAATTAGCATTTCTTCATATGTTCCTACTCTTCCATGTAACTCATGTTTATACACTATGTCACAGGACAGAGGTCAGTCACTGTTACATGCTGTGGATGCTCGGCTGCACCACTCTCCAGGTTAGAAAGACCTTACTGTGCACAGAGGTTACGATGGCCATGAGATCCTCATTGTTCCTATTTAAAATCCCCTTAATGACTGATATAGCCTGTTTCTTAATAAATAAAGTTATAAATATGCTGAGGAGGTACTTTGGGCACTGGCATGGCTTCCACATAGTTAAAGATTGCTAGAGACACATAAAGACAAACAATTGAAATATTACACTAGCACTTGACGCACTAGATATTACTGTTAAATGTCAGCATAAAACTGAAACAGATGTTTCGCAAGTTAAAAGGTTCTTTCAGTAATGAAAGTGGCAAACTATATAGCATAAATTTTATAAAGTTCACTAAAATTAGTGCATGAACATAGTAAAGATTTAAGAGACTAGTATCAGGCTCTTCAAAATAAAATATCTTACACAAGAATTCAAGTCATTTGCAGAACTCGAAGGGTGAAACTGGAACAAAATACTTGGGTAACCAATTAAAAAATTCTTTCTCACTATCTTCAACTGCTAAGACACAGATCTTGATTTGCCTGTGACTGTCCATTTCAGAGAACTACTGAATAACAAACACATACTACTTCAATCTTGGTACAATGTTTCTGCTCAGCAACACACTTTGTAAGATGGGAAGGCAATCTGTTGTCTTCAGTATGTTTACAGATAACCCAATCTTCACCATTCAAGTTGTGAAACATTTAATGTTCATAAAACCAGTCATGAATTCTCAGACAGCAATGTGACCTATAGAACCTGAAAGAATTAAGCATATATTCTAATTATAATAAAAATACCTGCGATATTGCTGTTCCAGAACAACTGTTAGTGTTCCAGATTTCTAAGTGGACTGTTAGGTCCTAACACAACTGTTCTGCTTTCTAGCACAACATGAATATTGCACTTCAGCACACAGAAAGAGCTACTCTGCACGTATATATAATCTAGAGAAAGGTGTGCAACTTCTACAGTTCTACAGAGGGGCAGTCAAGAGAAATCACGTGTGAAAATGTAGACTATGATACTGCCTACAGTCAATAAAGACACAGCCACAAAAACAATGTGCTGCTCCTCTGGAATTCCCTGATTTACAAAAGTAAGGCTCCTAAGTGAAAAACAGGAACACAAAAATTCCCCCTACATTTAAGTTTCAGCTATTCATAAAGTTGCCACAAATTTGCATCAACACGGACTGCAGAGCTCAGTATAGGAAATTTGCTCTCTTATTCTTATAAAACACTTTACAATCAATTGCAAGATTAACAAGTAAAACAGGAACTTCAGCTCAAGTATAAGCAAAAATGTTTAATATGTAGGTAAATCTTTCTGTATCTAGCAAGCAGTTGTTCCTCAAAGGGCAATTCAATCATTTCTAGTGCTTATAGAAGCACTCTGTATAAGTAAAATAAACACCAGAAAGAAATTAGAATAAACTTCCATTATCTGGGCTCTATAGCACATCAATCGAAATACAACAGCTCTTGCCCTCTTGTAAAAGAATCTGCAAGGCCAGTAGTAATGGTTACATAAATCAGGAGAAACAAAACTCAGTGGAATCAAACAAAGGTATATGTAACTTTGCATACTAGTTTGTTGAGGTTTTTTTAAGGAAATGAATTAAAAATGCAGACACATCAACCAAAAGAGGCACGAACAGACATCCTGAGTAGAAAAAGCATAGAAGCTGCCCAACACAATACTTCACGATGAAAGCTGTTCTCCAGCATGACAAAAAAATGCTCTTAGAAGCACTGACAAAATCAGGATCAGGACAGAAAAAGGGATATGCTTTCCACAGTCACCCAGTGTAATTTAGTAGAAAGTGTATTTCAGACTGCTGGTAGCTAGATGAACTAGTTTGAGGTGTTCAAACTTGTGATAAAGCTGCCTGTAGCCTCTGACACAAGCACTGGACCTCCATTTAGGTGGGTACTGAAAATAAGACACAATTATTTGAGTTTCATGATGGACTCTTCTTACTGTAAATACTTCAAATTAAAAATTTGGTCCAATTTCACCAGTGTTTTAGGGAACTTCCAACACTACTCAAAATTTCTCAGCTCTGATCTTCTCTAGTCTTTTCTTGAGTTAAACCAAACTGTGTCCACATAGCAATCATGAACATATGCTTGCCAACATTAAAAAGCTGGTCTTGAAAGCACAGGAAGTACTTCAGTCACTGCAATAACTTAAAGCCCTAAAGCGATCTCAAAGTTTGTGAAAGCTGTGTTAGTAAAGAAGTCTTGTAACAAGTACAAAAGACTTAACAGAAAACTATTAATCTTACCAAAGTTCAGTCTCCTCAAAGGAGAAAGAATGGATGCCCAGTTTACAGGTGGGTACTGGTGGCTTTCTCCAACTAATGCAATGGGTGCCAGTGCTACTGTCACCAGCTCAGCTGGAACAGATTCAGGGCCTGCAACAGAAGAGTCAGAGTCTGAATTTTGCACACCCCCATTTGGCTAACAAGCTGCACAGAAGACCAATTTCTAGTGAAGAGCTTAAAAACATTATAAAATTACTATGATTTACTTTCATAATGGGGAATTAGGGATCTCTTGTTCGTAACAATTGTTATTGTATTTTTGACATTAGAGTCTTATCAAAACAGGCTGTTTGTTACTGGTAGAAACTTTCTGGTTCATTCCCCTTAAACATTTTATGAGTTAAATCCTCTAGTAGGGTAGCATTTTTGCATTTGTTAGCAGAAGAACAAGAAAAGTTTTCTGGCACTGTTCCCCTTCCCCATTCTGTAGGTGCAGGCCACAAAAACTGTCAGGCAGGTGCCAACCTTTGCTACATAATGTGTTACTTAAACACAGGGAATGAACAGAGTGAGAGTCATCCTAGAGGCAAGACACAGGCAGTATTTACCTCCACTGAAAGCAAAGTCTGCTTCATAGGACAGACACTTAGCTCCACACAGGAATAATCTCCTCTGCTTTATCTCCCTTGAGACTGTGCTCGTCTCTATTACTAGCACTCCACTTTCTTCTGGTTCTTTTGCATTCACTAGTTGGTACTGCAAGTAAAAGCAGATGGGGGAGTCCTATTCAGCACTTGGATTCTTATTTCATGCTCCAACCTCTAGGTCTGGCACACAGAACCCTGAGGTTTCCAGTTCAAAGGCTGTCACGTCCTTTAGTAGGGCTGCAATGTCCAGCCTGTATTGTCTAATATCACCCTTGCTGCCCTTTTAGCCAGGTGCAACTTCTCCACGTTCTTTAAGCAGGAATAGCAAAGCACCTTATCGGATGCCCTGTTTTGGGGAGCAGGCAAACAGGACATGTGAAGGCGTCCCAAAAGTCCTGCTGCATTTGTCTGAAGGCCAATCTGCCCTGAGCGACTGATTATCTGTTAAGACAGTAAACCACTATCAGACAAGTTTCTTTACATTGCCTCATTCAAGCTGGACATAGACAATATGCAGTTTCTTCAAGCACATTTGGCTTGTTTCTGCAAGATGCCACTGCAACCTAGCATATTATCCAAAGCAGGAGACAGAGGCCACCTTCTTACCTGTGTAAGGGTTCTGATAACTTCATTCAGCTTACTTTGAAACTGGGAGACCTGAATGCTCTCAGATTTCAGCTGCCAAAGAAAAAAAATTATGTGAATTTTATAAGGGAAAAATAGAAACAACAAACCAGAGAACAGGTGCTGAAAGGACAGATTAATTTGTGCACGTGTCTTTTTGTGGGGGATTGGAGGAGAAAAGGGAGAAAGCCCACATGGCTATAAACTTTTCCTCAGCAGCATTGCACATGGGCCATGTGATGGGAAAATGGGACCAACCTCATTTTACATGATTCATTGTTGCATAAATGCCATGCCCTGGTATATAACCACTGCTGCAAGGATGCAGAGGATATCATCACATCTTGCCTTCTAGCCAAATTTCTAGAAGAGATGAAGATAACATTTGCTTGTATGTTCTCACCTGTATCATGCCTCCTTCAGAGCCCACCAGTCCAACCAGCCCACTGACAGCAGCCAGACGCTGCATTGTTGGAGAACCCTGGAACCGTAATTCACGATTAGTAAGTCAATGCAGTCACACAGCACTGCTGTATAACAAAACAGTTGTTCATTCCAATCTAAAACTGATGACTGCCATCATCTGTACACTTCTCATGCCAGCAATCTTATTCAGGCCAAACTCCAGCATGCTAGATAATTATTTTTCCCTATCTAGGCGAATGACAAGCTTTAAATGGAGCTTTCCCCGCAGTGCCTCCCCCAAATCTGAAATCGTTATGCATTTCTCCCTGACAAATCACTTCTGTCTAGCACACTCTGTATTCCACAAAATATGCTATTGCAATTGAATTCTGAAATATCATTTCTTTATTTATACTTACCTTTAGCTGCATTTTCAAGGTAATTTAGTATGTGTGATTTCAAACACACAATATTTCTTACAATGAGATAAATTAAAATCATTATAACAACACAGGCACTATAATCACCATTCTGGTAGTCTAATTTTGGTAAGTGGCACCTAATTTCACAAGGCATCTTCCCTTTACTAACCTAGGTGTTATCCTTGGATATTGTTTCAAATTAGTAAAGATGCCTAAATTAAAGTCTCATTGAGATAAGCATATTCCATAAATCATCCAAGCAGAAGAAAACCAGTGTATTTCTCACTTTAGCAAACAGCCCAAAGATGTACTTTTGCTTCCAAATATCCATCAGCGTGTTCATATGGTCCTAACTTTTACTAGTATCACTCCTGCAGAAGCACGAAAAATAACGTCTCTGCTGTTCATTTAATACCAAGCCTCCCGCTCTGCGAAAAAACAGCAAATGAATTCAAACTCCTTTACCTCTGCAAGCACAATTTTTATCCAGGCTGGCGTAAGTCTGTTACTCAGGTCTTCAGCTTTCCCATGACCACAAGCTGACAAGCCATGTACTATTGCACCTAGAGCTAAAGCAAACCCGTGGATCTGTAAGGTGAAATATCTTCTAAAGGATTCTGTATTCAATATTTACTACTGAAACACTACTTAAGTATTTATTATTTCCCAATAACTAGAAGTAATGTCATTCTCTAAAACACTGGATGCCTTCTTATTTCAAGTATTTTCTCATATTAAGTGACTAGTCTTCGGCACAGATTACTCTGAAGTCTTTATTTTAGATGAGACTTTCTGATACGTAGCTGTAGCAAAGACAGTTTGTTTTGACTTCTTATTTTCCACATAAATATTCTAAAGAGTTCATTAGTGTAACAGCAGGCTTTGATTCAAAATAGTTGCCTTCCCCACCTCCCTCTTTCAACAACAAAAGAATATGCAGTGAAATACTGAGATTATTTTGGGCACTAAGGATGAAACAGACACCTGGAGGAAGCTGTAGCTGTAGTTACAATGCACTGTCTGAAGGCTAAACGAAAGCAAAGAGTCAGAAGAACACAGCAGATGTATCTTCTGGCCAAGAAAAAGAACCTAAAGAAGCATGTTATAAAAGAGACAAAAACTGGAGGCAGGGACTAAAGACATGAGGAACTCCAAAGTACCAACTTCCCTTCTAGATGCAAACATATAAAAACTGGTTTTATTTCCCTGTCTGGTAATAACTGTACACCTGTAGACAATGTGTCAATGGATCGAGTGGCAGTCTTTGTAATTGAACAGTATGCACAACACGCTCAACGTTAGCTAATGCTGAAGGCAGATCAATAGAATTTTCCTGAAGTTACAAGTTACTGTGTGAAGCAGCATCCAATATTGAATAGATGAGAAAGACAGAACTGAAGCAAAGCCCAAACACTGTATTATGACCTGCTGATTATTTTCCACTAAGGTTCCATGTCTTGTTCATGATCTCTTCAGCCTCAGCTGCTTCTATGATTCCAACACTGAAAGCAGAGACACAGGAACAGGCTACAGAATAGGCAAGCACCTGAACCAAAATATTTAATTCTGTTAACCACTGCCTGATCAAATCCACAGTAGCAACGTGCAAATGAAACAAGTTGCCAGCATAATAAAAAAGCTACGGCATTTCCAGTTTATGCGTCCAGATGTTTATTCCCTCTCTGAAAGATTCTTCATTGATGCTAACATTAAATGATTACAAATAAAGCTTGGAAGCACTTCTGGTTTTGAGTAGGTCAAAATCCTGAGCTTCCACACAAATGCAGAAGGATTCACAAATGACACTGCTTTTCTGTTCTTCAGCAGAGAATAAGGAGATGAAGTCTGAACTTTCAACAAGGCAACTGTGCCAACTGTTTGACGTGCTTTGTACCAAATTTAGGGAACAGAACAACACATGGCTTCAAAGGAAGCAGAGAGCACCTACTTACTGTAGGTGTGCTTACATGTACTTACTGTACTTACATGATTGGCAACAATTTGACTCTGAGCAAGTAATGCTTGGAGTGTATTTCTTGCTGCAGGAGGCCAAAATTACCTCTCAAGTACATTTAGAGCTTTGAAAGAGCCTCTTGTGCATCTCAAATACAGCAGCATTCATCCTAGGGCACTGGAGAAATTTTACTCATGTAATTATCTCTACAGTTCCTTAGAGATTTTAATTGAAAAGTGCTGGGTTTTGCTTCTCATCCCAAATTATGTCATGATGTTAAACAGCTGCTGCCTTTCATCTCAGAAGTTGCTGTACTGAGCGCAGTTTAAGTTCAGTAAAGCACTTAGAGATCTCTGGGGAGAGAGAAGCGATTTTATAGCTGTAAGTAATTTTAATGCTTGAAACACAAACTGCAAAAGGCTAATCCCCAATACATATGTATTGCCAAAAACGTTAAAACTCCATAAAAGAAGACCTTTAATAAAAAGTTTCAAAGCAGTATCAAGATGGGAAAGAGAATAACACTACCTATCTCTGTTAACGCCCTTAGAAGAAACAGAGGCTGCCAACAGAGGCTGCAGCAACACTGTTGTTGCAGCCTTACACACATCAGTTGCAAGGTTGCTTTGTCTGTGCAATACACTGGCTAATTCTGATTCTTGTTACAATTATTATTCTATTAAAATTATCTTCAGCAGATATAAAACCATATATTGTGAAAGAAATAATAAATACCAAGCATTCTTCTACTGCAGATACAAAGCTTCAGTAAAAAGTCTACAGTTATTAAAGAGAGGCAACAAAGTAAAAGAAAGATTTAAAATTCGCAGTAAAAGGTCATACCTCCTGGACCCATCTGCTTTGGTCCTCACTGCTGTTCAGGTATTGGCAGAGCTTCTGCAATGAAGCAGAAACATGTTTGGCTAATGTGACTCATAAACGAAAGAACAGGTCCTACTCCCAAAATACACCCAGTGCTTGAAGAGAAAAGAAAAATCATTAAGTATGCTTTGGCTGCTCTGAACTCTCTTTTAAACCCAACATGGGTTGCTGAGCAAAAAGACCTCTTGGCCTTGCCTGATAACTAGACCTGTGAATAATTACCACAGCCAATTTTACAAATAGCTTTTATTTCACATATAGGTGATGCTTTTTGGGAAAGACGGGATGAAAGAAGAGCATAAGAATATGTGTTTTTAAAATAATAAATCCTACACATACAGTCTCATTATTCCTTCTGCCCCTAAAGAACCAACAGCCTAATCAACAAGCACATCAATGAATATGAAGGAAGCATGGGTCCAAACTTCTACATCTGATTTATACTGATATCCCAAGCTCTGATATCTCAGTTCAATGCACTAATTGCAGGACTGCTAGCTCTCAAGCTCTTGCAGGAGGTGTTCCAGTTTGCAAAACATAATGAAGTTCATGATTGAGCCAGAGAGCAGCTGAGATGCCTATAAAGATTAAGGTATTCCCTGGGACTTGAGAACATAAGTGCTAGATATACATTCTAATCTATATGTACTAAAATACACACATAAAACAACTAACTTGAACAGGGCAGACATATCCAGCACAACCCACAGTTTGATACTACGTATACTTAAATTTCAATAAGACAAACATAACCTCAAAGTATATAATTTAATAGGGCATCTGGCACCAACAGCTTCACAGCCTCTGCCTCTTTTTCAGATCTGACCAAAAAATCCCATTCTGGAGCAGAGAACTCTTACTAAACTGAGCACCTCTGCTCCCACAAGTTTCAGTTTCCACACATCATCAGTCATAATACTGAAGAGTTTTGTCAGAAAATTTCCTAACACCTCTGGTTGTCATCACGAAATAATAAAAGCATACCAGCTACTCACTGGCTCTGAAGGTGATCTCTCACTGGCACACATACACAATAGCTTAAAGAATCAGCTTTTATTTTTTCCCCTAGTGCATCTCCCTAAGCATCTCAACAACATACACTGTATGTTGCCAGCAGTTAAACAAACATGGATCTTAAGCATTTTTATAAGCTTCTGCTATCCAACATAAAGCAGAAAGAGTTATACCTTGACTCAGCTAAGTAAAAAGGAAACTTCTGAGAAGAACTTCAGTCTAATGTTTTTAATGTCTAACCTAATGTTTTGCAGTAACTGGGGATGATGAGCCCAGCTAGAAGATTGGAGTGGTGTCTTGGCAGTGTTTTCTTTTTCCAGCAAGGAAAATTAAACAACCCTTTGGAATCAATGTTTTAAGTAACAGCCATATGGGACTTCAGGAACAGCCACAAATAAGGATATGTCTTATACACAAGAGTTCTATATGGAATTCTACACTACTGAATCTTGACAAATATCTCCTGAATGAGCATGGGGGAGTAACAATCTGCAAAATTTGTAAATACTACAAGGAAAATGCATAGAAAGCACTGAAACAGTCAGAAGAACATAACATAACATTGCTTTTGCAAAATCTAATAAAATACATTAAAGTTACATTAGTCTAACCAGCATTTGAATGAGACCCAAATGATCCTTTATGAAAAGATACCTTCCATATACCGCATGCAATGAAGCTTTTGGCTTGTTTATAGTTATTTTGTTACTCTATAGTCTTGTGAACCATATAAAAAGATATTAAAAAGATATGACTTCCACTTTTATAGCTATTAAAGTAAAATTTTATAAAAAGAAAGCAGATTGTGATCAAAACCTGAAACTTTCAGCTGCATTTTTAAAAGAAGTAAAATATTTTTGAGAAACTATTAAATTTGATGGCAAAACTGTAGATTGAAATACTGTACCACTGTCATACAAGAGGGACATTAAAAATTACAAGGACGTCTTTTGAATCTGAGTTAGATGTCTCCTCCATTCTTCCTGGGTCTGCATAGCACCGCTTATGAGTCACTTGCCAACTGCTACTGTAAAGTTCTCTGCTAGCAAAGGCTATGCTGGGTTCACCAGAGGTAAATCCTATTTCTGTTCCTTTACCACAGGAATTAAAAGGAGAACAGGAGCTAGATCTGCCTTGCAGATACTACATTTCAACATACGATTAGTTGTCTCTGCATTCCCATATTAATAATTTCAATGGCATTCTGTATGCACTTGGTAATACTGGAAGAGATTTAAAAAAACTCCTAAGACTCACTGTGGTAACCGATAAGAACAGCAGAAAAAATGTCATCCCTGTTTTCGTCATTTTGGTGCAGTTAGCTTTCTTTGGTAGTTGAAGAAACTCAAACTGCAACAGAAAAAAATTAGGAAGAAATTTAGGAATTAACAAAAGACAAAACTGATAAAAGACTTAAAAAAAATAGAGTTAAAGCATACCAGTGGAGGCCCTCTCAATTTTTATTCACTCATATTGAAGCCACATGAATAATGTCAAAAAAATGCACTCAGTTCACCAGCAGTGAATTCCAGCAGCAAGGGTTTTCCTGCACTACTGCCTCCATTGCTTCAACCTTCACCAACTCTCCAGTGCGACCATCTCAGTCAGGTTCCTGGTATCAACTCTGATACAGACATGCAGCAATTAGCTCCACGATACGATCTAAGTCCTTGACATCACTGCCTTTGGGCAACCACAGCAAACCTCAGTGCAGCTTCCTCTAAAGTAGACTTAGACTTTCACAAACAAACACACAAAATTATTTTCTGTTTTGTTCATACCAGCTGACTTTTGATTTAGCCATTTCTGGAAGAATTGATCTAGCAAGTAGCCACTTAATCTTAAAAGTTACAAGGATGGCAATGGCAATGCAAGAAATAATTATGAGCTGTAAACTACTTTCTCAATCTGCTATAGCTGTAAACTAGCTTCTATATCTGTAGTTTGAAGAAAACAGAACTACACAAAATAGTTACGAGTGTCTTACAGTGTGGACTATTCTGGGAATTGATTCTTGAAGTGTAAAGTGCACATAAACTGTACAATACACAGAATTTTTATTAAGCACCTAGACCACCTAGTAAGCATAACCCTGCTCTGACAGCTCCCTGAAAATGAAAGGAAGTATGTAAGAGATTTCTCATGCAATACTTTACTGCTCCCTGAAGTACCCTGAGAAGACCATGAAGCTGAGCCTGGAACTCAGATAAGAGCCTCTCTTCTGATGCATGGTAGCAAAAGACCTCTCCACATTTAGATTAAGTTATTACAACTAAAGCCCCTTTAAAAAATCTAAGCATCTTTCTGTACTAGCATTAATGAAGCTATTATCAGACAAAGAAAGAACATCCAAGTGAGTTTAGCTCCCTTGTATAGATTCATTCACTAGGAATAACACACTGCTACTTAAGCTATAAAACTCAGGTTCCCCAGAGGTCCCCTTAGACACCCAGCTCAAAGATCCCACTGCTGCTGAACGAAGAAGGCTGTTGGAGGCTCAGTACCTACACGTGAACCTGCCTCCCGACCCAAGCCATGTTCTCTTGTCTTTGGAAGCTCTTCTCGCCCAGCAGTCACATCCTACAAGAGACTGGATAACAAACAACTTACAGTACACTGGCCTGCAGAGGGAATTTCATAAAATGCCCATCTTGTATAAAAAAATTGCTCTTATTCACAAAAGTAACCATTTTCTATCTACTACTTTTCTATTTTTGCACTGTCTGGGTCCTCTTAAGACAACTGTAATACAATAAACAGTATTTTGTAGGATATACTAATTACAAAATATGAGATCACAGTATCACAGTATCATAAGGTTGGAAAGGACCTCCGAGATCGAGTCCAACCTATAACCCAACACTAACAATAACACTAACACCATCATCTAAACCATGGCACTCAGTGCCTCATCCAGTCTCCCCTTAAACACCTCCAGGGTCGGTGACTCCACCCCCTCCCTGGGCAGCCCATTCCAATGGCCAATCACCCTTTCAGTGAAGAACTTTTTCCTCACATCAAGTCTAACCTTTCCCTGATGAAGCTTGAGTTCATGCCCTCTAGTTCTGCCACTGGTCACCTGAGAGAAGAGACCAACCCCTGCCCGACTCCAACCTCCTTTTAGGTAGTTGTAGAGAGCAATGAGGTCTCCCCTGAGCCTCCTCTTCTTCAGACTAAACAGCCCCAACTCCCTCAGTCGCTCCTCGTAGGGCTTGTGCTCCAGCCCCTTCACCGTCTTCGTTGCCCTCCTCTGGACACTCTCCAGCATGCTGACATCTTTCCCAAACTGGGGGGCCCAGAACTGGACACAGTATTCAAGGTGAGGCCTGACCAGTGCCCAGTACAGGAGGACGATAACTTCTCTGGTCCTGCTCACCACACTATTCCTGATGCAGGCCAGGATGCCATTGGCCTTCTTGGCCACCTGGGCACACTGCTGGCTCATGTTGAGCTTCCTGTCCACCAGCACTCCCAGGTCCCTTTCTGCCTGATTCCTCTGCAGCCACTCTGTCCCCAGTCTGTAGCTCTGCATGGGATTATTGTGTCCAAAATGAAGTACCTGACATTTGGATCATTACTGTTTATTGTATAGCTCAATGCAGATACAAGAAATGTGTTGTAAAATCAGTTACTGTTGTGCCTGTTCAACCCAGATTAAAACTGCATCAGTAATCTTCCCTCTATTTTTACCACTAGCATGCAATTCTCTTAACACTGATTCCTGAGAATTGCACAGGTAATTGCACAGGTAATTGCACAGTGAGACATCGAATTTCAAGTACACTGTTCTGAAGGCTCCTAAAACACCAACAGGAATACCATATAGCTTACATATTTGAGCTGATATTTCTCTGGAAAATCTACATGTGATGAGAACTACAGGAAACAGGCAATTGTTAAAGCCTCTTAACTACAGAAAAATCCAAATACCTATGTACCATCACTAAAGACTGAAGACCTAAGAAGAGAGGACAATTGTATTGGGCTGAGATTAATTTGTGTGCATTGAATTTCGCTTGAGGGAAAAAGTGGTGGAAGCTTAGAATCCCCTGGCTCCACTCTGTGACAGCAGGGATCTGAACAGAAGCCAGCACGACCATGATTTGATAGGCACTGAATGAAACTGAGTCACTGGACACAGCCCTAGAGCTACGAGCAGCTTTAGGATTTTCCCAGTATGGGGGAATGTCAGTGGGAAGAGAATGGGAAATTATGACAGCAAATCAGATCTTCAAAACCTCATTTTTACTTTTACTCCATGTTGTACTGAAGACTGGGATATCCTAAAATAAAAAATTAAAAAATTAAAAAGGGAACTGGTTGGTTTTATTACATTCCCTGTTACCCAAACTAATGACATTCCAAAGGGCCATATCATGTTTGTCACCGATAGCAGTGACATCTATTAAGAAGGAGCAATTCAGAAAGAACTGCAAGCTGAACTCAGCCAAAATAGTCACAGGTATAGCTTTAACAGATGTTAGGATATCTCTTCCTCTTGCTTTCTCTACATAGCCATCCTGCCTCATCAGCTGTTTCTACTTTTAACCTTTTCCCATCCTCCGCAGAATAAATGCCATCCTTGCCGAGCTCCAGACACTTCTCATTTCAACAACACAGCAAAAAAGTTTAAAAAAGTAGTTAGCAAGAAAAATTATATTTTGAGCTCCCATCACCTGACTACATTTTGTACAAAAGTAAAGCACAGGCAGATTCTCCCATAAGCAGTTGCCCTTAAGTCTGGTTTTAAGTCAGAATGCAACTCTGTAGGAGTGGGACGTGAGGGAGAGCCTGCTTGTATCGTTGCATGTACATTCAGACACATGCATAAGCATTTCTCACTAACTGGTAATCTTTGATTTGCCCAGGAAAAGAAAAAAAAAAACAAAAACAAAAACCCCAAACCTCAAAACAATTCCAGCACAAATTACATACCTGGCATTGTGTTATAATCTGCAACACTGAAACTGACCACGTGCAAACATAGAAACACAGTCTTCCTCTCCAACTGAAAATGGGGGTTAGAACAGCTAATTTCTCAGCCCAAACTCCCCTCCTCTTGACTCAGCCCCCCCCCCTCTTCTAGCACTCCCTGATTCTGTTTCCTTGCAATATCTTTCAGAAACAGCCACACAAGTTTATTATTATTTCTGTTATTTTCCCTTTGTAGACAGAAGACACACAACTCAAAGTATTTAAAACCCCAGGCAATGTTTGGTTGTTTCAGCTCAGGATACAGGCAAAACCAACACGCTGGAAGATGCCCAACCTTTTTCAAGCATCCCTAACTTGAACTGCTGTAGTACACTGTCAGAAGAAAAACAGTAAGTGGAATTAGAGATATGGCCTTTCACATAAACCTCTGGGAAGTACTCTGCCTGCAGAGAGGCAGATTCTCTTTTAACTTCTGCCAGGATTTGGATCAAACTGCCCTGTTGGTACCACAGAGCACCCCATAGCTGTATGTATGGTAAATACTCCAGTCTCCTAATAACTGTGGGGTTAGGAAGACTCAAAAATAACAGTTAGGGCACAAATATAATGAACTCTGTGTAGCATTTGTTTCACAACATCAGAATTTTCTACTCAGCACTGAGGCATTAGCAGTTGCAGACTCCTAAAACAGGTTAGACAGAAGATCAAAAGAGTTTGCTCCTTCCTGAGACAGTTTTTACAGTACAGAAGCAGTTCTTCACAGCTTCCAACAGATTTCACTGTAATGTGCTCTTCATGCAGTTACTGACCAGGCTTGATTTTTTTTTTTTCAAATATATTTTCCTTTTCTTATAAACGCTTGAATGAACTAGTAGTGTCCCCAAATATGTAGATTCATATGTTGCTGGATTTTACAATAAACAAAATTCATCTTACTAACTGGTTCAAAACACTGGTACAACCTAACTGTGAAGTTAATGGAACTGCTGCAAGAAGGTATTCCTATCCTAATTGCAGTTATTCCTTCAGACTACCAGTGTGATCTCTTCAAATCAGATGGGGCAGATATGAGGAAAAACAACAACAAAAATAAAAAAAAATGCTCCTAATACTATTTTGAACTCATTAGGAGCCCTATGATCACTGCATGTACCACTAGCTGGTAGCAAGCAGCATCATAAAGACAGACCACTGCAAAGAGCTCGTCTGAGACACGCAGAGGCTTACAGAGGGATAAACCGTGCTTGCACTGAAGAACAAAGAGGCTTATGGGGCACATGGACCTCCACAAGTGAACCAGCAACTAGGAAAAGATTTGCAATATTCATATAACCACCATGAAAAGTACTGTAGGAGATCAACCCAAAGTTTATAAACAAGACGATTGTCTTAAGACATTTCATTCTCTGAACTCACAGCATTTCTCATATGCATGGGGACACTACAAAAAAAATGTCACACTGAAATCTTCCTTCCTCCTTCTACCTTTCTTTTCAGGAGTTTTTCCTAGGGAAAAGTTGTAGCACAGTGGCATTTGGTCTTTTCTTGAGGATTAAAATAAATAAAGAAACAGTGCCATATCTCAGTTTTACTGTTCTATTATTTTACAAGTTCGTGAATTAGATCATAGCTCTGCTCAGTATGAGAAAGTATTTGCTGCTTATTTCTTGTGCCACATACTATGTATGTCTCAAGGTCCCAGGATTCTTGCAAGCAGAAAATTAGGTCTGGTTCACAAAGATGTTTCAAATCTTTTAGTCTCTCCATGAGCATGCAGATTTTTGTTTTGTTTTGGTTTTGCATCACTCTAGTTGCTGGCCAAAGGCCTCCTAGAGATTGCAGAACCATCTGTAGATAAGATTACACAGATTAAATTACTCCTGTGTCATTTCTCCCACTAATAGCGCTTGGCTACTCTTCAGTTAAGCTTTGCCTCCCTGCATCCAACAGAAATTACTAGCAGTAACTGACAACATTCTTGGCCAGTTCTAATAATGCCTAAAACCATAAGAACCTATCACAGAGTGGTGCTTGTTTTTCCTGGGGAGGAAAGAACCCTCACTGTTTTGTGACATTTTTCTTCTGCTGTGCCTTTCACAGGTTCTGATGGCATTGCAAATTATCCTGAGAAGAAATCTGGGCTACAGAGGTCCAGTTAAAAACCAAACACCACCATAAAAAACACCACAACAAAACGCTCCAAATGAAGGTTTGGGGAAAGAAACCTCCATAAGGTTCATACCTTGCAATATTCTGCAATTTCAGCTCGTGGGCAACATCAGTCCTTTTCCATATAGCAGACTGCAGAGCTAAGATATTTTTGTGTCTTTATCTACCACACCAATTTTGGCTCTTTAAAACAGGATTTCCACTGATGAACGAGTTGGAGTATTTCCTCCTTGCTTTTACACAGACAGGTCTTTTCTTGGCCTCTGTGATTTCAATGCTTTTCATATGGATTACGAAGACACTACCCCTCCTTCTCAAATACAATGAATTTCCTATTGACATAAGAACATATGAAGCAACAGTAGCAAATGCTGCATTTGCATGTGGAAGACAGGTGAGGACTCAATTAGGGTTAAAGTTATTTGGCAAGATATCTTACTGTGCCAAATGAATGCATCTTATAAACATAAAACCATATCAAAGCAAAGTTAAATTATTTAGGATAAGTGAGAGACACAGCACTCCTCAGTTCCCTAATAATTTTACAGTGATTTCCTGGTTATAGTACTGATTCTTTTATCTTCTGAATCTCTATCAGAATCTGAGAGCACAACACAGTATAACTTAAGTTATTTCTAACCTGAAATGAGAGAGCAAGAGCTGGCAACTAAATTAAAGTAACATTTACTGCAGAAATCATTTCCCCGGTAACACACTTCTTTGCATATTTAATCAAAATACAAAAAGCTCAGGATAACAGTTCCCCTATCACTTACATTTTTTAAATGACAGTATTTTTATACTGTCATATACAGTGATACTAACACTCGAAATGCTTCCATCTTGAGGAACTAGTTGTTAAATGAAGGCAGCTGAGATTCTGGCAAAGCACATCTTTACCAACAGACTGGCACAGCTTATTCTCAGAGATGCAATTGTGATTTGCAACAGTTTATAGTTTCTAATACCTCCAAGTTTTTCAGTATCACACAGTACCACAGTTATCACAAGGTTGGAAAAGACCTTTGAGATCATCGAGTCCAACCTATGACCCAACACCAACACCCACTCATCATCTAAACTATGGCACTAAGGATCTCATCCAATCTGCTTTTAAACACCTCCAGGGACGATGACTCCACCACCTCCCTGGGCAGCTCATTCCAATGGCCAATCACCCTTTCCGTGAAAAATTTTTTCCTAATATCAAGCCTAAACTTTCCCTGATGAAGCTTAGTAAGTTCTTTCTGACCATCACTCCATAAGCACTTGCTATGCTAGCCCTTTCCCCCAAAATGTACCTTTCCATGCAAAATGTACCTTGATTTCTGAAATCCATCAACATGGCTACAGATGTTATCAGGCATAACTCAAAGTCAGGCCAATGTTCAGTCTCATAATCTGAAGGTCGTGAGTTCATGAGTCGTGAGTTCTCTAAGCCATGGAATTTAAATTCTGCAGCATTCCTTCAAGCACAAAGAAACTTAGAAGACAGTCTGCTCTGCTGAACAAAGTTATCCATAAAGATGGTAGAGAGGCCACTATCAAACACCCTAGAAAGGATTATTGATGGAAATGAAGATGACATCAGAATAATGAGCAATTAAGTTCCAATGGTTGATTGATTAAGAGGATTTAGCACTGGCACTTCTCTTTTCTTCTGCCATATAAATTTCCTACCATACTAGTTTAGCTAAAAACATATTCTGTATATTTTCCTGAAATTTCTCTTCCTCAAAAGCAACTTCTATGCTGTTGCAAGGATGCCCCAATTAACGTGTTGATTTTAAATACAAGGGGATTGCTCATGACATTCTCTCTTTTCCATGGATTTTATGCTAAGAAAAAATTTCAGAGCTCCCATACTCTTATTAAGTACATATTAATGCTTCACCACCCTTTGCCAATCTGTATTCCTGATGTTTTCAACAAAATTTGAAATTGGAGCAAGATATCCACAGATGAACGCAGTAAAACTTCATTGGCCAAACCTCAAAATTCATAGGGATGTTACTGATGGGACCTCTGACCCAATTACACTACACAGCAAAGCATTGCAAGATTGTCACTGGTGCTACTGCACCTTCCTGCCTGAGCCCAAGTTCTACTTCTTCATTCTAGTTGCATGTTAAAAACAGGGAAATTCTTAAAGGTTCTATGAGAGGCCTTTTGGAAACGCTGATGGTTGTGGGGCAGCCCTTGACTGAGAGCACTGGGTTCTTTGCTATGACTCCAGGAGAGAAAACAGAGGACTCTAACCACATGCTCAACTTAGAGAAAACAGAAATGTTTTCATTCTCACTTTCCTCAGCACACACCTGCTGACACCACCAACAAAAGTGTAACCAGTAAAAAGAAAAAAAGCAGTAGTCTATTACAGATACAGTTATATATGGACAATAGTCTTCACCATATGATTTAATTTAAGTTAGCCCTTCAAAGAGCAGGGAGTCGTACTTGATTTTTCCTATCAGTCCCTTCCAAAAAACCACACAGTCCCTTCAAAGAAGATTTTCTCTACCTCCAAGCAAAATTACTGTCCTGAAATAAAACAATGGCAATATGAAATTGTGAATTCATACAATAAACCTTAACCTTGTATAAAAACTCTTGCTGAGATGCCCGAAGTGTATTTTTCCCCAGACACTGCTTCCAGGCTGGACGGAGGGAACTGCTGTGTCACGGCCCCCTTTCAGTCAGTGTTTCTATTTAAATGGTTCTGTTTGATGGTGTTTACTAAGCAATGATCCAAAAGAGATCCAAAGGTATCTTTGTGAAAATGTTTACAGCATGAAGTCATTTTCTAAACTGGCTGACTTTTAAAAGTTTTCTGTTTCTTCATTGACACGTGCTAATTTTACAAGAACAGTATTTCCACAGTTCAAATACTTTCCTCAAGGTCAGAACAAGGCAATTGGAATGAGAGAATGGGTTAAACAAAATGCACCAAGACTTTTTCTTTTGTTCCAGACCTTACCATTGAAGCTTTTACTCACTGGCCCCACACCAGTTCAGCAGTTAAGTGACGAAACTCACAGGTTTTACATAGTTTTCCTCTAGATTCATATTTAGAAATGTAAATATTTGCACATAAATATACACAAACATGCTATCATTCAGTTATATTTTTTCTAAAGTTGTAAAATATGATTTCTAATAAAATTATTAATTTTTTAGGTGGATCATGCCACACCAGCAACTCAGAGCAGGACAGGGAGGGAGCAGGTGGTCAGGAAAAGGTACAGCATATGCCAGCATAAACAATGCTGCTACAGCCACTGCATCAGAACTCATGTCCTAACTTTGGGTTTACCATTGGTCAATGACCTTAACAGCACTGATGATCCAAACATAGATATTCCATAGAAATGTCAGAGGCACTAAAGTCTTCCAATTTTGAGCTGGATTTCTTTCTTTAACGTTTTTTTCTTTAAACATAATACAAAGAACTAAAATACACCCAAAGCAGTTTTCTTTTCACCGGCAATAATTTTGGTCTGGCTGAGAATGAAATTTCAGGTGAAAATTCATGCCAAATATCAACATTTTCTCTCATGGATTATTTCTGATGCATTTAGTAGTCCAAAAAAGTTCATGTAAATCTAAGGCAGTTTTAGAAAAATTCAGCTTGGTATATTTCTTCAAAAGAAAATAAACCACCGGCTACTTCAAAGCTCTTACCAGGTCAACTTAAGTCACCATGGTTCAGAACATTTCCTCTTGAATTTAAAATGTCACATGCCAGAAGTCAAAAGTCCAAGATCTGGAATATTTCACTCTTTAAATATTAGACTTTACAAGTTATACTGTGCTAAATTATCAAAACCACTAATCTGTCCTGTAGCAAAAGCCAAGAACAAGCAGCAGCCAAAACCAGCCTTTTGAATTCTAGTGGTCTGAAGCTTGTCTCCTTTGCTTTTTAATTAGCTACAGATATTTCCCATCTTTCCTATGTTTTTTCATTTGTTATACTCCTAAAATGGCATTTCAGCAGCAAATGTTTTAAATCGGGCTCACACAGAGTGTGCTAGCCGTAAAGGAGTTTGTGAGACTCCAGAAAGTTAAAAGCCAGAGTAGTTAAAGTTGATCTCAACAGTATGGAAAGAAATTACCTTCTATATTATTTTTGAAGCCTACAGTGTTGGATAATGATTCCTAGCTGTGTACCACTGTACTCACATCTTCTTGAGATGCCCACAGAAACAGGCCTTGCCTTCCAAGGTCTATACTCAGTACAGTGAAGGAGAGCAAAGGCTTGCGAATGACTTCTAATGACAGAAAAGAGTGGCTGAAACAATGTCAGATCTTTCATTTATAACCAGAGCTTTTCTTTTTATAGATATTTCTCCTTCTCCTCACAGACTGGCTGTAGAAATCATCTTAAGGTCACCATAAAGTAGACAGAGTGATAAAAAGGTTTTCTATCCTCTACCTACATTTCCTTCAGGTGAAGGTGTGCCCCAAGATTTTGTTGCAGCCAATAATGTTGTACATTAACAGAATTTTCCATCAATCTGAGTTAACATTAGTGTTGACAGACTGAGGAAAAAAAATCATTCATCAATATTTCAAAGTTTTCTAAATGGGAATTCCATTCATCTTCATCCCATCCTAACACACCCATAGGAATACTGATGTAGGGACAACTCTGACACAGACTGAAGCACCCAGGACTGAAGAAACACTTGTTTTGCTAGAGTTGTGTCAATTTAAAAATTAATTACACGATCATAGCAATTAACAAACCAGCTTAACAAAATGAGATGTGAGTTCCTTTGAAGTGAAGTGACTACACTAACCTCTCTCAGGGTATTTGCCCTATGTGTTCCTCTGCTGATCTGAAGGTCCACATGGAGAACACAATACAACTGGCACTAGTATAAATGAGAGAGTCTCAGACTTTCATTGTGGCACACACAGGCACTGGTGGCTGGTTGACCATCAACTGTCTCTTGCAAACTCTTAATTCTTTCATCGAAATACCGCAGATTAACAACTGCTGAAAACTGAGCGGTGAGCTGGACGCGTTGGGTCCAACCGGCCTCGTCTTTCAGTTGACATCCTACTACATCTTCATGCTGTTAACAGAAAAATGATTCCGTGCCATTGAAAAATCTGCTTGAAGAGATTATGCTTCCAGGAAAGATGTTGGAAGTTTGAAATAGCAAAAGCAGTTGGTGGGTCATCTAACAACTTAGCTGGCATGCAATCTGTAAGCCACACAAATATTTGACGGTTGAGCGCTGCACTATTCAACCTCCTCTGAACAAGGACCGAAAGGATGACTGTTACTGGGATTTTGCTGTTATTGCATGACTGCACTGCATATTACAGCCTTCTGACAATGTATTCCATCTATTTCACATTGCTGTATAGTAACACTGCAGCAGAATGAAATATATCATTGCACATCATCACATAAAATCCTCTGCCCTTTGTGAAGCAGGGATTTTATAGGCAGTGCCAGCTGCAATCTGTAGGAAGCAGTGAGCATGTTTCCATGAATTCAGATAAAGATCATATGCTTAGGGTGTGGCCGTGAGAAAGACTGGTGCATCTTACACAGAGTCCCTGAAGTCCAATTAGCATTCCTTTAATTACAAACAGACGTTTCCATATTCTTTTGCAGTATTTCACCCTAATTTACCTGAATGCAAACCAAAATAAAATACTAACTATAAACATTAAAAACATATAAGCTAGACACAAAAATCACTGCCTTGATAAACTGGAGTCTCACTTAGACAAGGTGCTTCATGGACATGGAATATTACACACCAAACATAATAAAACATTACAAGCACTATAGGTACAGCAGAGGAATGGGAATTCAGCGCAGCTATTCTGATCACAAATTATGAATAAATATTATTTATATGTAATTTACTCATTTAAGCATATTATCTCCCCTCCAAATGTAATAATAATAATAATAACGATTTAAAGGCAGAAACACGTAATGTAAAACCTCAGTTAAAGCTTGTCAAAATTGCAAGCAACTGAAAATTTCTGCTGCAAGCATGGAAAATACTAGGTGGGTTTAATATAGGCGTCCACATTTTCTGCACACTCACATCCTGCATTTATTTTCCTGGAGAAAAAAAAACTGACAAGAGTTCTCATACTAATTTCACACTCCTCCATTAAAAAAATCCCTGGTGGAAACAAAATGCATGGAATTTAACGGGAGGCTTTGATAAGGATAATGTCTACCAAAACTAAGTTAAAACATATTCAATTGCGTTTGGTCTGCCAATGTCTCAGATGCAACTGCCGCACCAACAGTTACTGGTTCTGCTGACAGACTTTAATAGCAGAGCTTGTACATCAGACTTTCAGGCTTTACTAACCTCAGACTGAGGTACCAAAAATCACTGTAAAAAATAGCCTCTGCATGCCTTTTTCAGTTCTTTCCTGCAGCTTTTAACATCAAAAGACACCTTAAGGGGCTCACCCACTTCTTGCACACATATTTTATTCAGGCAGACGGGACTTACAGCCCTCAACTGTCACCCTTTCAAAGCTATATTTATGTATTGTGTTCCACACAGCACACAAACTTTCAAATTCATCTTGCTGAGAAATTTTGTTCACAGCTGCTTGCTTGGCAGAGATTTGGTTGCAGAGGGGGGGACGGGGGGGAAAGACAATTTTCCAAGCAAGGGGGAAAAACAGTACAAAACTTTCATCATCAATGTGTAATAGGTAACCTTGAAGTATTTGTTAATCAAACCTAGAGAATAATGTCTTGTTCGCTCAAGTATGTTTAATTCTAATGTTATGCTACTTTGGTAATTTGAATCTTTGTATATTTTTAACCAAGCATAAAAACTAAGAATTGTCTTGCTTCATAAGCATAAAACTAAGAATTGTCTTGCTTCATTGTAATAAGTAGCTGGGAATAATTTGCTGATCAAGCCAACTGAGCAAAGGGAATAGCGTAGCTGCCCAAAAGATGAGAACAACCTGCTTAGCAGAATGTGTTTAGCCATCATATTATTCAATGTATTGTTTTGAGCAAATGTTAAACTGTAAATATTATATTACTATGGCAGTCTTTGTCTTTTACAAGGAAAATCTGTTTTAGCTGACTCTGCAGCAAAGTTTTTAGGAGTTGCCTGAAGCCAGCAGCAGTGTGCGAAAAGATAAGATAAAGGAAGAAGGAGTCACCAGTTTTATGGCCTTGCTGGTATCTGGTACGAGGTTCCCAAGGAGACTGGAGGGGCCATCTGTCTTTTGCAAGAGATGATATAACCCCCTCCTGTTGAACACTGAGGTGCCAGAAACCCAGGCCGAAGGGGGGGCCACAGACCCCCCCCCGAAAACCTTCCCAGCGATAGTACTGGGGATAAAAAGGACTGTTTGAAACATCTGAGGTTGCGAGTCGTGGTGGAGCTGCTCCTGCCCGGCCGCCCAGCGCTGCTTTTGCTTTCCTAAATAAATACTTAGAAAACTTGATGGGGACTTTGTTGCCTTCATTCACTTATAACAAATGGCCTTGACATTGCTGGAGCCAACGGAAACAACGTCACCCAACTGATTCTGTGCAAGGGAACCATTCAGAAACAAACAAAAAATCTCCTGCATTTATTTCCATTGAGGTAGCTTATGCCAAGCTTCCTTTGGTGAAATTCAGATTTCTCCTACATTGGCTTCCTCCTGCTGTTGATAGAGCAGGATATTTGCTGAAACACAGCAGGCAATGAATGTGGTATTCTAAATTAGTCATTAATTAATTAATTAATGGTGGAAAGAGAACTCTGTTCACAAGAACAGCTACCCTTTTTTTTTTTTCCCCAAAGCCTCCATCAAGTGCTTTATTGGCGAGATACGTAACTGGACCAAGAGCAGACATAACAAACCAGTACTAATTCTTAACGGGATGCAACACCTACTGGCAAATTAATTCCATATCAGGTACTCGTCTTACTGACCCTGTAAGCAGTTTTATAGAAATAAAATGATTGGCTATTGCTGCAGGTCTGTACCACACAAAGAACAGGTGACATGCCATGAGCTAACTTCGCATTGCCCTAGAGTCTCCAAGGTTTCTCAAACCAAACAAAAATATTGCAGGAATAAAACCTGGTTGGTTCCTTGCTCCACCCAGTAAATCCTTATTCCTTTTTCAGGAGGGTATTAGAAAATAACTACTGCCCTAGCACATTTTATAACTGCTCAATGGTGAGGACAGTGCACAAAAATCACAAAATCATCTTTACTCTTCACTTCATTTTGCAGCATCCCAAGTCTTTTCTGACTGTGCCTTGCTAAACCATTGTTGCATATCACTCCAAAAGCAGTGGCATTTTGGTGATGACATAAGCATTTTATAGACTAGGAAGCAAAGTATTTTTTGCTTTGCCTAGGCGAAGTGTACAATGGATTAGATGCAATCCCTACTCAAGAGTCAAACTGACAACTTTATCTATACTAGGGTTGTCCTTTCTAAAAGTCATCATACACCACGCATTAACTCAGTAAGATGTCAGAATATCAGCAAGCATCAGTTGCAACCACCAGACTAAGTAAATGCATTCCCATTTTGTTGCTATCTGTGAGAAACTATGGACTATGGTATTGTTTATTAAGATTTATGTTAAGCCCAATGTAAATGTCAAACCCAAAAGATATGAAATCGCTTACGCAAACACCAGATACCGCTTGTGCAAGATAAGATAACCGCCAGGAACCGACAGAAACATGACAAAAACCCCCATATAAGGACATATGAATGAGGGGTCAACTATGGGGCAAGGGAGGAAGATGTCTTACTTCAGCCCCGACGACCATCAGGAGGCAGAAAAAGACCCCTTGACAGCAACCGCAGCACGCGCAGAGTGCTTCCACTATACGGCGATTGGGAAAGAAAAAAGCGTATGAAATGAAGTGTATGAAGTGCCTCTGTACGGCAGCTGGCGGAGCGCAGACTCCCCTGCCCTCCAGCGCTGGTTTTGCTCATATTCTACTTGCTATAACTAATAAATTTTAATTGGATTTTGATCCATTCTGGTCTCAATTTATAACACTATCAGACAGCTTCTAACTTGGGGGTCATTACTGATCCCCGGGCTGTAGCCTTTACACCCCTTTACAAGGCCATGGAAAAGAAAAATAAAGCTTTGAGGAGTGTTTTTAAGGAACAGAGAACTTTAAATCTGAAGTGGCCATCACCCAGAGATCTGAACTCTGAACCTCACTCGGCTGGTCATCTCTGAGGGTCAGACATTACAAAGAGGATGACCCTAAACATCTGTTGAAAATCAGACTACCAGACTGACGGGAAATTAAGCCTAATCCAAAAGTCAGAGCCAAATCAGCTACTGAAACTATATAGCGCTACCCAATGCAGAATGAATACACTATGAAGGAAATCGGTTAAATTCAAAAATCAAAAACCAAATTTTAAAACACCCTTCAACGTAGTATTTCCTTTGAGTTCACAGGGGAGGACCAAGAAAGAACACAGAGGGGAGATGAGAGTAAGAGAATTAAAAATACTGATCCTGAATCAAAAAGTTGAGAGTCAGCTGCCATTATCAGCACAGGTTCTGTGAAGGAATTCTTATCAATAGCTGGCTATTAAAGACATAGCTAATGTAAGAGGTATTTTAACCACCTTAATGTCTGACAGACAGTCCTGAGCATTTAAGTTTTTTTTCAATGGCTAATACAGATGTAATTTTCATTCTCTGTAGGACAGAATAGCAGTGAGAACCGTAGCATTTCTAATCAGTCTACTACTTTGATTTATAGTTTTTGAGAGGCCTACAAAACCTTGCAGATAAATTCTGAAGGATGTAAGGAATAACCTCCCTCATGTGTCTGAGGAAAAAAAGACCAGACAGAATTGAAGTGACTTGCCCACTACCACACTGCATGTTGTGTCACATCAGAGGTGTAAACACCTACTCAGAAATTAGCAATTGATTTGCCATCCAGCTCTGTAGGGACGGTCAAATGGACTGCAAAAAGACAGTAAAAGTCCTTCGACTAAATCAGAGAAAACCCAGACAAACAAAAAGTCAGGAAAATATAACACAGTATTTCTGCTAATAAATTATAAATCAATTCTTTTCTACATCTGTCTCTCCTCTCCACCTGCACTTACCTGTCTTTAAGATGGTCCCAGACCGAAAACTGTTCACAGGCTATGGTGTGCACAGAATTGTCTTGCAGTATCACTAGGGACGCTTCAGATGCGGAGGTTAAAAAAACATCTCACACAAAAAATTCCCAGCATTAAGAGTTACTTGAGTAACTCTTACATTAGTTTTCTCTTTGCACCTAAGAAACACAAAGTAGGCTCTCCTTCCACACAATATAGGTAAAATCATTACCTAAAGTGACCTCCTGTGTCCAGCTCCACCCCTTTCCAATCTCATGCTACCCCTTCCAAGCACTTACCCTACAGACTAAATTGGATAGAATAACATTGGGGATGACACCTTTTTTCAGTCGTCTTAATCATGACTTACACAACGTGCTCCAATAACCAAACAAGTATTCCTTTACTTTGGGTACTACTTGCAATTTTCAATTGATGCTCAAGACTGCCTAATTTGTAGTAAAGTGTAAAGAAACAATGGTGCTACATTCCACAACATAACAGTCACCAGCAATATAGATGCATTAATAAAGGTGACTTAAACACCTGATTTTAACAATCTGGCAATCAGTCACCTCGATTTCCATGATTCCCTCAGTTCTCCCATAAAGCCATAAACGGAATTAGAAATCTGTTGCTAGACATATGATCACAAAGGAATCACAGCTGTCAATCAAGCCATCATGACCAATCAGACGCTTGAATGCACCTCTGCAGATTAAATAAACCCACCTGAAACAGATCAAGTTTTGACTATTTCTTGGTTTTTAGAGTGATAATCCAGTGAGAGGAGCCGAATTCATAGTCTCATTACTATTATTGTTATAAATTATACAATTACAGTGCCAAAATGAACTGTGGTAAATAAGTAGTCTTACCTGTTAAACACGTGCCAGAGAACAAGAATGTTATGAAAGGAGAGAAACCATAAGAAAGTTATTATTGCTTGAAAAAGAATGTATTACCACATAAAATAGAATACAACTAATGTTACAGTAGTATGCATAATATATGTAAGGGATAGATAGCCATGTTAAACCACAGGAGATTAAAAAACCACTATCTGATAAGCATAATTATTGCATATCAGGTTTTAAATGCTGCAGACACAAACTCAAATCTTCATCCAGGTTCTGAGGCACTCGCTCAGACTAACAGTGATTTTGAACGACTCTACAGTCTTTTCAGTTGTAGAAATTCATTCACAGCAGTCAATGCACCAAAGATTTCTCAAATCTCTGCACTCAGAACAAAACAATAGAACTGAAAGGGTGTTAACTTTAGAAGTTAATTATAGTTTTTCAAGTACCAGCACTATTAACTATTTTACAGTCCTGAAAATAACCTGGGGACACTGACAACAGGTGCTGGTTCAGTGGAAATGGACCTGCCTAGCTAATCATGACAATCCTTTCATTTTCAATTGATCTGCAATAGCAAAAGATGAACATATATAAATATTACAGAAAGTTCTAAACCATCAGAAACAAAACCACTGTCCCTCATTTTGATTCTCCCACAAACTGCTAGTAGTGTAGCCAGTCCCCAGTTTATTAACTCCTTTTATGTCATGGTTGCAATCTCCAAACACACAGACGCCACTGCACACATCCTGCATCTTGCCAATGCTGTTCCTCACATAAACAGGCAATGAGAGACATCAAGACCAAAGGCTAAGTTCACCTGCCCACACAAGGGCTCCTGGTGCCCTTTGAGATGCCCTGAGCGTGTACAAACCTGGCCCCTGGCCTCTGGGCATCCTGCACAGAAGCAGCCAGGGACCTAAAGGGCTCTCAGGCAGTAGAAGATGCCAGTGTACTGGGCAACTGCGCGTAACACAACAAATCCCTCCCTGAAGGAGGGAAGGAGCAGGAAGAAAAAAGGGAAAATTACCGAAACCAAAATGAAAATTAGATGAAGAATAAAAAACCCACAGCATGTTTATGTTTGGAGTTTCCTAGCAGTTTCACTAAAGTCACAAAGTCATGACATGCCCAGCGAGAATCAACGAACTCAAAAACAAATGTCATGTGAAAGGAGGTTAACCCTTAAAGACAGACCACCTCCAAAGACTGCAAAGAAACAGCAAATTAGTAAGTAAATCTTCAGATAAAACCCAACAAGGGCCAGAAGAGTACTGTGGGAATTTTGGGTGAAATATCAACGAAGGACTGGAACATTATTGCGGCTTTGCTGTCAGAATCCAGAAGAGAGGAGGAACATTGCAAATGCAACTTGTACAGTTTTCCAGCAACTGTAATCTACTACAGTCACAGTGGCAGATGAGTACTGTAGGCTGCATTTAATTTTTCCTGTTTACACAGGCTTTTTCTTAACCAATGTACACTAGAAGCATGGACAAATGCAGAAATACATTTGTCATGTTTGCAGGAAACAGCTCCTCCCAGAGTTTAAGTAACCAAAAGAGTGTAATGACTTTGATGCACAAAGAGTAGGTGGAGGAAAGGACGGTATCCTTTCACAACAAACATTTTTACTGTAGTATCATTATCTTTTGGGCTCAGATGCTTGCTTCTGTGATTCCAGTTGACACTGCTGGGCTTTGCCATAGTGGCAGCTCTGAAGGTACAATCTCTAAAAGGAATACACCAGCGCCTTTCTCTACTTGCCAGAGGAGAGCTCAAAAGAAATATGTCTTTCTAGAGACAATATTTGAGGAAGAAATATATATCCAAGGAGAAGTGCTGAAATAAGACCAGGGAGTAGATCTAGATAGTCCCTTGAACAATTTGTAAGTTCTCTCAAATAAAGTATTTTCGCTGCAAAAGTAGGAGCTGAAAGGATCTAACAGATCTACATTTGAAAAAAAAAAAAAGAAAAAACAAACCCAAAAGCATCCACATTGCTGTATTAGGTCTAAGTTTTGCTCAAGGTCTCTTCCTCAGACCTTTGGTGACTGTTCAGCTGGAAACTGCGGGCCCAACAGTTTTTTGAAAGCTGTAAGGGATATCCCGAGTCTCAGCCAGCAGCTCCCAACAGCCAAAACCGTGAATTGTGTTAGGAACATCTCTCACTACCGTACTGTGTGCTGCTTGTGGAGCCTTCGTGTAATTGTATTTTAACTACTAAAAGGGTTCTATTTATAAAGATCTTTGACTCCAAGTAACAGGCTCCTACACTCCAAAAAAAAAAAAATCAAACCAAGATTTTTAATTACTTTTTATTTCTCAATATTTGCAGATAGTCAGTTTTGAAAGTTACACTGAGTAATTTTAATTTGTTTCTTTGGAAAAAAAATAGGCCACGAAAAGTCTATTCCATAGTTTACTTTCATATCATTTGCATTTCACGTCTGATCGGTATCATGTGGAATTTTATGATAACCTGTCCTAGGTTTCAAGTCAAAAAAAAATAAAAACACCCAAAGTCAAACCTGAATTTAAAAACCCACCTGGTTTATATTAAATTCTCATTGAAAACCTATGTATCACCAGTCTTTTCTACCATAAAACAACTCAAATGCGTTTCCCTAAGCAACGTCCTTTCTCTTCTACATAGGTGGAGCTGATCACTCTGGGACTGGATTAGTTTCTTGGCAAAAGTTATCATGACATACTTGCTGCTGCATCCTAAGGTTTATTAGCATTCTTCGGCCTAGCTGTATCTACCACAACCCAGAGGGATAACTAAGGAATTATTGCAGAAAACTGTTATCTGAGCAATGGATTTCAAAGTTTTGCTCTTCAGAGCCGACCTTCTGTGGCATTAGCTGCGTTGATATCCAAGGAATGCAATGCTTCAATAACTTCCAGTGTTAGTTGCACATTATTTATTATTTGTACTAAAAAACTTGGAAGTAAAAAAGTAGAACTATTTAAGTTATAAAAATCTACAATTTCTGACGGCAAGGCTTCCTACTTTCAATGCCATTAATCTCCCATGAAACAGTTAAGGAGCTAAGAGCTCTTTAGAAGTGTGAAAATCTATTTGTAACCCCTGTCATGTTTTGGTACATCCAACAGTTAATTTTGATTGGGGTCTTCTGATTTAACTGCAGAAGCAGACTTGTTGAGCCAAATGTGAGCCTTCACACCTTTATTATTCTCCCTGTGCTACTTCCCTCCCCGCAGCAGTGGGAATCCACTGCACAATGTCATTTCTTCAGCATTACTCTTCGTAAGTGTTTCTGTGGCTTGTCATGTCTCTCAGCCCAGCAGAAGCCGTGGTGTGATCTCTTCCCTGAAAAGATTCTTTGTCACAGGAACTGTGATTACATTTCTTTTACTCTTCTCCATGCTGCATTTGCCCTCACAACCATCAGGAGAGGTAACAGCCACTAAAACGTAACTGCCACGTTGAAGGCATCGGATATTACAAGGCAGAATGCTTCAGGCTCCCATTGTTCATCCAATGCTCTTCTCATGCTGACGTAGGAAGGAACAAGACTAGAGCAGCTGGTGAGAAGTGATCCTGTCCTAAATAATGCTGGATGTTCAAAAGGTCTTTGCACATAAGTTTCATTGCCGTTCCTGGAGAACTGAAATTGTAGTCTTAACAGGCGTACTTCTAGTGGGCAAACATGAATTGTGTCACTATGGCAAATACCATTTATGAGCAAGTACACCTTAGAACAGTAAAAAAGGAAGCTAGGGAGCTGTTGTTGATCAAGGCTTTACACAAAACAAGCATGCCTTCCTTTCTATGCTAATTCCAGAAGGAGAAGGAAGTCAACACAATTAATGGCTGATAATTATAAAAATACCATGTTACTTTATTTAGCTCAGCATAAACACTGAGGATCTTTCATTCAACTGCTTTCAGTCACTAACTTTTAGAAAAGTTTGGATAATATATTATCTGTTAGCTAAATTTGCAGTTGAATAAAAATGTGGGCTTCAGACTAGTAAGTTTATTACCAACTCCATTAGGGAGGAATTGTTTTTTCTTTATGCAAAGCACTGCAAAAATAAATTCAGCTTCTTAGGGTGATGCACATATTTTTTCCTTTCAGGGCACAGTCAGAAGTCAAAAGAAGGCTACTAAAGCTCACTGACCTAGATCGGATTCAAGATGGGAAACCCTCCGTTTCGACTGTAAGGGTTCCATTTCAATTATACTTGTGAAACACTGTTAAGTATTCTAAAATAAATGAAAAGCATGAATTGCATTATGAAAATATAATATTGCTGTGATATTCCAACCCCCGAAAACAACATGTCACTACCAACAAATTAAAACCATCTGTTTCCACGAACACATTAATTGGGCTTGTGAGCAATTTGTTGTGGAACCAAACTTATAAAAGCTTAAGAAAAAAGAAATCATGAGGATTGGAGAAAAGGTAATGGTGGGAAAAAGAGAACTCAATCCCAGCACATGCAATCAAACTTGCACATTTGCTTTAGTTTACTGGAGACCTGGCAGGTTTGTCAGTTTTACAACATCTCTTAAGATACAGCTACAGCTGCAAAGTACAAATATGCACAGGAAATGGTATGAATATATGGTATGATTACATCAGCACCTTGAAACTGCTTAAGCTAGAAAATATCTGGTTCTTGTTTTATAAAAGTTATCTGATAGCCACTTAAAATTTGCAAAAACTAAGCTACGAAACTAAAAGTAAAGCCAAACAAAGCCAACATTAGCAGCAAATATAAGCACATACCTAAACAATCTGACAGGCGGTCTGAGACCATTAGAACTAAGTTCTCTCTGACCAGACTAATACCGGAGGCACGTGGTTTCCATTACGCTGCTGTTACTGTAGCAGACCTGCACATTAAGTGTACATAAAAATTCTGTACCCATCTGTCCTAGGTGGGGTAGAAGGATGCTGAGGCTAAAGCGCAAGGGTTAGGAATTGATGAACAGATTCAGTTCATCAAACAAGTAGCAGCATAGTCAGATAAGCCACGTAGCCTTTTGCATACTTAATGTTCTTCCAAGGGCAAGCAAGTTCCTCCATATTATTAAGAGTGCACACAGGCACAAAAATGCATCTAGTGTACTATTTTGAAACTAAACTCATTAATGTTGGCTAAACTGAGAGTAATACAAAGATGCTACAACAGGTCCCCTCAGTGTCAAAAGGACAGTCTACCAAGAACTGGATTTCCCCCTCTTTATTCACAATGAATTCATTTTCATAAGTCTCTCACTTAACAGAGGAATCTTATGAACATTATTCCTATATGCAAGTATAGGAATAATGCTCCCCTTCCTATATGCAAATATAGGAATAATGTTGCAGCTGCTCCCCTGAGGTGTTAGAGAAGTACAATTTCCCCAGGAAAATACATGTAACTAAATAATGATAAATTCTAAAAAACACCCTAATAAATTCTATGGTCACAAGTTGTGCTGATCAATTTGTTTTCCCCTCGCATTCTTTACATAGATTAAGAGCTTTTGCTCCTAAAAGGCAAAGCTTTTGAAGCATATGTGATCATCAAACTGTATTTTAGGAGAATATGGATAGTAATGTTATAAATAAAATCTAAACCACATATCCTGGTAGTTTACCTATTATAGAATCAAGGAACCATAACCAGGTGTCACAAGTGCATAATATATATTTGTCCATATGGGTAACGCACAACAAAAGTGTTTTTCTTTGAATGATTATGTTTACAGATTTATATCAGTGAGAGATGAGAAACATTTCCAGTGAGCTCAATCCTAATTCCCCGAGGAAAAAAACAAACCAAAACAAAACAATAACAAGAAACAGCACCACCTGCTTGGCAGGACTCTGCTAGAATGATAACATTGTTGCCTTCATTTTCCGAAGGCTCGACCTGGTTCAGGAATGGTACGGCGGCCCCCCCCCGGCCGCTCGGGCCATCAGCTCACAGACACCGGTGTGTTGCATGGTTAAAGGCAAAAGGCTAATGGCGTTTATTGATAGATAACACCGGCTTATATAGCCAAGGTCTACGATGTCACTTCCGTCTGCTTACATCATCAACTAAACACCATTGGCTAATGGGAGAGGGGCCCTATCTTTCCGTACATCGCGAGATCTTCCGGTCGCCAGACCCTAGCTACCAACATCTCCCCCCTCCCCATGCTTAATTAAATTGACTAGAATAGAATAAATTTAAAGATATTCTTAACATGTACCATGGTACTTCTTATCTTATCTTATCTTATCTTATCTTATCTTATCTTATCTTATCTTATCTTATCTTATCTTATCTTATCTTATCTTATCTTATCTTATAAATGTATAAAACTTATATAACTTATAAACTTAACTTACTTAAGTTATAAAACTTACAAACTTATAAAACTTATAAAGTTATAAAACTTATAAACTTACTTATAAAACTTATCATCTTATAAAGACAACTATGACTAACAAAGTGCAACTTGAAATCGTAAGGATAGCTTGAGGTCGACCTGAGAGAAAAAAACATAAGGCACACTTTAGTCTAATTATTAGTGTTCTATAAATGTAACATTAACTCTTTCTAGCTGACTTTTAAACTACTTCTTAAAATGAGGAAAGAGATCGTTCCAGAGCAGATGTAGATTTCTCAGTTCTTAGCAGGTCTTCATCAATAACGGCTTGTAGTTGACATAGGCCTCGCTGTTGGAACAACAGGTGTAGGCACGGTGCTTGCCAATTGATCATCTTCTCCTGCCACTGGAACGTTCGGGAGTGCCCAATGATCTGGTTCCGTGAACAAAAACTCACAGCTTTCATTAGTTTCATTCTGAAGATCTGGTTTGATAGACTTAAGCGGGCACCACTTAACTCTACCATCTTTTTTGACAGCAGCATACCCTCACCCTGTCAGAGCTAGTTTCCATCCTCGTTCCCATTCTCCCAGCTCATTTCTGACTATGACTGATGGACCTTCTTCTAGTGCTTTAGTGGCCCAATGTTTTTGGGTGGGACTAATCTCCTCCTGCCCCCTAGGGAATTGATTAAGTGCTAGCAGAGCAGTCGTTAGGAGACGTGCCTGGTCTCCTGAGGGAATGGTGTTGACAAACCCTTCTGTTTTTGCTAACACCTTCAATTTAGATTTCAAAGTTTGATTTGCCCGTTCCACTATAGCTTGTCCTGTGCTATTGTATGGAATGCCGTGTATTAAGGTAATACCCCACTTCAAAGTGAATGCTTGAACTGATTTAGACACAAAATTTGGACCGTTATCTGTTTTGATCTGATTAGGGATACCAAGCCAGGCCATAGCTGTCAGCCAATGTTGAATGGTTGCTTTAGAGTCAGCCTTAAGGTGCTGAGTGGCCACAATCATTCCACTGTATGTGTCTACAGTCACTGCTAGCCATGTTCGAGGTTTTAATAATTGGCAAAGTGTGAAATCTGTCTGCCACACCTCGGATGCTTTAAGACCTCTAGGATTCACTCCGCTCGACCACAGTGGTGCTTTCTGACAGTGGGGACATGTAGCCACTACATGTTTTGCGTCAGTGATTGAAATGCCACATCTCTTTGCTAACGCTTTAGCTCCGATGTGAAGAGACTCGTGTAACTGCCGAGCATCTCTCAATGCCCACAGTCCTTTTGCAGCAGCATCTGCTTTATCATTACCTATTTGGAAAAACCCTTTAATTGGGCTGTGGCTATTGACGTGGATGACTGATATAGTGCCCTGTCGAGAGTAAAGTGCTTCTTCTAACATTAGGGCTGTTGTGGACGCTGACACGCCAGGCCCCGACATGGCCAAGCAAAGTTTAGCCACAAATATGGAATCAGTTACTATGTTGAGATGTTCTGTAGGGAACAGTCCACATGCTAGTACTATAGCTGCTGCTTCTAGTTGCTGGACAGAAAGAGCACAGTCGGTCATTTTAATGCTGTGCCATTCTCCTTCCGATTGCCATACAGCTGCCGCGGTTGAAGTTGTTGAGGATGCGTCTGTAAAGACTGTTGGTCCTGGCTGGGGCCGGTCCATGATCTTACATGGAAGGTCGATGTTAACTATTGCCAGCATTTGAGTCCAGGGGGGCTTTGTGGCGTAACAAAGTTCTCCACCAAATCCTGCAAGAGCTATGGCCAGATATTCTGACATTGTTACTGACTGCGTTGGGAGCTGTTTACGAAAGGGCAAGCATATTCTGGCGGGTTCAATGCCTAGATGTCTTAGGGCGAGTTTCCTGCCTTTCATGATGAGATTACCAAGGCACTCGATTCCTGGAGAGAATGCACGTGACTGCTTTCCTAAGACTATCCATTGTATTGGTCGGGCTTTTTCAGTAGGGCCCTGGGCTAGTGCTCCTACTCCTCCCTTTTCTGTAAAGTGCACATAGAGATCAAGTGGTATATTTGGGTTCCACCTAGCGAGCGTGCTTGATGACGACTGCTGTTCGATAAAATTGAGAGAGTTCATTGCTTCTATTGTCAGGGCTTTTTGTTCCCATGGATTCTTTCCTTTCAGAAGATCATGCAGAGGAGCCATGATTTCAGGAGGGATTAAAACAATGTTACGGAGCCATTGCAAGGACCCCACTAACTGTTGCATATCATGGAGTGTCTTAATGTTCCGATGAATTTTTATTTGAGGGGGTGTTACGTAAGAATTTGTGATCCCTACTCCCAAAAAAGTTACACATGGTCCTCTCTTAATTTTTGCACTCGCAATTTCAAACCCGTGTACCTTTAGAGTTTCGGAAACCGTTGACACTAGCTGGTCCACTTGAGTCACCGATGTTGCTGCAATTAAAATATCATCCATATATTGAATGATAGTTGCAGTCGGGTTATGGCACCGGACTGGTGCCAATGCCCGATCCACTGTGATCTGGCAGATAGTGGGTGAGTTGACCATTCCTTGGGGCAGCACTTTCCACTGGAAGCGTAGGTTGGGGCGTTGGCTGTTTGGAAACACTACAGAAAAAGCAAACCGTTCTTTGTCCTCTTCGTGCAAGGGTATCGAAAAGAAACAGTCTTTAATATCAAGGACAGCACAAGGTTGTCCCTCAGGTATCATAGAGTTCATAGGCAATAGTGTTTGAACAGGACCCATAGGTTGGATTATCTTATTTACTTCACGCAGGTCATGGAGGAGACGAAACCCCTCGCCAGTTTGTTTGGGTATTACAAAAACTGGGGTGTTCCACGGACTAGTGGAGGGCTCTATGTGACCTTTTTGTAACTCACGATCAACCAGCTCAAGAAGAGCATCCATTCGAGGCTTTGATAGGGGCCACTGCTCAACCCACACTGGGTTGGATGATTTCCATTTCAATCTGATTGGTAGAAGTGGGTGTGCAGCAGTGGCCCTTAAATTAAATTTGTAACCCTGGCATTTAATAGAGCTAGAGCATCTCTTCCCAACAGGGGTGGGACACCTGACATGACATATGGGTAAAGGGCAATGGCTTTCTCTAGTCCTTTTTCAGTGTGAAGCGTAATTGTTATCAATTGAGCACTCTTCCGGGCTCGTGATACTCCTCCAACTCCACCCACCATGGGGGCATCTTCTAATTTCCAACCTGAAGACCAATGTGTTTTGGGAATAACTGTAACATCTGCCCCGGTGTCAATTAAAAAGGGAACGTTAATGGTAATGCTATTTGAAACGTTATAGAGGGAACAGATCCCCCATACTATTGGTGGATTGTCACACCTAACTGTGAGGGCGATCCAGGGGTTTCTTCCCCAGGAGGTAGTTCTTGTTGTCTCCAAACCAGAGACGGATCTGACTGGATCGTCGGTTGGACCATGAAGTTGGTTGCTCGTCGAGGGGAAAGTGGGTTTGAGAATGTCCCCCCCCATCCGGGGTTGGCATAATTGGGTCGCCTCATATCCTGAGTGGGAGAGGGCCGTGTGCGACCCAGGTACCCTCTCCCCCTCGGGTTTCCCTGGATTCTAGCTTTACATTCTTTAGCGAGATGTCCCTTCCTTCCACAGGCCCAACATGGTCCTCTGAATCGATTTTGGTATGGGGGAGATGCCATTACACTAGATAATGTAGATTGAACAGCCACCTGGATTGGGGCCAAATGCTCTTCATTCGTGACATGCTTAATCATGTCTGCAATACTTGATCTTGGTGGTAGTGATCGGAGGATTTCTTTGGTTCTTGCATTACACTGCTGACGTTAAGCAGTCTGCAACAACTGGGCCTTTTGCTTCTGCAGGCAGGGATGAGGAGTCAACTGCTGCCTGGAGACGATCTACAAATTGTGTAAAGCTCTCACTTTCACTTTGCTTTATTGTGGACCATGGTGATGGTTTGACAATAATTCTAGAGGCTGTACGAATGGCTTCTCTAGCTGCACGAGTGGTTGCCACAATTTCATGGGCACGCATGCCTTGGGCCTGTTGTTGGGGGGTGAGCATGGTTGGGTCTGAACCCATCAACCGTTGTACGGTAGAGCCATGCAGTGGGTGATCTGCCGCAGCTGCTTGAGCTAATTGCCTTGCACAGTTTTCCTCCCATTCTTGTCTAAAACCAATCATTCCTGCTCCATCAAAAATCAATCTACAAGTTTGTTTTATATCAAATGGGAGCATGTCATCTCCCCCAAAAACCCCATCTATGAGGGTAGAGACCATGGCAGAATTGAGCCCCTTCTCTGCAATTGCTTTAACAATCGCTTGTATATCCTTGGGGTTTATTGGTGAATAGATCCTTTGTCCTCCACCTGTAACTCGAACCGGGAACGCTAGTATATCTGATGGAACCCAATCAAAACAAGCATCCTTGATTTCTTTCCAATCCGTGAAAGACATTTTCTTTCCCCGTGATCTCTTTTTATTGCGGACATTTTTGCTTTTAACTCTGTCTATTTCTATCTCCTCCGACTCCGACTCCGACTCCGAATCAGATTCCAGCCACTCGTCCCCACTGGTATCTGATTCGAGACCGGAACTTTTTCGTTCTCCTTTACGTTCTCTTTTCCGTTCTCCTCCCTTTCCCATCCGCACGCTCACGTCAGTTCGAGCGCTTCCTCCCTTTTCGCGCCGTTGGTCTCGCCCCGCCCCCACTCTCGCTGCTCGGCGCCATCGTGGGGCGCATAGGGCGGCGGCTTAGGCCAAGCCTCTTGAGACTCTGATTGCGCAGCGGCGCCCTTGGCCTCCTCCAGTAAGTTACCCCAAAAGGTTTTTGCTCGTTCCTGTCCCTCCGTAAGGGGGACGGGATTCAGGGATTGAGGGGATGCATTACCCTCTGGCAGATCTTTAGGTGCAGCAGAATTATTATCGCCTGGGGGGTGCGATGTCTGCGTGTCCGCCCCGACTCCCACTTTCGAGGTGACCATGAAACAATCTCTTGCTGCCCGCAAAGTCTCCTGCCCTTGCATAGCTTTTTGCAGGGACTGCATAACTTTCCCCCAGGATTTAAGGTGTTTCCCAGAACCCGAGGACATCGTCTCCTCTGCTAAGGCTTTAGTACACTTATCCCACACTTCAGGGTTAAAAATATCTACCGGCTGCGCAATGACCCCTCTCTGTAAAAGCCTCGCGACGGCGAGAGTAAAATCTTTGGGCTTACACTCAATACCCCATTCCTTATATAACTGTGATACGACCTTTACAAGTGCATCCATCCTCCTTGGTGGTCCAGGAGCGTCCTCCCCGCCAGGCTGATCCCGCAGCTCCGGCCGCCGTTCACCCGTCCAGGTGTTCTTCCCGGGTTTCGGCACCACTTGTTGCCTTCATTTTCCGAAGGCTCGACCTGGTTCAGGAATGGTACGGCGGCCCCCCCCCGGCCGCTCGGGCCATCAGCTCACAGACACCGGTGTGGTGGATGGTAAAAGGCAAAAGGCTAATGGCGTTTATTGATAGATAACACCGGCTTATATAGCCAAGGTCTACGATGTCACTTCCATCTGCTTACAATCATCAACTAAACACCATCGGCTAATGGGAGAGGGGCCCTATCCTTCCGTACATCGCGAGATCTTCCGGTCGCCGGACCCTAGCTACCAACATCACATGGTCTCTGAGCGCTCTTGTTCAAGCAATGGAATTAATTTCTGATGAACGCTACCACAGAACAAGTACTGACAACTGTGCCACCTACACCACCTAGCAAACAAGCTGTTTTCTTGTGGTGGCCACTGCTTTAATACAGAGCTTTTCCAGAATTATTTTGGCACGTATTGTACACCTAGAGTAAAACTTGAACAAAGTAGTCGACCATGTCTGAAACTACAAAACATGTACATCTAGCAAATATTGGTTAGTAAGGGGAATTTGGTATAGCAAGAGCATGACAACTCATTATTAAATTTACCTGAAACCAAGCACAGATAAAACATATTCTTAAATAATATTACCCACACTTCAGTAGTGATACCATTAGAAAGTGGGTATGAACAGGTTCTATGGAGAATGATCAATATGAACAAAAAAAACAGTAACAAAGGAAGGGGACAAGGGAAGTTCTTATATGGCTGAGAAGACAAGAATGAAAGAAAAGAAAAGAGCTAAAATGATGCAAAAATCTTTATCTAAAAAGTTACAACCCAACCTCAAAACAGGAAAAAAAAAAACCCAAACAACCAAACCACCAAAAAAAGTCATCCACAAACTCTGCTGTAATTGTGTGATAATGTGAGTATCTACGTGTTTTTCATCAGTTGGTCTGGAAATATGGACAGGAATCTCATGAGAACAGGTTTTCTGATGATATCTTAGATACTCCCAGGTTATAATTCTGACAGAAATAACTCAAGAGCAGCCTTTTTCCACAGTATTTTGGTACTTTGATTCCAGCTCCAGGAAAAGAGTAGGAACTGCAGAGGCGTGTGAAATTTAAAGAGAAAGCGATCAGTAGTAAAACTCTCTTTCCCCATTCCTCACCAATGTGTAATATTGTACAGCCTGAATTTTGGGAAAGACACAATAGGACTCCCTTTCATTTGATAACTTCAACCTTTTCTAGTTTTGAAAAAAGTATCAGTGATATTTAGAACAAACACCTGACAGGAGTCACAGCTTCATTCAGTTTGCTACCAAATGGTTTTCTAACAAAGATCAAGGATTTTCTGTCTCCCTTCAGCATTGTGCTGTGATTTCACAGGATTCCTGCAGCTGACAGATATGGCTGGTAAATAAAACAGGATGTTACCAAGGTTACATTCCTTACACAAAAAAAAGGAAAGTAGTTAATTCACTGAAAGACTGTGGAAAAGGATCTTCTATCATGCTTACTATTAGCTTGGTGCAAAAATAATTGCCCTTTTTGTCATTGTAAATTGTGATGCTTATTTTGGATTAAACTTTTATTTAACTGTGTTCACTGTTTATTCTCTTTTACATTATACTTTCAAACTAAAGATGGGGAAAAAAGCAAATCTGTGCAATTTTGTTGCACGAGTTCAAAAGGGATGCAGAAACTGCTGCAATATTAACAAAGTCTTTGGCATGGGGAATATCAATGAATATACAGCTCAACATTGGTTGCAAAAATTTTGTAACAGAAACATGAGTCTTAAAGATGAGGAGGGTCACAGATGTCCTTCTGTGATAAGACAAATGAGGGCCATTAGTGAAGTGGACCCATGCAAAACAACTCAGGAAGCTGCAGAAGATTAAAATGTTGATAATTCAACAGCTGTTCAACATCGGCACCAAATTGGAAAACCAAAAAAGGTTGACAAATGGGTGCAGCACGAGCTGAACAAAAATTAAAAATCACCATTATGAAGTCTGCTCTGCATTTCTTTTGCACCACACAATCCATTTTTTGGTCACATTGTGAGAGGTGACAAAAGTGAATTCTGTAGGACAACTGACAATGTTCCACGCAGTGGCTGGACTGAGCTGAAGCACCAAAACACTTCCCCAAACTGACGCAGCATCAAAAGAAGGTTACGGTCACTGTTTGGTGCCTGGCAACTGGACTCATCCACTACAACTTGTTGACATCTGACAAAACCAGCAGAGAAGTGTTGTCAGGAAATTAACAAAATGCATCAAGAACAGCAATATTCATGTTCAAAATTGGTCAATCAAAAAAGATCAATTCTTCTCCATGACCACGTGTCCCACAAATTACTCTGCAGAAGCTGCACAACCTGGGCTACAAACTTGACTTCATGCAGCTTGCTCACCAGACCTCTTATCCCACTGACAGCACATTTTCAAGCCTCTTGACAACTTCCTGCAAGAGAAGGGTTTCCACAACGAAGCAGTAGCTCAAAATGCCTTCAAAGAGTTCATCAGTTCCAGGACTCCAGAATTCTATGCCACCAGACCAGACTTGTTTCTTGTTGATAAAAGTGCATAGAGTCTAATGGTTCTTATTTTGATTACTAGATTTTGTTCTAAGCTGAGATACACTGCTTTAAAGATGATGGTTAAAAATAGTGATTATTTTTGCATCAACCCAGTACATTTTGGAAGAAATAAAACCCCACCACCAACTCCAATTTTCTGTTAATAACACTGACTACAAAAATAGAGGTAGTTACATTTCTGTGAATGATCGTATAACTAAAATTTCCACATGCATCTCTTGCACTTCTTTGAAAGAGATGCAACTTAGAAACAGGTCTTCTGATAGCCATGTTCTCATGCCATCAGGATAAAGTAAGCCAAACGGTCTACTAGGGAAGAAGATTCCTGACTCAACCACCTTTTGTATTCTCCATATTGGTTTGGTGAACAAGGATTAGTCTATGCTTTATTATAACATATTTTCTCGGTTGTATGTGGACAACACAGTAAGTTCTTCCAGAGTGTTGCAGAGAAGTGGGAATCCTTCTAAAGATATGTGGATGGAGATAGCTTTGGAAAGGCAGCAGTCCAAGACTCTCAAATGCACTGAAAAAAGAAATGGAGCTAAGATTCATTTAGTTGCTCCCCAGAGACTATGCTAGATGAAAAGAGAGTCAATAGGATCAGAATTTCTTCTGAAATTTCTTCGCAAAAGAAATCAGAATTGAAAGAATTATATGTAAATCTTTTTGTTGCTGTTTTTAGCTCAAAAACAAGGTCTAGATTCTGGCAAACTCACAGGAGCAGCACTGTTTTCTCTTTGAAAGCTGAAGTTCTCTTACAGCAGGGTAGGAAAGGCAGTTGAATATCCTCAAACAGACAGCAGTTGCTTGATAACTCAGTGACCTTCCTGTTAAGCCCAAAGGGCCACAAACACACAGAATCCATATGACCCATGACATCTTCAAACAGTGGAAGTTGTTAACCAAGTATCTAATGTCAGGAAACAACTGTCTGTCTGTGACAAGCTGAGTTCTTCCTCCTCTATGGGACTGGAACTAATTTGGTTTCTACTAGAGTATGCCTACAATCTCTCTCTTCACAGTCGAGGGAAAGGTTTGCAGCAATCATTTGCAGGTTATCCAATTGGGATCCCAACAGAAATAATTTATAATCACATTTCTGGTCCCTCTCCTGCCATGACATACACCCAAGAAGCCTAGTGCTCTTACAAATGGCCACCCTCTGAGAAAACCCAGTTGATCTAAAAAATCATCACATGTAATCCTTTTGACATGGTCAATGCCCTAAGCATTTAATTGTTCCCTCTAAAAAGCTACAAATGGATTCTGAAAATCCACACGTATTTCTTGGAGCTTTTTCTGTTCAAAGAACTGCTTACATACATGCACATAAGATCACGTGGTATTTTTGGAGGAACACATTAACTATTGTGCTGTAGTTAAAGTGACAGAAATATTGTTGATTGGCATTAATTAGTTGCTTTATTTTACATTAAGCAGTTGTATATATACAACTATACCAAGCGACACATTCTTTGTTAAATGGATAAAAATAGCATTAGGTGTGGTAAATAATCACTGAGCACCCTCTGTGTTTTCCACCTTTCGAAAGGAGAGGGAGTGCAGAACAAGCGGACATTTCCATACAAGACAACACATACTTTCTCTTCAATATCTTTTTGCTGGTCACCAGCTTTTTTTTCCCCCTCTATAACTTCCTTTAAATTGTTGCAGGTTTTGCAAACACTTGGCCTTGTTTTGTGCTCTACATATCATCCTCATAGTTTCAATAAGCATGTTGAACTGTACAAGTACACTATCATATTCGGACTTTCAAGGATTCTGTAGGATTGCAGACTCAAAACCCAAATGCCATCAGAGAGCTGAGGACAGTTGGACCCTAACACTTCCAACAAGCAATTTGTCAAACTGGACAAAAGCAGTACAGTTTAGAAAAGTTTTTGATGAGCAGCATTAATTCAAACCTCATTCACTGACACTTCACGTTAGTTCATACGTTCCTAATTCTGCAAGAATCAGACTCACACATGTATTTCTGTGGCGGTCAATTCCCCTACCTCCCTTGTCCTTGCATGAAAAAGAAGGTAGGATCCAGACACACTGCAGATGATCTGCTGCCAGACTTCCCTCTCCCAGTTCTGCTAACCTCCACACTAACCTACAGTACCCTTTGTTTGCAACTTGTTAGACCTTATTACACTAACACAGCCCAGTATTCCAAATTAGGCTGTGTTTATTCCAAGAACACAAACAAGACCACTTTCACATCTAAGAAAATGTTGTGCCTTGATTAAAAATTGAGACATTTTCATACAATGCTGAAAACATATGCACTTTGCATCAGCATCCCAAATCCCTGCGGACTCATTTCTAATCTATTCTACCCATCCCTGGATCCCAACCTCAAATTCACGCCTTCCCAAATTTGACTGAATCCTGTTGCTTGAACTCCTTATTACCTGGAAACTTTCTTAATGTTTGTAATTGTGCCCATTAGTGGGTGTCCTTTAGCTAGAGAATTACTCATTTAAACACACCTCACAGGAACAGCTGTTTCCAAGGCCCACTAGGTGCCATTTCGGATCTTCACCTTTTACATCAAACCAGCCTTTGGATTCCAACTGTTGGAAATTATGGGAAAAAAATACCCTGTATGTCAAAAAGCAGTACTGCAAATAAGCTGTTTTCTTTTCAAACTTCAAAAGCATTTTCTTTTTATTCTCTATCTAGACTTTCAAATCCAACAGCTTCTGTGATTACGTTTTACCAAGTCCGATAGAGCTAATTCACAATTTGACAGTGAAAAAAATCCTGGCTCTTTTTCTCATTATCAATTATGATAAATAAATACTGAACACTCACAAAATATATAAATGTATTACAAACATTGAAAAGCAGCTCTCCACAGAGCTGTTAGACAAAATTTGTATTTCATCAAATCGAACTTTGTTAGAAAATGGGGACTCCATAGCATCAAAACACTAACAACAGGGTGCTGACAAATGAAACAAGCTGGTAAATCTGAAGCTTGCTCATAACAAGGTTGCACAAGAAAATATACTGTAATGACCCCGTCTCGAACATCCTGTAATAGCCCATTGTTCCTCTCTATTAGTCTCATTCAGCAATTTTTTTTTTATAGCGGATGCATGGCAAGAAAGGAACCAATATAATGTGGGACTGCACGTGCACAAATCATGGCACATAACAGACCGGAGAAAGAGACCCCGGCACGCTGACAGAAGTTTTGAGTGGGCTGTAAACTGGATGTAGAGCTTTGCAAAACAACCCCACACCTTTGCATAACTTGAATAAGACGAACAAAAATATTTACCTATGAATGCCTAAAGGATTTGTAAACACTGAGAATCATTTTACCTATGAAGGGCAACAGAAGACAAAGAAGAATGGAAATGAAAAAAAGAACACCATGAGTTTCAACTCTGAGCGACCATGGAGCCCTATAGTCAGAACATTTAAAGTTAGCACTGTAGCAGAAATAGGAAGACTCTTTCCCTTGCATAGATAAAGAAGAGATGTGCTAATAACCATCTTCCATGTGTGACAACTGGATGCTTCACCGTCACTCTGTATGAGGAACAACGAGCTGACTTATCACCAGTTACTTGCATCTTAACTAGATCATGTACTGAAACCCAACACCTGCTTTTGTTGCCAAATTAAAACACTGAATAGCCACTGAATTTAGCAAGCCTACTGTGAATTCATGTTCTAAACAACTCCAAATACAGATTTCTCACCATATAAAGGAATCTTTCAATTTATCCAAGTGGCTAAGTATGTAAAGAAATGGCTTTTGACTAAGCACAAGGTATGATTCAGCTTTGTCTCTGCAATTAGACAGTCATGCTAAAGGCAACATTGTTCCATTTACTAATTTGCTCACAGGTTATTTCCCAACAGAAACCACACATGGAGGTTCAGATTTATTTTCTTTGTGCATTTGCTGTTCCTTCCATCATTTTATCTTCCTTGCTACCAGATTTCACTGTTTCACTGTTACTTAGTGTTCAACGAAGGAGGAGTTGGACAACTACTGTTTAAAAAATGTAAATTTTAAAAAATATAAATGCTTGGAAATCTAGGAAACAGAAGGGAGAAAGGCATTGCAAAAATAAAATAAAACAAAAACAAACCTCTGGCTTAAGAAGTCCCACATTCCTGCATGGTATAATGCTATTTTTGAACACTCTGGTTTGGCAAATGTGCATTCCCTGAGGAAGCTGGGTTGTCACAGATTAATGTCTATCATATCAGTCCTTCTTCACTGGATGAAATCTAGACAGTACGTTTTCTCATCCTTGCCAGATCCAACTGAGAAAGCTTATTGCAATTGGCCTCTCAAATCTGCTTTCAATCTGGACTCTTTTGGTGTTGACTGCACCCTAGACACATACACCTGATCTTACAGATGGCAGCACATGCTGACAGACTCTGGTGCCCCAGTGCCCCGCAGAGACAGCACAAGCATTTTGACATCCTTCCAGCAAACCCTGTATTGCTGCCATGTCCTTCACTGGGCTGTAATGTGACTCTAGGAAAAGCTTAGCATCTCAGCAGGCTATTTTATCTCTGTAGCTCTAAATAAAAAGTGTCCAGTTAAACTACACTGGCTGAATCCTACCTTTGGATTGCATGCATAGTTTCTAGAAAAAAAGGATCTCTAGAGAAGAAACTCTCTTCCAAGATAATAGAAGGATTGAAAAAAATAAAATAAAATAAAATTTAAAAAATAATAAAATAAAAAATAAAATAAAATAAAATAAAATAAAATAAAATAAAATAAAATAAAATAAAATAAAATAAAATAAAATAAAATAAAATAAAATAAAATAAAATAAAATAAAATAAAATAAAGCTAGGCCCAGCAGCTACCCCAGTGGTCCATACCAGAAGGCTAAAAACATCTGAATGGTATTTTTCTACCTAGTTTCCTAGGGACCCCAGCATGCGGGGTGGAGGGGCAAAAGGGTCTTGTAAAACCATGCTGTGACCTCTGTAATCAATATAGAATGGCATTGTTAGTCAGAAATTAAGCATTTTCAGTTCGAGAAAGTGAACATAATTTTAAACAAATATAAATGAATACCCAATGATGGTATGCCAAACAGAATTGCCTGATCCTCCAGTTACAACCATTGGTTTTGTTTTATATAAAACCCACATTGTGATAGCAAATAGAAATGAACAAACTTTCTACTTCTGCTCTGCCCGGTGCTGTGTAATTTGTGCCACTGTTAACTACACTGATGACGTAACACAGAGAAAATGACAGATGGGATATAACCCTTCTGATTTCCTTGTAGTGACAACTGATGCAGGATGAGATGCCCAGTGCTGTGGGGCAAAGGGAACACTGAAATGGCAGAGTTTAACTCAACGGGAGTTCTCACTCTCATTTGTGGATTGGTTTCCAAAGTTACTCTTCTCTAGGACTATTGATTTCCCGTTTGTTTTCACCAGAAAGGGTTTTGTTTTCTGATGCATATACACAAGAAGCAGATTAGAAACATTTTTTAACAAATCCCTTCTCATCCACTCCTTCCAAAATACAGAAAATACCCAAAGGAACCACACCCCACACCCCCCCTACACTGTCACGCACACAACCACAAGAAAGGCTGCAATTTAGTTCCGTGTTTTAGTGCCCACTTAGTGCTGAGCATCCGCATTTTCTGATCGCTGCTTGCTTCACAGACACACAGCACAATCCTGGTGGCTTTCAACGAGCTACAATGCAATAAACAACACGTTTAATAGAAAATGAAGGGTGCAGAAGGGCCATGAAAAGAGTACTCGAATAGCATTCAGGAAAGACACTTCAATTTTGGCTTTCCTGAACTTGTTTAAACTAACTTTTCCCTGACTAAACCCCATCTTGATACTCTGCTGTTTCTCTTCAAAGAAGATGACTACGAATTTCAATAGATCGTCATTTGTGGAAAGGGTCCTCACCTCCTCCCTTCCAAGAAACCAGATGTGTGAAGGCAGACATTTCTCCAAGAGGAAGCATAAGGCAGAGGTTAATTTACATAATTAAAAAAGGAAACAAAAATTTTAAAGGCATGAATGGTCAAAAAATTATCCTGGAAAAATGTATTAGAATAAATAATTCTAAATTCTACATCTCAACTTCCAAAAAAAAATACCTGCTTGTGAAATATTTCTTATTTAGTCTCCAGAGTGACATCTGCTGGCTTCCACCAGCAGAAACAAAAGGGCAGATCTCCCCATTATACAGAACATTTCAGGATAACCATTGCAAAAATGTGCCATTTCTGTAATGGCACATTTGAACAGTATCACATTTTTTGTTCCAGTTAGGGCAGTAAATAAATCCATAGATGCAAACATAGAGAAAAGAAGTATGAGGTCTAAAGCTCTTATTCATTTCTGAAATATATATTTTTAAATGCCTATCTAGGAAGCATTGTAGAGAACAACACTGGGAAACAAACTGTATTCATTTTTAATTATATCAATATGAAAAATATTTTTAAAGCCTAAAGCAAATGAGTTTTGGTATCACAACTATGTTTTGAGCGCATCTTTTGCTTTACTTTAATGAAACTCTACCAGCATTGCCAGTATGAAAATAATACCAAATCTATTAAAGTTAATCTCCAAGATTTTACCACTGTAACAGGGGAGAAAAGAAGTGAGGGGGAAAACCTAGATGGTAATACAAGAATGACACTTTACGCCCATAGAAACATCAAGGCTCTGCAGTTTTCAAGCTCAGAAAATTCAAAGAATATGTGGAAAAGACATCATTTTAGGAACTAAAGAGAGAGTTAGTCTAAATGCAACTGATGGTGCAACTCAGGATATGAGGTAGCTGCTTTGAACATTATAACAGCAACAAAAAGTCACTAATCACTGTGTTTCACCCCTTGTGCTTAGCGTTACATAGGAAGTCAGATTGGTACGGGCTTTATTAAACAAAAATCTGCCACTAATTTTGTTTGGGATATCTTTTAAATAAGGCCTGCATGATCCAGGCATGAAACCAGAAATACAATATTGTTTTATTTTTTAAAATTCAGTTAGTATCTCAATGGCCAGTTACAGCTTAACAGTGGCCAAAACCATCAGCAGGTCTTGGGTGACATCTGTCCTGTGTTTAAAAGGTAATAGCTTCAGAGACACATGCAAGTTTACATCAGCTGAGAAGCAGTTTTCTTTTACTGAGGCAAGTACATTGCTTCTCTCAAAGTCTATTTTAACATATTACATTCAGTTAAGTGTGTTTCAAATGCATCTTTCCAAGGAAAAGCAACTAAATAAATCACTCCTGTCCTTTTGGACAGCATACGCTGCAGCAGTGATTGAAAGTGTCTGCACAGAACTCGGGCAGAAAAAGAATTACTTTGCTGGGAAAATGTAAACAGTATAAACAAGCTTTGGAGACTAAGGCAGACAGACATGAGAGAGAACTGTGAGAACAAAACTTTGAAAATGCAAAAGTTTAGCTTTCCAGTTGCGCCTAGATTTGAAAATAAGACAAAAAGAAGTATTGCTAAAAACAAATGAAAACAAATCTAATATCTTACATTTTACTGTACTAGCTATGGAATTCTTCATGAAGATAAAAGGTAAATATACTACAGGTTAACTTCTGCTGCTCTTTGTGTAAGTGCTAGTACACAGAATATCAGAATTGCCAATGTGAGTATAAAAAAATAAAAAAATATGGGTTGTGAACACCCATGGAAAGCTTTCTCTTTTTTGTTTTAAATATTAGAAGGAAACAACATTTAAATGTATTCAATTTAAAACATTAACAGTCACGGTTTTCTAAACAAAGGATGAGGTTTAGGACTAATTTACTAACTCAAAAGTCTTTAAAATGTACATGTTCTCTCTTTAGTTGGTATATTAGGAACGATAAAATCAGCATGATATAGACCTGCATATATTGGACACGTACATAGACAAAATGTTATATGTATTATTATATGTCTAATACACATAAACATATATACTATCATACTTCCAGATTTATTTTACTGCTTAGAAGTTATTTGTCAACTCACATCTGGTTCGGTAATAGAGGCATCCATTCCTTCCTTGACACTGTGGTATCAAGGATACAGTCGATTCCAGAGTTCTGACAATCTGCTACATCAAAGACTTTAACAGAACAGCTACACGAGCCACTATCACACTGTTTCCTGTAAGCGTAAAGTTCAACCGAGGAAACTAACACATATGAAACCCAGTGACACAGCCACACATGCTTTTAGAACAGGGGTGACCGTAACATGGAGGTAACGCCAACATCGCACATAAACTGCAGAAATGACAACTAATCAGAAGCACAGAAGGAATTTTGCTAGCAGATCAAGAACACTGTAAACACATTGGGAACAGATGGAAACAACTTCTTAAAGAAATTCTGTTTTGTTATCCTAACTGTAGACATTGGAGAAATTCTGTCAATTGCTCTCCTAAATAGCTTATGTTACATTCAGTATTTATGTATATACCTAGTCAATTCTGAAAATATTTACTTTTTAAATATCACTGCGTACGTGTTATTATTAAAAATATATTTTGAGAGTAATATTTTATTCCAAATGACCGTGGACTGGTTTGAATCTTTCATTGGTATGACTTCAGCCCAGTCCTGCTCATCTCTTGCACATGGTAGAAAAGCTATTGGAAGTGGCTGATTAACTTGAATGCACAGAATACAAAACTGAATTAGTAATTATATTTGTGGGGAAGGAAATGTTTTAGTGTGCTTTCTTCCCTCAGTTTTGTTCTTAATTTTATCCCAGTCTAAATCTGGATGGCAACACCCAGACAGCCTGCAGAACCATACTGCATCTGAGAGAAGACCCCTCTTTTAGCAAGGTAAGACATCAGCCACCAAGAGACAGACATGCAGATTTTTCAGCTTGAGTATTCAAAAATTATAGAAGCTATCAAAACCCAGTTGCCAACAGACTGCAGAACACAAGTGAGTGGATGGGTGATGTATGTGCAATTCCTTCAACAGAAAAAAAAGCACTACTTTTAGGAATATCTTGCCCTTTGACAGTCAGTGGATAAATTCCCACTGGCTCTCAGTGGGCCAGGATTTCAACAGTTGGGTTGTACCAGGAAAAGCCTATTCAAAGGGACAAATACTGTGTTTCTTAATGCAGAGCAAGACTCAATCTGATCAGGAATTCAGAGTATGGTAACATTTGAAGAGGACAGGACACACATAATGCAATTCTTGAACTTGCAACGCACATTATTTATTCAGGTACTTAGTTTTGTCCAGTAAAAAGTGCAATCATACCACTACACATTGCTATCCTGCTAACATCTTTGCTTAATCTGCAAATAATATAGATTCTGGCATCAAACCCAGAAACACACATGTGCCTTGCGCATCCTTTGTGGGCAGTCCCACCACAATCTAAACCAGTTACTTCAGAAGAACATAAAATAAGAATCTAAATAATTTTGCTGAAATACTTCTGAAAACAGTTGTTCCTACTGCACTGGTCATTAAAACAACATAAACACATTTTATCCGAAATGTCACCTTGTTTGATTTAATATCACCAAGTGCCTTTCGTGCTGATGGTTTTCAAATTTGGATATAGACTTTTGCTCCCATATGCAGTGAATGAGAGTTTAAGCAGACTACAACAGTAAAAACTGTGAGAATATAGATCATTACTTTTTAATTGAGAATTTCAGACAGTGTTCCCACTTGTGTACTTTGAAAGAAAGTACATGGATTCAAATCTGGTCTTATTCATATCTACCCAGATCCAGTGCGTCCCCTTTCAATCCACTGAAAAGACCTCAGATACACAGCACAATCACCAGGCACATCATGGATCCAAACAGGTTTAAACTGTCATATAACTGTCGTTGCAAACGAATGGCAAGATTCCCAGTACGCACAATATGACTGAAAATACTCCACACAATTGTTAAGAATGGCAAAATCCAGCCCCAAGGAATGTGGCATACATTTATTAAGGTAGAAAGCAAAAAAATTCAGCTATTTTTATTATTTTTTCAATCTCAGCCCTATAAACTGTATGGATGCCCAAATCAAACAGAATTACACAGAAGAAAGGGAAGAACGGGAAATTAACCACCACAGATCAAATCCAAGTGAGATTTGTAGTCTATACTATTTAACCACCCTTCAGAAACGATATTTCTTTTTCTAACTCTACAGATCCATAGCTCACCCACACAAGCAAATGACTCCATGTAGCAATCTCAGTAACAGAACCACATTTGCAAAACCAGAGGATACCGCACCCGCTTAGGAAAGCTGAAGAATTGACAAGACTCCTCAGCGCCTCTCACTGGAAGGCACACGATCACACACTTCCCACTGTTTAACAGTTTCTCAAGGGAATGAAACAGCAGGCAATCACCTTTCAGTAAACCCGTTCAGTGTTCGTGGGAAACACCTCAAACAGTAAGACCCTGGCACACGCACAAGCTTCAGGCTGGAGCCAACTTTTTCTCAAGCAAATAGAAAGTCCAAACGAAAAAGAAGCTTCACCTTTTTAGTTGTGTAAGTACAACACAAAACCTCACTGTGAAATAAATCAAGTATGACCTCTTTCGGCACAATAACGTCAATATAGGAATATTCATTAAGAAAACTTACACCTTTTATCACCTAATTCAGCCCCCTTGAAAGATCTCCAGTTGTACTGAATTAGTCCTTTTCAAACCAACGAGCCTCTGACTCCAGAGGCAGAAAGCTGGTTCGCTGATAGCAGAGATTTTAAACACAACCCTTGAAGCGTGGATTAGATTTTCATCTCCGTTTCCACCTATCGGTCGCTGATTTCTCCCCCAGGGACCTCCCGTAACAGCATCGCTTACACAATCACCTCCAGACTCCGCTCCCTCAGCACCCACGCAGCCTTCCCTCGCTCCGCTTCTCCCGCTCCCCCGCCGAGGCGCTCGGGCGGCGCAGAGCCCGCTCCCGGCGGGGCTGTGCGGGTCGGTACTCACCGCGCCGAGGCCGTGCGGGAGCGGCTCGGCTGAGCCGGGCGAGCTCTGCCGCTCGCTCCCCCTCCGTGCCGAGGGGCGAAGCCCGAGGGGAGAAGCCCGAGGGCAGGGCGGCTGCGGTGCCGGCGCGGTGCCCGCGCTCCGCCGGCTGTCAGCGCGGGCGGCGGAGCATCACCGCTTCCTGCGACATCCGCGCCCCGCCCGCCGCGCCGGGAGCCCCGCGAGGGGCGGGGGCCGCCCGCACAGGGGCGCCGGTGCCGCCCCGGCGGGTCTCGGCTGCCGCCAGCGCCACCGGACGGGTGGGAGCTGCCAGGGTCCGGTCGGTGCCCGCGGCTCCCTCCCCAGCCCCGAGCGCCTCGGGAAGCGCCCGCTCTGCCGACAGGAGCAGAGCCCGTGGAGCCAGACGGTTCCCTCCTCGCACCGCACCCAGAGGAACAAACCGCTGCGGACCGTCACCCAGCGCCGCTCTCCTACCCCTGGTGCCCGCCCGGCCTCTGCCGGAGCTGCGGGGCTGCACCCGGCACCGGGAGCCTCCACGGGGAAACGGCGTGAAAGCGCCCCAGAGGGCAGAACCGCACTCACGCGAGTGATGATTTAAGGTGCCACTTCGTTGCAGACCCAAGAGAAAACCCGTGTTTAAGTGAGGATTTAAGTCTCTGAAACATTGATGGCAGAACTGGGATGTTGCTTGCTGCTGCCCAGAATCCAGACTGCGCTTTCTGAAATGCCAGGTTCGAAAGCACAAGCATGAGCTGCCTGGCGTGAAAACCACAACAACTGAAGTAAAAACAAAATCAATGGCAGTTCTAGTGCGCTCAAAGAACTTTGTATCGGGACCTAAAAGTGTTTCTCTGAGACCATTTATCACTTGTTCCTTGCACAACTGATACCTGTGCTGTGGGCAGAACCTGTGCTCTCCGACAGAGACCTGCCGTGTGCACATGGCGATGCTGTGCCGAACAAACGGGGCGTTCACGGAGCGTTACACTCAAATCACATTAACACCTGTAACACCAGTACTCCTTATGGGAGGCCAAAAGGACCTCCCAAAGATCATGTTTTAGTAAGTGCTCATCAGAGTTATTATAACCATTTTATTTGCTCATAAAACATGATAAAGCATTCTGCTTGCTTCTCACTACCTGTTCCTCATCCACTCCTTTTACCAGCAGACACATCTGCAGAACATATGAACTGGAAGAGGGAATTCATCAGGCCGTTGAAAACCTCTTCCTCAAAAATGACAACAGCAACAAACCCAAAACTGGAAAAAAAACCCAAACAAAAAAACCCACACTCAAGCAAACAAACAAAAAACAAAACAAACACCAAACCCTACTCCAAGCCATGCTCAGGTAATATTGTAATAGCGAAGAGAGAGGCAGGAATACTTTAAATCCATACAGCCACGCATATGAATTGTGAAATCACACTCTAAGGTCAGTAGAAGAGCATGCGTATGACTTCAGTACTAATTTGACACATGGTGCTTCTAGCATCTTACATCAACAGAAGAATGTTTGAGTTCTATAATCAGTGAAGAACTAAGAGCTGGCAATCTAAACTTCCAGCCAACGTAAACACATATAAATCGTGGATTAGCTCTGATTCTGAACAGTAGTGGAAAACAGCTTCTCTGAAATAAACAGTGTCACCTCAGGTAGTGGAGTTCCATCAGAAGTGAGCCTGGCTGCATTATTTTAGGCCAGTTCACTACAAACTGCAGCCCAGAAAATAACCCAAGTATTCCAGCCAAGCACACGTGCTCAGTACAAACATCTGAATTAGCTGGAGAGAGTTGTTACACAGGCCATGTTTGATTTGGGGTGTCAAATCCAGTGAAGTTATGTGGGCATTTGGGTTATTTTATAGTTGTAAAGCCTTATATTCTATGCATTTAGCTATAACTAAAACTTTTTTACTCCTTCCCTGCAGGCGTATGAGACCTCTCGGCTGCTGTGACTTGCACTTGGAGGACACAGAAGGGCCCCCACACTGCTCCAGGTGCCCCTTCTTCTGGCCGAAGGGCACCAAATTTCGACAGCGTGGGCGTCAGCGGTTTAAAAGGGATCTCAACCAGCACAACTTCCACCTCCCACCACAAAACTGTGACCCGAACTGAAAAGTTCAGGGATAAACACGGTTTTGCAAACAGTGAGACGAGTGATGCTGGGCTGAGAGCCGCCGGCGCTGCGGGACGTCTCTCCCTGCGATGAGGGGCTGCGCAGCGTAGCAGGGACCCCCGCCCGCCCCGTTCCCGACCCTGGAGACCGCATCCGCCGCGAAGCTCTTCTGGCGGTGCCCGGGACCCGGAGCCCCGGCCCCGCGGAGCCGCCGCGCGGTGCCGTGCTGCCCCCTGGCGGCGCGGAGTGGGAGCGCGAGCCCCGCAAGTGCCGTGTACAAAGCCCCTGCTCCCCGCTGCAGGGACCGAGCTCACGAGCAAAGAGAAAAGGTGATAAAGATTCATATCAAAGGAGACAGGAAAGCGTTACAAACATACCCTGCTGTCTTTTGTTTCGTAGATAGCAAGGTGCCTCTAGAAAAACCTTATGGGAAACCAACCACCAAGCCCCCCAAACAAATCTCAATATAAAAGGTTTACCCCAAATCAGAGAGGTGCCCTGGAGGAGGGCAGAAACTGTACCACTGTCTTCCAGGATACTTTACATAAGCTTCTGTCTTTTTATGATTACAAGAAATACCACAGCAAATGCTGTTCCCTTTGAATTCCAAAAGCCAACAAAAGCTTACCTGAAAGCAGGGTTTGTTTCCTATATATTTAATGATAAACTTGCCATTTCTGTGATAGTATTCAAGTTCAAATAGAGAAGTTTCAAGTGAACTATTTGTAGAAAGTGAAGTGAAATAAATGAAACTCGGACAGCTTAAATAAATATGGTAAATATTTCTGATAATTAATGAAGTGAATTATGCTAATTAGTATGAGGCATTCTGAAATCAACTAGGAGGTACATTTGGTGTACATTTACAATGTAAGATTCAATACATTCAATACATTCAATACATTCAATACATTCAATACATTGGGTTTGTTCTATGAATACAGAAAGCTTGACATAAGTAACAGAAGTTGGTCTACTGGAAAACACTGAGGAATTCTCAAGAAATAGCTTGTAACTTGCAGAATAACAAAGGACTGAATGTGAAGAATAAATGCACAAAGTGACCAAGATGCTGGTGCATTAGTGCTGTTGTTAGGTTTTTACCATTCCAAGGAGCAGGCTGATGGCTTTTTTCTTCAGTGTCGATGCAAGTGAGAGTATGAGAACTGAAACACTGGAAGATAAACCCAAGGTATCCAAAGCACCTGGGCACTGGAACAAGTTGAAGAAGCAAATCTGTACCAGGATTCCGAAACCTGGAGAAACTGCGCCATTTATCACCCTGGAGTGACTCACATACAAAATTAGAACTGACAAAACTGCTGCACAGGATGCAGGAAACTGAATGAGAGCCATTGGATCATCAGTTATGAGGGTCCTATATGAGCGCCATTTTCCTTCCAGAAGCAGGAAAATCGAGATAACTGAGATCTGATGGCATAAATGGAAGTGTGAAGCTCCTCAGATGACCTTTTTGGCTGGCCAGGTAGAAGTGGTTGAGAGTCAAAAAACAAGGAAAAACTTCAGGGAATAACTTGGGTTACAACAGAGCTGAAGACATCCTATTGTCACAAATGGGAGAAGCAGTTGACTTGCTGAAAGCAAGAAGTTTTGAATTAACTTGGACAATTCAAGAGGCTGACTAGAAAATATCCAGAAAGAACATTCTGCATCTTACTTTGTCTTACACATATTACACCTGCTGAAAAAGGTTCATCTGCCAAGGATAAGAGCTAAACAGGCATCAGGAAAAAGTAAGAAAAATTGCTGGGAAAGAAATATCATGGTAATTTATGGAAAGCTAAGACAGGAAAAGGAAATTAGTAAACTATTTGAAGATGAGTTAGCAACATCATAGTATTCAAAAAGAATCCTGAAATGAAAAAAATTGAGTCATGAATTAATTTTTCAGGATAGATTAAGTTAGTTTCAGGTTATAGAATGAGCACTATTTAGTTACTTTTTATAACTATGACATTATTGTAAGAATAAAAATACAGTGTACATCTTTGTTATCTTAATTTTCTTTTTTTTTCTTTTTCTTGATGATGCAGATATTTGGATTGATTTTGTTTTGGTGAGAGAAAAAGACCCCAAACTGCAATAATTTATAGTTGTTTCTGAAAAAATAGGTGAACTAATTATATGCAATTAGCAGTAGATTAAGAAAGGCTATTGGTCTTACCCATGAGAAGACTATCACATCTTACCCTTCACTGCTACTTGAAACAGTTACTAAATGTGTATGGTTTAAATTTTAATTCTTATAATACGTTTTTCCTGAATTCCATACACCCTCCTGTACAGTGTGAATAGATAACATGATCATCCTTCAGAATCTCTTAAACACACATATTCAGTTACAGACTCATATTTATAAAAAATAATCCCAACCCTGCATTGCAGACAATAATCATTCTCCCTCTGGTTTAGCTGGGGTTGTGCGTACAAAAGAAGTTTGAAATGATCTGGTGAGCTGGATGAGAAATGACGCTACTGCAGTCTCTTTCGCCTGACACAGGTCTTTGACATTCACAAATCTTCAGATTTATTGCCAGATTTTTGATATATGCAGACTTCAGTATCTCATTTCTGGTTGCAGCAAAGAGAAAATAAAAGAATCTTCAAGTAGGCAAGCTATTACAAGAAAAATGAGTCATCTGCACTTGACAGTACTCTACAGGTATAAACTGGTAGAGACCCACTACAGCAAATAGATCCCTGTCAATTTAAACCAGCAAAAGATATGGCCTTGACTTTGGTAAGTAATAACAGGAACTGCCCCTGTGTGCCATTCCCTATTTGTTGAGTTGGAAATTGACTTTTGATCCAGCATCCCACTCAGATTTCACAAATCAAACGTAAGAGTACAGCACTTGTCATTTCCTAACATAGATCACTTTGTATAGAAAGGTTTCATTCTTGGCTTCACTTTCTGCCCAGAATAAAAGTTTTTATAGGCCTTGCAGCAGAGTGAGAGCAGAACAATCTTCACGCTCTGCAGACAGGTCACTGCTGAAAGATACCATTACACATTTCATGTTTATATGCAGAAAAAAAAGTGGGTTTTTTTGGCCAAGAGTTTAATTTTCTGAAGATCAAGAGCTTTGTCGGAAATCTATTAATCACAGTATCACGGTATCATATGGTTTGGGAGGAAAAAAACTGATTTTGGGGAAAATGAAATTGGTTTGGGATGAAAAAATCCCGATTTTGGGGAAAATGATCCCAGTTTTGGGGAAAAAAACGATTTCAGGCAAAATGAACGCAGTTTGGGGGGAAAAAACAAGATTTTGAGGAAAACGATACCAATTTGGAAGGAAAAAAAACGATTTTGGGGTAACGAACCCAGTTTGGAAAGGAAAACCTGATTTTGGGGAAAATTAACCCAGTTTTTGGGTGGGAAACCCGAATTTGGGGAAAACCAACACAGTAATGGGAAAAAAACCTGATTTTGGGGAAAATGAACCCATTTTAGGGGGGGAAAAAAATGATTTTGGGGAAATGAACCCATTTTGGAAAGGAAAATGAACCCATTTTGGGAAAAGTGAGCCCAATTTGGGGGGGGGGGAACCATATTATGGGGAAAATGTACCCAGTTTGGGGGAAAAAAAATATTTTGGGGAAAATGAACCCAGTTTGCAGGGAAAAAACCACAATTTTGGGGAAAAAGAACCCAGATTGGCTGGAGAAACCCGATTTGGGGGAAAATGCACCCAGTTTTGGGGAAAATGCCCTCAGTTTTGGGGAAAAAAAAAAAATCTATTTTTGGGAAAATTAATCCAGTTTGGGGGTAAAAAACAGATTTGTGGGAAAATGCACCCAGTTTTTGGGGAAAAAAATGATTTTAGGGAAAATGAACCCAGTTTTGGGGAAAAAAAAACCGATTTTGAGGGAAATGAACCCTGTTTGGGAGGAAAAAATCCGATTTTGCTGAAAATGAACCCAGTTTGGGAGGAAAAAACCTGATTTTGGGGAAAATGAACCCAATTTGGGAGGGAAAAAAAACGATTTTGGGGAAAATGAACCCAGTTTTGGTGGAAAAGACACGATTTTGGGGAAAATTAACCCAGTTTTGGGGAAAAAAAGCTGATTTTGGGGAAAATGTACTCACTTTCGGGGGAATAAAACGTGATTTTGAGGAAAATGAACCCAGTTTAGGAGGAAAAATCCTGATTTTGAGGAAAATGAACCAAGTTTGGGATGAAAAACTCTATTTGAGGGAAAATGAACAAAGTTTGGGGGTAAAAAACATGATTTTGGGGAAAATGAACACAGTTTGTGCGGGGAAAAAACAATTTTGGGGGGAAATGAAAGCAGTTTCGGAGGTTAAAAACTGATTATGGAGAAAATGAACCCAGTTTGGGGGGAAGAACCCTATTTTGGGGAAAATGAACCCAGTTTGGGGGGAAAAAAAATCCGATTTTGGGGGAAATGAACCCGGTAATGGGGAAAAAAATGATTTTTGGAACATGAACCCAATTTGGAGGGGAAAAAAACAGATTTTGGGGAAAATGAACCCAATTTTGAGGAGAAAACCTGATTTGTGTGAAAATGCAACCAGTTTCAGGGAAAAAAAAGGATTTTGGGGAAAATGAACATAGTTGGGGAGAAAAAAAAACTGATTATGGGCAAAATGAACCCAGTTTGGGGGGAAAAAGCCCCGATTTGGGGATAATGAACCCAGTTTGAGAAGAAAAAACCTGATTTAGTGGAAATTGAACCAAGTTTTGGGGGAAAACCTGATTTTTGTGAAAATGCACCCAGTTTTGGGGGAAAAATGATTATGCGGAAAATGAACCCGGATTGGGATGAAAAAAACGATTTTGGGGAAAATGTACCCAGTTTTTGGGGAAAAAAAAGATTTTGGGGAAAATGAACCCAGTTAGGGGGAAAAAAAACCCGATTTCTGGGGAAATAAACCCAGTTTGGAAAGGAAAACGCGGTTTTGGGGAAAATGAAACCAGTTTGGAGGGAAAAACCTGATTTTGGGGAAAATGAACCCAGTTTTGGGGAAAATGAACCCACTTTAGGGGGAAAAACTGATTTTGGGGAAAATGAACCCAGTTTGGGGGTAAAAACCCAATTTTGGAGAAAATGAACCCAGTTTGGGAGGAAAAATCCAATTTGGGAGAAAATGAACCCGGTTTGATGGGAAAAACCCGATTTGTGAGAAAATGAAAGCCAGTTTGGGATGAAAATAACCCGATTTTGGGGAAAATGAACCCAGTTTTGGGAAAAATGAACCCATTTTGGGGGAAAAAAACGATTTTTGGGAAAATGAACCCAGTTTGCAGGGAAAAAAAACCCAATTTGGGGGAAAAAGAACCCAGTTTGGCTGGAGAAACCCAATTTTGAGGAAAATGCAGCCAGTTTAGGGGAAAATGCACCCAGTTTAGGGGGGAAAACTCTGTTTTTGGGAAAATGAACCCAGTTTTGGGGGAAAAAACCCTGATTTTGAGGAAAATGAACCCTATTTGCGAGGAAAAAAACGATTTTGGGGAAATGAACCCAGTTTGGAAAGGAAAACCCGATTTTGGGGAAAATTAACCCAGTTTTGGTGGAAAAAAACGATTTTTGGGAAAATTAACCCATTTTAGGGGGAAAAAACTAATTTTGGGGAAAATGTACCCAGTTTCGGGGGAATAAAACGTGATTTTGAGGAAAATGTACCCAATTTAGGAGGAAAAATCCTGATTATGGGGAAAATGAACCAAGTTTGGGATGAAAAACCCGATTTGAGGGAAAATGAACAAAGTTTGGGGGGAAAAAACACGATTTTGGGGAAAATGAACACAGTTTGAGGGGGGAAAAATATTTTGGGGGAAAATGAAAGCAGTTTGGGAGGTTAAAAACTGATTATGGAGAAAATGAACCCAGTTTGGGGGGAAGAACCCGATTTTGGTGAAAATGAACCCAGTTTTGGGGGAAAAAATGGATTTGAGGGAAAATTAACTTGGTTTGGGGGGGGGAAACCCAAATTTGGGGAAAATTAACACAGTAATGGGAAAAAACCCCGATTTTGGGGAAAATGAACCCATTTTAGGGGGAAAAAAAACTAGTTTTTGGAAAATGAACGCAATTTGGGTGGGAAAAACCACATTGTGGAGAAAATGTACCCAGTTTTGGGGAAAACCCCCTTTTTAAGGGAAAATTAACCCAGTTTGGGGGAAAAAAACGATTTTGGGGAAAATGAACCCAGTTTGGCTGGAAAAACCCGATTTTGGGGAAAATGCACCCGGTTGTGGGGAAAGAAAAACATTCTGGGGAACATGAACTCAATTCTGGGGGTGGGGGGAACCTGATTTGTGTGAAAATGCACCCAGTTTGGTGGGAAAAACCCAATTTTGGGGAAAATTAACCCAGTTTTTGGGGAAAAAAACGATTTTCGGGAAAATGAACATAGTTTGGGAGGAAAAAACCCGATTTTGGGGAAAATAAACAAGGTTTGGCATAAATAAAACCGATTTTGGGGAAAATGAACCCAGTAATGTGGAAAAAAACCCTGATTTTTGGAAAGTTAACCCCATTTGGAGGGGAAAAAAACAGATTTTGGGGAAAATAAACCCAATTTGGAGGGGAAAATCTGATTTTTGTGAAAATGCACCCAGTTTTGGGGGAAAAAAAAGGATTTTTGGGAAAATGTACACAGTTTGGGAGGAAAAAAACTGATTATGGGGAAAATGAACCCAGTAATGGGGGAAAAAAACTGATTTGGGGGAAAATGAACCCAGTAATGGGGAAAAAACCTCTATTTTGTGGAAAATGAACTCAGTTTGGGAATGAAAACCTGATTTTGGGGAAATTGAACACAATTTTGGGGGGAAAAAATGATTTTGGGGAAAATGAACCCAGTTTCAGGGGAAAAAAACGATTTTTGAGAAAATGAACCCTGTTAGATGGGCGTCAGCATCTGCGCTCGACCCCCCAGTGCCGGGATGGAGAGCAGCCCTGCTGTGAAGGACCTGGGGGTGCTGGGCGATGAGAGGCTGGACATGGGCCAGCAAAGTGCCCGGGCAGCCCCGAAAGCCAAGCGTCTCCTGGGCTGCATCCCCAGCAGCGTGGCCAGCGGGGCGAGGGAGGGGATTGTCCCACTCTGCTCTGCACTGGGGTGGCCCCACCTCGAGCACTGGGGCAGTTTTGGGTGCCACAGTATATAAAGGACATCAAACTACTGGAGAGTGTCCAGAGGAGGCCACAAAGCTGGAGAAGGGTCTGGAGGGGAAGTCATATGAGGAGCAGCTGAAGTCTCTTTGTCTCTTCTCAGCCTGGAGGAGACTGAGAGGGGATCTCAGAGCTGTTCACTGCCTTCTCACAAGGGAAGGAGCTGAAACAGGTGCTGAGCTCTTCTCTCTGGTGACCAATAACAGGACCTGATGGAATGGCAAGAAGATGTGTCAGGGGAGGGTTAGATTGGATATTAGGGGGCTGCCGTGGGGTGGTGGGGAGCAGCCAGAGCCCCCTGCTAATGGCCCAGGGTGGGAGGTTGGTGGGCAGGGTGACAGGGGGTCAGCGGTGATTTGGGGGTGGGATCGTGTCCGTGATTCCTGCAGGGCCCCATCTGTCCTGGTTCCCCAGCAAAGGGCTGCTTTCCCTTGGGGCAGGGGCCAGGGGATTCCCTCTGCCCCGGGATTGCCTGCACAGCTGGGGGAGGCTGAGCCCTGGGGGCGCCTCTGAACTCTTCGGCCCTGGTGGATGGGCTGTGGGGCTGGGCGATGCTTTTGGCCCTCTGGCTCTTTGTGGTGCCTCTGCACTCCTTGCCCATCCCATACAGGCACAGAAAGGTTTTGGTTAGCAGTTTTAATGGAAAACCTAACAACACAGTCAGTACAATGTACCCATTCCCAACCTCCTCAAACAATCGAATCCCTCACCTTCCCTAATTGCCCCCTCCCGTCCCAGCTCCACCATCCAGACCCCCGCGCTCGGCCGCGATCTCTGGTGGGGACTTCAGGTGCAGCTCGAGCAGCCTCTTTCCCAGCAGGGTCATACGCCGGGACAGGCGGCTCTGGGGTGCTGACCCCACACCCCGCTGTTGGGGGATGTCACGTCCTGGGAGGCCGCCCTCATCCCTGTTGACGCCAGTCCCGGCGGCGATGTCCAATGGAGCTGTGTTGTCCCCTTCCATTGGGACATCGGTGCTCACGGTGATATCCAGGACGTAGCTGGAGCCCACGTCCATGGGCTCGGGAGTGTCCGTGGCGGCAGCGCCTGCTGGAGCGGCGAGGCGGTGGCCCATGGCAGGGTGGATGGACAGACCCTCGTTCCTGCAGGCTCCATCTGAGGAAAGGAAAGACAATGCCTGCTTAGCAAGGGTCCCTCCCAAGGCACACAGAGGTCTCCCAAAGAGCATCCCAGCCTGCTCCTGTTGACAGCGTCCTCCTGGCTCACTGCTCAGTGCCTGGGACACCTCCTACTCCCTCCCCTTACCTCAAGGGAAAAGAACTCCAAGGGAAACTTCACCTGCCCAGTGACTCTTATAACAGCTGATCTGGCAAACAGACAAACACACAGACAGACAAGCCAGGAACCTTCCAGAGCTCCGAGTTATTTGCCTGCCCCCAGCCAATAACAAGGCAGCTTGGACAGAAAGCCTTTTGACTATGGAACCGCCATAAAGCTGGTGCCTCTCGGAGGTGAACATTAACAGGGCAGTCCCAGGGCACAGCCAGGCTGCTGCAATTAAGCTCTGTCAGCCTGGCAGGGCTTGGGCTGTGAGCAACAAACCAGAGGGAAACCCATGTCCTGCCAGGAGCAATGGGCTACAGGGTTCTCTTGACCTCCCAGAGCTCCAAAAGCACAATCGTCAGAGTTAAACACCTTCCACAAAATAAAGGGAGAGCTTGTCAAAATGATCCAGGCTCATTTCTGCTCTCACACCCACACAAACTCTCTCTTTTACTGAGGGCTGCTGCAGCTAAAACTGCCCCCAGAGCTCAGGCTCCTCTTGCCCTGTTGTGATGGCACAGCCTGCTTTCTCTCTGGCATCGCTATGGAAATGTTGTACATGAAAATCAACTCACAGGCTGCTACGGACCAGGTATTTTGATTGGAAAATAGCCCTACTGATACTCACCATCTGTGCCCGGGAGGATGCAGGGACGACAGTTTGGCTGGATGGGTGGAGAGTTCCGGAAGCATTCTGTAGGACTGGGATGCTGCTGGAATTGGTCTTATTCGTCTGGGCATGGACAACTGATTCTTTTCCAATGCTCATCAACTGGATTTCCTGCTCCAGGAAGCAGGTAGGAAAGATCAAACAGAACAGAGAAAGTTTAAAAAGGTTAGAGAGCTCTAAGAGTGCTCCTAGGCTGAGGGATCATTACAGCTCTTTGAAGTTTGCAGTGTTCTAAGCCTGAACCAGAAGGCCCCGCAGGTCAGAATTACATCAGGGGACCCACACAGGTAGGATTTGCCCCCAGGGCAGGAGGTACAACAAGAGGGGTGGCTGTTCTGCCAGCCCAGAAAGCTCTGGACCAGGGGCGACTGAAACACCCAGAGTGTGGGGCAGTCCTGTAGAAAAGGCAAGGAATCCCACCCGGCAGTCACAAACTCCTCTCGGTGCCGTCGCCGCACCCAGCAGGGTTTCCAAAGCACTCGCTGGGTGCTGGCAGCAACGGAGCGCAAATGCTGCCCCATAAAGATCACCCTGATGGGTGCACACACTGCTCAGTCTCATGCCAGTCAGCTTGTGGGGGGACAGCTGGCATTCTCCAGCTGAAACACTTGCCCGTCAGGACAAAAACTGACAGCTTCATCCCCAAAGGAAAAAAGATTAAGAGAAATCTTGAAACTAGAAATTGTTGGCCCAAGGGCACCAGTTTTGCAAGAACACTGCAGTTAAACAAGTTAACAACGAGGTTATTCCAGTGGGGAGAAACCCTTTTTTAAGGGAAACATGTCTTATATTGATGAGGAACTGCTCTGCCACACCTCAGACGCCCCTGCCAGCCTGCCGGGCTGGCTGCTTCCCAGGCACACCCACAAAGGCCTGGCCTCTGAGGTTCAGGGGCACCCAGGGGACTGAGCAGCACCATTTCCTCTTGGTTTAATCAAAGTTGAAATCCCTTGGGCTACTTTCAAAATGCCAGCCTTGTTTCTGCTACAGAAAGCTTAAGGTTAAGCAATCCTCTGACAGCCTCTCTCGTGCCCAGAGAGATCACCAGACATTTTAAAACTGCTGCTTCATGTCGGTATCATTTTAAAACAAAGTTTAATTATCTACATTGTTCTAGATTCCAGCTGGATGAAGCCAGCACACTACAGACCACCTTCCCTTACCCACAGTTTGCTCTTGTCCCTGCTGCTGGGTGTGCCTGGATGCAAAGGTCTTTCAGGAGGTTTTACTCCAGGAATGCTTGGCCTCATCCAGTTCCAAGCTTGGTTGAAAGAAAAAAAAGCCTCTTGTGCCCCAGATGCACGTGGTGTGGAGACTCAGTGTCTTTGGCTGGGGCTTTTGGCACAGAGGGGTGATGGATATTTCTCAGATGGGATGGGTCTGACTGTCAGCACTGTTTCTTACACAGCGCTTGTTTCTTACACAAGTCCTTATTTCCCCAAGAAGATCCCTCTGCACCTCAAGCCCCCAGCAAGAGTCACACAGCGTCACACATCTCCCCGAGCACTCACCAGTGGGAATCCTTCATTCCCAAACACCAGGACCTGAGCAACAGTGTCCTGCTGTCCTACTGCCTGGGCTCGCAGTACAAACGGGATCTTCACAAAGCTGCGAGGCCGGATGATCCCACACGGCCTGGGGCTGTAGTACAGCACAGCAGCAGCATCGTTGCGATCCTGTAAGGGACAGAATCAAAGCCAGCTTCAGAGGAAACTTTGAACTCCTTGACATCTACCACAGAGGCAACTGACACATTTAAAAAGCCCCACAGAAAGGCGCAAAGCCAGGTGCAAGACCAGCATGGGCTTAGCACCCTGAGGAGGACCAGAAGCTGCTGCACCCACAAACACTCACTCTTGTGCTGGCAGCCTCCCTGCAGCAGCTGCTCACAGCCCTCTGAGTTCCCCTGCGTGAAAGCATCTGAAAGATTAGGAGATAAAGTGCTTCCTAAAGAGTTTCTATTCAGGTAGAAATATGAACTCGGGAACAACCTGAACAGAATTCACCAAGGTTTGATCCAAGACCCTTCCAATTTTTTCTCTACTAAACCCCTTGACAATATTTGAGGACAGGAGGTGGATGTAATGCCAAACCTGAGGAATAACCCTGTAGCAGCCTGGAAGATCGCTGTGGTTCACCAGGGTCAGCATCCGCCGGTAAGAGATGTCCAGGGAACAATTTCCAAACATAAGAGCAGGGTTGAGCACTCGCAGCTGAGGAACGAGACATCTAGGCAGAGAGATGATCAAAAGGGAATTAGAGATACTGGGCTTTCCCGAGCCGTCCTCAGGAACATGGAGGTTGACGGCCCTGGGCACCAAGGAGGTGTTGGTGAGGCGACACGACAAGGTGCGAGGAAAGCCTAGGAAAATGACACAAGTATGAATTCTTGCACCAATTATCCCACAATTCCTGGTGTGAATACTCTGTTACGATAAAACTCTGCCTGGAGTTCAGCTCTTTTCAATCTGAATCACAGCGAACTTGAGAAGCTGAACAAGGAATTAATGAAGTTTTATGCTGACCACAGAGGTGGCAGTGCCTGCACTTAGCAATGCTCTTAGCATGCTAAGATGCTCTCTCTAACTCAGGAGCTCTCTCATATGCTCCCAAACCAGCACTGAGGAACCTTCCCTTATGAATGTGCATCAGACAGACCTCTTATTCTGAATACTCAATCCATAAAATGCCCTGCTATGGCCATGAATAAGTAATGTATTGGCATCCAGGAGAAGATACAGGAAGGGAAAGGATGGTGAAACTGGGAGCTACAGCATCATGCCAAGCAATCCAGTGCCTTTTCTCTTGGCAGGCTGCTTAAGGCACCTCCTGGTTTGGGACAACCAGACTGAGCACGAGACACCTTGCATCCATTGTAGCACCAATCTCCTATGAAAAAACCATCTTCCTGCCTGGTGCTTTTCTTGTTGTGACATTTATCCAAAAGGAAAAAAGGTGCGATACCGGCCCTTCAACCAATGCACAACTGATTTCACACTTACACTGAAGATCATCTCAGTGAAAAGCCTTTTGTGAGTCTGAGGTGCAGAGCCAGAATCTGCATTTCAGCGGGGGCGCTCTGGATGCTCAGCCACCGGCTCTGTCAGCAGCGCTGCCTCTCGGCAGGGACGGAGCCCCCATCTCCAAGGACACCAGTGCCTGAGGCACAGCTATCGATGGGGCATATTCGCTGGCAGGTGATAACGAGGTGCCCCCGCAGCACTAATGAACATCTGACACTAAAGGTCAGGTGGGAAACGGTGGCCTTGCCTTGCCACAGGAACATTCACCCATGGAAGCTACGAGCTCGTACGTGGCGTAAACTCCCTTCTCCTGCAGCCCCATCTCCTGGGCCCTTGTGGCACACAGACTGTCACAGTCATTCTGCTGCAAGCACGGGGAGGCTGGGGCTGGGCACACTGTGAGGGACACCAGGACACGCTGATTTTCTGTTCCTTTGGTTTCCTTTGAGCTCACGATGGCCAAACACCGCCGAAGCATCCAGCAGCCCTGCTTTAACCCCCCAAAGGCTGCTGCGGAGGAACACAGCGATGGATCCACGGTGGCCATGAACACACATCTCGAGTCAAAGTTCAAGTGCAGGGCACACTCACCAAAGGAGATGTCACCAAAGTTGAGGGAAGGCACATCAAAAGGGAAAGCTGATCTGACGACACAGCCCCTGTGAGGACAAAGACAGGCATTGGCTTGGGGCTGGGGGTGCTGCTCTGTGATTGGGTGGTTGAAAGCTGTTGGCAAGAACCATTTGCTTCTCATCTTTCCCTCCTGAGCAGTGGTTCCTGATGGCCTTGTGGCTCCCTGCTTTCAAATCCCAGCTCAGCAGCAGGAGCTCAGCATGGCAAGCTGTGTTTTTAGGGCTCCCTCAGAAAGTGGGACAATGAGCGGAGGGTCCTGAGAATGCCTGGGGGTGAGATGGGACAGGATCAGGGTTAGAGGGTGAGCAATGCCAGGGACAGGTCTGAGTGCAGGACAGGAGAAAGCCCAGGACAACTTCTGTACCTCCTGCAAAACACCAGATGGGAGTCACACTGGTGAGGACACAGAGTTCTCTCCCCCAAGGGACATTTAGGACCTCTAAAATGGTTCTCAAGCTGCAAAATTTCTGGGAATGGATGGGATTTGACAGAAAACGGCCCCACAGGTTTTAAGAGCAGCGTGTTGGCCAGGCCTTCTCAAAGTCAGCACCCAGCAGCACCCACTGTATCTGTCTCGTCCCAACCAGCTGACGCTTTACAAACTTTTGTCTGTGAATCCTGATTGAGAGTCTGGCAGAGGCTTTGCCTTGACAAGGTGGGTGGTCACTTCCAGCTGCCCCAAATGCAGGCCAAGTCCTATGGAGGGCATTGGGGTTCTCTTTATGGTTTGTAGCTCATGTGTGCTCAGAGAGTTGATGTTTACCCCACTGTGTGCAGGGGAGGACTCCGGCCGAGCCACCATGGAAGCCACACAGTGCATTGCAGGACAGTGAAGGGATCCAGGTGGCCGAAGACTAATTGCTGAAGCAAAATCCCTCTAACTCATCATAGCCTTGATAACTTCCTCTGCTTCCTGAACTGGCTTGATGAAAACTCAAGACTGAACGCAATTTTCTTTGGCGCTACTTTTAACAGGATCAAAGCTGAAGAGGTCAAATAATTCCAGTACAACTCTGGCTGCACCAGCTGGTAATTCCCATACACTAAAGGGATCCTCAGGTGGTCTCAAAATAGAAATTTTTTTGCAGCCATGGGGAGCAGAGCAGATTCCTTGCAGCCAACACAGGAATGTTTTCTTTAAATGTCTTTAGAGGGTGCCAGTAAAAACTTCTTTGTCTTAGCAGGTCTGGGGTTTATTCCTTGTCTCCTCACAGTGCAGTACTCAAAGATCTTGGGTTTCCTACATTCCCACATAACATTTTGTCTATGTTAACCTGAGCACAGTACAGTAATGTTGTTCTGTCACCCCACAAATAAAAGAATTGCATGGACTGGGGGCCCCCTACTTGCTCAACAACAAGGTAATAGGGTTTGCTAATACTGATGAAGTGAAATCTGCCTGATGCCTCCAAAATGCTGTGTAAGCAAGATGATTAACCCTATATCTACATCAGTGAGCAGCTCAGTGCAATAAGAATGGCAACACGGTGAGGTCTAAACTAACGCAGCCAGTTGCACCCCAGTGCCATGGGCAAAATGACCATCCGATGGTGGTGTCTATCAGTTGCACACAAGCAGCTTATCATCTCGTAGATAAAGACTGTCCTGGGGACTGAAGAGTGCTGAATGGAGGCTTCAGTCCTTCAGACAGCAAAGGTCTCTTCAAAAGCACGTTCCTAATCAAACAATAATGTGAATGTAGACACGTAAAGTAACCGCTAAGGAGAAATAACGTTTGATAAAGCATTCATTTATTACAAGTAAAATTTGAAGTTTCTTAAGTCCTCTCCTCTGTACAGCTCTGAAGCCATTCTTGAGTTTATGTCCCACGACACAGTTCCAAATTATTATCCTTTTCAGAATTTAGAAATATACAAGTGGGGAAAGAAAGATTAAACGACTTGACCAAAGTCACTGAACATATTGTAAGCAAAATAGAATACAAAACTTTTCTGGCTTCCTCATGTGTTTTTGCCACAAATTTGTACCACAGATTTCATTCTGATATTAAGAAAAGCAATTTATTTAGGATCGTATATCTAAGATTATTATTAGCAACATATGCCTACTAAAGAGCTGATCTGGCAGGAAATTAATTTCAATCTAACATGAATTATATTTATTTCTCACACTGAATCTTTCTATTCTCTGTGCATTACTTTAGTATAACTTTCCAGTTGAGAATACAACCACAGGACTCATAAAAATGTGCTTTATCTTTAATTACATCTTAAAACGGAGACCAAAATGATAGCGAATCACACTCTAAAATACACTTGAAGCTGTTTTCCAAATCAATCACCTACATTCTTCTGTAAGCAGTTGGCAGCTTTGGTTAGCAGTTCTCTCCTTGCCTTATTTTCAGAGTTTGTGGACTCCAGAGATAGAGCAGCACCCACTCGCTCATCCTCTTCCAGGGTCGTATTATAAAAACCTTGTAGCTGAAGAAATAAAGACACAAGCTTAGTTCACGTACCTTCCCTTGCAGCTGTGTACCTGAAAACTGCTTTAGACAGCAGTGCACAGAAAAAGGGGAGATGGCACCGATTAAGGAGGGGGATGGGGCAAAGTTCCCTGGTTGACACTAAGGCAGGAAAGCTTCTTGCACATCATGAATGTGCCCTTTTGCCATCCCTCTGGAAATCGTTGCAAACGCAGCCAACTTCACTCGTACTGGTGGTACCACACGGTGTATGGGACTGGTGGGGCAGCAGGATCCTCTCGCGCTGCCTGTTCTACAGTCACCGAACAAGGAGCCTTTCCTGTCGATCTAATGAGCAGAAGTCAAGAGAGGACTGAAGGACAGCAAAGAAATGTATGGGTGGGGGGGGGCAGGAAATGAACAAAAAGAGAAGAAAGATGGACGTCAGCATGGTAACCAGCAACCTCACGTGCCAGCAGCATGACTTTTGGAATGTTTCCTGTAGACATCCTGGTAAAGGTGATTTTGACAGGCAGGTTTGAAAGAGGAAAACAAGACAGCTTTGATAACATTGATTGGGACTCAGTAACAAAGCTGAAGGTTAATTTAAAGGCTGGCACTAGGCTACTGTTTTGCTACCCCAGGGAGTCAATTTGTCCCTAAAGAACAAAAGGCAAATATTCGCTGAGCTCTCAAGGCCAAGGCTCACCCCGCATCGTCCATGCACAGGGATGGGGCAGAAGGGCAAGGAGAAGCGATCCCCTCCACCAGGGAAATGCCAGCACCCAGCACTGCAGCAACGTGTGCCAAAGGAACCCCTTCCCAAGCAAAAGATGAAAGCAAACACATTGTTCTTGATGTTGTCTTTTTTCCTGCTGCCTGTCTCAGGATGTAGCTGAGCCAGAAATGAGAACCACAGCCCTGCAACGCCTCACCCAGCCCTCTAGTAACAGCTCTGCAATGTCAGGAAGGTCCCTGCCTCGAAACGGGACCTCCTTCTCCTCATCTCCAGGCCTTGCAGCTGTTTCACCGCTCAGCCTCCACCACAGCACCCGTGCCCCCCGCATGGCTGCGTCTGCTCGATGCTGCAGCAGCTTCGCTCTGTGCTCGGGAAGCTTCTGGCCTGACCGGAACCGGGCTGGGAGGGAGCCAGCCCTGCTCTGACGATTTGCTTCCCAGAGCTTCCTGCTGAGCTCCTCAACGAGTCCAGTCAGGCACCCAAAAGCATTTCCATGCCACAATCCAACAGGTCTAAACTAAGATTTGTACAGCTCTGAGCCAATTCTATTAGGAACAAGTGAGATACAAACAAACCAACCATCAACAACAGGCTTCAGGATCCCATTCAGCCCACATTGTGCCAAGGGACACTTGCTTTCCTCACCCAGACTGTGCACAGGTGTGGAAAAACAAAGCCCTGCTTGCTGAGAACTGCACCAAGCAGGGGCTGTGTGGGTTGGTTTTCTGCTTGTGGAAAACACCCTTCTCTTTGGTAGATCTCGAGAGTGCTTTTGGAGATGGATGTCAGTGTACAAACAGCCCTGCCCTGCCATCATCAGCCTCGCAAGTGGCTTTCGTGACAGTTGGAGGTGCCGGTAACCCACAAGGCTCCGGCTGTTTCGGAGAAGGACGTCTCATCTACCACTCTGGAAATTCCCATTGCTGCTCCCCCAGCAGAGCACACCACAACAGCCTCACCTGAGAGCAGTAGGTCAGGATGGGATTAGTATACCAAGGAGAGAGCAGGGGTTGGTCAGCTCTCCCAGTCTGTATCCTGATTGGATTTATGGAAGATTCTTGTCAAAGAGCAGGGAGATGAGGACAAGAGCGAATGCACATACTTGCTCACCTTCCAAATGCACAAACAAACCGCCAAGAACAGTCAGCTTAATCCCCTTGTTCACATCAGGGTCTCAGAGCAGTTTGAAGCCACCTTGTGTCTCTGGCCAGGACAAACAACCGTCAGCAGACACATCCTTCTAGGGTCAGGCACGTTGGCAGCACAAGGTTCCCAGAGTAGCCAGAGAATTCGTTCCCAGTGCCCAAGAGGAGAGGTTGGCAAGCACTCACTCCAGATGTTGAGGGCTACCCTACACCCAGGAAGGTCCTTGCTGGGCACTGGCTGCTTTAGGCCTCCATCGGAAGAGAGAGCAGGACAAGTCCCAGGTGACTGAGTCCTCAGGCTCTGCAGGGACAGATCTGACCATGCGACCAGTCCCTGCCTCCTCCACCTCCCGACTGGAGTGGCTACACTGCCAAACCCCAAATGCAGTGGAAATCAACGCTGGAATCAAAGACCATCCCGGAAGATGACAGAGAGAACGAGCAGGAATCTAAACTGGACTGGAGCTTCTGCCGCCAGGCCAGGATGGCTCCCCCCAAACCCTGGAGTCAGCGATGCAGCCCTCGGCAAACCAACACTGGGTCCTGCACTTTGGCCACAACAGCTCCGTGCAGCACTACAGGCTGGGGACAGAGTGGCTGGAGAGCAGTCAGGTGGAAAGGGACCTGGGGGTACTGATTGACAGGAAGCTAAACATGAGCCAGCAGTGTGCCCAGGTGGCCAAGAAGGCCATTGGCATCCTGGCCTGTATCAAGAATAGTGTGGCCAGCAGGATCAGGGAAGTGATCCTTCCCCTGTACTCAGCATTGGCGAGGCCACAGCTTGAGCATTGTGTTCAGTTCTGGGTTCCTCAGTTCAGGAGAGAGATTGAGGTGCTGGAGCGGGTCCAGAGAAGAGGAACAAAACTGGTGAAGGGACTTGAGCACAAGTCCTATGAAGAGAGGCTGAGGGAGCTGGGGTTGTTTAGCCTGAAGAGAAGGCTCAGGGGTGACCTCATTGCTCCCTACAACTATCTGAAAGGAGGTTGTAGACAGGTGGGGGTCAGACTCTTCTCCCAGGCAACCAGCAACAGAACAAGAGGGCACGAGCTTAGACTCTGACAGGGAAGGTTTAGGCTGGATATCAGAAAAAAGTTCTTCACAGAATGAGTAATCAGGCCTTGGAATGGCCTGCCCAGAGAGGGGGTGGAGTGACCATCCCTGGAGGTTTCTAAAATAGGACTGGATGTGGCACTTAGTGCCGTGATCTAGTAATCATGTTGGACTAAGGGTTGGACTTGATGATCTTGGAGGTCTCTTCCAACCCAGATAATTCTATGATTCTATGATTCTATGAACACAACTGGGGTGACAGAGCCCTGGGCAAGGCTGGCAGAGTTGAATCAAAAGGGGACCCCCTGGGCTCTGGACATTTCCCATGCAGAAAATAACCAGGAGCACCGGCTCTGCCTTCCAGGCGCTGACAAAGCACTGGAGGCCCTACCGTGGAGTTTAAACTCCAAGCAGTGACTGCACAGAAGCAGACACGGACAGACCTGACCTACCCTTGATTAGAGTTTCCTCTCTGGTGGAACCGGCGCCGGGCACCGGCTGAATGGCAGCTGCTTCGTTTCTTTGCAAAGACAAAGGCAGAGGCAGCTCCCATCAGAGACCACCTGCCTTCTCCAGACCCAACTGGAGGCCAGAAGGTGGTTGACCCTGGAGAGCAGAGTGGACACAGGTCAGGATTACAGAGGGTGACATCACAGAGGCTACAGCCTGTCACTGGCCCACAAGCCCGTGCACCCCACACTCTGGATTCTCAGAGCGCCCATTGGCCACAAGCCCTGGGAGCTCTGTGTGAGAGAGAGAGCAGAGGCCAGTTGGGGCCGTGGGGTCTGTTATCCATCACCCCCCACCCACCGCGATCTCTCAAGGTCAAGGCCAGAGTCTCTGCAGAGCAGGGCCAGGGTCCCACAGCAGTGAATCTGCCGGGGCAGAGGTGCAGAGCAGGCACCACCGGGACCCGACCATGTCGTGTGTCCACTACAAGATCTTCTCCAGGCTGGGCTACAAAAGCATCACCTTCAGCAGCCACAACATCTCCCTGGGTGACCTCAAGCACCAGATCATGGCTCAGGAGAAGCTGAAGGTATCCCAATGCGACCTGAAGATCTACAACGAGCAGACCGAAGAAGGTGTGTGGGGCAGTGGGTGTGGGGCTCAAGGACCCCCAGCTGCGGCATCGCAGATGCCCCACGGTGGCCATGGCTGTGGGAGCCACGTTGGGCTCCTGGTGGTTCATCACCAAACAGCGTGACTCAGCCTGGGGCCTGTCCTGGGGCACGGGGACCGCAGGGCAAGCACCGCTGGGGAACGAGCAGGGTGGGAAGAGAGGATGCGATTCGGCCCAGCCGGGAGCTGGGACTTGTGCTGGAGCTTCAGGAGAGGCTTTGCTGTTGGGTTTGTAGCCGAACCAAAGCAAAAAGCACCTTCAGGCAGATGAGGACAGAACCTCCTGTGCTCGCAGACTCCTGCATGGCTTCTGAGACCCTTTTGCTGCTGCATTCAAACTCCTTTAGAAATGACAAAATGTTGCTGCTTGTGCTTATCCACCCTGAAGGTTTCTTGAGAGGCGCTGCCGGTGCGCTGAGACGATACGAGCGTGCTGGGACAAATCAAATTGTGCTCTTCCATCTGTCAAGGGTTCTCTGCAGTGCTCCGTAACGACACATTAATAGACATTCTTACCAACTGACTCTTTTTTCCTCTGTATTTCTGTTATGTTCAGAATACACAGATGAGAATGCCCTGGTTCCCAGGAACTCATTGGTCATTGTTAGAAGAGTCCCGACTGGAGGAGTTAAAGCTGCCCGCAAGCCCCCTGTGCCGTGAGTTTCCATTCAGCATTAGGTTCTTTGTGAGGGTTTTCTGTGTTAACTTTCTGTACAGAGATGAGTTTCCAGAGGTGCTCAGACTGTGCCTTTCTTGTTCAAGCTGCTGTTCATTGTTGTTGTCCTGGGGTAGATTTTAATGCATCTCTCCCAAATCAGACTTACATTTTTAGGCCTGCTGGGTCATAGAGTGCAAACTCCAATAGTGGTGACTTTTAAGATGGTTCTGTTGCGTTTCTTCTTGGGCTCGGTTGTTCTGAGACCCCAGTGGTAGATCCAGTTTCCTCTGCGTGGAGAGATTCCTTATTATCTGTCTTGGCTTTTATTGCTTTTATAGTACAGAGAGATGGGCCTTGCAGGGTAACTTTGCCATTCGTTCCCATCTTGGAAGCGTCTGATTTCCTGCATAAGGGATTCCTGTGAGTTCCCTTACTAAAGTCAACATGGTCTCAGACAAGAGAAACAGCATCCTGAAGTGTTTTGCCTTTTGTATGAATACAATGAAGGAATAGAGAACCCTTTCCAACTCAAAACTCCCAGAGCAGTTTAACATCTTGCCAGATGCTCCCTCAGTCTGGTTTTACCCCAAGCTCCAGGCTTTAATTCTGTAGTCCTGAGATTTACGGAGGACAGAGAATCACGTTATTGATTAAAATTACAGATGGTCACTGTAGGGCTTATTATTACAGGATTATTGCTATCAGTGATGTATTCAGACAGACCAGTTCTCCATCATGGTCTGTTCACTTATGTAAATTTGCCCTTGGAAGGGGCTAAGACTCTCATTGCTTTTTCTTAGAAGCTCTGAGGCTCTACCTGGTACCTGTTTGTAACTCTTGGGGATTTAAGAACATGAAGCATGTTTTTGATGCTTCCGGAGAACAGACAAAATATCTGAGGGCTTCCCCTTGCACTATTGTCTTCTGTGTCTGTTGGTCTCAGAGTCATTTGTGACAAACCAGAAATGGGATTTTGGGGTTGTTTTACTTGCGCTGGATGCACCAAGGAAGAATGGTTTATGTATGGGAATGAATTTCGACATTCACTGGACTGTCAGAACATCATGTTTGAGGGTCAGGTTTTAGAATGGGTTTTCAATGCCTTATGTTGGATGCAAGTGCTTGATTTTAAATTCCAATCACCTTTCTTTCTTCTTTCTAGAAGTCGAGCGGAGCCCGTGAGTGGAACTCCAAAAGCAGTACGTAAAAACACAGCCTTCCTCTGCACTCTGCTCCTATTTCTAAACAATGAAGCACTTCCTTAGGGCTGTATGCGAGTTTTGTGGAGATGTTGTTCCTGCTTGGCTGAGGGATGGCAGGAAACACTTCAGTGGGAATGTAATGGGAGACAGAAAGCACTCTGAGTAGGTGGGACCGCGGGAAGGCAGCCGTGGGGCAAACGCACTGAAGAGTGCATTGATTACCTATCTGCTGCTTTTGGTACCTGTTTAGTAGCAAGGAGTGCTGTCACCTCCTTTATGAAACCAGCCTGTTGCCTGCAGGCCATGTAATTACTGCTTCCTACAACAAGGAAGAACTAATGAATAGTTTAATAACTGCTCTGTTTTGGTCACTGCTTGGTGCTCGACTACAGTGGATGTTCCTTGTTTGCTTCTGAAACCCCACGGAATTATGGTGATTGTGCCTGCCAGGAGAGGACACATGTCCAAAAGAGCTTTTGAGTTAGTGATGCACGGACGTTGTGTGGGGTTTCCTGAAAACACAGAGGAGGAACGATGGACTGGAGCAAGGACCCCCCTTCAGCACATAGGGTTTTTCCCCTAGAGTCTGCTAAAACTGCTGCCTTGAATTCTCCCACTCCATTAGGGAAGAAGGGACAAGAGCTTTTCCCAAGGAAGGGTTTTAATCTCTCTTCTGATCAATCCAGTGACCTCTTGAAGAGGCTGCTCAGTTCACATTGTGAAATTTCAATCTAAGCTTTTGAACAAGTGTAGACACAGAGAGCAGTGACTCGGGTGCCTTTCTGGTCGTGTTTTATTGGTGTAAGTGTGGCTGCTACTTGGGGCACAAAAACATTCCAGGTGCTGGAAAAGGAACAAGGTGAGAGTTATGATTTTCACTTGTGAAAAACTGCCCTTCAATGCAAGGTGTCCATGAAGGCTGCAGCCCAGTGCTTGTTGGGGCCTGAGGATGGCATTCCTGCCAGCTCTGCCTGCAGGGACTGGGAAGAGTGGTTGCAACGGAGAAGAAAGTGACAGCATTGTGCTCTGAATCCACGTTTTCATCACCTTAACAAAGCGGCTTTGCTCTGATAGCAAGGCGAATAGGATCAAACTCTCACACTTCCCAAACTAATCTGGATGGGTGGCCAGCAAAGCACATCCGATCCGTGTTCTCTGTTCCTGCAGGCTGCTCTGCCGTGGCAAAATCTTGGTAACTGGTGCAGTCTGGGTTTATCCAGACAGAGTTCCTGTGTCAGGGCTGAGGTGCCGGTGCGGGGTTTTGACCAACAACTGCTGTGTTCATAAGAGCATCACTGTGCGTGTTCATAAGTGATGAGACATTAAGCAGTTAATTTACAGACTGCACGGAAAATTGGTTTCCTGTAGGGATGCTTCCTTCTCAAAGAAACCTAAGTATTTTTAAAGATCTTTTTTAGCTGAAAATTGAAAAATTCCTCGCTACTTTGACTCTGAAGCCTCTGAGAGTGTTTTAAAAGGATCTTTCTCTGAGATGTTCTGGAGCAAGGAGCTGATCTCAAGTGGTTATGGTTACTTCAGTCTCTTCCCTTTAACATCACTGTGCTGTGAAACTGCCATAGGTTTGGCCTTTGTTGTGAGGCCTGGAAAGGCCTCTTTCAGTGACATTAAAGGATACAGCGCAGACTTTCAGAGCACAGCACAGGTTCCCTGTGGCTGTGTTTGATTTTAGAGCTTGAATATGTGTTTGATTTTCTCTTCACAGATCCATGACTCCTCTGTACCGATGACACTGGCCCAGCTTATTAAGGTACGTATAGAGATATTCTTGTTAAAGACTAAAAAAGAGAGGGTTTCCTGCATATTTCTAGATCTTATCCTGTGCTGTGTTGCTGGAGAATTGCCGTAATGTGCACCAAACTTTAACTGTTTATTGATTTAAAGTATGTATTTGAAATTTAATGAGTGTCTGTTCTGATCCTGGTGAGCAAGCACAGAACCGTCACCGAATGGCGTGAGAACTCCCCGGAACACCTTCAGGACAGCTCTGTTTTATATCACAGCTGTTTTCACACAACCTCTGCCCATGCTGTGCTGCCCTTCACAGGTTGGGGCGAACGGTGTTGCCTTTGACTGTGAGGGATTGAATGTGTTTCTAACATGCGTGTCCAATGATTCCCTGGTCCACAGACTGCAGACCTGGCTGGAGCTGATGCCCCTGAGGAAGATAAAATAAAGGCGATGATGATCCAGTCCTGCCAGATGTATCATCCCATCAAGTAAGTGCTGACGGCGTCAAATCAGTTCTTTGGAGATAATGGGAAAATGGTAGAGGAGTTTGTTTGAAGAGGACAGACACACACAGACCTTTCCTTTGTTTCCCCAAACCTTTTAGTTACGTGAAGAAACCTCCACCATCAAATAGTCGGTTTCATTGGAGAAAACCTGACGAGCCAACAAAGAGCAACCCAGATGATGGGGTAAGGCTGTGGGGCACTGCTGGGGTGACTGAGCTTTGGATTTTCTTACTGTGGTGGTGGGGTAAAAAATGCGTGGCCACTCCTAGTGAGAGCTGTGTCCCCTGGGGTGGAGGACACAGGTTACACAGCAGTGTTGCAGAGCCCTTCAAAATTCAGGGGAAATCTGCGATTAGAAATGTAAAGTTTCCTTTTCTCCACAGATCCTTCTGTGAGCTTTCATGCATACCTTTATCTTTTTCCATATTACTGGAAATTTGCCTGGTTTAAACTCTTTGAGGACACCTCAGGGCTTCCAGTATTTCGTATAAACCCAAGGTGTTTCTGTTGACCCAATCTACTGAATATTTGCCTGTTTTCATTACGCAAGTCTCTGGCTGAGGCTTTGTGCCATTGACCTGAACGCAGATGCACAAGGCACAAATTCAGCCTTTGTACAGAGAGGGAGGAGATCAGTTTCTCCAATGATGATTCAGAGCCCTGAGTTCAGCTCTCGCTCTGAACTGTGCAGTGGAGGAAGAGGGAGTTGGTGTCTCTGCTCTGAGGGGATGCTGAGCTGAGGGATGTTTCACCCTTAAGAACCTGACGTTAAGACAAGGAACGCCGATTGAGATCAAAACACTGCTCAGGCCTTGGGAACATCCTGGCTGTATTCTTTCAGGAAAACAGGTCCTTCAGTCAAGCAACACTTGCGCTGGGTAAAAGGAGAGGAAGAAAATCTTTTGCTGCTGACAGTAATCACTGAAATGTCATTTGAAGTGCGAGCCTTAACACGAGATCTGTCTGCATTTCTGCTTTGTACAGGGCAAAAGCTTTGGGTCTGTTCCCAGAATTAAAAAGTCCACAGGAATCCCGAGGAGCTTCCTGATGGAGGTGGAAGATCCCAACACAAAGGGGGCAATGGTGACAAATACTGGAAAATATGTGATCCCAATTATTAACGCGTAAGTATGGAATTGACTGGACTGAGCAGACAGTGAAGGAGAGAAAGCTTGGGAAAATGTCTGAGTGGCAACACAACCGAGTTGGCCCCCAGGGGAGGAGGCATTGGCATTGAACCTTGACCTGGGAACATGGGACACCTGCTGATGTTCCAGGTGGGTGGGGCTACTGGTCTTGCCCTGGGAGCTGGGTGAAGTCATGGGATGCTGAGAGTGTGTTTCTGCAAGACACGTCGGTGGTGCTCACAGCGCAGTCGCTCTCTCTGAAAGTTCGTTTTGCTTCTGGTTTGTGCTTCAAAGGCGCTTGTAAAATGTAACAAACGGCTGCTGGACTGAGATTTCCTCTGCCTGCAGCTTGTGTCAAACCCCACCTGTGAAACAGCTGAACTGTTGCTGTGAACTAAGAAGATCCCCTGTGTGCTGACAAGGGTGGCTGCTTTCAAATGCACCTGGTAGCACTTGTGGTTTTGTGCACTGGGTCTCTGTTAGGAGAAGCTGCAACACATTTAGAAGATGTAATTTCTCAGAGATTGGCTTCATCCTAAGCCTGCCATTTCCATCTCCCCTCTAGCAAAGGAGAGGTGGGATTCATTTCACCTGATCTCCAGCTGTCGGAAAATTGCATTTCTAGCCTGAGCCAATTTCTCAGTTCATCTCCTGAATGGGAGAGTTCTGGAGAGGGAAAATTGTTCCCCTCTCTCTCTTCTCGTGCTGTGGCTCTGCAAAAGGGGTACCAGCTGACTGCTGTATTCATGCAGGCTGGTATGGAGTGAGCAGGATTCCATCTCTTATCTTCCCTTGATAAAATCCAGAGCTTGGGGAAGTTTCTCCTTAGCCATCTTCAACATTTCTCTTTCCCCTCCCCACCCCCTCCAGGGAAGCTTATGCCAGGGAGAAGAAGAAAAAGCCTCCCTTGTTCCCAGCGGAACCATCCTCCTCCTCCTCCACAGACCCCGTTGCAGAGGAGCAGCCGTCACTGCCACCACCTCCCACTCCCCTCGTGGCTGTCAGAACTCCTGCTGCTCTGGTGAGTGCCCTGGGCTTTCCACACCTTCCTCTTGGTCAGTCGGACCTTTGTGGCAAGAGAAAGGAAGTTTTCTTTCAACCCACGCAGGGATTCCTGTATTTCAGCAGAGTTTGTTTTCTAATTGTTTGCATTTATTCCCAAGGGCTCTCCTGTCCAAAGCCAACCGGCATCACCAAGTCTCCGGGGCCCGCAAGGACAATCCACGCCCACGGCTGGTGAGTAATTCTCCCTGCAGGATTGCTGTAAAAACATTCCCTTCTGATAACTGAATGGGATTTTTTTCCTTTTTCCTCTTCCCACTCCCAAGGTCATCCCAAGCGAGGCAGAAGAATTTGTTCAGAGGGCAACAGAGCAGACTGGGAACTGTAAGTACCCACAGCCCCTCAGTCTGTTACTGCTTGTAGGCTGGGACATGAGGCCGTAGGAGAGAACATCCACAACAGCTCCTTTACAATGGAATAAGGGTGGACAGAGAGTGGTGGAGGATGTAAGAGGCAACTGGTTTTTAATTGGCTTAATGGGAATTGCCTTTAACAAAGGGGAACTGTTCTTGCAGTAAGAGCAGTCAAAATGAACATCCAGGACAGGATTGAAAAGAGGACTCTGAAAAATGAAGGCTTTTTGAGGAAACTTGTAATTATTTATAATTAAAGGATCAGGTGGAAAGCCACCCTTTAATTACTGGTTTGATAGGGCTGAAGAAATTGATTTCCCATTAGAAATCACCCACCACTATTCTTTTTCATGACAACTTGGTTGATGAAGGTTGAGCAAATGACTGGAAAAGTCAACGCTGTTCTGTTGGGAACAATTTGAATCCTGCAGGCAGGATACACTTTCTCATATTGGCCAGGTTTTGTTTCTTGGTGTCATTTTGTAATAAGGGTCCAACTTATTTTAACAGGGAAAACAAGAAGTCAAAACTTGACAAGTTAACAAATGACGTTCCTGAGGATCTGATGGTAAATGAGAAGATTCCAGAGGCGCGGAGGCATTCTATTTCCAGGTAAACACTTTGTGTCCTGATTTGTCTGGAAGAACCAGGAGAAGCCCCACTCTGCCTCTCGATCAGGAGAAGGACTGGATGATCCAAGGGACAGGCAGGGACAGGTGTTCCCTATGGAGGCTGCCATCTCAAAGAAGGCCGAGATGAGGGATGATGGGGAGCTACAACGTGGTTAAGGAACCGGCGTCTCTTTTCCTGAAGCTTCTCTGTAACAACATCCATTGCCTCCTGACAGCCGGCAGGAGCCGGAACCAGAATTGGGGCAGCTGCTGCATTTCCTGTGTCTCTCTACTCTGGTTGTAACCACTTTGGAGGAGACGTGAGAGAAATTGTCCTGTGGTTCTCCGCTCCCCTGTTTCATAAAAAGAGACTTTGGATGCTGCCAAGTTCTTCGGTGTACAGCAGTGTTACATCAGCAGCTGAGAGAAGCTGGGACAGAGGCGTGTGGAGAGGAAAAAAAACCAAACCAAATTAGGGAGGAAAACAATGGGGAGAAGGGACTGTTTGGAATTAACTTTATTTTTTTTCTGTTCTGCATTTTTAAGGTCCAAGTCTCCCTCCAGCACTTCATCTCATTCTACACGGCCCCACACATACCCCAGCTCAAGGCCGGGCTCTTCCTGCAGTCGCTCCCACTCTGGAGCATCCAGGCATTGCCGTCCTCGTCCCTACTCACCATCCCCGCCTCATCCTGGAAGGGACAAAGGGAAGACTCACAGATCTGGCTCGAGGCCCAGGTCACGTCATCATCCCCGACCAAGATCCAGGTCACCCCTCTACAGAAGGGACCATTCACGGCCCCACACCTACTCCAGATCAAGGCCGGGCTCTTCCTGCAGTCGCTCCCACTCCGGAGCATCCAGGCATTCCCGTCCTCGTCCTTACTCACCATCCCCGCCGCATCCTGGAAGGGGCAAAGGGAAGAGTCACAGATCTGGCTCGAGGCCCAGGTCACACCATCATCCCCGACCAAGATCCAGGTCACCCCTCTACAGAAGGGACCATTCACGGCCAAGGTCTCCCATATTTAGAGGCCACTCTCCCGCTCAACGGACAAGACCTTGAGGGGAAGGAGAAAGGCGCTGTTCTGGCAGATACCCACAAGTTCCACCACACGATAGGAAAGCTCAGCGTGGCAGAGCTGGGGAGTTTAGAGACCCGTTTGAAAAGGAGAGATACAGAGAACGGGAAAGGAAAAGGGCTGTCAGTGCTCGGCCTCGCCCTCCAGCAAACAGAGACAGCTTTTCTCCGTAATGGTTCTGACCACCTGGGACGAGACAAGAGAATCTGCCACAAGCTTGGGGTCGTAGAGAGGGTTCTGCTGGTGGGCAGAGCCACTAAAATTGTAAAACAGCTGGAAATCACCCTGGAAACCCTTCCAGAAGAGAGACGTGAGACAAAAAAAAAAGATCCTTTTTTTTTACATTTAATAAAAATATTACTGTTAAGATTATTTATTGTTAAGATACTTTATTGATTGTTAAGCTGTTTTGTGTTAAGGTATTTTTTTTTTTTTGTTAAGACATTTTATTTAAAACAGGACTTCAAACAAGAAGCAACATACAATAGAAAGAAACCCAATTTGGTGTGGTTTTAATTGGCCATGTTGCGTACCACTAAGCCTTGTCAGGTCACTGGAAATTACCTTGGTTGGCCAACGCAGTCACCAGCTGCCTTGTACCTTTGTTTTCCTTCTCTTATTGGATGCATCAATAGTACAGATAAGGCAAATATTTTTAGAAGGCAAAGATAAAAAGAGTCAATGTCTTTTAAAGATGCCGATCTGAGAGAATACGCAACAGCTGAGGCGCAGGAGTGCGCCGGATCGATGCCTGACTGAGAAACAGTGGGCAGCTGACAAACCCAGGCTGCAGCAAGGACATTCCCACCGGCTGGGCCGGGGCCACCAGTCTCCTCTGTTGACTGAAATGGGAGCCAAAGCCAGGGGCGACCCAGGGCCCCTCAAGGCTTCCCAAGGCAGCACTCAGCAGAAAAGTGGCGTTGTGCCTGTCCATGGACGTGGTCGGGGGGGCAGGTTGGTGCTGGGCCGCTGGCAGTGGGTGCCCCTGGTAACTGGAAGCTCCCGGTGTTGTTCTGGTTGACAAGAGGGGTATGAGGGAAGACTCAGGACCCTCCAGAGCTGTGAGTCCAACCTCAGTGCCTGGAACAGAGTAACGCTGGGGCACAAGTCTCACTGGGGAGGGAAGCGTCCAGGAGCACTGCAGGAAGGGATCTGAGGGGGCTGGTGGGCAGCAGCGAAAGAGGAGTCACTTTGGGCAATGCCCCTAAGATCTTTCTTTAACTTTGGTCAGCACTGAACGTTGGGTTCCGGGATTTTTCTTTTCTCCTGTTGCCCTTCTCACGAGCTGCTCTCTGCAGTCCCGAGAGCTGTGGGTGGGGACAGGAGTTTTGGGGCCAGAACGATGCTCGGGGCAGGTCAGCATGCGAGGCAAAACGCTGAGCAGCAGAAGTGGCACTGGGAACAGCACCGTGCCGTGCTGATGCCACCAGGGCTGTGCCTGCCCAAGGCCCGGAGTGGCTCCCATCGCCCCAGCGGCATCACTGGGTCTGCCCTCAGCAAGGGGCTCAGCCCCCCCGACCCCCGGCACTACCCCAACGGGGACCTCACCTCGCACCTTCTGCAGGCCAGACCCGCCAAGGGGACACCAATTCCCCAGGCACCGCTGGCTGCGTTGGCCCTGGGGTGTGGGGTTGGGATGGGAGATGGGCAATAAAGAGAGAGGGAGTTTCCAGGCATTTTTTGGCCTGCGCAGTGATTTTTGTTTCATTATTCTTACTTGTTTCCCTTCCTGTTCCTGCAGCTGCACAAGGTGCAGCCTGACAGTGGAAAGAGTCCCAGTCAGGCGCGGCTGGTGGATATTTTTAACCCTGAAGTGTGGGATAAGTGTACTAATGCCTTAGCAGAGGAGACGATGTCCTCGGGTTCTGGGAAACACCTTAAATCCTGGGGCAAAGTTGTGCAGCCCCTGCAAAAAGCTGCACAAGGGCAGGAGACTTTGCTGGCACCAAGAGATTGTTTCATGGTCACCCCGAAAGTGGGAGTCGGGGTGACCACCAGACTTTGCACCCCCAGACGATGACAATTCTGCTGCTCCTAAAGATCTGCCAGAGGGTGCTACATCCCCTCAGTGCCCGAATCCCGTCCCCCTTACGGAGGGACAGGAACGAGCGAAAACCTTTTGGGGTAATTTACTGGAGGAGGCCAAGGGCGCCGCTGCGCAATCAGAGTCTCGAGATGTTTGACCTCCCCCCCCCCAACCCTCTGCGCCCCAAGATGGCGCCGAGCAGCGAGAGGGGGCGGGGCGAGGAGACCAACGGCGCGAAAAGGGCGGGAGCGCTCGAACTGGCGTGAGCGGGGGCGGGAAAGGGAGGAGAACGGAAAGGAGAAAGGCGAGAGGCGTGGCAGAGAAGGAAAGGGAGGCGTGTGCGAGAGGCGCGGAGCGGCCAATCAGAATGGCCATAGGAGGAGTAGGGGGCGGGGTGAGCCAAGAGAGGGGGGACGGCCCGCCCGGAAGGGAAGGGGGCGGGGCCGGAGTCGAAAGTGAAGGCAACAGAAAACCAATACACTTGTAATCAAGAAACCTGATGTCCCAGGAGATATCATTGCTCAAGGGAATCTGGACATTAATTACTGTTTGATGCCTTCATGTCTGCTCTAAATCTTCCCCCTTCCAGTTTAAGGCGATTCCCCTCCATCCTGTCACTACAGGCCCTTGTAAAAAGCCCCTCCCCATTATTCCTGTAGCCCCTTCAGGTACTGGAAGGCCACTATGAAATCCCCCCAGAGCCTTCTCTTCTCCAGGCTGAACAAGCCCAACTCTCTCAGCCTGTCCTCACAGCAGAGGTGCTTCAGTACCCTGAGCATCTTCATAGCCCTCCGATGGACACGCTCCAACACTTCTGTGGCCTTCTAAGACTGTGGATTCCAGAACTGGACGCATTGCCCCAGGTGGGGTCTCAGAAGAGTGGAAGAGAGGGGCAGATTCCCCTGCCTTGCCCTGCTGGCCACACTGCTTTCGATGCAGCCCAGGACACCATTTGCTTTCTTGGCTGTGAGCACAGGTTGCCGGCTCCTGTTGAGCTTCTCATTAATCAGCACCCCAAGCCCTTCTCCGCACGGCTGCTCCCAATCACACCATCCCCCATCCTGTACTGATGCCAGGGGTTGCCCCAACCCAGCTGTAGGACCTTGCACTTGGCCTTGCTGAACCTCATGAGGTTCACACAGACCCACTTCTGCAGCCTGTCCAGGTCCCTCTGGATGACATCCTGTCCTTCTCATGTGACCACTGCCCCACTCAGCCTGGTGTCATCAACAATGTGCTTTAACTTTTGGTCAGCAATGAAGGTTGGGTTTTTGGCTTTTCAAGGGACGGGAGTTTTGGGGCCAGGACGATGTTGGGGCCAGGTCAGCGTGCAAGGCAAGATGATGAGCAGCCACGGCAGCAGAAGCCCCGACCCCTGGCACTGGGTACTGCCCAGAGGGAGACCTCACTCTGCACCTTCTGCAGGCCAGACCCACCAAGGGGACGCCGCTCCCCAGGCACCGCTGGCTGCGTTGGCCCCGGTGTATGTGGGGGTGGATGGGACACGGGCAACAAAGAGAGACGGAGCTTCCAGGCACTTTCTAGCCTGCACAATACCTTTTTTTTTTCATTATTATCCTCTTTTTTTCACCTTCCTGTTCCCGCAGCTGTTCAAGGTGAAGCCAGACAGCGGGAAGAGTCCCAGCTGGGCTCAGAGCCGAGTGCAGTGGGAGCTCAGGAAAAGCAGGATTGTCTCGAGGCTCTGCAGGGCTTTGCCCCCAGCCCTGTCCCTGCTGCAGGGGACGCTGCTCATGGCCAAGACAAAGGCGTTGCAGCCTTTGCTGTCACGGGTGTCCATCCCCTCATCAGTCCCCAGCCCTGCCCTTGTCCCCGGGGCTCCCTGCTCCGTCCCCCTCACGAACAGGGCGAGCGCAGGCGCTGCCGGCGCTTGGAGCTTCTCCCACCCCCTTTGCCGTCTCTGCCGGGAGGCGGCCCCGGGGCTCGCGCGGGGCATCTCGGCTATCGGAGTTGCTCCGCCCCGCCCGGCCGTGCTGCGGGAGGCGGCCCCGGGCAGCTCCAAACTACCCGCACGGCGGCAGCGGGGAGAGCGCGGGGAGCGTGCGGGGAGCTGCGGGCGGCCGCACCGCGCTCGCGTCGGGGCTGTGGAGCTGCGCGGGGGATGGCCGGAGCGAGTGCGGAGTCGGTGCTGCAGCCGGGTTCGCCCTTGGCCCGGGGGACTCTTGGAGGCTGCGGAGGCGACCGCAGAGCGGAGGCGAGCGGGAGCGGGGGGGGAGTAGCACAGGGGTCCCGGGAGCGGGGGGATGCGGGGTGGAGCAGCACAGGGGTCCCGGGAGCGGGGGGATGCGGGGTGGAGCAGCACAGGGGTCCCGGGAGCGGGGGGATGCGGCGGGGGGGAGCAGCACAGGGGTCCCGGGAGCGGGGGGGGAGCGGGGGGGGGAGCAGCACAGGGGTCCCGGGAGCGGGGGGATGCAGGGGGGGGAGCAGCACAGGGGTCCTGGGAGCGGGGGGATGCGGGGGGGGGAGCAGCACAGGGGTCCTGGGAGCGGGGGGATGCGGGGGGGGGAGCAGCACAGCGGGTCCCGGGAGCGGGGGGATGCAGGGGGGGAGCAGCACAGGGGTCCCGGGAGCGGGGGGATGCGGGGGGGGGGGAGCAGCACAGGGGTCCTGGGAGCGGGGGGATGCGGGGGGGGGAGCAGCACAGCGGGTCCCGGGAGCGGGGGGATGCAGGGGGGGAGCAGCACAGGGGTCCCGGGAGCGGGGAGATGCGGGGGGGGAGCAGCACAGGGGTCCCGGGAGCGGGGAGATGCGGGGTGGAGCAGCACAAGGGTCCCGCGGGGATCCCGGGAGCGGGCGGGGGCAGCCCGGCTGCGGGGCGCTGCGGAGGAGCAGGCGGAGCCCGCACCGCCCCGAGAGTTGGGGGGCTCGGGGGGCTCAGGTGGTGGCGCCCCCGCCGGGAAGGTCTTGTGGCCGAGGGGCAGCGGGGCCGGGGGCTCTGGCTGCGGGGGGTCCGTGCGGGGCTCCCGCAGCCCCGAATGGGGAAGGGTCGCCCGCGGCGAGAGACTCCCCGCGGAGGGGTCTGCGATTGCGGGGGGGGAGAGCCCCGCGGGAGGGACGGGGGAGGTGTCCGTGGGGACCCCAGCGCCCCCCGGCCCCGCACGGTCCCCTCCGCTTTGCGCTGCCCCTTTCCCTCTGCCCCAGCCGGGGTTTCCCCCCCGCACCATGCGGCCCGAGCCCGCCTCTCCCCCGCGGCTCGTCTGGGAGAAGGGCAGGGGCTGCGCGGTGAATGAGGGAATGGTGGGTTCGTTAAAGCTGGAAAAGACCTCTCAGCTCACCCAGTCCAAGGTGAGCCCAGCCAGCTCTGCCGGAGCTTGGTCCTTTCTCCCGAGTAACAAATGATGGGATGAGAGGAAGTGGCTTCAGTTTGTGCCAGGGGTGGTTTAGATTGGATATGGGGAACAATTTCTTCCCTGACAGAGTGGAGAAGCCTGACTGAGGCTGCCCAGGGCAGCGGTGGAGTCTCCATCCCTGAAGGGTTCAAAAGACGTGGAGATGTGGCACCTGGGGACATTGAACCATGTCCCCAGGTGGTCGGGGGGTTGGGCTGATGGTTGGACTGGATGAGCTGAGAGGTCTTTTCCGGCCTTTGTGATTCCACGACTCTCTGCTGGCTGTGGCTGTGAGCTGCTCCCTGTCGGCTCGGGGGTGGGGGCGCGGGGCTGGGGGTGGGGCCGTGTGCCTGCGTGAGTTTTGGGCCACTCACTCCAAGAAGGACACTGAGGGGCTGGAGCATGTCCAGAGAAGGGAACGGAGCTGGGGCAGTGTCTCGAGCCCAGGGGTTCTGGGAGCAGCTGAGGAGCCTGAGGAAGTCTGAAGAAGATGCTGAAGAGATACCTTATCCCTCTCCACAGCTCCTGGAAAGGAGGTTGTCGTGAGGTGGGTGTTGGTCTCTTCTCCCAAGTAACAGGCGATGGGACAAGAGGAAATGGCCTCCAGATGCATCAGGGGAGGTTTAGATGGGATATTGGGGAAGATTTCTTCCCTGACAGAGTGGTGAAGAGACTGCCCAGGACAGTGCTGGAGTCCCCATCCCTGGAGGAGATTAAAAGAGGGGCAGATGAGTTTCCTAGGGATCTGGTTTAGTAGTGGACAGGTAGGGATGAACTTGATGACCTCAAAGGTCTTTTCCAACCAGGCGATTCCATGCCTCTACGATTCAGGGATCCCAGGTGTTCAAGAAACACGGATTCCTGGCACTTGAGGACACGGTTTGGTCCAGGCTCCCGACAGCCCCTGCTGGGCTGCAGCTCCTGCCACTCCCACCAATGCCCCTGCCCAGTATAACCAGTATGTGCTCCCAGTATAACCAGTTCCCCAGCACTCGCAGTAGGAGCAGTTTCTCCCCAGTGCTCCCAGTGTAACCAGTTCCCCTTTGTGGGAACCCTTCTCCAGTGACTCCTCGAGTGCCAGCAAGGCTTGCTAATTGAGCAGCCCTAATGGTGCACACAGAGACTGGATTTTCAAGGACGGGTTCTGTTCTCTGCTGGATGCATAGTGGAGCACTCTGGGCATGTGGCCATGCCTTCATTTGTCAGTTTGTTCTTGGCTGTGTTTTGCTGTAGTGGAGAGAGCAAGGACTTCATTTTCACCGCAGGGTGTTTAAATTGATGTTTAATTCCAATGTGTGCTTTGAATCTGTATGTTCTCCTGTGGGAAGCTATGGCAGGGTGTGTCCAACGCACCTTGGGGGGTCTGTCGGTGGGCTTCTGCTGAGGAGTTCCTCTGGAGTGCCCTGGCTCTGCTCGCTGCCAGCAGCAAGTGGTTTGCAGGTCTGTCTAGTGCCCTGCTGCGAGCCTAGCCATGAAAGCCTGGCATCGCTGGGACCCCCTGCTGTTGTTGGTGCTGGTCAGACTGGGGTTGCTGGCTGGGGGTAGGTTTCAGCTATGACCTGTTCACTGCCACATCCTCACTAGGCTCTTCTCTGACAACAGCATCCTTCATCAGTGCCACAAGTGAGATTGACAGTTCTGAAATTGAATTGCTGCTTTGCTTTATGGTTTCATACCCAATCCCATCTCCTTTGCTTCACACTTGTAATAATCTCTCACTGCTTTCTCTCTCCAGGATGCGTAGATTTGGGGCTTGCATAGCACTAACACTTGGTGCCGGGTGCCATCTGCTTGCTCCTGCACCTTCTCTTTTATCTTTATGTGGTTTCTCGCATGGGCTTATTATTCTCCAGAACCCATTGTAGCGGAGACAGCAAGGCAAAGCCAAGGGCAGTCCTCTGGCACTTGAGATGCAGGACACTTATAACCTGTAAAGTGCAGGGATGGACTTCAGTCTTGTTTCTCCACATAAACCAGCATTTGACCATCCTGTCCGGGACATTCATGAGCGAAGGTTTTCACATGAGGGATGTTAGACACGCGATACAGCTCTGGTGACTGGATCCTCCTGTGTAGTTGTGTTGGAGAGCTGTTTATTGTCGTGATCGCAGGGTGGCGTGAATTTTTCCTTCTTCCTCTAGGATTTTGTCCTCTGAAGTTTCTAGTTTCTAGCTGTAAAAGATTTTCTTCCTTATTCCTCCTTTCTTTGCTGAGTTGAATAGTTGGCTTTACTGCTTTCCTTACCTGGCTTTGTGTGATTTGTACTGCAGCTTTGCCCCCGCGCACTGCTCCTCCCCAGTGATTCCAGTGCTTGTGTCTTGGCTGTGGGGAGATTTTCCCAGCTCTGGGGCTGCTTCTGAGACCTCTTTCCTGTAGGCTGATCTCCAGATGGTGCCAGAGCACTGTGGAGTATCCCACTGGGCTGCATAGCAGAGGCCAGCCTGGGCAGTACGGACTCAAGATGACAACCTTGGGTCCCAATCTCCACTCCTCTCCCTGGACTGGGATCCTGACGTGATCCTTCTTTTTCTAGTCCCCATGGTTTGAAGGTGGCCTCCTGACATCAGGATTCACTGTTTCCACCCTGGATGCAGTACTTGGAGGCTTGCTTTAGTCCAACTGGCCCTAGGGGTACCAGCCCTTGGTGGAAAGTTGTGCTGGTGATGTGGCTCCTGCCCTGCTCCTCTCCAGACACGGTTGTGCATGTACTGCCCCCTCCCTCCCTGTTCTTGGACTCAGCTGAGAGCTCATCTGCCTCTGAAGCCTCTGTAGGTTAATTTGCCTTCTGACTGCTCTGTGTTTTTTCCCCTTGCTCAGCAAATACTTAGTTTGATTAGATCTTCCACATAACTCCATCCCACAGTGGTTGTAACAACATGGATCATTTTCCATGTCCATTCAAAACAAACCCTATCCTCCTGACACTGCTTCGTACCTGTTGGATCCATCTGTGGCCAAGGAGCACAGTGGTGAGTGAAATGAGCACCTCTCCTGCCTTGTTCACCCCGTGGTCTCTGTCACGCGCTCTTGGCATAACCCAGGTGACGAATGGACAGACTGAGGAACAGAGAAGTGATTTGTCTGTGGCTGGTGGAAGATTTTAGGTTGCAAACCTGGTTTCCCGTGTTCCAGCAAGTTGGATTTTCCAGACTCATTGCAAAATGAATGTTCTCAGTTAACTATTGAGCAGCTACAAGAAAGAGGGCAGAGGGACATTGCTTGGCATGTCCAAAGGTTGCACTCCTTACAGGACCCCACGCAGACATGGAGGCAGAGGGAAGTGCTGGTGAAGGCAGCCCTTGCACGAGTCACGTCTTGAGTGTTCGGGACGGTTTGTGTATGAACAGTTTGTGTTGTCAGTTGTGTTGCTGGTGGACTGCGTTGAATAATGAATTAATTTAAAAGCTCCACCATTTTTTCTCTGACCGTTTGCGAGCTGCAAGAAAAACTAAATTAATCAAATGCCCAAATCTCTGCAAATGATGTAGTCAGCCTTTATAAATGCGTGTGTAACTGTGCTTGTGAACAGTGTGGGTGTCCAGGCAGTGGGGAACGGTGTCGTGAGAAAGAGAAATAGGAAAGGGGAGAAGAGGCCAGAGAGGAGGAGATGGGGAACATCAGAGTAGCCCTGGAGAATTTTATTTTGTTTTTAACTGTGCAGACAGTGACGAAGCTGCCATTGGGTGATTGTTTTGGCCACTCATTTCTTGAATAACCTTGGGCAGGTTTCTCTTCTCCCTGTGGTTTGGTTTCCTGTATTCCCAGCTCCAAGGTTCAGTGCATGGAGATGGTGAGGCCACAGAAGTGCGGGGATGGGAGCGTTGGTGTAAACCCACAGCAGGAAGGCGGGAGCAAGGGAGAGAATAAGCAGTACAGAGGGTTTTTAAAAAGCAATTCAATATCTTCATTTCTCTCTTCCCAGCCTGTGCTGGCCTGAATTTATGAAGGGAAACCAGCTCATTACCCAGCTCCTCCAGCGGGGTGGGTCTGGGAGCTGGATGGCCGGTCAGCGCTGACGCGGTCTGAGCAGGACAGGAGCAGAGGGGTTGTTGTGCAGTGACCTGTGGGGCAGAGAGTGACAGCCTCGTTCAGTCTGCTGGGTGCTCTCCATTTATTTATTCTTCAAAATTGCAGCTGGGGGAGCTCAGAACAGGAATAAGGAAACTTAATTATTTACCTCTCACTGATGAACCAAAACACATCCGTTGGCAAAAGTCCCGATGCGAGTGCTGTGAACATGGCGTTAAATATTTAGATCATTAATTAGCAGAGAGACTATCATGCCTTTCGTTTTCCAGTGCTTGTAAGTAAGAACAGTGACGTCCTGGACAGGCAGCACCTCATGCTTTCCCTCCGTGCTGCATCCAGATTCGTCTGAGGCAGCGGAATGACAAAGCCGTGCCTCGTTCCTTAGGTGGCGGCGCCGTAGAGAGCCTGTGCTGTAACTGAAAGGAGCCTGATTAAAGCGGCAAAAACAAGCCAGGTGTTGCGCAGACACTGTGTAATTAGCACTTTGTGCTGACTATTTCTTTATTTGTTTTTTTTTTTTTCTGCTTTTTGCTTAAACCCTGGACGTTTTTTCCCTAATTTGCTAATCATCTCTCAAGTTGCCTAACTGCACAGCCCTCTGTGCGCTTTTACCTTTTGATGTTAACACAAGAGAACTCTTGAATTTCAAAGAGCTCGGTGGGTATTTGAAAGAATAAAATGCGAGAGCTGCAGTGTAATCAAAGCTCATTATGGTTATTCTTGGTGTGATGTCTCTCTTCCTACGTAATTAGCTATTTCAGATAGTTGAAGCAGTTCATTTTGGCGGGCATTTTCTCTCTTCACTCTCGGTCTGGTTTCAGTAATTGTGACCCGTTAAATTGTGACCCGTTGCCTTTATTCCCTGGCCAAGGTGTTTTTTTTCCCTAATGAGTCCCTGCGTGTTGCCATGGGGAGAGTTAACGGGTTCATGAGTTCCTCAGAATCAGTGTCCGCAGTCACCTCTCCAAAGCAGCCGCTGTTCTGGGTGATGAGCGCAACCACACCGACTTTTGAACTCCTCCCTGCAAATCTTTTCCGTGCCTTACACATCAGAGTGACTTCTGCACTGGTGTTTATTTGGAGATTAAATTGTTGCATCCAGTGCTCACCTCTGGGTAGGTGGAAAAGGTTCCCAACAAAACTTAAGATGTAATCTCAGTGGCTACATCTGCATATCATCTGCTAAATCCATGGAAACAACACTCATTTCAGCATTAACTTCTCAAGATAATTTGGCAGCGAATCTATGTGTGATGGGTTGACTGAGCGTAAGCACTTTTCTGGACTGGAGGAATGAGTTTTCATTTTGATTGTAAAGGGTCTTTTGTTGATTTATTTATTGGTGATTTATTATCTCTGGCTCAACAAAACTTAAAAAGCTGTTTTGATTTGTTAAGATCTGCCATCACTGCAGTGTGTCTACGTGTGTTTGATTTCAGGGGAGAAAATCTATCAAAGCACAATAATATTGTCTGCTGATTTTACGCATGCAAAGGGAAAGAAAAACCACACAGAAAGAAAAAGAAGAAAGTATATAAAAAAAACCAAAGCCAAGCAAAGACACAAGTAATAGAAAAGCTGGCTTTGAATTTTTAGAAGTGCTTTTGTAGTTTATCTGTAAAAAAAAAAAATCCCTCTAACATCAAAACGGCGCAGAACTCAGTGCTGCTGTTCCTGTGTCCCTGAGGAGTGCCGAGGTGGGGTGTTGATCATCTCCTGTGTTTCCAGCACTGTGGGTGCGTTACCGTGTCAGTGATAGAGCCTGCGGAGAGGATGTGTTGGAGACGTGAATTTGGCTTTGGTGCAAAGCAGCACGTATGCTCTCGGCTGTGTTGGGGAAGGGGCTGTGGTTGTGCTGTTGCAGCCCTTTCCGTGGATCACTGTGCAACCTTTGGCTCAGCAGAGGCTTGCAGGTGTCTGTGCACAGGCTTGCAAGGCTGAGGAGGAGCTCGAAGCCAGCAGAAATCAGTGGGCATCACGTCCCTTAGAGCTGTGGGAGACTCAGCCTCTGAACCAATCTCACCAAGGTATTGTTGGTTTGGGATTTGGGGAAGTGTTGTGCGGTCCCACAGGTGGAGTGATGGGAGAGGGCTCCATCACTGTTCCCGTTGTCCAGGGATAGAATCATGGAATCATTGAGGTTGGAAAAGCACCCTAAGCTCATCCAGTCATGTTGTCAGCCCACTCCCACCTTGCCTGCTAAACCATTTCCTGAACTACCATGGCACATGGTTTTTGAACTCCTCCAGGGATGGGAACTCCACCACTGCCCTGCACATCCTGGTCCAGAGCTTCACCACTCTTTTGGTAATTTTTCCCAATATCCAATCTAAACATCCCCTGGCATAACTTGAGATCATTTCCCCTTGTCCTAGCAGTTGTTACTTGGGATAAGAGACCAGCACCCACTTTGCTACAACCTCCTTTCCAGGAGAGTGGTGAGGTCTCCCCTCAGGTGTGTCACCCACAGCGGTGCCTTGTGCTTAACCCTGTGGAAGGATGACAGCTCCCGGAGCCAGAGCAGTCCTTGGAGACACCCTTCCCTCATCAGTCAGCGTGCTGACTTTTCCTCTGCATCCCACAAAGTGGCCATCACTGGCATTCGGGGGACGTCATCCGTGGTTTACTGGGTCACAGGCTGAGGCGCAGAGCTGGCAGGAAATTGCTTGACGTGGGAGCAGCAGGAGGCTGCGGCTGAGCAGGGAGCGGGACGTGCATCTCCCCAGCGCCTGGAAAATGTTCTTCTGTAGGAGGTGTCCTGGGCAGGGAGCTCCTCCAACGCCTAGCACCATTGTGAGCCCCGGTCTGAGCTGCAGCCCCGTGCAGTGGTTTTGCTGAGTTATTCTTGCTGGTACCAGCAGCAGCGGAACCAGCCCTTTGGTGGCTGCAGTGCTGCAGAGTTAAGCCCTCATTGCCTTTCTGGCAGCCAAATCTGTAGGGGAGATGGGGTGGAGGCAGGCTCTGAGTATTCCGGATGTTCTGTGCCCTCCCGCTCTCGGCAGGTTAGTTCTTTATTTTGCTGACTCTTTTACAAGTCTACTGCTTTCTGGCAGCTTTCACCGAGTTAGGTTTCCAGGCAATCAGCGCATGTTGAGTGTTCCACTGAACATGGTGCTGCTCTGTGCTGACGCTCGGCTGCAGTGATTTGCTGAACTTGGCTCTTGCACATGTTTGTTTTTTTTTTAAATAACAAACTTATTAATAATAACCCTTGAAAAACACTTGGCTGATGGGAACAGCAGACCTGCGTTCCTCTGTGTGCCCCAGCAGGAGAAGGGACGTTCAACAACTTCTAGTGGGTGTTGGTAAGGTGGCGATGTCTGACGCTGCTTGGTGCAACCCTGGGTGACACCAGGGTGGCCCACAGCAGCTCCTGGCTCTTCAGGTTCCCACCATAACAGGGGTTTTCTCTTCCTCCCCACCCCAGCCTTAGCACACAGGGCATCTGAGGTAGGGAGAAAAACACAGCTTTTGCCAAGATCCTGAAACTGGAGGAGGAGTTCCAGGTAAAGTAATGCTTGGAAATTATTTTTGAGGAGCTCCACAAGGGAGGTGGCAGCCTTGCCCGCTCTGGTCTTAGATAAAACCCCAGGATTTTTCAGGATTTCTGCTGAAAAAAAACCCCACGGTAAACCATGGAGAGAGGGTCTTTCAAGCATCTGCCTTGGGATGTCGTGTACCCCTTCCAAAAATCCAGTTCAGCTTTTTCTCTGGAGGATGGTAACCCCAGCCCTCGGTGAGGTGGGGGTGCACCTGGCAAAAGGCATCAACAGTCCCAGCCCTCCTAGGTGGGTGGGATTGTGGTTTCTCATCAGGAAGATTTCATCAGAGAAATGAAGCCCTTTGGATGAACGTTCTCAGGTGTTGGGGGTGCTTGTCACAAGACCCCTCTGAGTTCCCTCTGGCTGGGCTGGTGGCCCTCAAGTACCCAGGTCCCCTGGAGAGGCTGACCTTCAGACCCCACACTTGGGATGAAGGCAAAGAAGTTTAAGTGCTGGAAAAGCCTGTATAACCCGACTGGCATTATCAAAGTCCAAGTCAAGCACTTAGGAGGTTTTGGGGATGCCCTGGGGGTTTCTCTTTCAAGAAGTCAGCCATGACCCTTTGCTGGGGCAGGACTTTAAGTACGTGTAATTCTGCTGACCTCTGCGCCGTGGGAGAACGGTGAAGAACAGGTCTAGACTTTCTAGTAACGATAATAGTACGCTTGGTGGCATAACTCAGAGAAGATAGTAGCTTTCGGACACATTTCATAGTGCCTGTCCACCTGGAGAGAGCCAGGAACCACATCCTCCAGCCTCTCTCTTGTCGTTAAGTAGGTAGGCTCCAACCCTGCTTTTATCCTCCTGGCAGCCTCTGGAATGCAGGCAGCTCAGCAATGAAAACAGGAGTTGTCCTGGCGTGGCTGCGAGCTCTGTAGGGATGGGTTTGAGCTGGGCAGTTTTCTTGGTGCTGGTTCTGCTGCCAGCGGACACCATGTCATTACCTGGGGAGAGGTGGCGGCAGCGTTGCTGTAACCCCGCTAGGGAGCTTGGTGCCATGTGTGTGTTGCTGAAGGGCTGGTTTCTCCGGCTTTTCTTGGTGTTCTGCTTTCTCTCTAAGGTGGTAAGGATGGATCTCAGGATTAACTGGCACTTGACTCTTAGATTACAGGACTGGGCACTGCAGGTTATTGCAGAGGTGGGTGGTGGTTTCTGAGGCTTACTTGGTATATCCTTTCTGGAAGTCCAAGCCTGCTTTTCTGTGCTTTGGCAGGGATCAGATCCTAGGCTTTCCCACCCTGTTTGATAGGTTATTCAGTTGGTCAAGAGCTGTCATGGATTTTCTCTCTTCATTCTTCAGCCTGCTGAACCGCACCCCGGTGCGCCTCGTCCATGAAATCATTCTTGTGGATGACTTCAGTGATGATCCTAAGTGACACTTTCTGTTTTAAAAGCCAGAGGTGAAACCAAAAGAGACTGGGATTTTTGCAGAGAAGGGGGAAGAGTTTTCCAAAGTGATGGAGAGAAATTTAAATGGTGCCAGGTTTGCATCATTGCGTGGAGAATTTAAAATTCCAAACGATCAAAACTCTTCTCATGAAAATAATAAAAGAAAAGCACATGGCAAATCATTTTTATGCCCGGTAGACATGAATCCAGCCCTTACCTGGTTGTATCCTGTGTTTAATCTGGTTCTCAGCTGCAGCCAAGAACAATTCTGGGTTGACATCACTGGAATTGCACAGGATAATGATAGTCAGACCCTCCTGATGTATGCATACATCCTGCATATGTTCATGGAGGCGGGCAGCAGCTCTTGATTGATTTTTTTCACCCATGCAAAGAGGATTTCTGCCTGTTTCCGCGATGCCTCATAAACAGCGCTGTGCACCGTGACAGCCCACATCCTCCTGTCATTCCTTCCTGGTAAACACTGCAATCACCAGGTCTGATCCCCACCAGGAGTCTGTAGGTTCCCAGGGAACCACCCGAGCTAAAGGACCTTGCCTGATGGGATGGGCGAGTGGAAGATCTGAGTGCTGAGAATCTGCTCAAAAACTGTCTCCCGCCTCAGAGAGCGTTTGGGGTGGGTTCAGATGAGACCTGCTTCTTGGCTCCCTGCCTCTTGGAGTCGTGGAAACCAGAGGAGGGGGTGGCAATGCTTGGGCTTTGGAGAGACTCCAGTGCCCGGGGTCCAGCTGGGAGAGAGTGGCTATGATGGAGAAGAGGAGGGGGTGCAAGCGCTCAAGCTGCTCTGGTGTGCAGTGTGCAAGCTGTTTGAGGGGTGGAGGAAGTATATGCTGCTTATTTAGCTAAATAGACAAAGTGCTTGCCTTCCTGAAAGGAGAAAGGTTTGCAGAAGTGCAGCTTCCCCATCACAGTCTGCCCAGTGCCATGAGGTGGAAGGGGAGCAGGGCTAGGGTTCAGCTCACCTGGAGCACTGGAGGGGAGGCTCTTTTCCACCTAACTTAGAGCAACCACTCAGCTACTGGAATCCAGCACTTCTCAGCTGTTTTACATCTGCTTCCCTGTGATAGACTGAGCCTGCTGGCATCTAGGCTGCATACATTTACATAAAATGCATGTATTTGCATAATACAATGTACACATATGGTCAGTTTTCCCCCGGCAGCCCACCCCAAGTAATCGGTGCTTTTATCTCATGCTCAGCTGTGTCTCATTTCTCACCTCTCTGCCTGCTGACCTTGTGTTTGCTGGGATGCAGTCGTTCTGCACGTGGGTTTCCACTCTCCTGGCTCTTCTCGGGTGTGCACAGAGCATGCAACTCCGTGCCCGGGTTGTTAAGGCTGTGGTGATGCTTCTCATCAATGAAGATTGCTGGAGAGGTTGGAAGCCCTTAGAGGCCCCATGGGTGCATGGGGTGGGTGGCAGGGCTGGGGCATGTGCATGGTTTTAGTGCTGAGGAAGAAGAGACAGAGCAACGAGAGGCCTGAGGTGGCTGTGAGGGTCGCAGCATGGGCGTGTGGAGGTAGAGGGGCTGTGCTGGCTGCATCTGCCGGCAGACCCAGCTTTGCTGGGAGAAATCGGGTGAGGAGGGATGTCGGGGCTGTGGGCAGCACCAGGGCAAGGGCAGGGGCAGTGACTGCACGTGGGATCGCAGGACCTCCCCAGCTGGGGTGTGGGTGGCTGTGGGGCCTCTGCCCCATGGATCTACTCCTGCCCAGGCCATCGGAGCCCGTGGCTGCTCCACGGGGCTCTCTAACCATCCCTTATCCCTGGCTCAGGGCTTGCCAGGCCACCTCAAGAGGTTCCTGCCCACCAGGCAGAAACACATCAAACGGCTCCTGTGTTGCTTTGCAGCTACCAAAAATAGTAATTTCAAAAAGTCGTTTGTGACCCCAACCGCTGCTCTTCTACATTGAATTTACAGCATAATCCAGCTGTTCTTGGTGTAAATCTGCTGGATTTACCACTAATTTCATGAAGACTGTTGCTCTGCCAGCCTTGATTTATACTGTGTGAGTGGAGGGCTAAAACCACTGTGCCTCAGCAGTGCCATCCCCCTAACAAGTTGTCAGCCATTCCGTGACTGGGGGTCTTCTGCCTGCTCCCACCTTCCTCTGGGACAGATTCTGCTGCCAGAGGGTGACACGTCTTCCCTTTGTGTTTCCCAAGCTGATGACTGCCGCTTGCTGGGCAAGCTCCCCAAGGTGAAGTGCCTGTGGAATGGGCGGCGAGCAGGGGCAGTGTGTGCTGCTGGCACTCAGTGCAGCTGCCACCGGAGAGGTCCCAGCCTTGGTTTGCAGGAGCTGAGGAAAAACGATGACGTTTGCTTCTCTCTTATTTCCTTGAGCAGAGCAGCTCTTCCTGCAGATTTCCATGGTGAGGCGTGCTGGAGCCAGCACAGACACACATGCAGGTGCTTCTTGAGCCCCACGTCGAGATTTCCCAGCAATCGACTGCATCTCCTCCCCAGAGCCATGCTCGCTGTTGAGTGTGCAAGGGTGTGGGGGGAGAGAGGGGGTCCGGGGGTCTCAAGGGTGCCTGGGAGAGTGCACGTCCCAGGGAGCAGCAGTGATGGTGTTTTGCAGCAGTGTGTTTGCGAGTGTGGGACTGTCAGCAGGCACGGGCTTTTGTTTGTACTTACAGAATGAATATATCGTGGTGCATTTTGACTGAATGACTTCTTTAAAAATGTTATTATTCACCCCAGGGCATTTTTGCAGTACAGCTCGACAAGCTTGCCCCGAGAGTAGATTTGCAGATGGCACTGGGATGAGCCAGTGGATGGTGAGCCTGCAGCCTGATGCTCTCCTGAGGCAGGGAGAGGCTGGCCCTCTTGCCTCGCCTGAAGCTGCTGTGGGGCTGAAGGAGCATCTGTGGCTCTTGTTGTTGACCATTACAAAGTCATGTTCGGCTGCAGTTGAGGTCCTTTAACAACATTGAAATGTTGTCCTCAGGACTATTTTCAGGGCTTTTTCTGTGTGGTTTAATTCCATAATATGATTTGTTTGAGAAGTGTGTTGGAGAACTGCATTCTCAGGTTTTTGAGAGTTTCATCTGAAAGACAGTTGAAGATTTGTGTATTTTTAGTGTTAATGTGCCCTGGCATGGGAAGGCATCAAAAAAACAGAAGGGTGAAGCTGCCTGTGAGATCTCCTGCTCAACCCAGAACAAACCCTAGCGGCAGTGCTGTGCTCTTGAGCAGGCCATCCTCTGCTGCTGAGGGTCAGTGAAGCCTTTGTGAGGGCTGAGTACATAGAAATGTCCCCATGGCAGGGAAGGTGAGAGAGGGAGAAGGCAGCGCTGCTGAAGGTGGCCGGCGCTCTGCGGTAATGCACTCAGCCAAGGGGCAGAGGGGCTTTTCATGCAAGAAGTTGTGCTGTGCAACAAGTATAGATTTGGAATTGGAACTGAGGGTGAGTGTGGGCTGGCTGGAGGCACTCACCAGTGAGCATCATTGAGGGGCAATCTTTAAATGGCTCAATATGATCTTTTCCCTGCAGTTTTGGACATGCAAACCGGATGCTTTGCTCAAAACCTTTCCACTACCCTCAGGCAGGTGAAGGATGCTTGGGTGTGTTGAGCTGTGGCAGTTTGGCGGGCAGCATGTGGTAGCTACAATGAGCTGGAAAAGCTCATCGGGCCGGTACGCAACTCAAGGTTCTCTGTGTCTGTGTAGACCCTGCCCTTCCAGTGGGACGTTTGACTCGCAGAAAAGACTCCGGTCTTGACATTGTTATGGAAATAACGAGTGTTTTTCATGCTCATTTGGAAACCCCGAGCTCTAGAGCAGCTCCCAGCTCCCAGCCTTTGGTTGCTCCTTCCAACAGCTGCATTTCAATAATTTTGTTAGGACTAAATTTATAAACCAAAGTATTTTCCAAGTGAGAAGGCAAACCCTGTGTGCTCACATGTTTCCTTTGCATGGCTATGAAAAGTGATTTGATCTGGTGAGGGTAAAAGCTTGGAAGTTTGAGCTATAATTGGAGTTTAGGATTTTTGAAAAGAAAAAGGGAGATAAGAGACCAGTCAAAGCTGTCAGAGTCTCTTCCTCCTGTAGATATTTTTGTTCATTACTGTTTGTATGATCTCTTTGCCCATAACAAGATGTTGATTAAATCGCCACTAACTACTTAAAATGATTTCGGTCTCTTTTTTTAACCCTTTCACGCTTTTGGCAGAACTCTAGCTGTATCCTATCATTTGTACATTTAAAGAATGTCTGTAATTAAGCTGCTTGACTGTATTTTCCCTCTGTCATTTCAACTGCCTGTGTCTGCCTTCTGAAATCCAGTAAAAAGGATTTAAGGAAGTTGAAAGTGGGATAGATGGTGAATTTGCAAAAGACAGACAGATCTTTGCTTGCAGCCAGGTTCAGCACTGAGTGCGCGCACAGGGAGAGGCTGAGGGTGCGGTGAAAGCTGGTGAGATGTGCTCAGTGGCACAGCAGCACATTGTCCTCTTTCCCAGGAGAGGCAGTGCCTGCATTCCCAGGCTCCCAACAGTACCTGTGCCACCAGTTCCTCACTTGAACTCGTGTGACAGCTGAGGAGGAGGCAGCAATGGGCATTTGTCCCTGACAAACCGGAATGACTTGAAGATCTCAGGGCACCTGGTGTCTCCAGGAGTTCAGAACATCCCTTGGCCAGTTTGACTGGAGTGATCTGAAGTCATGGGTCATTTTGCTTTTGCTTTCCAGGATCCCACCCGAGTGGTCAGCCCCATCATCGACATCATCAACCTGGACACTTTCGCCTACGTGGCGGCTTCCTCAGACCTCAGAGGAGGTGAGTACAGGCCACGTGCGTGCCCCATGGGCGCCCATCCTGCGGTGTGACTGCCCCTGGCCTGAGGAGCTGGTGGCTCTGCAGCGCTTGGCTGCCTCCTGCTCTCTTCCAAAAAGCACATTAGCCCTGCTCCGTGCTGGCTGTTTCCAGGCTGGTTTAGAGACAGGTAAACGTGGCGTGAGGAATAGTGTTTGCTACAGTGGATCAGGCAGTCAAGCAGGAAAGAAGGGTCACGTCAAAGCTACGCTTGGCACACGGAAGGCCGGGCTGCTGCAGAGTAGGGATGGGAGATGTCTGGGCAACAACAAACAGAGGCTGCAGCTATAGTGCTTATTAGTGTGCTGTGCTATTTGTAGCGTGCAGTATCCATCGGAGCATGTATCTGTGCGCACAAGGGGGCAAAGTGAGGTTTCAGCAGCAGCTTGAATTCTTACTTTTCCTGCCTTTGGAGTGCTTGACTTTGCAATTGTAATGCAATATGTTGGTTCTTGTTCATATGCAGTAGGTAAAATATGTTAGTCATTGGACTCTTCTCCCAAGAGCTGCATCTCCGTGGCTTGGGATGTTTGAAACTGGGCAGAATACTTCGTCAGACATGGCTTCTGCAGCCTGCATTGCCTGCTAATCCATACTCAGTTCTAATTTCCCCATGGTGGTTCTCTGCTTTGGTTTTAGGTTTTGACTGGAGTCTACATTTCAAATGGGAGCAGCTTTCCTCGGAGCAGAAAGCCAAATGACTTGATCCCACTGAACCCATTAAGTAAGTGAAGAGGGGGAAGGAGGCAGCTGAGGAACATGGGGCAGGACAGGCATCTTGTCTGACCTCATGTGATCTCCGTGCACCACATCAGTGTAATGTTCCTTCTAGGACAACTCTGAGCTTCTTGTACCTGTAGGGAGCTCCTGTCTAACTAGGGTTTGACAGTACAGCTTCACCTCCCAACACTGAAACCTGAAGGTGCTACAAAGGTAGAAGGGAATGTATTTATGGTTGGTTTTACTCTGGTGGTGCTGAGGAGGCTGAATATGATTAGAGGGAAGACCCTGTGCTCTGGACTCCTGCTTCTCTCACCTTGGCTGTCACTTAAAAATTAGGCAGTGGATCAAACGTGATGTCTAATTGAGCCTTTCCAGCTTAGTGCTGCTCTTCTGGACTTCACTGAAGGCTTTTCAGGAGTTTAGGATGTGCAGCAAAGACAGTGAAGCAGAATGGGAGAGATGCCGTGTGTCCTGATGCCATGGGATAGAGGGAGTCCTTCCTTCTGCTGAAAACCTCCCCTGGCAGCTCGCTGTGTGCCCAGATGTGAAGTGCTGGGCTCTGCGGCGCAAAGGAGACCAAGTGCTGGGGGAAGCTCAGGTCTGCGGAAGCTCATAGGGGAGCGAAGCACTGCTGCAGCTTAGGGTGCTGCTGTTAACAGGAGCACTCACTGGCTTCCTGAAGGCTTGTGTTCCATTCCTCCTGTCACATAGGGCACTGTGGAGGCTTGTCAGGGTGCAGCAGTCGCCCCAGCTCCAGCTGAGCCTCCACTAAGGCATCCACACCATCTGCAATTGAATAGAGACAGGGCTGCTGCCAGAATAGAGACAGGGCTCCTGTCAGGAAGTGGGAGTCTCCTAGAGCTGTCTTCTGAGTGTGCCCTCCCTTCCTCCACGGACCTTCTCTGTGCAGCTTTATTAGCTTATCCAAAGAATGGAAAATAACCCTGTTTTGAAATAAAGATTGCACTGCTAGTGATGGCTTTCAAAAAGCCCTTCTGAATTGGCCCTGCCTTCCCCTCCCCAGTGGAGTGTTGCTCTTAATGGGCTGGTTCCAGGCAAAAAGCCCTTCTGAGTGAATAACCCCCGCATCGCTAAGTACGTTTTTGATGCAAAAGCCTACAGTCAGGGCTGTGAACTTTGAGCTTGTAGGAGTTGTGCTGACGGGTGCATTAGCCAGTCACTAAGTGCTGGGCGATTTATGAGTGACAGCAAAATACAAAGGCAGCTGAAAGAAAGGCTCCAGTGCTTTTAGAGGTGTGTTGTCCTTGTTTGGCAAGAGGGAGATAAGCAAGTAGTGTCCTGGTAATGGAAGAGGAAGCAAAGGGAAGGACTGCTTCTGTGTATCCAAGTGCTGCAGCAGTGTTTGAGAGCGTGTGCCCCCTTCCCTATTCTGCAGGACTCCTATCATTGCTGGAGGGCTGTTTGTGATCGACAAAGCCTGGTTCAACCACCTGGAGAAGTACGACAGTGCCATGAACATCTGGGGTGGGGAGAACTTTGGTGAGTCACTTTTCTTCCTCCTGCACTCTGCTGTGTTGGCTTCTCTTCCTGTGTCGTGCCAGATGGATACAAGGTCATCTTGGACTTTGCTTTCAATGCTCTGTGTGGTTTTCCTCACTTGCATTCATACATTATGGTTTCAGGTGAGTAAGGGATCCAACAACCTCAAATCATTGTAGGTGAGCAATTGCTGGTACTTGCTGCCTTTCATTCTGTGTTGGTTTTCTATAGGTAAGTACCTGAAACTAGAGGGTTTTCAGCTTTGGTGTTACCAAGAGACGAGAGAACACTACACCCATGGTCCTATTCCTTCCTGACCTTATTTTCTCATTAATAAAGCAAAATTGTGTCCTACTCAATTGTCTGATGACAGCATTTCAGAGCTGTGTACTGAAACAGCAGCTCCACAGGTGTGCTGCAGGCAGGTGACAAGGTAGCTGGACTGCTCACCCATTCCTGTGTCACGACTGAGTGCTGCCAGGCTCTCCTTCACGCTGTTGTCCCTCCTGAGCACAAAAAGAAGGTTGAGAGCTGACCTAAATCCAGTTGCCTCTGCCCATTTTCACCAGGCATGCAAACTGGAGAGGGCACATGAAAGCGGTAACAGCCTGTCCTGTGTCCCCTGTGTCCGACGAAGCTGGATCAGCCTGGGCTGCTCTCACTTTGAAGCTGGAGCGATGCTGCACATCAGAGGAATTATCTGTATCCATGACAGAAGAAGGAGACAGATCAGAACCTGGCTTTAGTAGCTCATACCTCTCGGGAGCGTGGCTGGCAAGGAAGGAAGGATCTTGTGTCTTAACACACAGCAATGCTGTCAGTCATCCAAGGGATGCTGCCACCTTACTGTAAGCCATCACTGCCTGGCACTGTTGTTTCTTTCACATCCCTTCTTCGTCTGGCATATTTTGCTTATTTGTATCTTGCTGTTCAGTGGGATCTCTCGCCCTCGTGCTTTCTCTTGTTGGGTGGATCTTGCCACTCGTCTGACCTAAAGAATCTGCCCGTCTGAGTGGGGTGGTTTCCTCGGAAGAACAGCAGGCCTCCCACCTCCCCTGCTGGAGCAACAACCCAAACAAAGCATTTGGGAAGGGAACTAGAGAGGAAAGGGGCTGCCGCACTGCGCTGACCCACTGTCCATCTCTGCCCACCACTCTTCTCTGGCAGCAGCCAGCACAAGCTGCTCCTTGAAGATGTGCAGTGGCAGGGGCTGCCTGCCCTCTGGAGAAGCTGCATCCCAGCAGCTTCTCCAGTGCCCTGCGAGGGGAACTGAGTGCAGCAGCTTAGAGGGGCTGCATCCCGCCATAATCTTCTTTCCCTGCAGCTGTGATTAGGGTTGCTCCCAACACAGCACCAGGACATGGCACAAGGGCACATTTTATTGGCAACCTCTTAATACTCAGCACTGGGGAAAGTGTTGAGGCTCCAGCTGCTGTTTTAGCTCTTCAGTGTAAACATAGCAGGGAAGGAAAAGGGAGGGGAATTCAGGAAATCAATACTTTTCCCTGCTATGTTTTACCACCCCAGCCTTTACTGGCCCCTACTGCCAGGGCAGTTGTTGGGGATGGGCTCAGGCCTTGAATTTTGAACCTAGGCATCAAGGTGAGAAGGCTTTGTGGCTGTTCCAGCCTCCCATTTCCATCAGCTCAGGAGCACTGGGAGCAGGGACGGCAGTGACATGCAGGTGGCTCCCAGCCGACGTGCGTTTCAGTGTGTGCTGAGAGGAGGTGGCCTTGGGGGTCTGGGCTTGAATTCTCCTTTGCTCCTTGAAGTTGTGAGTTGTTTATGGAGGGGTGGCAGCTTTGCAGGCTGGCAGTGCAGGAGGAGGAGTCGTCCTGTCATACTGCCCTGCCACAGGCACTTTGCCCACATCCAGCCTGGGAACAAGTCATCCTTCTGCTGATGTGTGTGGCGAGACTGCTTGGAGCAGGAGCTGGCAGTGGGGGACCTCCTGCCTGACTTCTGTAGTTAAAGGTGGGAGGGAGCAAAAGGGGATTTAGTTTGGGAGTAACTACACGCTGTGCTTAGCTCTGTGCTGTTAACAGATAATAACACAGGATGCAAAGAACTGCAGGAGCCTTTTCATTTTAATTTCATTTCTTTTCCATGCTGGTTTTGTCTAAGTGTGATTTTCTGACAACAGAGCTACAGATTCATAGCTTCACAGGCGTTAGGAGCAGATGGAGCCATTGGATCAGTCGTTCTGCTCACCCACCCTGCCTGGCCAGCTGGGATTCTATCCAGCTCCCTGCCAGGAACACCGTGACTTCTGGTATCAGTTGTGCCACAGGCTCGTTTTCCTCCAGAAGGGCCTGGTGGACCAGACAGAGAGCAGCTGGGGACAGCAGGGAGACATCCACCATGCTGACAGTTTATCCAGACTTACTTGAGATAATCCCTCCCACCGTTGACCTTTGTTTGTGTAAAGGTGTGTGCTGTGTTGGAGCGCAGCGCTGGTGGTCGGAGCACGTCCTGGGCAGCATAAGCTGTTTGGGACAGGTGATGGATCCACCACTCTCTGTTCACTTTGCAGTGTCAGTCGTGGGTTCATAAAGATACTGACAGCTGTAGTCTTTAATAAACAGGAATTCATGGTCTCTCCTGGTCAACTTGACAGCACTTTGGAGGGAAGTCACTGAAGCAGGCGTTGCAGAAGTAATTAAAGGAGCACAAAACTGGCAAGATGATTCGGTGGTGTAAGTGGTACTGTGAGAAACGGGTCTCGCTCTTGCCATTGTGCTGGCACCCGCTGTGCCGTGAGTGGATTGGAAGTGCCCTGACTTCAAACAGGTCACAAGAGCCTTTGAAATGGGCTTTTAAGGGAGTCGTGCCTAGAAAACCCCATCTGGCAATTGATTTACCCCAGTTTAATGTGGCAGAGGATGAAGTGAGAGGCAAAACCAGGATCCAGCCTGTTCTAGGACAGAAAGACAAAATGCTAAAGCTACTTTTCTTGTAGAAATGTCCTTCCATGTGTGGAGGGAGGCTGGAAATCATCCCCTGTAGCCGCGTTGGACATGTCTTCCGGAAGAAGCATCCATATATCTTTCCAGAGGGAAATGCCAACACGTACATTAAGTAGATATTTTGTGCTTGCTTAGTTTTTGTGAAGCAGAATGAAGCTCTGCCTTGTAGGGAGGGGGGAAGCAGAGAAGATGAGTAGGAAGGTTTGTTAGGAAAAAATTGAAATATCCCTGGGCAAGAATCTCCTGAGCCGAAGAAAATGCAAGTCAGTACGACTCTCCCTTAGGATTTCTACATGTCAAGAATATGACAGAATTAGGACACTGCTGTGGTACCTTTCATCATCATGGCACTGCAGGGGTGGCCCCAGCATCTCCCTGAGCAGCAGCTACCGTAACAGCCCTAAGGTCATCAGAACATATTTTTAACAGCCTGAAAGCAGGCTGCCAGCAGTGTCTGCCAGCACCCAGCGATCTCACCTGAGGGCTGAGCATGCCTCAGCTGAACTAGAAAATCTGGTTCCCAGCGCCCCTGGGTGAGAGGAGCTGCGCAGCGTGCAGACACAGGCAGATTTGCCTCCGGGCTGCCTCTGGAGCAGGGGCCGCAAGGGAGCTTCCAGGGCACCCAGCTGAAGGGGATCTGTCCTCACAGCCGGGGCAGAGACCGAATCGAAATGTCTGCTTGCAATGGGCCAGGATCCTGGGAGCAGCAGGCAAGGAAGGAGGTTAGACCAGAAGTGAGGATCTGCATCTGAAGGATGGTGAGAGGAACTCGTGAAGCCAGGAAGGATTCCTTCCTCTTTTACAGCATGAAGCTGAGGGTTGTCTGTTAAGTAAATGACAGAGAAAACCACCGGTGTCATTAAGACTTATTGCAGGGTTGTTTCTCAGCTAAACTGCATCTGGGTGTTTACACACCAGGCATTCCTTTGAGTGTGACTTTCCCAGTGTTAGGAGGAGCTGGCAGTGTTTATGAAGACCCAGCTGCCTGCGGAGGGGTTGCCACTAACTCTGCAGCTTCCTCACGCTGTGCATGAGACACTGAATGGGGAGTACAGATTGCGTCTCTGGGTTACATCTAATGTGTGGTTTCCAGCCTTGCGGTGTGGGGAGAGGAAGGGGAGCTCATACCCCTGCTTCAGAACGATGGCAGTGAGGGGCACATGGCATTGCTGGCATCGAGGAGAGCTCTTGCTTGCTTTTAGTAGTGAAATAAGACTTGTACAGAAGAGGCTGGGGTGTGGGAAACTATCCACTGTCTAGCTCTCTGTTTCTTATCAACCCAAAGGAGATCAGGAAGCCAGACAGAAAGGCCCTGCACTTTGAGGAAGGTTAGGAACAGATGCAGGTGCTGTGACTGGTGCATCTCTTGGGCAAGGGCACGTAGACTAATGTGGTGGCCCTAGGGCGAGAGGAAGAAGCACCAAGGATTGGCAAGGGACTGAAAAGCCGTCTGGAGAAATGTATCTGTAAGCATTAGGAGCTGGGATTTTATTGACCTTATGGTACCTGTCAGCCTCAATGTAATGGTATATAGACTGAGAGGAGAAACAGCTTCTGGCAACCTCATGCTCTGTGTTACCTCTGTTTTAAACAGAGATGTTAGCAAAAAATATCTCCACCTTTCTGCCAGATATTGATTTTTCTCCACACAGGCTTTGCTTCAGCATGAGACGGCTTAGGCTCTGGTGTTTTGCTGGCTTCACGTGCAGGCTGTCTCCTTTTCTGGCCACATGGGAATTGGCTGGGTCCAGAGCCTGCGCTGTGGCACAGGCAGTGTCGTGGTGTAGCCATAGCTTGGAGGCACTGGCTTGCCATGGAGCAGGAGCTTGGAAGACTCCCCTGACCCAGGCAAGGACAGGCATGGGGCAACAAAGCTGTTTGCAAGGAGAGTTAGAGCTTTCTGAAGCTAAAGGATTCCTGGATGGTGCTGCAGCAGTGTAGCCAGGGTCATTTTTCTCAAGTTTTGAATGCTAAGATTTGCCTCCCTGACATCCAGGAGTGCAAAACAGGGGAGTTCGTGCAGGACTGGTGCAAAGGAAATGTTTGACTTCAGTCTTTGGCAAATTTTGCACCACTTTTCAGAGCTTCATCTTCACCTCTAAACGAAACCCCAGGCCTGCCTGCCTGGGAGGTGATGTTTAAGAGGAGCTTGCATTCTGAGTCTGGTGTGTGCAAAGCATCCAACTGGGTTTGAATTGGTGAATTCTCTATCTGAGCTTTGGCCTCTTGTGTTTGGTCCCTGGGGTAATGGGGAGGAGGGAGACTGGGCTGGCTCAGCAGTGGTTTGGGTGAAGCCAAAGACCAGGTTGTGGACAGGAGAAGAGCAGGATGGCTCGGTCGATGCATTGTAGAAGATGTCACCGTGGAGGCTTCCTTGGTTTCACTTGTCTGCCGTTGCCTCCCTCAGGAACACCAAGCGCGCGGCGGAGGTGTGGATGGACGAGTTCAAGCAGTACTACTGCGCAGCTCGTCCCGCGGCCCAAGGGAGGCCTTACGGCAGGTGAGTGCCCATCTCTGCTGCCAGCACCCCGCCTGCTCCCACTCGCCCCGTGGAAGCCTACCCACACTGTTTGTGTAGTAACTCACTTCAGTGCTGATGGGCCAAGGCCTCACCACCCTCAGCATAAAAAATGTCTTACTTATATCCAGTTGGCATCTCCCCTCTTTCGGCTTAAAAACATTCCCTCTCATCCTATTCCTGCACTCCCTGATCAGGAGCCCCTCCCCAGCTTTCCTGGAGCCCCTTTCCATACTGGGAGCCTGCCCTAAGGTCTCCCCAGAGCCTTCTCTTCTCCAGGCTGAACAACTCCAATTCTGTTTGTGGTATTTTCTCATTTACAAATGTGCTTCCTTTCCTTAGAAAGTTTCATACCCAAACCCAAATTCCTTGTTGCTGCTCTTCAGTCTCCAGGGTAAATAAGTTGAAGTCCTGGTGACTGACCTGTTTCCACTGAATTCGCGTCCACTCCCCATCCAGCAACACGAGTGATGTAATCGCTCTGTCCTGTTACATGTAAGAGGGTGTGGAGAAGGCAGCCTGTGTGAAGGGAAGGCGCTGAAGGCTTCCCATTGCTCTGTAAATGCCAGCTCGTAGCAGCTCCATGGGTAGAGACTGCCCCAGGGAGTAGGTGGAGTTTGGAAAGTGTCACTGTGCAGCACAGTCCCTCAGCAGAAGTTTTGCCCTATTTAATGAAAGAAAGAAGTATTTTACCATGTCATTAATTTCTGCTGACTTAAAGGCGTATTTAGGTGCTCTTGGAAATCAGGACCTTCTGTCCCATAAACTAAGAGTAACTTACAATAACATATGTTAATTTCCTAGTACATTAATACATTAAGTTAATGCTTATTGCATATAGCAGTTAGCATACATTTTTTTACTATAGTTTTTAAATGACAGTACTTTTCAAGAACCTTTTCATCCACCAAACTCCAGGCTCTGTGCTATAAAATGACAGTTTGCCATCATGCCACTGTAGAAAGTGAGTCCTCCACAGAGACAGAGATTGAAAAGGCCACACAAGGTCACGCAGAGGGAGCAGAAAGCAGAGCTTTCTGGGCACATCTGTTGGATTTCTCTCAGCCTCCCTTTTTTGGGGTGTTGGGTATCACTTTCATGATTTCCATTGTATCTCTGTGATGTGTTATTCCCTCAGCATCCAGAGCAGAGTGGAGCTGCGGAAGAGGTTGAAATGCCACAGCTTCAAGTGGTACCTGGAAAATGTTTATCCTGAGCTTCGGTGTGGATGCATGATCTCCACCTGTCTCCAGCAGGCCAGCAGGGTATCCCATCCCTCCTGCCCCCATGGAGCTGTCCTCTGAGAGAGTTATTTCTCTTGACTCTTGGTGTCCCTGGCCCATGGTGTGGGACATGTGCCATAGGGAAATAGCCAGCATTCCTTACAGAAGTATCCCAAGGTGGAAAATCCCTTGTTCCCTGTGGTGGGTTGTTGAAGGACTGAACGACTCTTGCTTACAAAAGAAGCACCTAATTCCAGTCCTTTCACACAATTGTGTATGCTCAAGGCTACTCCGTTGTGAAACTTTCCCCTCTAGGAGTTCATGACCTGTATCCACGTGGCTCTACCTTACTCCTGGCCTAATGCTTTCCTTACCATGCACTTCCACAGTTGCTCTTGCACAGATCCTTTCTAGTCACCAAAATCACACCAGAAACTATTGCATCCATTCCCTGGGTCACTATCAGAAGCCATCCTTAGGGTGCAAAAGTTTTGCAGGTGCCTCTAGAGACCTGCTGGTGCAATGGCTGAGCATAGAATCACAGAGTGAAAATGATTTATAGCTGTTCTCTTGGGTTTTTTTTGCTGTGTGTGGCATTGTACAGCAGCATTCGCAGGGAATGCTCTAGAGGTTCCCTACTCTTGTAAACTGAAGGCTGACCTTCAGCCTGCTCACGGGCTGTTCCTGCTCCTCTGGTTGCCTTGTGCAGTGTTAATTTTTTCCCCCTATAAAGGCCATCCATCCCTCTCTGAGTGCTGCTTTTGCAGCATACCTGTCCCTGTCCTGCTCTCAGTGGGTCAGTGTTGTAACAGATCTCCCCACTCCCATTTTCTGAGGGTGAAGTGTTGGGGCTGCACCCTCCTTGCCCACTGACCCTCACTTTGAGTATTCTGTGTGCCTGGGGCAGTGATGTTTTCACGCTGTTCTTGCAGGATTCCTGAGGAATCGCTCTATCGGACTGGGATGATCAGGCATAGGCAGAGCTGCCTGGAGTCACACAAGTCTGAAGCCCAAGAGTTCCCCTTCCTGAGCTTAAATCCTTGTGTCAGTAGCAAAGGCACAGCAGCAATGGCACAGGTGAGACGTATTGTGTGTCCCATGATGCCAGCTGGAGAGTAGGCCCTGGGGCAGCTTCAGGATGGTTTCTTAAGTTTGCTAAAGCTCTGTTGGAGGATTATGTGTTCTGCCAACCAGTTCGTGAGGCAGGATGTGGTTAAACCCTGGTAGGCCCTCCGTACCTTGGAGCCCTGGGCAGCGGCAGGGACGGGTGCAGGGGGCGCAGCACAGGGCAGACTCCTTACCTGTGCTGAGCCCTTACGGTTGCGCAGGAACGCCTGGCGCTGTCATCTCCAGATATCAGAGAATGACAGAGAGAGCTATAATTTCCCCTCATCTTTCAGCCTTATTTGTTTCAAAATGCACTGAACTGCAGTGGTATTTGTAACTTCATCGTCTGCATTCTCTCAATATTAGATTGCCCAGTAAGCTAGTGAGAATGTAATGAGGGTAGTCTCGTTTTTTCAGTCTCACTGAGATGAGATAAAGCCATGTGAATCGGTATTCTATGAAACGTTACTCGCAGCAGAGTTGCTGGAGAAAGACCCTGCCTTTGCATCAGGCTGCCTTTGTGACTCTGGGCCTGTCAGTACGTTCTCTTGCTGTTCCTGTCTGTGAAACAAGGAGATAACAATCACTCGCCTCTTCAGGGTGCTCTGAAGTGATTTCATAGGCAGTGCTGCTGTGCTTGCTTCCACTTGACTGTGCGCCCTTAACCCTCGCGGTTACACGCTCAAACCAGGTCGCTATGTGGATAGTGGGCCCAGCCTGGAGGTGCTGCTGGCTGTGTCCTCGATTCGTGTGTGCAAACAGAGCATTTCATGTGTATCTCTTCTCTGAGCGGCTGGGTGCCTGTCTTTAGTCAGGAAAACCATGTCTGTTTCACAGCCCAGTAAAACCAGCAGTGACTTTTTGGATTTTAGTCAGTTCATAAAATACAGTGAATATGACTGCAGGCACCACGCAGATACAGTGCTTAGGGTTTAACTTATTTCCAGGTTTTAGAATCTTCCATTTTTTTTCTATCTTCCACTGTTGCCTGGACTTCTTATGCACCCAGCAAGAGAAACGGGCTGATGAGAGCAGGTCATTGTGTTCTGCAGGGCCAACTCTGCCGAAGGGGAAAAAAAGTGCTTTAGTGACAATTTTGTGACTTCAAATGAATTGGATGCTTTGAAGAAAATCTGGAAAATCAGAAGGGAAAATGCTACTGCAAGCTACCACTTCAAAATGAAATGGTGCTGGTCTTTCTGAAACATCAATTTGATATGATATCTTAAAATGAAAAATGTCATGCGAACCAGTTGAGTTTTTTCATTCCCATCAAACACATTTGTTTTGACATTTCTGTGCAGTGAATTTTTTGAATTTTTCATGCCACAAACTTTTCATCTTCCCATTCTGACTCTGCAGCAGTCTGTAATAGGTCAACACTTCCCACTGGAGGCAACTCCATTTCTCATGCCCATCCAGCGTGAACTCTGCAGGGGAGTGAAACAACACACTACAAACGGATTGCTGAATAGCTACACTCCATGCACACACAAGAACAGAGAAAAACCTTTCCTTTTATCTTCTCCTGTCGTTCTAGGATAGTTCTCTGTTACTTGTTCCTACGGAGAGTATTTCAGATGAAAGCAGGATACTGAAATTTTTATGTATTTTAGTTTTATATTTTAACTACATAATTGTTACAAACCACCCGAACTTGTGGATGCTGTTGGTGTTGTAGTCATCAGGCTATGTAGGAGAGATGATGCAGCAGTCCTGAATGGTGCTTGGTTTTGTACTTGGAATGCCAGAATAGAGCAATAATCTTCACTTTTAACACACTGAAGTCACATCTTGTTTACCCTCACCCTCTTGTTTGCCCTCCTAAGTGATACAAATAAGGGCAGAGATGGACTAAGAAAAATTTGCATGGCCATTTGCCTGTATTTTAACTTGGAGTTTTTGATGGATTCTGTTGGGTTACGGTGACACTTTTTCCCCCCCTCAGAATTTCTTTGTTTTCTGTGTGATTTTCTTTGGCTTTCATCTAGGGCTGAAGGGAGACGAGACATGATTAGAACTAGCTAAAATATTTCTGACAGGACTGGCTTCCATAAAAAGCCATTCCATCAAATAAGAAGAACTGTGTGGAAATCAGTCAATTTGGATGAAGACAGTAGATGGGCAGCCTGCAAGCAGGAGGGGAGAGTCAGTGGCCGCTTTCACACCGATGCGTGTATCCAGCTCTGTAGGCCCAGATTCCAGAGGTGAAGAGCAGCTTAGGAGAGATGGTTACCACCACCCTGTCCACCCAATGGTGTTTCACTGGGTGAGAAGGTGGTCCTGCCTTGAGAGGATGTGAGTCCCAGGATGACTTGAACAGAGCCTGGCCTGGGGAAAGAGCATGGAGGAGCTCTGGGAGCAGCATTGCTCCGTGCAGTGCCTCAGTGAAGCAAGGGGCTTAAGAGGTCACTGTGTCCCACTCCCTGCATTAGCTGGGGGATCCAGTATGTGCAGGAGTTGTGGGATTAGCCAGGATTAGCTTGCTGCTGCTGAGGAGCCTCAGGCCTTGTCCTGAGCTAAAATGACAAACAATTGGTTAAAAACATAAATTATGTTTTCAAACCAGCTTGTGGCAATGTGGGCTCCGAGAAAAGGCATTGGAGTTCGCCCCACAGGGCTTGGTTCCTCGCAGACACAGGACTAATTTGGTACCTGATTTCCCAGGCTGGCAGTTTGCAGAGCAACTGGCAGTGGGCATGGTTGGGATGTCTGGAATGTGTTCACTGTAGGATCAGGTAAACTCTGCTCCATCTGACAAGAAGTGGTTGCCAGAAGCCCTTTGGGTGCAGGCTGTGGCTTTGGAAGTGAATGCTGGTTACGTGCCGACGTCCTGGGCAGCTCTTGCTGAGGAGCCTGTGGGCAAGCTGTGCGGAAGCCAGGTTTGATCTCGGTTAGCTGCGAGGAGGAGGAAGCTGAGCAGCGCGGGCCGGGAGCATCACAGTGCAAAAATGTGTTCTCCCTTCCAGGTGGCTAAGAACCTGAATGAAGTAGGATTTATATTTCCAGGAATTGAATGCCTGTAGCTGTCTGTTTTGAAGTCAGAAGAGTTAGAGCTGCTGATGGTGACAGATGCCGAAGGGGTGGAAGTGTTTCCCTGCTTTAATAACTCATGCTAATGCAGCCCAAAGCCTCCTGAAGTCAGTGACGTCTGTGCTGGGTTTCTGAGGGAACAAGATCCAAGCCAAAGTGTTTGCTTTCCAAAGAACACCAGGAGACAACCCTGATGTCTCTCCTTTCTTGTTCTTCCTCTCTTCAGGAGTGGACATACACGTACAACCACCAAGTCCACCAACAGCAGCTCTGCTTGTCCGTGTACACCCTCTTCCCTGGCTCCCAGGTCTTGCTCTTGCCTTGCAGAGAAGGTGACAACAAGCAGGTGAGCCCTTTGACCATTCCCTGTTTTCTTTGCAGTTCCCTTTCTCTCAGCACAGAGCCCATGAGCTCCGGCTTCATCTGGAAGCAGCGCAGTCTGTCTGCGAGTGCCGGCTCTGGTCTCCCCAGCCCTTTGCTCTTAAATGAGTGTTGATAAGGGTGTCTGATAGCACGGGTGGTGATCTGAATACTTATCTGCAGAAGGCGAACCCAAACTGGCAATTTAGTGTGCACGGGCTGCCAGTCAGCCAGCAAATGCTAACGTTTCCCTGCAGTTAATCACTGAGCTGGCATTTGAACCAGTGACCTGGGGAAAAGCTGTTAGTAATACATTATCCTCCTGAAACCAGGCAGAGGCTGAGCTTAAAGGAGTGTGTGTCTCAGCACCAGGCCACAAAGGCTTTGTGGCGACTCTGCTCTTGATGCTGGATGAGTATAGCAAAAGCAGGACAAGGAGCAAACTTGTTCACCTGTTTCTCCTCTTGTGTCTGTCTCTCCTCAGCGATGGGGAAAGGTTGGGTCACACATTGAGCACATAGCTTCACGCTTTTGTTTGGACACTGAGACGATCGGGGACACGAACAAGAGCACCAAAGAGCTTGTCATCAACCCTTGTGAGAGCATGGCCATGAGTCAGCGCTGGGACATGGTGATGTCTTGATCCACTGGAGGACTTACACTGTGGGGATGGGCACGGAGGTGTTGCTGTGTGCAGCCAGGGAGCTGAAATAGAAAGCCACTGGGAGTCTGTGTATTATGGGACAGGAAAAGAATCATTCAAACAAAAATAAGGACATGGCACTCTGGATTGCACAGTGGATGTTGTCTGCAAGGCAGGCAGCTGGTATTGGCCTGTTGGCAGTTGTGCGTTCAAAGAGAAGGGATAGGAAAAAAACAAACTTGAAATGTTTAGGGGGATGCCAGGGCTCCTGTGATGGGCCCTGGAGAAGTTCTGTGTGCACAGTATTTATTAATCTCGCTGGAGACACGGGTAGAAAAGCCTTGGAGACCAAAAGGAAACTTGGACTTAGCAAAATAAGCATCTCGATAGCTTTTGTGGGGTCAGGTCAGTGAGCAAAGGGGTTGTGCCAAGGGATGCTAAGGAACGTCGCCTGGGATCAAGTGAAAAACGCTGGATTCTTTTTGCACTTTGACAGCTGTGGATGAATTTGTCTTCAGCAGATGGTGTGGGTGGAGCTGTGTTGCACATTCTAATTCCTATCCGATCCGTGTCCATGTTGTGTGTACAGAGGCACGGCAGTCCTTTATGGCTGCAGCCAGAATCAAACCAGCAGGTAATGGGGAGTCCTGCTCGGTGTCAGCTGCACAGGGCCTGACAATTCTCCAAAGCCCAAGCAAACAGAGGATTCGGGGTTATCCACTGAGGCCACAGGAGAATGGGGCTGGGGATGAAGACTGGAGGAAGGCAATTCACAACGAGCACCAGCCCTGAGTGAAAATCCCTTCTTCTGCCTCTGGGAGTGACTGGGGGATACTTCATCTCCCTACCTTGATTTCCTGAACTTGTAGTGAAGACTGAGTGTTTAGAGCAGAAAGAAAGCAGAGTAGTATTTTTTTGTTCCATGCAGTACCAGCAGCACTGGGCTGGCAATGGATTGACAGTCCCTGGAGTTATCCCCATGGCCCCCTGGTCTGGTTCCGAGGGTGCTCATTTTCCTCCTGGCGGCCCCATGGTGCTGTGTTTTAGACCAAAGCAGTGTTGATAACATGCAGAAATGTTTTAGTTAGTGCTGTGTTTGCATGGCGTCAAGACCTTCTCTGTCTCACTCTGCTGTCCCAGGCTGGGGTTGGGCAGGGAGCTGGGAGGCACACAGGCAGGAGAATAGGACCAAAGGGATACCGAGTGCCGCAGAATGTCACTGTCAGTAAAAAAACAACAGGGGAGGAGGCTTTTTCAAAGAAGGTGTTGTGCAGACACTGGCCAGGCATCGCTCTGTGGGCAGTGAGTGACTGCCTGTTCTTCTCTTGGTTGGGTTTTTCCTTCCCTTATTAAGCTGTCTTTGTCTCAACCCAGGAGTTTTTCTCACTTTTGCCCTTCTGATCCTTTCCCCCACCCTGTTTGGTGAGGAGCAAGTGTGTGGTTCAGGGCTCAGCTGCCAGGCAGGGTCAGACCACCAGGCTGCCCCGAGGCAGCCGGGGTCTGTGGTGAAATGGGCTGGTGTTCTCCACGGCTTGGACTCCAGTCACAGCTGTGCAGCGGGATCTGCACTACTCACGTTGCAGATCTTAAAAGCACTAGTGAGAAGCTGTGGGCTGGGATAGATTGTAGAACTGGTAAAGGAAGCAAAATCAAGCAGATTACAAACTGCTGATAATCAACATGCAGGCAGCAGAAGAAACTGTAGCTCATTGGTGTCAGGCTAAATTAGTGTTGAATAATCAGTCCAGCTCCAGTTTTGATGTTAACGGCTGCTTTAGATGGCTGAGGAGCGGAAGGAATTCTGGTACAGATGTCCAGATTGCACTGAGATTTAAGGGGTGAAATCCAGTGGAATTATTTGGGTTTTATGGATGTTTTGTAAGTCTATTTGTCCTTTTCTTTCTCCTAAGCAGATAGAAAGGATTTGTGTCACATAACATGATGGCGTAAATGGGGAAAAAAGGAGGTTAACTGCCTCTGACAGATTTTGGAGATGGTGCCTCCTGCAGAACTGCAGCTGTGCTTTTGTGTCTGAAATGCGGCTCTGGATCTAGGAATGTGTTTAATTCCACTCGCTTTGCTTTGAATATATTGTCAAAATACTCTGTTTTAAAAAAAGGTCCTCTCTGTCAGCTCCGTGAGCCCAGTCTTGGGGCTCTGGCAGGAGCTGTGGTGGCTTGCAGAGAGCATGTGGGCTGCTCCCTGCGAGATCTGGCTTCTCTGGCAGTGGGGAGGCTGCTCCTTTCACCCTTGGCTTAGGCGGCGTGTGAAGTGCTGGCATCCTGCTCTGCTGGCACCGCTGCTGCGCTGGGGGAGACGGGGAGGGGGGCTGGAAGCAGGCGTGTGATCAAAGCTGCTGTGTGCTGGAGACCATGGAACCTGGAGAAGAGAAGGCCCTGGGGAGACGCTAGAGCAGCCTCCCAGTACTGAAAGGGGCTCCAGGAAAGCTGGGGAGGGGCTCTTGATCGGGGAGGGCAGGGATAGAATGAGAGGAAATGGTTTTGAGCTGAAAGAGGGGAGATTGAGAAGAGATCTTAGGGAGAAATGTTTTCCTGTGAGGGTGGGGAGGTCCTGGCCCAGGTTGCCCAGGGAAGTTGTGGCTGCCCCATCCCTTGTCAAGGCCAGGTTGGATGGGGCTTTGAGCCCTCTGATCCAGTGGGAGGTGTCCTTGCCCATGGCAGGGGAGTGGAACTGGATGGGCTTTTAAGTTCCTTCCAACCCAAACCATTCTGTGATTCTATGAGATCGTGCTGCTGAGGTCCCTTGGGAACTGTGCTGTGCAGACAGAGGAGACAGCCTGGTATCAGTCATCCTGCTTTCCTGTGGCTGCAAGACTGGCTTTGTGTCATCAGGATATGAGATTTCCTCAGTGGGACACAGCCTGGAATTTAAGCAGGGCAGAAGACTGAGCTGGAGGCATCCTGAGGGAATAGGAGGGGCAAGGCTCTGCGGGAATTTCACAGGCCAGGTCTAATCAGCCCTTGTTCCCTGCAGGCAGGCACTGCCTTCACCTTCTCAACTGTGCCCAGAGTTCCCTGCAGCCCCTGATTTCTGGGAAGGGACTGCACATTGGGCAGGAGGGCAGCAGTGGCCCCACACATGGGCTCAGGTTATCCCTGTTCCCAGGCAGATCTCATTGTCTGTTTGTCTGGCTGCTTTCCTTTCACGGACAGCAGTGACAGAGCCCGTTTGGAGCCAGGGAACATTTGCTGAGCTCCTCGCTTCTCAGGAATTGAAGTCATTATTTACAGGGGGGCAGGAGGGTGGCTGGGAGGGGGAGCTGCCTGCGAGAGCTCCGACCAGGCTGCTGGGATGGAAGGTGACAGCCCTTGCAGGGAACCCTTCTGCTGTTTGCTCCCCTGAACATTTGCATAAATTACTGTGGGTTTAGTTCTGTGTGGGTTGGCCCTGCTCCACAGAGCCCCCTCCACGTGGCGAGGGCTGAGCTCACCTGCTGGTGCTGTGGTCCCAAAACATTATGAATGGGCTCCTCTTCTGGGGACCAAAAGCCTCAGGGGGGAGGGTGAGGGGACAGCTTGAAGAGGGGAGTTCTTCCCCTCCCCATGTTTTTGTGTGCCTGCTGCAGGGACTGAGGTGCCTGGTGTCTGGCAGAAGGGAGAAGGACCAGCTGACTGTTCCCTATTCAAATATTTGCTGTTCCCCTTTAAAGCATTTCCTGTGTCAGGAAGAAGCCAACTGAAGATGCTCAGGCTGTGTTTCTGAGGGAGTTGGCTGCCTCAGCAGCCCCCAAACTGATGTGTTCTGGAGTGAGGAGTCAGGATTGCCTGCGTGGGTGCGACTGCGTGCGTGCTGCCCGTCACCGCTCAACAGAGAGCGGAGCAGGACTCGCTCCCATTGTCATTCTGCTCACAGCCAATGGATCTGTTTGCTTTATGGCCACAGCATGCTGTTTCACTTCGTGTGTGACATTCTTGTTTGGATTAGGAGTTGGATTTTTTTGTCTTAAGCTTTTCAGGGAGTTCAGTGTTACTTGGATATCCCAGGTGAAAAAATGAAACCCGATCTGCGTCCCAAGTGCTGGCAGGGAGTTCATCCTCTGTACTGAAAATGCAGCCCTAGACCATAACCTCTCACAGCCTGGAGAGCTGGGCTCCTGGGCCTCTCTGTGCTGCTGGAACTGCTATTCCAAGGTCTTCCTGTGGTGTTTGAGACCCTTTGTTAGTAGTGGGAGAGGAGGCTGGCACATGCAGCTGGGCGTTCTGGATGCTCTCTGTCCTTGGGTTCAGCACAGGAGTGATGCTGCCTGTCAGCAGAACCGCTGAGAGATCCTGAGAGGCTTTGGTGGTGAAGAAGGTGGCAAACTCCACCCTGTTTGCTTTTACCTGCGGGACCAGGAGCTGGGAGAAGAGGAAAAAGACCAAAGCAAGGCCCCCACGAAAGCCAGCAGTGTGTTGCCACCTGAACTGAGGTCCGTGTGGATACGGAGCCGCGGTTCCGCGGCGCTGGAAGATCTTGGTGAAAGCGATTGTGCTGACTTGGCTTTGTGTGTCAAATGACAGATCAGCAGATATAGCTGGGGAAAAATAGGCAGGGTGGTGTTGGGATTTTTGGTTTGGAGTTGATAGTTTGGAAGGGGGATATTGCTGTTGCTTTCCTGTTACTCGGTTTTCTGGCACCCTTTTGCCAAAGAAGCTTTGTGTTTTTGGTAGGCAACCTGAGAGGATCAAACCTGAGCTGTCCTTGAACCAAAGTATTGAAGACTCCCTGAAGGAAGTAGCCGTGGAGCTGGAGGTGAAGTTTGAGCAAGAGAAAATGCATTTATTGCAAGCAAACAAGGAGAAGATTCAACAGCTCCAGGAGGAGATGAGGCAGCAGGAAGAGGAGGAAGCTCAGAAGCTTTGTCAGCAAAAAGAAGAATCCCTCAGGTACTTCCCTTTTTACTCTGTTACTCCTTCTGAGCCTTTCCTCGTTGCGATTTCCTTGCCGGTGGCTGCAGGCTGTGCTGTTTTAGGCCACCTTGGAAGTGATGCAGTGTTGTGGAGTTGTGGGTGAAGGAGACAAGAACAAGGGGAGGAGGGGAATGGGGCGCTGGGCCTGGTCCAGACAACCCCATGCGTGAGGCTCTGCACATCTGGAAGTGAATAGTGGTCTGCAGCACTGTAAATGCTTGAAGGTGATGTGTAGAGGGCAGAGTCTGCCTACAGAAGGGCGAGAGAGGACCTTCCCGTGTCCTACAAGATGAGCCCTATATTTGTGCAGCTTTCAGAGCTCCAGACTCTTCTGGTTAACGTGGGAGAAGTTTCCAGTTCAGTGTGTGGAGCTTTGCTGCCTGGCAGATGCTCAAATGCAGGGCTAAATGGTAGTAACAGGGCTGGAAATGGGAGCGTTGGAGGAGATAAGGTGACCCCGGTGGAACCATTTCAAACTCTGATGCTGTAGGTTTAACAGAGGGGCTTCCAAAGCAGGCTTTAAGGACCAGGACGTGGATGGCTGTGTGAAACCTAGCCAGGGCATGAGAGGAAAGGGCCTCAAGTTGCACCAGGGGAGGTTTAGATTGGATATCAGGAAACGTTTCTTTACTGACAGAGCAGTGAAGCCCTGGCAGAGGCTGTGCAGAGCAGTGGTAGTCTCCATCCCTGAAGGGGTTAAAAAACTGTGTAGATGTGACACTTTGGAACCTGGTTTAGCAGGTCCGGTGGGGTTGGGCTGATGGTTGGACTGGATGAGCTGAGAGGGCTTTTCCAACCTTAAATGATTCCTTGATTCTGCCTTGGGTGGAAGGAATCGCACCTGAAAGGAAAGATGTCTGTGCAGAATTGAAGCAGTAGTAAAAAAGGTGTCAGATGAAAATAGGAAGCTCACAGGTGTCCTCACATAGCCAGGTGCCTTGGCTTGGAGCCTGCTTCCATTTAATAGGAGCTGATTTCATTTACCAGGGGAAGAACCCCAAGTGCCACCTGTGCTGAGCATGTGTTTCCAAAGCGCGGCAGACGCCTGATGCTTGGGGGCTGCATCTCCTGCACCATCTCCATTCTGAGGGTACAGAGGAGAATTAACGGCCGGAAGCCCTGGGAGTGCATCCCTTGGGCAGGCACACACAGGCAGTGCAAGCAGCAGCTGATCCATAGGCCTTGGGGAGCTGACTTAAAGATGTTCAAGCCTCCTGAACCTTTATTATCTTTTTTTTCCCCTTGGCCGCTCATCTCTCAGGGCTCTGAAAGAAGTTTTGGCAAAGGCTTCTGAAGAGGAAGAGTTGCGTGTCAGAAGGGAAGGAATTGAGAGACTCTCACATCTGCGAGCCACAATCGCCTCCGAGACCGAGGCAGAGGAGGAGAGGATGAGGTGAGAAGCTTTGCTGCCATCCCTGGGGACATAAACTCTTCTGGTTTGGGAGGGAAGCATTTTGCATGCCACCAGCAGTCTCAAAGTGGAGGCCCTGGCCCTGCTGAGCCTGCTCTGGCTGCTCTCCTGCCTTGGTAGCAAGCATGAGGCCCTAACGATGCTGTAGGTGCCAGGGAGCTGCAGGCAAAAGTGTGGTTCTCAGTTTCTTCTGGCTTGCACATCCTATCCTGTAGCAGAATCTTCTTTCTGCTTTGGTTCCTGACTGGTGTCCCATGGTAAAGCACGGAATTGTGACTTGCTTCTGTCTGTGTCCTTGTTGCAAACCCACCAGGGCAGAGCAAGAGGTCGCACTGCAAAGGCTGAGAGAAGAGAGGAAATCCCAGCAGGCAGTGGAGAAGGAGAGCCTGGAGAGGATGCATCAGCTTGCTTTGAAGAAAATGAAGCTGGAAATGGAGGAAGCTCAGCAGAAAGAGATAACTGAGCTGGAACAAGAGAAGGAACAGTTCCTGAGTGAGCTCAGGGAGAGGCTGGAGAGGGAAAAGAAGAAGGTGAGATCTTTATTGCCAGATTCATGCTATTCATGCTGAGCTGGCTTGCATTCCAGTGCTAAGGGGTTGAGATGAAGTAACACCTGCATGTGCTTTATCAATAACTGTCTTAAAGCACAGGGAAAGTGCTAGGGATGCTGTTAGAGGTGTGATTGAGGTAGGGAGGAGTTCAGTTCTCCCCAGGTTTTATTACAATAGTGATGAAATAACAATTCTTTCAATGGCCACACTGCATCTGCAGCAGAGAGAACAATCACTCTGTGTCTCTGCCGTGCTAAAGGGGAGCAGAATTCCTCGTTGGCTGCTGCTTTGGTCCTCCAGAGAGCTTGGGGAGTTCTTGAAGAGACAGTTCATAGTTCTTCCAGCACAGCGTGACTGAGCTGCATTGAGGCCTCCTGGGAGGGAAAGCACCTAGAGAGTAAAGGCACCTTGTATGTAACCCTGTTTGGAAGGAGGTTACCGTTGTGCTTGTGATGCTTATGGGTGGAGGTTAATTGCAAACGCATCTCATAGAGCACATCCACACTCAGAGAGGTTTCCCAGCAGCCTGTCTTGCTCGTGTTCCCACAGGCAGCAGAAGAGCTAGAGGAGCAGTTTGCAACTGAACTGCAGCAGCTGAAATCTGCAGCGGAAGAGAAGCACCGCCAGGTAAAAGATGGTGTCCTCAGCATGTCAGCTGTGTTTCCCCACACTGTCACCCAAGGTGGCCAAGGGAGGGTGGCTTTAATTTGTTTCTGCTTCCTAACCGTGGTTCTGGTCTGGCTCAGTGTCTGGACGTGCTCCAGGCAGGGGGTGCTGAGACTGCACTGGTCTTTGCCGCGCTGCTCGCTCGCTGTGGGAGGGCACTCCGTGGATCTTGTCGGAGGGGTGCCAAGTCTCTGTGGGTGGCTTTCCTGGCAGGTCATTTCCAGCCTGCAAACCCAGCTCGCTGAGGCACAGAGGAGCGAGGAGGCTCAGCTGCGTGACAGCCTGCAGAGGGCGGAGCAGCAGAGAGGGTATCGAGTGACAGAATACGAACACAAGGCAAGTCTTCCTCTTGGATGGCTGAAGGTTCTCCACCCTCCCTCCTCGGATGAGGTCTCAGAAGCCACACCCCCTGCTCTGAGGTGACAGCATCTCACCTCGCCAGGGTGTTTGCCTTGTACTGCCCCAGGCCACAGCCTGATGTCACGTGCAAGGAACCCTGAGCATCAGTGCTGCTCGTGCGAGGGGCTGCTCTCTCGAGGGGCCCCTGCAGTGCAGAGCAACATCTCCCCCTGTCATCCCTGCAGCTCCGTGACCTTATGATGGAGAAACGCCAGGAAGTGGAAAAAGACCATGAGAGGAGATTGAAGAGGATGAAAGAGGAGCACCGGGTGGTCCTGGCACAGCACCGGGATCAGTACGAGGAGGAGGTACTGCTGGGGGAGAGCAGTGACTGTAGGGGCTGTGCCTGGGCTTGGTGCTGCTCCTTACCAGGCCTGTTGGTCTCAACCACTCCTATAACTGGGGATCTCCTTTCTTCTGTGAGAACTGAGCATTGCTGCTGTGATGTAAATTGGACTTGGGCTGGGCTTGTAAGGATAAACTCAAAATATTCTCTGGGCAGGCAAGATCCACAAGTATTTTTTCCTGTGAGAGTGAGAAGGTCCTGGTTCAGGTTGCCCAGAGCAGTGGTGGCTGCCCCGTCCCTGGAGGGGTTCAAGGCCAGGTTGAACGGAGCTTGGAGCCCCCTGATCCAGTGGGAGGTGTCCGTGCCCATGGCAGGGGGGTGAAACTGGATGGGCTTTGAGGTCCTTTCAAACCATTCTGTGATTGTATGTATTTGTGGACTTCTATAAGAGAGAAAATTGTTCACCTTTTGGCAGATGCCTGTTCTAGAAGGCCTTCTGCCCCCAGGTTTTCTCTCTGCAGTCAGCAGTGTGTCAAAACCTTGGTTTCCTGGGTTGTTTCATCTTTGTTGAGCCATTCCCACAGCAAGGTTTTCCCTATAAGAGGTTTTAATCTGCTGCATTTGGTGCTTGCTGTGTGATGGGCTGGCTTTCCAGAGCACATCCTCTGCGATCATGTTGGCTGGAGGACCCTGGGCTTCACTCAGCCACTTTTCTTCTTTGTGTTTTGCACACCAAACAGGAGAGAAAGCAAAGAGCAGAGTTGTTTGAAGGCCTGCAGAGTGAGATGTCACGTCTGCGAGGGCTTTGTGAGGCGGAGGTGAAAGCTCTGCAGGCAGAGCTGGACAAGCAGCTCACTGCCTTGCAGCAGAAGCACAGGGAGAAGGTAAGGAGGACACTCTGAGTGTGTGGTTGTGGCTTGGCTGCTTGGGGGTGGCCTGGGTACCGTTACACTGCCTGGCGAGGGAGGAGCTTGTGCCGTTCTGTCTTTAACTCCCATCTCTGTGCAGGAAAGAGAAGTCCAGGATTCGGAAAAGGAGCTTGAAATACGCACAGAGAGCGTCAAAGCCAGATCAGCGCAGCTCCTCAGCCAGGTGGGTCAGCCTGGTGGGGCTGGCAGGGCTTTCAGAGCCTGGAAACCTCGGACTCTTCCCTGTGGGGCACTTTCAGAGGTGCTCAGGCAGGGTTTTGCTGCCATCCAAGTTACGGGTTAAAGTTGTATCTCGAGTCAGAGTAGGGTGAAGCATTCCTCGTGGTACAGCCTGATGTCTGCGGTGAAGATGAGAGCTCTGGGTTTGCTTGGTGCTTTGGGAGATGAAAAGTGGCTGTAAGAGTGACAGAGGGATCCTAAAATCCTTTCAAGGCAGCTTGTCCTGCTCAGCATTGCTTTGGATTTTAGTCAATCCCTTCCTCTTCTCCCTGCTGCTGTGAGAAGGCAGCGAGTGCTTCTGCATCTTGGGCAGCAGGAGAGGGAAGCGCTCCAGATGCTGCTGTGGAGCTGGCACCAATCACTGGCTGATGGCCTTGCCTGCCAGATCTCCAGGTCCTGGGCAGTGCCAAGGGCTGTAGGTAACCTTGCTTCTGTCAGCCCTTCCCTTCCAAGCAGTGAGGAAGGAAGAGTGCAGAGAAAGACTGGAGGCAACTAGAGGATTCACAAAAGATCCTGCAGGAGTGGCCATACCTTGAATCCTCTCCCAGAGGAGCAGGAAGGGGGTGTTTATCCCCAGGAATGCAAATATTCCCACCTTCTCCCTTGAAGCTAACTAAGGGGAGGGAACTGGAGTGTGTGTGGGGTGGGAATAAAGTAAAAGTGATGGTGGTCTTTGGGTATTTTGAAATGGTTTTGAGACTTAGGCCTGGCCTCTGTGCTTCAAGCGCTGCTTGGCATCAGCAGGCCCCTCGCTGTCCCCCTCCCCTTTCTCCTCTCTGCAGGAGGAGGCTCTGAGGAAGAAAACGCAGCAGCTGCTGGAAGCAGACAGACGGGCTGAGCTGGAAAGACATGTACGTGTCTGTGGAGAGGGGCTCTGCTGCTCTGGGGGGGAGGGCAGCACACCAGAGCAATGGGTTTTAAAGAGTAAATTCCAAATTGTGTCTGCAAATCCCTCCCTGCCACAGCCTGGAGCGCGAGCCTGCTGGGACAGTGATCAGCTCTGAGCTGTTTCCCCAAAGGGAAAGACAGTCCTGTCGCTCCAGGATTGGGGTGCAGGGTGTGCAAGGCTCTTGTATGTTTTCATTTTGGTGTTGGGGAAATTACTCTAAGGGCTTTTTTGTTTTGTTTTTCTTCTAGGAAGCTGCCTTGGCTTCTCAGCTGCGCCTAGAGGAGAGCAGGAAGGAGCATGCCAGCCTCCTGGAGTCCTTCCGGGAGCTGCGCAAGGCTCTTGAAGAGCTCCAGGAGCAGAAAGCTGAGCTGGAGGCCCAGGTGCATTTGTTGCAGACACAAAGCCAGAGGCTACAGAAATGCATCAGGTGTGTGATGAGAAATGTTCTCTAATGCAAAGAATCCACCCTATGCCCCGAGCCAAAACCTCTCTTCCTTGCCTTTGAGCTTCTTGTATGTTGGACCACATTCCTTCAGAATCCTAACAGTGGTTTTACTGCCTGTTGAGGGCTTGGAATGCTGGGTTCTGTTCCCAGATCTATTGATAACTCACTGTGAAAATATGTCCCTTTGCCTCTGCTCCTTGGGTTCATTTCTTTGTCTCCTTCACTTTGTATTGAGAGGTTAATGAGCCATTTTGAAAGGAGCAGTAAAAGGCAAAGAACAGATCTCCCTAAGACAGCTGACCTTCAGGGTAAGGGCTTGCTCAACATGACTGTGGAGCGGTGGTTCCCTGCCCAGCCAGGGGTTGTGTTTGCTACTCCAGTACTGGTGTGTTTTGCCCATCTGTGACCCTTTCCCATGTGGAAACTGGAGCTCACTTTGGGCACTGTCTAAAGGGGGTTGTAGTGAGGTGGATGCTGGTCTCATCTCCCAAATAACAAGTGATGGGATGAGAAGAAATGGCCTTAGGTTGTGGCAGGGAAGGTTTGGAATGGGTATTAGGAAACATTTCTTGACTGAAAAGGTTCTCGGGGACTGGCAGAGGCTGCCCAGGACAGTGGTGGAGACTCCATCCCGGAGGTGTTTAAAAGACCTGCAGACAAGGTGCTCAGGGGTGGTTTAGTAGTGGACAGGTCCAGCTGGACTTGATTGAGAAGGTCTGGTCCAAGCAATCCATTCTGTGATTCGCTGGTTCTGTGACACCGTTGTGGATAGATTCCTGGGGAATGGCCCTGCTGGCTAACCAGGTTCTGCCACTGTCACCTTCCCCTGTGGCAGTGAGCTGGAGGCAGCGATCAGGAGCAAACAGGAGACTTTGAAAGAACTGGAGAGAAAAGAGAGTGTGGAATCTCCAGGAAGGAAAGCTGAGCTCCATGTTGAAGACCTGAGAGAAAATAGTCAAGCTGTGAGTGAAGCAGAACCTAAAAGCATTTGCCTTGGGAGATCTGAGGCTGAAACTCCCTTGGAAATCCCAGCATTGGCTCCTTCTGTGTGAACTCATTTGAGATGCAGTGATGCATTTTTCTTTGCCAGAGGACATCGGTGTGTTGTGTAGTCCTCGATTTCTGTTTATTATTAGTGGGGGGAAAGGAGTGTGAGATGCCTTGAGTGCCCTTGAGTCAAAAGCAGAGCTTAAGCCAGGGATAGAGATGCCTTTTACTCTTTCAAAGGTTACACAGAACATCCCTGGCACTGGTCTTGGGTCTCGGAATACCATGGAGATGTCATTCTGTAGTTTTGCTGGGACGGGATTCTTCCGGGGTCCTGGGGTTCTGTTTCCCGTATGTGCTTCTTACTTTTTGAACTATTTCAACTCCTCAGCACTCATGGAGAGATCCTGCTTCCCTGCCCTTCCCGAGCCTCAAGGACAGTGACTTGCAGCTCAGTCAGTGAGTACCTGGAGAAGGCCTTTGCTTTGGTTTTACAAACCAGTGTTTCTGGTTGGATTCCTGTGCGGTTTTGGGGAGGGCTCTGCGTGAGGCAGCAGGGTGGGACAGCCAGTTCATGCCTGTCTCTTCCATGTAGTGTCAGGAGCTACATCTGTGCCGAAGGGATCTCCATCCAAAGTGCCAAGGAGTTCCTGGTGCGCCAGATGCGCTCCATGAGGAAGAGGCACAGGGCACTGAAGGCTGCAAAGCAGCAGTGGCGCCAGGACATGCAGAGAGCCCAGGAGGTGGTGCAGGACCCTGACAGCTCCCAGCTCCTGGAGGGTGTGCGCAAGAACCTGGAGGAGGTGAGCCCTTAGGCTTTGGATCACAGGGATGTTTCTGTGCACCTGGAAGTGCCTGTGTGAGCGTGAGTAGCCCGCAGCTAAGGGAGCACAGCAGGGGACTTCCAGTTGTGGTTACTCTGTGTGCTTGGGACTAGGAAAGGTCTGTGGAGCAGGTGCTGCTGTGTGGCCAGCACTCAGGAGCTTCCTTGATGGCAGGAGCTGGATCATTAGTTAAAAATGGAGAAACATTTGGTAGGGGACAGAGATTCCTGTGTCGTGCAAATCCCATTACACTTCCTCCTTGTAGTGAAGGAAGTGGCAGGAGTCTGTCCCGTCAGTGGGCACCGATTTATGGTTGTGGCTCTGCAGTGGTTTCACTCTTGCTTGGAACAGCATTCTTGAGCACTTCCCAGCTCTGCTGCCATGGCAGCCAAAGGCAGGGAAGGTCGTGATTTCCTTCACTGACAACAGAGAGCATTCATAGTTGCAGAACCAAAACTATTGACCCTGTTGGGGCCCTCCTTTTCCTTGGGGTGAACTTGCTTTGAGGCACGTGCTGTGCCCTGTGTCTGCTCCGCTTGCCACGCTCTCAAAGTCTTGGGAGCAGCTTTACTCCAGCAGCTTGGTCTTGTGTGCTGAGTAGTGGTCATGGTGGCTTTCATTAACTCACTTGTAGAGTGGAATATTGCCATCATTTTTGCTTAACTTTCGTCCTTGGCTTGGCTGTTGATCTGCAGGAAGCAAAGCAGTTGGACGAGATGCACTCGACGATGCGCAAAGGGCAGGAGCTGCTGAAGAAGAAAGAGGAGAAGCTGAGCGAGCTGGAGTCTTCCCTGCTGGAGGAGGTGACCACCAACATCACTGCTGCTTGTGCTCCTACCTGCCCAGAACTCTTGGCCTCCTGCCCTGGGCTGGAGTCTCTGCAGGGCTTTTGGTCCCTGTGAGGGCTGGTGGGCAAAGATGGGTTGGCCAGCAGAGCTGGATTTTGGAGCAGAAAGGTGTGGCTGTCTGAGAACAGTGGGAGAGAACGCTTGTCCTAAAATGGATTCACTGGGGCTGCAGCCAACAAGACAGATGTGGGCTGGGGTTGGACGGACGCTTTCTTCCACGATAGCTTCCAGATTTTGCTGTTGGGGGTGAAGATGAGTCTGCCTTCGCTTGGCCTGTGCCTGGCTGTGCAGTCCAGGCTGTGTAGACTGGTTGTAGGAAGTATTCCAGTGGCTTTTCCATGTCAGGGACAGAAGAGCAGGTTTAATTTGCATTTTTGTCCTTCTCTTGACCAGCTTTCAGATGAAGATACACCGGAGAACGCTGCGTGCAAGGAAACGGTGCCTTTTGATCTCAGCAGCTCTGAGGACACAGACAGCTCAAGCAGTGTAAATCTGCATCAGCCTAAATGTAAGTGCACCATGGCCTTGATGTGCTGTGGCCAACTGTGATGCTTTAGGCCTAGGCCTGGCTTCCCTCTTGCTTCTCTGATGACCTTCTCTTGTCCCATGTGTGTTCGTTAGCATCTGGGGCAGGCCTGCTGTCCGTGACTGGGACTGCTCTGTATATAACACTGGATTTAAGCCCCTTATTTCCTGCCCGTGGTGGCAGATGAAAGGGATGGAGTCTGTGCCTGAGCTTGCCTTTTCAATCTCTACCGTTGTTTTTCGACTAGATGATACAATCTGGCTGCAGCTCTCCCCTCTCTGCTGTCACAGAGCTCTGTTGCTCTTCTGAAAGTGTCTGGGCTTCCTTCTTCTTGTCCCATCCCTGCCAGGAGAGGCTGCTGTGATTCCCTCTGCTGCCCGTGCTTTGTGGTTTGCCTTTAGTCCCTGGAGTTGTGCAGGTGGGGAGAAGGGCTCCTGTGAGCAGGCAGCAGGTGTTGTGCTGCTTGTGGAAAGGCTGGCAAGGCTGAAGCTTAAAGAACATTTGGAAAACTTCCCTGTGACAACAGCCGGACAATCTGTCCTGTCTGGGCTCACAGAATCCTGGAATGGTTTGGCTTGGAAGGGACACCAAACCCCATCCAGTTGCCCTCCTCCCTGCCACGGGCAGGGACACCTCCCACTGGATCAGGGGGCTCAAAGGTTTTTGCCTTTGTATCCCCTTTCAAACTGGGCTGTGAACGTAATGCAGAGTGCAAAGCGAGTCTCCTGCCAGGGCAGCAGTGTCTCCCTTGCCTTCCCAGTGATCCCTTTTCCCCCTCTCTCTTCCACCAGTTGATCTGAGAATCCATCTACGGCCTGCCCCGCAGCTGGACAAGATCCAGGGCTTGAGCCGGGCTCTGCGGCGAATCACTGGGGAGCTGCACGGGGTCCTCGGTGCCCTGGACTCTCTCAACACTCTCCCGTCTCCTCCTCTCACCCCGACGCCCTGCACGGAGCTCCCTCTGCCCATAGACTCCTCCCTGGCAGGGCTCCCGGCGGGCGGCTCCCTGCTGCCTCCTGCCGGGATGTCTCTGGCCCCGCGGGCCTGGAGCACCGGGCTGAGCTCCAGCTGCTCCTGCACAGCTCAGCAGTCGGTGGACAGCTTCCTGGCAGAGAAGTGCCACAAGTATTTCCCGGGTGAGTCTCCTGTCTGCTTGCTCACCTACAGCTTGGGGCTTTGCAGCCCTGCGAGTTGTGAGCGCTCCCCTTGGTGCTGCTGTGGGGAAGGGTGCTGGTGAGACTGGGAATGAGAGCCTTGCTCTGGGAAGTGCAGCATAAGGCTGATGTGCTCATCCTGCTTCTGGAGCAGTTCAGCCTTTAATACACAGCTGAGAAAGCAGTTATTAAAGAAGGGAGCAGAGGACGAGGCAGTCTTGCTTCACTGGAACCTTCTGCGAGTTGCAGGTGGGGTTCCCCACCTCGGATCCCTTAACACCACTGTGTCCTCAGCAGGTCCCCCTGCTTGTAGGGCCAGAGCACTGTGGTGCAAGAAAGCAGATGGAAAGACTATTGATTTTCATAGAATCATAGAATGCTTTGGGTTGGAAGGGATCTTTAAAGCCCATCCAGTCCAAAGTCCCTGCAGAAGCAGGGACATCTTTAACTCAATCAGGTTACTCAGGGCTGCATCCAGCCTGACCTTGAATGTTGCCAAGGATAGGAATTTGGGGGAGTCTTGATTTGATGTTTCTTTTCCAGGTGGGTTGCCATCACTCAATGGAAGATCCAGGCCTCTGGACAAAAAGCTGGGATACGTAGGCTCAGAGTAAGAGTCTTTTTCCTTGAGTTGTTCTTTTATTGTGCTTTTATTTGTGTGGAATGGTTTCTAGATCACACTTCTGTCAGAAGTAACAAAACTATAAGTTAGATATTGTTAAGTAGGCAAGTTTAATCCTATTAGTTATTCCTTCCAGTACTGAAAGGGGCTGCAGGAAATCTGGGGAGGGGCTCTTGATGAAGGGGTGCAGAGACAGGGTGAGGGGGAATGGTTTGAAGCTGAAAGAGGGGAGATTGAGATATCAGGAAGCAATGTTTTCCTATGAGGGTGGGGAGGCCCTGGCCCAGGTTGCCCAGAGCAGTGGTGGCTGCCCCATCCCTGGAGGTGTTCAGGGCCAGGCTGGATGAGGCTTTGAGCCCCTGATCCAGTGGGAGGTGTCTCTTGTCTCTGGGATTCTTTCTGTCCAGACTTCTTTCTCACCTGTCCTGTCGCTTTCTCTTACAAGCAACAGTGAGCAAAGCCGGCTGTTCCAGCGCTCCCAGTTCCAGAGCTGTGGCTCAGACATGATGAGCATTCAAAGAATGATTGACATCAACAAGAAATGGCTGGAAGACTTTAAAACACACTCAAAAGTGTATCCTTTGCCTGGGTCTGCTCTTTAATTGCACTCCAGCTCCCTTCCCTCTTTGTGCTGGGTGCTCTTCAGTGTTGTGGCTCTGCCATGATACGCAGCAGCTGCAACTGGTAGTGTCAGAAGGTGATAAACTGAACCCAAAAGTGCAGAGCAGAGGAGGCAGCGGGGAAGTAGAGGGTTTAATCTTGAAGGCTTGGATTTTGTGCCATTGATGCAGAGCCCACGTATCGGGGACTCTATGGGCAGCCCCTGGAATGAGGGAGCAGTGGCTCTGCGAGGCGAGGGTGCCTGGAGACGCGTGGACCTGGCACACAGGGTGGCCAAGGGGCTGGGCAGGGAAGCTTGGACTCCCCAGTGGGGTTCTCCATCCCGATGGGATTCCAGGTGTGTGGTAGCGTGCGGCTGGACCAAGTGACTGAGCCCTCTTGGCCCCGTGAGTGGGGATGTTTCCAGGTGTGTGTTGTACCAGCATTCTGCCTGGCTGTCGGTGCCTCCTCAGGACACTGATATTGGCACCAACGCCTCGGTCCTGCGGTAGCGCACGCTGTCCTGAGCACGGTGCTCCTTTGGAATTCCCTGATCCCTCTCTAATTCCATTTGCCTTGGATGCAGCAGAGCTATCAATACAGCAGGTGTGTGCGCGGCTGCTCCCGCCCCGCGCTACCTGCCCTGTCTGCTGGCTGGGCTCGTGCGCGCTGATCCCTCCTGTAAGCTGGGCTTTTCCTTCACCCAGCTGCCAGCCCTCTCTTCCCAGGTGCGCAGAAGCCTTCTGCCAGCAGCTCCAGCCTCGTGCAGCTCGGGCTGGATGAAAACAGGCAAATCAAAGTCTACCGGTACTGAAAGGTGGGACTGAGCTCTGGAGAGGTGGTGGTGGAGACCCCGGCGGTTTCCCTATGGATGCAAAGGCGTTCAGCGATGCCCAGACACCTTCCCCACATCTTTGAGCTGTGCCCTTGAAAAAAAGCCTGTTTACAAGAGAGCAGAAGAAGGAGGAAGCGAACTTCCCAGTTGGATTCTCCTAATCCTGTCATGTGTCCAAATATACTTTATAGACTGTTTAATCCAGTGGTTTTCAATAAATCAACCGTTCTCTCCTCAGTATTCCAGCCATCGTGAGCCAGAGCCATGAATCATGGGGGACTTTGAGAAACTGGTCGAGAGGGAGGATGTGAATCCAGCTGAGGCTTTGCTAGAGGAAACGTGTTGGGAAATGAGCCCACACTGCTGCCCAGCAAATGCTTAGTTATAGGTGGGACAAGTTGCCTTGGTGTGTGTGAGCAGTGGAGGAGGACAGGGCACAGTTGTGGGGTCTGAGGACAGAATTGGGGAACAGCAGATTCAGACCCTCAGGAAATAATAGAAACGTGGAATGGTTTGAGTCGGAAGGGAACTTAAAGCCCATCCAGGCCCATCCCCCTGCCATGTGCAGAGACACTTCCCACTGGATCAGGGGGCTCAAAGAGTTCCAGATCTTGTGGAAGAGTGCTCCCTGCTTCCTCCTCCTGCTCCTGCCATGCATAGCTGTGCCAAGGGAGCTCTGCTCCCGCATTAGGGATGTGCCCATGGCAAAGTGGAGCAGGGATGGAAGCGGGGCGGTGTCGGCTGGTGCAGGCACTGTTAAGGAAGGCAGCCTCGTGTGAATGTGGAGACAAAGCCCCACCTGTGTCCTTGTGTGCCCTGGGGAAGAGGGATCAGGAGCTCAGTTCAGCAGATGGGGTCTCCTTGCTTGGAAGCATAGGCGAGCCCTTGGTGCCCAGCCTGGAGCCTGGCCTTGCACTCGCAGCTCTGCCAGGCTCTGGGGAGAGCAGCTCTCACGAGATGGAGAAATGGGCTCTGCAGGCCTGGAAACGTGGCTGAGGTGGTGGATGTGTGGCTCGCAGACCTCAGCTGTGAAGCTTTGGCTCGTTGCTCTGCTCCCCAGGTGGCTGCAGTGGTGCTGGTTCCTCTGGAGAGGCTCCATCCAGAGCACAGTCACCACGGAGCCGGGAAGGGGCAGGTGGTGCTGTGCTACCCACGGGGGAGAAGTCGGGGCAGGCATTTGTACTGCTGAGTGGGAGTTGGTTGTCTTTGTCAGTGTTTTCTCTGAGCTGACTTTAAATATTTCATGCTTTAAAGAAATGCCGATCCGCTTGCCGTTTGACGAAGGAGGCTGCGTTTCAAGGGATCCCATCCGTGGGAAACCATCTTCAAAGCTGTTCTCTCGAGAGGCTTTGAAAAACAAGCTGCTGCTCCTCACCCTTCCGTGCTGTTGGTGTCCTCTGTGTGGGTAATGATGTGCAGCAGAGTCGAGCAGAGCTCCCTTCTTTAAAACTGTTTTTAAGACTGTTTAAATAGATATTTTTTTTTAAGATTTTCTTAGGGGTTTTTTAATTACTTGGCCAACCTTTGCTGTAGGACAGCTTGATCCTCCGGTCAGGTACATGTTCTCCTCCTTTTGTGCTTGCTAATGAAGCACAGGGTGGTCCTTCTACAGGTACTGCTGGTAGAGAACATCCCTCTGGTGTCCGTGCTGAGGAGATCCTAGCTGGCTCTCACAACCTGTGGCTGAATCTGCCCACAGGGAGTGGCAGCTGCCCAGAGGATTTCCTCTGTGGGAAGGGATGAGTCCAGTAAAATTGTCACAGTAAGAGGTGAAGACCTTACAGATTTTAATGGTGCTTAATGTGAGACAGTTATGATTTATTTTTAAAACATTTCTGCTGTAATTTGTGTACAAAAGAAAGTGTTAGCAGCATGCAGGAAAATACACAACTTTTCCCACTAAGAGTTTCATTATTAAAAAAAAATAAAAAGTCATTGGTAAATGACTTTTTAAATAAACTTTAGAGAATCTCTTTGACAGGATGTAATTTTTCCTGGGATCATTTGTCTCTGTAAACCTGACCTGGGTCTGAGCTACCTGTTACCAGGCTCTTCATCCATTCTAGTTCTTTCAGTAAAAAACTCACCAAACTTGTTGGCTTTTGTGGTGGTTTGGGATCCTCAGGAAACAAAACAATTAAATGAGCAGTGGTGTTTGCACAGATTTAGTCTTTGTGTGTATGGTCTGTGCTTTCTTGCTGACCCTGTGATTTGACTGTGTCACCAGAATCCAGTTGTTCTGTAAAACTTCATGTGCAGGGTCAGAAAAGCAAATAGTTACACCGAGCACAATGGGTGATTGTGCTTGACTGAAAGATTGATTGAATCAGCCCCAAGCTGAGCAAAGTGACATAAAGGGGAAGTTAAAATAAAAGCTGAGTCATGTCCTAAACCGTGTCTCTTACTGAGTCTGTGCTTCTTTTAGATCCACTTCGATGGCTGGAGCTATGATCATGATTTCTGGGTGGAAGCAGACAGCCCTGATATTCACCCCGTGGGCTGGTGTGCAAAAACTGGGCACACTCTACAACTCCCTCTAGGTAAAGCAGATGACATCATGTTATGTTGAATGATTTTCTGAAGTGCAATCTGCTCTTCAGACACAGGGAGTGCTTTACAAACCCATTTAAGTTTTCCTTCTTATTACCAGGAGCTGCTGAGCGAGTGGGAGCAGGGGGAGGAGGCCACATCGGGAGAGCACACTCTGGAAACTATGTATGTACCTGAAATCTTCTCGTGAGGGTTCTGCCTGGGAGAGTCTGCCTGCTGTCTGCAATAATGCAGCAACAAGTACCAGTGCTGCACGGAAATGATCTCGGGTGTTTATTCTGGAGATGGTTATAACTGCAATCGCAGCTCCCTCTTGTGTCTCAATGTGCTGTTTCATCATCAATTCTGCTTATGTGCTCATGGAAAAGCACGTTTTTTCTTGATTAAACCATTTTAAAGAGCAAGGAAACAATCTCAGGTGGGAGGTCTGAAGATCTAGTAGTATATAAGCAGTAAAGGGCTTTGCATTTTTCAGAGTAGAAGTTTGCAGCACTTTCTTGTTTCATTGTTCAGACAAGCAGGTTACAGAGGAAGAGCTCCTCTTGTTCTCTGTGGTGGCTCTGAAACCATGGCTTTGGTTTCTAATTCTACCATGAAGTCCCTTGCTTTGCTGTACCAAAGTCTGGGGAATAACATGCTGTGGGAAAGCTGGGGAAGGGCTCTTGATCAGGGAGTGCAGGGACAGGATGAGGGGGAAGGGTTTTCAGTTGAAAGAGGGGAGATTGAGATGAGATCTTGGGGAGAAATATTTTGCTGTGAGGGTGGGGAGGCCCTGGCCCAGGTTGCCCAGAGCAGTGGTGGCTGCCCCATCCCTGGAGGTGTTCAAGGCCAGGCTGGATGGGGCTTTGAGCTCCCTGATCCAGTGGGAGGTGTCCCTGCCCATGGTAGGGGGTTGGAGCTGAATGGGCTTTGAGGTCCCTTCCAGCCCAAACCATCCTATGATTCTATGATCTCCCCAAGTATTTCTGACCTCACTTTTTGGGATTCATTGCTTAATGTGCCTGCCTGAGGCTGGTAAGGCTGAAGGGCTTAAAAACCTGTATTGTTATCTCTCTCTCTTTTGTTCTTTTACACAGCTTGGTTGATTGCCCTTATTCTGTTATGAACTTTACCTGAGAAGACCACCAGGACGGGGAGGAACCCTCCCCAGGCTACTCCACACACAGTTCCAGGAGTGTGGAGACTCCTTCTCCATTTTCGTTCGGAGTAGGAGAGCCTTTTCAGGAACCGTTTCTTGTTTTCTGGTTTTATAGAATTAGTTTAATAAAAGTCATTTTAAAATGGCAATGTGATTCTGTTCTTTCCAATATCTCGTTTCCTGATAGCAGGAGGTCTCAATACAGTTTGCAGAGCTGGTAACACCCTACTGCTTGTCCTTCCTTGAGCAACCACGTAGCTCAGTCTATGCTTCAAACTCAGTCATTGAGACTCTTAGATGTTACCTGGAGGTAACAAGATTCAGAAATGCTAAATCTCTTGATTTCACTCTAACTCGTGCTTCAGTGGGTTCCTTGTAGCTGCTGGGAGCAGCCACAGGGCTGGTTTATTTCACATAATCCTTCAAGAGCAAAGGACACTTTGTGCTGTGCCAGTAATGCTGGTGGGGGAGAGGACTGCTTCTACCACTAGATGGTGGCTGTTGCTCTCCCTTTAAGGAGCAGCCAGCTTTGCTCTCCTGCGGCAGAAGGGAACAGAGGATGGCAGCTTAGCTACTGTCATTTATCTGTCTTTCCAGAAAATCTGCATCAGACACTGAAAAGTTGTGTCAAAGCAGTGTGCAGAGTCTGTCTGAACACAGTCAAGAGAGGTACTGGGTGGAAGAGGTTTCCTCTGCAGCCATCAAAGCCAAATCAAAAGAGTAAATAAGATTTTTGTCATGTCTTTTCATGTATTAACAGTTATATTTCTTGATGCTGCTGCTGTATCGGAAAGACAGATGTAAATCATAACTTAGCACAGCCCACTTGGATCAGAGGTAGTTTTAGAATGACCTGGTAAATCTCCTCCCTTCCTCCCCTTACTCTGAGCCCTCTCTTTCCTCCAATAAACTCCAATCTGAGTTCTAGCCATGAATTTAATGGCACAGTCCTTAGCTCAGAGAGAGGGGTCAGGGACAGAGCACTGCTATTGCTTATTTTAGGAGGGAAAAGTTATTGGTTCCTGTGAATCCTGTGAATCTCTGTATAGAGAAGAAATTATATCAATTTGTGTAGCATTTGAAATGTTTTGTAATTCATGCTTTCAGGCTCAGGTGCTCACCTGCTTATATCAACTTCTAGCTGGGAAAACAGCAAAGCAATGGCAAAGATTGGTTTATTTAATTTCTTTTTCTGTGTATGTGTGCAACATTGCAGAGCCACAAGGAGCATTTGAAACTTCACAGCTTTTTTGTCTTTGATTCCACAGTCAAGAGAAAGCAAGAGGTAATGGTAAAGGTGGTCTTCCTTTAAAATGAGGAGGAAGAGGGAAATTACTCAGACGTGAAAAGGTTTAATACTTTCATAGAATCATAGAATTGCTTGGTTGGAAAAGACTTTTGAGATCATCGAGTCCAACCATACCTGTCCACTACTAAACCATCCCTCAGAAACTCATCTACCCATCTTTTAAGAACACCTCCAGGAATGGGGACTCCACCACCTCCCTGGGCAGCAGGAGAACCCTGTTGGTGAGGAGATTTTTCCTGATGTCTCGTCTGATCCTACCCTGGTGCAACTTGCGGCCTTTTCCTCTCGTCCTGTCACCTGGGAGAAGAGACCAACACCCACCTTGCTACAACCTCCTTTCAGGCAGTTGTAGGCAGTGATGAGGTCTCCCCCTCAGCCTCCTTTTCTCCAGACTAAACAACCCCAGTTCCATCAGCTGCTCCTCATAACCCCTGTTCTCCTGCCCCTTCCCCAGCTCCGTGCCCTTCTCTGGACATGCTCCAGGCCCTCAGTGTCCTTGGAGTGAGGGGCCCTTTGTAAAGTGAAGCCTCCTGTTGATTAACTCAGAAGCCAAGCTTCCACCCTCTCTGTGACGCTGCAAACTCTTCTGAAGGGCAAGAATTTCACTCCCCAAGCAGTCACTGATGGTTCTTCTCACAGAGTCAGCAGAGTTGACAAGGGAGACTCGGTCAAAACCTGGCCAATAACTTAAGTCCCATCATCTTCTTTCTTCAAGACCCCGCTGGGTGTTCAGAGACACAAGTAAAATCATTTTGGGTGGTGACTTGTTTAGGGTTGCCTGAAGGATGAAAAAGAAAACAACAAATTAAATGGAAAAACAATGCCATATTTTGTCTTTCTGGTATGTGACAGGTTAAATTCTAAGGGCAGCTTTCTGATATCACTTTAGCAAACCATATGCTTAACTTTCAGACTTACTATAAAAAGCCATTTCCGAGAAGCGAGCTGACCAGGCTTTTAGGAGGATTTCAATGGGAATAAGTCTCCAATCAAAAATAGCTAAGCAGGCACGAACTGGGACAGGTGCTGAGCTTCTTTTTGTTGTTTAATACTCATCTTTACCTAGTTCTGCTTTCACAGTCAGAGCAGCAGAGCTCTGCCAGCTGGGGATGGCAGGGAAAGCTGCCTGCTTTCCCCTCTCCTTCACCTTGACTGGGATGATGGGAATCAGTGGAGGGGAATTCTGCGATAATCCACTGACCTGTAATTTCACAATTACCCAGAGCTTTCATCCCATAGACATTTAGACTGTTGGAACCTGCTTCTTTCTCAAAAGGAAACTTTGTTTAGATTATGGTTTGGACACTTAACCCTGAGGATTTGGGCTTAATGAAGTCACGGAAACGGTGATCTTAGAATCACAGAATCATGGAATGGTTTGGGCTGGAAAGGACCTTAAAGCCCATCCAGTCCAACCCCCTGCCATGGGCAGGAACACCTCCCACTGGATCAGGGGGCTCAAGAACCCATCCAGCCTGGCCCCATCCATGACCCAAAAACCCGGCCATCACCCACCTTTCACAATGAGTTCCGCAAAGTTGGAGACGCCCGAGCCACGGCTGGACTGGGTGACGCAGCGGTGCAGGTCCTGCTCCTCCTTGGACACCTCATCCAGCTGGAAGGTGGCCATGTGGCTGATGTGCTTCACAGAGGCAGCAGGGACCACCTCCCCGTTCTGCCCTATGTCCCTATGTCCCTGCCCTATGGGAGAGACAAGACGTCCCTAGAAGGCATAATATGACAACCAGAGCTGCTTAATAGCTTTGATGACCCTCCACCTGGTCTCCTTTAATGCTCACAGCTTTGACTGCGTCAACACTGCCCTCCCCAGCCAGGGCCCAGCCATTTCATTTCCATTCCCATCACCTCATATCATTTACCACGCAGTTGTTGCTGAGTTTAAACTGTGCTCAGCAGGTGCTCGCAGCGGGAAGGACCACTCAGAGGCTTAATGAGCAGCAGCACCACAGCTCTCGGCGATGCTGGCTCCAGACCCAACTCCCATCACCCAAAATGACCATCAATCAGACCAGGAATCCAGTGTTTGTCCCAGTACAACCCCAAGGCTGCATTTATGGGGCAGGCAGGATGAAAACCCCACAGGGCATCCCATAGCTGCATCTCTCCCTGCCCCACATGCTCCATCCCAGGCAGTCCAGAGGCTGGACATGGATTTAGAAGTCCCAGTTCTTTGTAGGACCCGTTCAGCACAGCAACAGGGCTGGGACACAGGGTGGATGGAAGCTGCTCCACCAAACCCTCCCCATCACGAAAGCCAAGGGCATTATTAATATCTTTTCCATTTGAATATTGGCAGAAGCTGTAAGTAACAAAGCTGGCCCATTTGTTCAGGTCTGCCACTGTTTTTGTGACAGTAGGCACTTAATTATTAATGGCTTTCACCACCAGTTATTTAAACAAATCCACATACTTCCCTCCCATCAGCTCCCAGCAAGCAAAGCCTAATGAGGGCAATGGGAGATTGTGGGGGCACCCAAGTCTCCCCCCCAGCATTTGGGAGCTGCACCTGGGATGACCCCAAAATGCCTGGTAGGATCCCAAAACACCCAGGAGGTCACAGCATCAATTGAGGAGAAGCAGTGCCAGGTACCACACTGCATCTTCCAGTGCATCCTTAGGGATGGGACATGGGGAAGGAGAAAGAAATGACCAAACAGCAGAATTGTCACCGTGGCACCGACCCACGGAGCCACCCGGTGCTCCCAGCCCCCGAGGGCAGGTATTCAGGGGCAAGTAAAACACTAACAATTATTTTCTAGGACTCAAGCACAGCCGCATTCCACTGACAGAGGGGAAGGCACTGTGTCCATGGGCCTTCTCTTGCTTTCCCCTCTCATTTCCCCCAGCAAAATTACTTCTGCACTAATGAGATCGGCTCCATTTGGTCCAGGCAGTGGCACAGGGACACCTCCCAAAAGCCACCTCTGCCCACTCCATCTGCTGGGCTCCCATTAACAAACACAGACCCTTCTTCCTCCCCTCCCTTTAAAAACAAAAAGCCAGAGGACCAAGATAAAGAGACCGAGACTTAAATTAAACCAATGGCAAGTTATTTGCAAAGACAGAGAGTGTCCCTAAAGGCCACCACAGACACAAAAATGAGGCAACCCACCCGTACATGACTCAGCTGGCAGGGTTTGCCCTACATGCTATTTCCTCCCCCCTTCATCTTCTTCCTCGTGCTGCTGCATTGGAAAAAGCAGGCTCCCACCACTTGTTTTTGTGCTAATTATATCCTCCTCTCCTGTCAATGAGTGGTCCTGGGTTCAAGCCCAGAGTATGGGTTCTGCTTTCTGAATGCAGAAGCAGAGTTGCTTGTCCTGGTGTTGGGTTGCTGCATCCTGCACTGGAGTATCCCCAGGCATGGGGGTTACAAGCTCCCTCAGCAGCCCTGGGCTCCACACACGGGGTGGTTTTTGGTTTTCAGTGAGGTTTTTTGTTGCATTTTTTAATGCACTCCAATAAAACAGCAGCAGAGCCCTGCCTGGGCACTCCCACCAGCAGCAGGACAGCCAGCTGATGACAAAAGGAGGTGACAACCTGCACTCACGCGGTCAGCACCCAACCCACAGACACCAACCTGATCCCTTGGTCTCTCAGTCCTTTCTGGATGCTCTCGGGTAGATGCAGCAAGGATTTTGGGGTCCTCCAGATCCCTTCCACTTGTTCCCTGTTAATGCACCACCACTGCCAAGGTCCCCTATGCATCCCCACCCCACTGGATGTTCAGCTTCCACCAGGATCCAGCAGCTTTCCCAGCCAGAGCTGCAGTAGGAGCTATAAAAACCTGGAATTTGGTGGTTTGTGTAGTGTGGCTTAATTCCTGTGAGCAAAGACAGAGATGGGGATGGAGAGGAGGGAGCATCCCAGCCCTGCTGTGTCTCAGAGCTGGTGGGGGGGAGACAAGCAGCACGACTCCCAACAGCCAGAAGGCTGATGCAATATCACAGCTCATCAGCACAGCTGGGGTTATTTTTGAGCTCTCTCCGTATGTTGGCATCACACAGCAGAAGTCTGCTCCAAAAAACAATCACGATGGGGAAAATCAGTTCCAAACCTCCCTGGAAATGGGAGCCACAGAAAGAGCCCCAGGGCATGCCCTGGCTGAGACTTCAAACCAAAGGACAGGATATGGGCACCATTGACACTGTGCTTTGCTCACTAAATCCATCCTCAATCCAAGGTCTGTTTGAATCAAGATGCTGGTCCAGGTGAGTCCAGGTGAGCTGTCACCCCCCTTTGTCACCGTAAATAACAAGTCCCCCCTCCCAGCTTGGCTGCAGCAATATAATTTTAGTTTTCAGGTGGGCTTTTAGAGAAGAGCTCAAGAGCTCTGGGGAGATCTGTGGAGAAAGAGAAAAGACTCAAAGCGCTACATAAAACTTCAATCAAACAAATGAAAAGAGAAACAAGCTTCCAGGAACATTCCCTACAGGAAAGTCATCAGTTTGTTACACAGAAGTCAACGATGAGGTTTAAGCTGCAAAAATCAGCCCTCAGGGTCTGCCTAGGGAAAGCCTCATTCCCCATCCCAGCAATGTCCTCACGCTGGGTCTTCAGCTGAATTTTCCCACTTGTGGGATTGTCAGCCCATCCCTGGGATTCAAATCAGGTCTTCAAAGATAACTTGGCACCTCCGATAACCTTGGCTGTGAATCCAAGAGCAATGAGCTCCCAAGGATTTTCTCCCCAGCTTTGCACACAGGGAAGGAGCAGCAATCCCCATCGTGTTGTCCTTCCCAAGCTGCTGCATCCCTCTGGGAATAACCCAGAGCAGTTCAGCAAGAGGAGGAGGAAGCACCCGCTCCCCCGTCTCGCTGAGTTTCTCCTCCTACAAAACCACTGAGAGATAAAAGTAAGACAAATCAAAGAGCTGTCAAAGGCAGAAGGCAGGCTGGCAGGGAGAGGAGCCAAGGGACCGGGTCTGCAGCGCCTGCCTCCAGGAAATGGCTCAGAAAGATGAAGCCCAACGGTGCCTCCTCATGCACTGGGTTTTCTTCTTGACATGTCAGAGCCAGCATGGGATTCAGGCACCCACTTCTCCATGAGGTCCAGGACAAACTTCTCATCGACAGCTGATCCACCACCACCACAGAGTCCTCGGACAAACCAGTGTAATTCCCCAGGAGCCAAAAATCAAGCTTAATTTTTCAAGATTTTCATGGTTCCCCAGCAGGAGCTGGTCAGGAAGAGGTGCCAGAGCTACCAGCTGAAGGACAGACTCCTTGGAAGGGATGGAAGGACAGTGGAGCTCATCAGGGTGAGGACAACAGCTCGGTCACCCCTCGACATGGCCGTGCTAGGGCATCACGATGCGGCTGTGCAGAGAGCACGACAGCAGCTCCAGGCACGGAGGGAAGAGCCAAGCAGAAAGAAAAAGGAAGAAAACCACCCACAAACATAATATTTTAATATTTTTGAGTACAGCTGCGCAGAGCGGGAGATTCTGCCACATTTCCTCCCAACCCAACTTCTTTTGAAATTCCACATGCAAATTCAACCAGCAAAACCAGAGGTGCCTGCAACTCCCCCAGGGGGACTCTGGAGCTCTGCAGAGCATCCCGGGCCTCCAAGGGGCATCCCACAACTTGGTACATGGGAAGACGGGGACCAGACCCTGGCTTTGCCTTGTGCTCCATCCTGAACCTGCCCCACCCAAATTCATGCAGGGCTTAACCTAAACTCCCTTGGTTGTTTTTTTTTTTGTTGTTCATCAAGTAACCTCAACTTGTTTAACTCCAAGAGCTTAAAATTCAGCCAGATTTCACTCCTCTGTCCAATCCCTGGACAGAGGACCAGGGGATCCCTTATCTCTGCTGGATCACTCAACTGCCTGACTCCTCAAAGGGCTCTGGGATGCAGCCAAATCCTGCAGCCCTGTGGGTGCCCTGCATTGCCAGGTGCTGCAGAGCAAGGCACACCCTTTGTGTTCCTCCCCTCCTGAGCTTCAAAACAAGTGGAGATGTTACAGATCCAGCAGAGCCTGAAGGCAGGCATGGACCAGCCTGGCAGGCAGAGGCAATGCTTGGGGGGAGCAGGAGGAAAACACCCCCAAAGCACCCAGGGAGAGTTATTTTGGTGCAGACACAGCGAAGATGCATCCTCACACCTGCCTCTCCTGGCTCCCTCCAACTGCTCCTTTAAAAAAAAAACAATAAAGAGCTGAAAAAAAATCACAATTGCAATGTGGGAGAAGAATAAATCACTAGTCCTCAAGTGGGATGTTCCTCAATCATCTTCCCTTCTGCTTCCACAAACTTCAAGCACTATTTGCATGAAAGAGAGACTGTCTTCACTTCCAGCTCTATGCACACTTTTATGACACATCTTAATACGTTACTTTCATCCTGTCTGCTACTCCAAAGACAAGAAAAAACAAACACCTAAGAACATGCATGCACACACACTTTACCAGTAAACGAATCTCGCCCAATGTCATTCCCAAGGAAACTGGACACTGCGGATCTGTCAGCTACAGAACCAGAAAAATTAACAGCTATTTATGTCTCTGGCTGCAAACAGAAATATATCATTTTATAAAGTTGATTCAAATCCTGAGCTGTTTTGAGGCTCTTCCTCTGCTTAAGTAACCTAGCTGAAGCATTCTTAGAACCCCTAAGCTGGGCAACAACTACGATGGCTGTAGGGTAAAGACTTCAGGATGAAAATTTATTTTTGGCTTCTAAAATCTTCATACAGGACAGAATTAAGAACGACAGAGTACCACATCTCAGCTAACTACATCATTTTACGATTTCCATTCCTCCCACCTTTTTAAATTCAGTGTCTCTGAAAATAGCCCCAAAATAGGTTTGAGAAATACTCTATATACAAGGTTCTTTTTTTACATTGCATTATCTTATCACAAACTGCTTTATCACTTTCCTAAAGAAAGCTGGAAGCAGGCTACAATACCACCAGTTTGGTTCATATAAACATTCTCATTGTTTTCAACTATTTGCCTTCAGACTCATCTACAACCCCACCAGATTCTACCATTCTGGATTTTACCCAGGATGCTGAAAAATTCTGTACGTCAGCTGCACACATTAACATCTAAAGAACAGCCACCACCCACACTTAGTGAGCAAAGCACCACTGGACAAGGCAAAAGAGAGAATATCTCTTTCACATATCCAAAATATTTCATGCTTTCGGTCACAGCTGAGGTACTTTATTTGAAGAGGTGCAGAACAAACCACAGCAACTTTCTCATGGTGGCAGATAACAATTTCTCTCTATGGACTAGACAATCACAACTGCACCGGAGTCCAATTTAAAATGAAGAGAACATGCTCCAGATACTTACATCATCTTCGTATTTAACATGAATGCCCATGATTTTGACTTGGACATTTTTTAAAACTTGAATTGCAAGCTTTTCTAAGAAAGTATCTTTCTTCTCCTCCTTTGGTTTGTCTAAAACGATAATGTAAAAATAGTCAGCACTCAGTGTAGCAGTTGCATCTTGAGTTTAATAACACAAACAGATACACTAATGTCAATTTAAGATTTACTCTAACATAAATTCCTAACATTCAATTTTTCACTCATTTAGTTTATATATTTGAATTTTTTCCTTTGCTGTACATCCATATTCTGAAGATGTGATGTTAGCTATGTGCACAACACAACCATAAGAAAATTTATCTCTAAGTTTCAGTCAAAACAGTTTAGCTTACAGCAAGTTCTTCTTTAATATACTTCTGCCCACTCCTTCCAAGACAAAAGATTTTCTCTTAAGAGACCTTCAGTAGGGTCTTAAACAAATATGTAAAATGATGTAATTCAGCACAAAATACCCTTGAATAACCAGGTGAAGATATTACTTGTACAACGAGAGACTAGTCCATTACAGCCTTTCACAGGTCTCTACCGGAGCGTTAAAAAGCTGGCACACTAAAAGTGACAACAAACAAACAAACAAACAGCTACTGTGAAATATTACATTTCTTCTGAGCTTATCCTGGACCGTTTAAGCTAGGTCTATATCAGACTTTGCTATGTCAGGTAGTGACACTTGAACTCGTGCTGAACAAGACAGGGTAGCAGAAGCTGCATCCCCATAGAATTTTAACATTCCACTCGACAAACGCTGAGGCAGGGGCAATATTTACAATCTGTCATTATTTAATGATGTAACTCTACAAATATTATCTCAGGCTGAGAGCCTTAATATTTCACCTAAAATAGGGCTAGATGAGCTTGCTCTCTAGCTATCTTTACAGGTTACCTTGTGCTATTCAGTATCCACCTTACAAAGTGGCCATCCCAGTGAATCCCACTGATCACTTATCAACCTTCTACACTTTTGTTGGAAATGCTACAGATGGCTCAATCCATGGCTATCCAAGTGCAGAGAAATAAGGACTATAGGTTTTGACTACGTGCAGGGTTGCACTCCCAGTTTGGATTCTTGGCTTACTTTAGCTGTTTGTATCTTGAAATATGCAATGCAGGCTGAACACCACATATATATGTAACTTTGTACATCTTGCTATAAAAACACAATTTTTTTTAAAGATCTAAGAGAGGTCCAGTAGATTCCACTTAAAAAGAAAAGACTTTGCTATTGTATGCAATATGACACTATTTTAGTCAAGAGAGCATTTGATTTCAAGTAAAAAAAATAGTCAGGTACTCAGAAGAAACCAAAACATTATGGCAGTTTTACATGCTACTCCCATTTCTCTCTATTAACCATTTCTTCACAACTCCCTATTAACAGAAACCAATATAATACTGATAAAGAAAAAGGCTTATCAAACCTTCTTGACCTTCAAGCACAAGTTAACATTTTTCAAGATAGATGCAGCTACCAGCAGCAATAAGCTTGGTACCTTACAAAGCTTTCCTAGGGTCCCCACAAAGTTTCTGCTCCAATTATAAGTCTATGTTGCACCTTCCTCCAAGATCAAATAAGTAACAATACAACCAGATGGGATATGGTAACCCATTCTTAGACAAGTGCTAATACTGAAGACCTGCATGGTTTGGGATTTATGGGCGATTATTCTCTCGGAGAAAAAACACCCATTTCACTGCTATCAAAATATGTCATAACACAATGCTAGCTACATAGAACAGAAGCTGAAAGGTGATAAAAGAGGCAGTTTACTGCCATATCATCAGTGCAGTATCAGATTTACTTTACTTAGCTGTTACTGGAATATTACAAAACTTAGATGAACAGATCTCTCTTCCCCACGCAGTTTTTCCAACAGTCACAATGAAGTGCCAACAATCAGCCTACCAAATGCAAACATTTTGGTTGGAAATCACACAGATGGTAGCTCAAGCTGAAGAAACAAGAACACCTGTCCAAGCAGAGAGAAACAAGGACTCTCTTCAGTCTTACCAGATACACAGAATGGATGAACAGCAAAATGAGAGCTCTCTCCAATTTACACCCTCTCTTTCAAACAGTAGAAAAAAGCTATCAGTGGATGTATATCCAAGACTAAAAAAAACTAATCCAAACAGAAAACAAAACAAAAAGCCTTTAAAAAAGTTAAAAGCCATAAATTTTACCCATCTTTTGAGTGATCGTGACCTTTAAAGGGTCTCTTAAAATGCTTTATATACTTTTTACGCTTATGTCCTTTTCCAGGGCAAGCAATTTTTTAGGAAAAAATAAAATTCAAGTTAATAAAGCAGAAATGTAAGAAAGCATGAGAGAAGATGGAAGAAAGTTTAGTTTGTGTTAAAGCAGAATGCCTTAGGAAGGTTTCATTAAAAGCTTTTAAAGAATTTCAGACCTGTTATGAAAACAATCAGCTACTTTCTACAGCTCAAAGCCTAATTTTTCATAATTTATGTATTCCTTAATTCACTTTCATAAAGGAACTGAAGCCTTGCTTTTCTTTTTTTTCCCTTTTTCTTAAAAAAGAAAAGGTAATTGAAGTTCAAAGCCCAAGTAAACTAAACAGCCAGTAAAAGCTTTAAGTATCCAAATTTCTACTGGATCAACAGTCCTGCCAACTGTAAGGTCAAGGCATTTAACTCAGCTTTCCTATATTCCTTATACAACATCTCAAGAGTTCAAGGAATTAGAAATAATCACCAAGCTTCTCAGCAACTACAAACCCAGATTACTTCACAAGAGCATTGCGGAACATAATTGCAGATCACTTGGGTACAAAAAAAAAAAGCACATGACTGCTTAACAAGAAACCCCAGTGAAGAGGTTTTCTACAATATTTACAATATTTAATGACTTCGGCAAAAGGCATAATTGTCATAAATGTCATAACTGAACAGGCTTCTACTATACGAGAGCATAACTTCCAAGTTATTTGAGATGGATGTGGAAAGGCAAAGAGCACTTTTCAATATGCTTCTCATGCTTTTCAAGAGTATGGTATGAAAGCAATCCGAAAGAACAATACCAGTGTAACTGCAAAAAGGCATACAAAAACGATAACTCTTTAAAAGCTTTACATGAAATTAAATTCCATTATTTACACACAAATTATGACCCATATAATCACAACCATTTCATTAATTTAATTCATGCTCATATTTATTCACATTTCTGAAGTAAAACAGTTCGGCGAGTTGCATTGTTTCCTGCCCCTCTCTGGCTCTACAGAGCACAACCCAGGAACAGGGCTGCCTGTGCTTCACTTTGAGAGGCTGTAGTTTGAGAAGGGTGTATCCCACTAAAGCAAGAGCAACAAAATGTTTAACTCTGGGGAACAACTTTATCTTTATGCAATTGTCATCCCTGAATGTTCAAACAAAAGAGGGCAAAGTGCACCTGTCTGGCAGGTAAGGTGATCACCCTACAAATAACAAAATGGGGACTATGGCATACAGAAACAACATTTTCTTTTGCAAAGAAAACTTTCTAACAGTGCAAGTAATTGTCTGCAAATGATATTCTACAAAGACAGCTTCTTTCACGTGCTATTTAAGCTGTAGTTCTCAGGCTTTCACTCCCATGTATGACAAAATTAAGGCAACATGGTTTTCCTTTGGATTACTCGCATCCATTACAATGGAGAAACTAAATGTATGGTTTTAAGCTCCTTCTAAACCTGCTCTCAGATAAAAACCCACCAAGTAATTTTGTCTAAGAATAAATTCCTGAAGATCTGGTTCAATATCCTTGCCTAACTTGAGAGCAATCCAAATAAACATAACCGTGGAAAAGCATGCTAAATGCCTTCCATTTGCTACGGTTCATTTTGCTTGTCCACAGCTTCAAGACAGCCTGAACTTCCAGTATCTTAATTCCAGACACTAAGTAAGGCTAATTATCCTCTATTCAACCAACATCTAAAGATAGGGTTTTGAAACTGTAGTAGATTGTTGTCATTCTTGAGCTTGACATAGTTGATGGAAATACTTCTAAATGGTCTGTTTTCTTTAACAGCCACTCAAGACAGCACTAGTCAAGGCAAGTTTCCACTTGAGTGCAGAGTCATTAAAATCTTATTTCTAGAACCACTGATATGTGTATGTTTACGAAACAAATATTGTTTTCTCATTTCTGCATTTGGCTGCTTGAGAGAGGGATGCTTTTAAAAATGTAAGCTGCATATCCACCGTGCATGTGCCAAATGTAACCATCCATACCCACCGGGCTTGGCATCCTTGTAAATCAGACTCTCCAATCCATACAAGGAATCTTGTGAATGAGTGCCTTGGTCCACATGGCAGCAAATAACAAACAAAACTAAATGCATTTTGTTTAGAAGAAGGCAACCGGCTCCAGATTTAATGTTGAGTTTATAAAACTTGTATGACATGTTAATATTTCCCTTAGAGTTTCTGACAGCCAGAGTCACTTCAGAATATCAAGTTTCAAAGGTAACCTACATAGGTAAATTACGCAAAAGACAAGAGCTGCAAGCTTTCGTCTCCATATATTAGATTTGATCCTGACACATTTTAACAATAGAAAGCAAAGTAATGTTTTGTCAGCTTCTGCCAGCAGAGCTGGTTATCAGCTCCCCATCACACTACAGGAACCACACAGTGACATGACCACTCTGCTCAACATTTCAATAGAAAGTTTAAAGAAAATATCCCCAGGACTGTTTATGCTGAGAGACTCTTAATAAATGCAAACAGTGACTCAAGATGCTAAACGCTTTAAGATAAGCTTATCATAAAAGCAAATACAGCTGAGATTTCATGGACTCCGATAACTTTCTATTCAATATATTTCACAGATTTTCACCAGCTATCGTGTGCTCTTCAAAGCCTGCAGGAAGAGCTGGATTTCTTAGAAGTATATGATGCAGTAGAGTAACTTGGGCCTTAAGATTTTGTATCTAGCAAAAGTAAAAGACTTGCTCGTGCAAGAACTACGCAAGTACTTCCACGTACAACATTCTATTACAACACCAGAAACACAAACAGCTCGACTTTTGTCAGGCAAAGTAATAAAACATGTGAAGATCTTTTTTCTTGTTCTTTGCAGATCAGCGGTAGGAACCTGGGGCAGGGACACGCGGGCAGGGCCACGGGTGCAGACAGACACGGGAACGAGCACACGCACAGACACACGCACACGAGCACACACACAGAACAGCGCACACATGCACATGAGCACACACACACACACACACGCACATGAGCACACACACACGCACACACACACACGCAGAGACACACGAGCACACGCGCGCACATGTACATGCCCATGAGCACACACGCACACGAGCGCACACACACATGTACACACACGCATATGAGCGCATAAACACGCGCACCCCCCCACACACACACGCGCTCGCACGCATTCACCGCACCGTTCGGGACCGAGCGGGACCGGGGTGCGGGTGAGGACACGCTCAGCACGTGGGGGGCTGTGGCTGCGGGACCTCTCGGCCCGGGGTTCCCCGGAGCCTCCCGGCAGCCCCATCCCGGTGTCCCCTTCCCCCTCCCCGGTGCCCCCGCACCCTCCCCGCTCTGTGCCCAGCACTAACGCTGGAGCAGGGGGTGTTTAACACCGCCGCAGCCCCGGCCGTACCTGCGGGCTGATCCATCGCACTCCTTTGCCAACGCCCGTGACTCTTACAGAGAGCAAAGGAAAAAGGTTCTGTTTCTCCGTCCGGCGGCAACCAGGCGCCCCCCGGAGAGCCCTCACCCTGCGGGCATCGCCGAGGAAAAGCCTCCCTTCTGCTGCCAGGGATGCGCTCCCCCTGCATTCACCGCTGAAGGCGTTTATCGGAAATCGAAGGAATCGCCCAGTACTTCCAAAGCGGTCACTTTTCTGCCTCCAGCCAGAATCCCTCCAGGAGGAGCCTCACGTTAAAAGCTGCCGCAGGGCAGGGCAGAACAGCCGCTGGTAACGGCCCATCGTGCATGCTAATGACCTGGGAGGAAGAGGAGCGGAGGGATGAATACAGCTCCAGGGGCTTGGAATGGCACCTTTCGGATGCAAACGAGCACACGGAGGAACAGACAGAGGAGACGCGTTCAGAACCGTCGCAAAATGTGGTGAGTATACTGGGCTTTCTGGGTATTTTGTTTCTTTCTTATATTTAAGCAGAAGATGTCTGGTCACCACCTATGACATTTACGTAAAAAAACCCAACAGATTCAAAGTCTTATTGATGCAGGAAATGGTTGTTTTGCAGAGAATGGAATATTTTGATTTAAGCAGAGTTGTTTTTCTGTAGAATTGGTTTTCTAACTAACTCCAGTCCAGCGATATCTAAGGGGCACTGTTTTTAAGTTAGACAGACACAGAGCGTTCCTCTGATCCAGTATGTTTTTTAAAAAGTGCTGTACCCAGTAAATGTTTTTATTTGTACTTCTCTAACAATTCCAAGGCCAGACAGAGAGCTGGCTCCGAAACTCTAATTAGCGGATACAGACTTGGCTTTGTTGAAGTTCATAATGAAATTAGTCCTTGGAAAGTAGTAGACTATGCAGGGAGAATTTATACAGATCCATGTAAGGTGGATATATATCCTGTCCCCAGCCGCCCAGCGCTGAAATAATGCAGCTGCTTTCTAAAACGAGTCTTAGTTTATTTGCCAGCATTTCCAGTATCATTTCGTGACCCAGATGGGACCTGCTTTCGGGATTTCGAATCTGTGGGGGTAGAAGATCCTCCAGCCAGCAACCAAGAACTCCTGGGGAGGGGGGGAGGATGTGTGGTGGTGGTGGTGCATTTCCACCCCCCTGGACCGTGTCTTGGGAGCAAGGGTTCCGCTGGGAAGAATTAAAGCATCCTTTCTAGTTTTTGGTTTGATTTGTTGCCTGCTTCTAAATCGGAGACGAAAGTCATGCAGGGTTGGGCTAGAAGGGTACCTAGTATGGAATTTGATATATAATCCGGTTTCCAAATACCCAGCATACAGGAGAATATAGTACACCATTCTGAATTTTATGACTTAGCTGAGCTGAAAGAGACAATTTGGTTCTCTGTGCAGTTGATACAGCACTGAGTCCCATGGAACATTTTGGGTGTAGCAGCTATTGTAGCATCCTGTCTGCAGCTGGCTCACATCTGGCTGGTCTGGACATTGCATCCAACAAACTTTCATGAGCTTGCAATATGCAATACAGAGATACCTTAAAAGCCAGCACGATGTGAAAAATAAGAGGGACCATAAGAATTGGAAGTGTTTGTTATATTTGGAAACCGGGCCACTCTTGTTTCAGTTTTTGTCTGTAGATTGAATTTAGATTTTCATATATGAAAATTGGAAGCATTTTTATCTTCTAAGCCTGCACTGTGAGATGAAGAGTTCTCCTTTAAAGAGCTATTTTTCCCTGTCCTGCTGCTTTTTAAATAAGAGCAGCTCTTTTCAGTTCATTGTTTTTTTTTTTCCCTTTGGTTCCCTCTAACAGAAGGCTCCTCTTTCACTCTAACTACCTGTATAATACCTCTTTGTGGTGAACATCAATCATGTTACACAAAGAGGGAATCCTGCTATGACACACACTTGTCATAACAAACACTCTATACATATTAAAAGGAAAACAACTGTTAATTACCTACAATTCTACACAGAGTAAAGGAAAAAGGTATCAGCACTGAAATGAACCAATCTGAAATCATCAGTTTAATCAGCTCCTGAGGGTACAGACATTTTAAACCCGCAGGCTTCCATGGTTAGGCTATACAAACCCTGCTTTGCAATCCATAGCTTATGTGGTTTGAATTGTGGCAGCTTAGGGGGGACAGGAGGAAGAAGCCAAAAATACATAAAAGGTTCCTGGGTAATTTGCCAGCACTCACTATAACAATCAGTCATGTGTGTTGGTTTCACACATGGAAAAATCTAAGAATGGTATAGAAACAGGGCATCTCAAACCCCCTTAGATATATAACTCTGATTTTGTTAAAATTAACTCAATCCTCAACACCCCATTTCACACTTTTTATTTCCTGAAGTACAAAACTGTATTAATATTTCATTTTCTTATAAACTGCTGATACTGTAATAAACCCTTAGCTGAGCAGGAATTACATGTTTCTTAGTCTCCAAGCTCTATCTAATGAAACCTTTCCTTCCCCTTACCCCACAGGGCTCATCTTCACATAGTCTAAGCAGAGGTGCTTTCCTTCTTTGTTAACAATACAGATTGTTCCCTTAACCTGAAACTGAACTAGTAAAATTTTGTCATTTGGAGGACAGTGGTTTGAAGAAATAATTCAAATAAAAATATATTTACAAAACAATTCCTAGGGATCCATAACCACCTATTGTAAAGTCAGCATAGAATCAGCATTATCACAGCAAGCTCCCAGCTGTAAACAAGCACGTCACAAGGACTGATACAGTCTTTTTTAAAATATCTGATTTCTTAAGCATTTCACTAGCTTGCTCAAACCTAAAGCCACCTTTGGTTTAGAGTGACCATGAGCAACCCCATCCTAAAACTAATTATGTGAAGGTCAGAGGGGTTAAAAACATCTCTTGAATAGCACGATTCTTGCAACATCTATGCTGACCCCACCTGGGCAACATATCACAGAGTAATACATGTGTAGCACCAATGAGCTGGCAAAAATCACAAAAGAGATAACTCACAGAAATGATTACAGTTGGTATATTTGAATGGAAATATCTTCCCAGTCATCCACTTCCCATTTATAAATCTTATACACAATGTCTTTTTCCTCCCTCCCCCAACTGCCTTCTCTCTGTATGCTGCACAGACAGACTAGTTCAAAACACCATTGTAAGATGTAGGCATTATATTTGCAGAATTTTGAAAAAGAAGTAGCCGCAGAGTTAGGTAAAGTGATTTCTTCCTAAGCAGACAAAGAAACAAACCCCAGCGCTCCTTATCCTTATCCAAAGTCTTATGGTGATTCTGTGTGAACAACTAGTTACTTGGACAGACTGATTAGGAACTCATTTCCATCCTGCCTAACAGCAGTTGCTGGCATTTCTTACCCATCCCCCTGATATAGGCAACAAAACTAGTCAGTGCATTGATTTCTGAGACTCTACAGTTCAAAATACGTCTAAATTGCTAACAATTTCAGCCAACATGCATAGAACACCCAAGAGTTCTTAAGACAGACCTACACTGTCACACTGCCAAGATGAAAGCAACAGCCTTCAGCAGAGCGGCAGGGCAGCGCCAGCCCTTAACGGCACGGTTTACGTGAAGTTACTCTAATTTACAGAACCTCTCCTCTCTCCCTGTATCTACAAGCAAAAAGCAATAACTGATCGTTGGCAAAAGACACAAAACCAGGCAATCAAACACTACCTTGCTGAGGGAATTAGGTTGAGCGCTCCATGAAGAACATAGTCAATGCTTCTCTGCAACAAGGGCCACCAACCCCTCAGAGCAGGTTGTTCGCACGGCAACGTTCTCACTGCAGCACTTCTCCCAGAGCAAGTTCAGAGCAGGAGTCTGAAATCAAAAGCATGAGACACAAGTAGTGAGAAGGCTTGATACTGATATCTCTTCAGAGATATCAGTATTCATCTCAAACGCACTTTTAAACAAAAATCTGCTCAACAGCTTCCACTGAATTCTTACAGAGTACACGAGAGGAAGCTGGGGTACAGATTTTACACCTAAAGAAGGTCTTTCATAAGGCATATCCTACTCTTCTGCTCTCTACTGTCTATAACCTGAGTAGAGACAGGACAAAATGCTCCTGAATAAAAAGGAAACCTGTAATGTCTAAGTGGCACAATCTTCTGCTTCTTAGCATTTTAGAAGGTGTTGCTGTATTTCTATTTAATACCTTCACGGGGCAGCAAACAGGAAGAGACAGAACGCCATTTGGGAACACGACTATGATCAGGACTGTTAGAGAAGCTCCTGTTACAGAAACAACACATCTCCAACATTCCTTTAGAAAAAACTCAGCACTTTTCACATTTGGGTTTGCTGTAATAGTTTGGGTCAGGTGTGTTAAGACTCCAGAGTAGGAGGAAAAATCCACAAATCATGCCATACTTTTTGAAATTTCTATAGTGATGTAGAAGACTCGTACTCAAATGACAATGTCTCACCATACTGCACATCACTTGCTGTAATGTAAATAAACTCAAATAATGCACAGCTAGATGTTAGTGTAGTGCAGAATTAAGACATTTGATGGAAATCAAAATGCTGTTTGGATCCCAGGGATTTACTGTTTCTACCTGTACACCAAGACACATATTGCTAACTACCCTACTTAATTTCTAGGAGTTATTAAAATTACACAATAGGGAATGGGAAAACATAGAAAAATGTAAGCACATATGTGTGGGAGAGGAGACAGAAGTTAAAAAATGTCACAGACCTGGTCAGACGACTGTTTGATCTTCTCTGAAGGAACATTTTCTTTCAATACTGCAGCAATCAGATGGCCCACTGCCTAAAAGAGAGAAAAGGAACCCCAACATATGCAGATCAAGCATTATTTGTCAGTTCTCTATTAGGAAGAATTTACACTACTGTTGCATAGGATCATTTTATCAAGATTTGAAATATCAAAATTACAGGTATGGAAATTGAAATACGTTTTATGGCCAAAAATTTCCATAATGCTGGCATACTTCTTTTTTACTGTTATCCTGAGGCAGAAGAGAAACAAACTTCCATAACGCTCGACATGGATCCAAGGGTCTCTTTGTACAGAACCTCTTATACAATTTGAATCAGGTACATGCTCAGGAATTGCAGATATTTTAATGCATCAAATGTAATAGACATTTACAGCTCCACTGCTCTACAGATATTGGTGTACTTTGCAGCACTGATAATTATTAAATCCTTTACTATATAGTGAAGTGGAAGCAAGAGAGGAAGCAGAACACAGCAAATCTAAGCTACTTGTCCAAATTTCGCAACACAAGTTTTGGCAGACATACTATCCTATCTTAAGCACTCATCCTCTAGCACACCTATTGCCAGAAATGTTTCACGTGCTTTAAACAAGGCATTTGAAGTTAATGGCATTCTTCATAGAGCTCGATTGTGGCAGAGACCATAAACAAGATTTAAATTTGGTCAAGGTCCTCGAAAAGAATGCTTGATTTCAAGAATGAGGGCTTCAGTTCTGAAGAACAGTGTATGTTTGCTTAGGTTTACAATCAAGCTTCTTATTCAATTTTAATAGAAGGAAAGTGCTTTAATAAAACAAGTGAAATACTGACATATCCTCCAAGGCCTCAGGGTGTTTGAATCCATGCTTTTGTTTTCTGACACATCTCTAATGCCTTACTCTGTCTTGCTTCATAATCATTGATACCACTACACAGAAAAGTGTTTCTGCTAGAGACAGCAAGACATCTTTGCACAGTAAGAGCAGAAAAATGATTCAGATTATCAAAGTACTCAGAACAGCAGCTGCATCTACTCTTCTATGGTAAGGACAGATCCTTACTTTTGGAGAAAGTGAACTAGGAAGCCAGTAAGAAAAAAGTAATAGTAACATTTCTATTATGTTAGTGTATAAAGACAGAGCAACAGAATATTTTAAATGTTTTCCTGTTCCTTCTCCTATCAGGGTTTATTTTCACTTCATTTAGATTCTTGTTGGTAGGTTGACGTTACAAACAGTAGCACTCATGAAATAACAGCTCACACTTCCAGCAAAGATGACACTTTAAGCCTTCCTAGGCTACAAGGATTACACCTATCAAAGCTCGGGATATGCATTCTAATACATTTGACTTAAAAGGACAATTAATTGAAGTCTTACTCTTGTAAAAACAATGAGAAAATGGGACAAAGACAGCTATTAATCTCTCTTTCTCTGCAGCTATAGCATTGCAAGAACATCAACACACTCCCCAGGCAGATTAAATCTTTGCTTAACTTGATAAATACTTTTCAAAAAAGTGACTGAATAACTGCATTAGGAAATTCAAGCCGCTTCTTGATGTCATCCAACATTTTGGTTTTGTCATATGACAATAATTCTCACTCTGCAAGAGAGAGTGAAAAATATATTTAGGACTGAGAAAGAGACTGGGCAATTTTCCAGGAAAAAAATTCACAAGATTTATTTTGTACTTAACAGCAGTTATAAGCACTGAAGCATTTCCTTCCCCGTACTACGACTATCACACCACTTTGCTTTATGGGCTTAAACCCACAAAATGCTGCATACTCACTGGTCTTGCACAAAGAACAGGTGACTGACATTTCTTGAAGCTGGAGAAAACATGCAGTTCCAGATGATGCAGGATGTGTGTACTCTGAGAGCATTTATCCTTGAGTGCATTTTTAATTATATCTCACAGACTCAAAAATGGGACAGCTCAAGGAGCGTTCACAGGTTTTAAAACACGATTTAAAACACAAAATTCTCCACAAATTTTTCAATTATTACATGCAAAACCAGAAGTGAAACACATAAACACCCACCTGTGAGACTGTAAATCACAATTAGGGGCTGGAACACTTGGCAAAGAAACTTCTCTGTAAGTTGGAATATACAGGCACCCACAGGCACACAGGAACATAAACTGGACAGAAACTAGAACTCTGCTTACCTTGTGGCACACCAGGAAAACTGATGCCAACAGCAAATATGTAAATATTTCACCTTACTGTAAACCCATCTTGGGATGGGTTCCTTTCAGCACTTGCTAAAAACCTCCGTAATTCTTTGCAATAAGCACTGAGGAAACATATACACGCACAGTACTCCAGTTTTGAGACATGCTATCGGTGTGATGTTTTCAGAATCTTGCTACTTATTTTCAGAAAGATAGAATTAAACACTGGAAGCATGCAAATGCACCCCATGCCAGAACAAATTCCATTCACAGCAGGAGATCTCAATATTAATAATTAGCACCTTGATTAACACACATTCGCGCCAGATAAATAGCAAAATATTCCCATATAATTGTGAATTATATTTCTGAAAGATTAGGAGGGAAAAAAACCACCTGTTAACTGCACTCAGAATGATGCCAGTATGGGTTTGTGTTGGTTTTAGAATACATTTAATTGCATTTTGAGACAGTAAGTGTTCATATAATAAATGAACATACATTAGACTTTGACATCTTAGTTTTGTAAAAAGAGGAAAAACCACAGCAAAAAACTGCAGACATACCTAGGTCTGTTGAACATGTCTAGAGGCATCCAGAGCATTCATGTATACCCACTGAGTCACAGGAAAAAAACTCCATTCTGTTCTACCTAACAAGCAGCAAAATGAGGGAAAGTTCCTTCCTGGGTAGTTTTGACACAGCCACATTAGAACTACATGCTGCCACCAGGTTATTATTATTATTATTCATATTAAAAGGCAAAGCTGCAGTAGAGGATCATTAGAAGCACAGTACATACTTTCAACAGAAGCACAAACCAGTTTTCCAGGCAGGCCAGAAATCTATTGCCGCTTATCAGAAACAATTCCTCCATTTCAATCAATCTATACTTACAATCAATATAAATGTCTACAAGATATTTACAGTGCAACAGCGTTATCAGTGCAACTGAACTGATTTAAATACCATCTTCACAGTTCTTCAGTTATCAGAATTCACCCTCAAAGGCACTGGCTCACGTATAAGGAGTGCCTGGAAATTTACAGTCTAGCAGAAACCTAAGGATGCCTCTGGCTCAACCTCCTCCTCAAAAGTTCATCCATGGGGTCAGACCAGGTTGCGTAGGGCAACCCATCAGAGCTTAAAAACCTCCAAAAAGAGGGAAGGTTCCACCTTACTGAACTGTCCTGACTGATAAAGGCTTTCTTGTCATCAATAACCCAAGTGTTTCTGCCACAGACTGCTGTGAAGAGCCTAGCTGCATCTGCCTGATCCCACTCCCATTGGTGCAGAAATCAACAGCAGCAAAGCCTGCCTCTATTAATTTTTTTTTTAATCTTTTAAGTTTGATAATAAAATAGTTTTAGCAAATGGGCCTAGTCACCACTACCTTTAGCTTTTATTACTGAGATTAAGGCTTATTTAAACACATTAAAATTTTAAATGCAGCTGCTTTTACTGCAAAGTCAGCTATGACTCCACACAGAGCTTCCATGGACTTTACAAAAGTGCAGCTTGACAGTAGAATTGAGCAAGAAGTCTTTGATTTGTATTCTCAAAGTATGTTGAGATTAAAGGGAATTGAAATACCTTAACACTTGCCAGGGAGTGCTCTGCAACGCACAAGATTAGGTGTGAAATGCCTTACTGAACTTTATCCTGTACCATTTCAGAGAAAAAAAAACATCCCTCTGTATTAGTGCAAGAAAGTCCCACAGGATAGCTAGGCTGCCTGTAACTGTACATCACTTGCTCTGCTGAAAGGTAACGTAGAAAATTTGAGACAAATAGCTGCTTCTGCTGGAGCATTTCAGTTTCCTGTTGATTGGAGTGAGCGGCAGAGAGCACCAAGATGCTCAGGTGTTAAACCTTAAATACAACACTACAGGCTTGGGTAAGAGTGGCTAGAAAGCTGCCTAGGGGGAAAGGACCTAGGATTGCTGGTTGACAGCAGGCTGAACATGAGACAGTAGTGTGCCCAGGTGGCCAAAATCTTGGCCTGTATCAGAAATGGTGTGACCAGCAGGAGTAGGGAAGTGATTGTCCCCCTGTACTCAGCACCAGTGAGGCCTCAAATACTGTGTTAAATTCTGGGCCCCTCGCTATAAGAAATTAACTAAGCTGCTGGAGTTTGCCCAGAGAAGGGCAACGAAGCTGGTCAAGGGTCTGGAGGACAAGTCTTACCGAGGAGTGGCTGAGGGAGTTAGGGTTGTTTAGTCTGGAGAGGAAGAGGCTAAGGGCAGACCTTATTGCTCTCTGCAACTAACTGAAAGGAGGTTGTAGTGAGGTAGGTGTTGATCTCTTCTCCCAAGTAACAAGTGATAGGATGAGAGGAGATTGCCTCAAGTTGCGTCAGAAGAGGCTTAGATTGGATATTAGGGGAAATTTCTTTCCTGAACAAGTTTTGAAACACTGGAACAGGCTGCGCAAGGAAGAGGTGGAGTCGCCATCCCTGGAGGTGTTCAAAAAATGTGTAGGCTTGGCACTTTGTGACATAGTTTAGTAGGCATAGTAATGTTGGGCTGATGGTTGGACCTTATGATCTTAGAGGTCTTTCCCAACTTTAATGATTTTATGATTCTATGATTTGAGTGTGCCTGGACATTATTAAGTCAATTATCTGTCTGAGCAGTCTCCTGGAGTTTATACATTTGGTCATATGTTAATCTGATTTTGGTTTCAAGAAAATAAAAATGGAAACTGCAAGCAGCTTTGGATTGTTGAGTTGTGACTGCAATTAAAATAAAGGGATCCTAGGAAGTTTTAATATAGTGCAAGTTCACTGTGAATATTTCTTTTCTGCATTTTGAAGTCCATTATTCATTAGAAACTCTCATTTGCTTCTACGTTTCCTGTCTGTAAAGCTCTCATTGGCTTTGGAAGCCAATGGTAGCATCTGCGAAGAGTTTGGTGCTAAAGCAATGTACTTGTCATCTTATAGGCTACATCTTAAATATACTGATACTGAATTGTTTTTTGGAACCAAGATTTCACATGTCTTTTTACTATTGATTTCAATAAATGTCTTTAAGTAGTTGCTCAAACTTGTTGATTAATAATTACATAAAGCTGTCAAACTACTCTTCAGCTGCTGAAAATGGGCTCCTTCTCAGTAATCTTCAATATGCATTTATGTGTTGTCTCATAAGAACTATTATCTACCATCTGACAAAAAAGACCTTGACCTCTTCCCATATATTTTGTTCTGTTTAAGTCGGATCACTCCAATTTCTGGGATCAAAAGCACACTTGTGGTTCATAACTGTCTTAGTTTAGCCGGCAGCTAAACAGTACACAGCTGCTCTCTCACTCCTCCTCGGTGGCGAAGACAGTCAGAAAAGGAAAGGAAAACTTACGAGCTGAAATAAAACTAGTTTTAATAGAATCATAAAGGAAGATAAAATAGTAATAATAAAATATGTAAGCTGATACTCATCGTGTCCCGGGTAGTGGTCGCGGAACGTGTATTCCAAGCAGTGAGCGCCAGGTGGCGAAGGCAGCGAACGCAGCAGTCCCGGCGGGCGGGGAGGTCACCGCCAGCGCGGAGGTCGCTGAACGTGGAAACCAGCTCGAGCACTGGAAACTGGGCACTGGGACTTGATCGTAGGCTAAGACTACTCATTTATTTGGACTTTCTTAACGTGTGTCTGCAAGACAAGGCTTTAATATTAATGTTCTCATTGAAGTCCCTTGGATTTCACCTTGTAGTGCAAAAAATTAAACTAAGAGATGATGTGAGCTTTTTTTGACAAGTTCTCCAAGTATCTGTACTACTTTTGGTATAGGCAATGCTCCTGATACAAAAGAGACCAGCAATATGAGGGAGAATAATGACATGATCAAACTCACTGAGGAACAAATATTCAGTGAAACATACTATTTCTTTCTTACTGCTCAAGGTGACTTGGCATTTCTGTCTTTTGCCTAGTAATTTCTTTTCTGTCTGTCTTTCTATTTTTTAACTGCCAGTTACATTCTTCAGGGTTCTTTTGAAGCTGTGTTTCTGATGGCTTACGTCTTCTAGACTCACTGGAGTTAAATTGGCTTTGCTTCTTTTTGAGACTGCATTCTAGAACCCTTGAGATTTTAATCTCATTATCAATGTAATCACTTACATTGAAATGATTTCCAGTGTTTGCAGTAAGATCGATTGTAGCACTTTAAACACTTCTTCGACCCAAACTTTCTATCTTTCATTGACCCTAGAAAGTGTCTGTGAATCTCACTCCCACTGAAGAGGCTTTTAGTATATTTTGACCTCTCTGCCTCAAGACCTGACATTGAAAGCAAATCATTTATGACACAAGTACACCTCCAGAACACTTGTTGGCTTGCTGGCATCCATTTCTGTAGGAAGTGATGCCCTTTTTGCCCTAGTCTCTGAAAGATTTCCTTGAGATGAAGATGTAAGTGTACAACACTGATGAATGATGTGCTGGGAAACTGTTGCTCTCTCTCTAAGTTTTTGTGTGCATATATATATATATTGTATATGTGCCTTACACACACATACATTTGTATGTATATGCAGTTTGAAACATAAAATTGCTAGTTTGAGTCAGTTTAAAATATACTGTATGAGAAACAGATAAATTGGAAATGGGTGAGAAAAGGGCAGCAGAGCACTGAAAGGCAGAAATTGCAGTAGATCAGAACACGCTTTTTGCATTTGTATCTTGTGGAGAGATGGGGAGTTCTATTTGAAATGGTAAATATGAGGAAAAATATCTGGACTTAATGTCATACAGTCATGGAAAGTATTCTGATAAGAAATTAATTGTGCATTGAAGGGTGCCTGCTATTAGGAGTGTAAATGGAATGCAGCTGCTGTGCTACTAAAATCTGTTGAATTCAGCAGTCCACACACAGCTTATATGGAAAATCTTCTGAACTCTGCATAGCAAGTCAGACTATGCAGGCAGCAGCTTCATTCCCCTTTCAGCTGCTGGCAAAGCATTTCTACACACCTTGATTCTGATTTGCTCCCCACTGTACCTTCATAAAAAATACCTCCAGCTTCCTTGCAGTGCTGTGATTACTAGTTGGCTTCCAAACATCCATATGTTGAGTAGTCTCGCTTTACAACTTTCTCATGTGTATAAGTAGCTATTTCTCATTCATATGATTTTTGTTAAGTTTTCTGAAATATGCCTATCTAGCCCCTATGTCAGACTTCTGCAATTACATACGTAATACATTCCTCAAACTTTGCAATATTCTTTCAAATCCCACATTTTCAGAGAATTTCTTATTAGTTTTGTGCCAGCTGTGAATTTCAGTCTCTCTGTTCTCCCATCCTACCTTTGTTTACACATTTTTTTCTATTTTTTCATTTTCTCCTTTTTTTTTTAGGGCCAGACCAAGCTTTGGCCTCACTTGGTTTTACCACTTGCCCCACTTGATGCCTTATTTTATTGTGTTTGGTCAAGTCATTTAAGCTCTTCTTGTTTTTTTTGTTTCAACTCCCCATCCATAAAGCTGGGCTAAAACTACTTTTATATTGAAGACATAATCATGAGTTCATTAAATATGAGGACAACTAAGACCCTATGGTTATACAAATCCTTGTCACTGATGAGGAATTCTGCTTTTCCCCATGAGTTTCTCACAAAGGTTAAGCTAAGCCATTCCAGCTTCTCATTCACTTTCTAATGATACTGGGAATAAGGAAGTTTTGACTGGGTCATGATTTTTGCAGCCGAAAGTGCGAACATAGTGTACTCAAACTTTCTGATTCTCCTGTAACCAAGTTATAGCGTAAGACAAGTAGCCTGTGACCAAGATACACTGGTCATCTTATGCATAAACTCCTATCTTGGACAATGGCCAACTTACGTAGCTAATACAGTGGTCAGGACAAAAACCTGGTAAGAGAGAGGACAATCTTGTAATTCCTTTACACACTTTGGCTGATTTCCAGTGGGGAGCTCCACCATCAGGCCAAGAACTGAGAACACTAATTTAACTGAAGTTACTCCTTTGCACATGTGGTCAGACTCTCTCCTGGCTGTGATTGTGGCAATCCGGAACAGGCTCTCTGAACTTGGCCATGACACAGGCCTAAACGGATTACAGACTTTGACTGTGTTTCTTTGACTAACAGGAGCATTTCCTCTAGGGGCTACACCATTGTGAGGAAATAAATAACTATATACTTCCTTGTAGGCCTCTCAACAAGACTTCCCACTCTGAACAGATTTCCTTATGTGTCCCTAGAGGGGTATAAACATTTTTTTTCTTACCTGTAATATTGTGCCTAGCTAAGACTCTATTTTTGCATTTATCTTTTGTCATTGCTACATACCTCTGAGGTGGCTGATCGTGAATTATAAGCTTTTTTTATATTGTTTTCTAAAACATGCAGCCCTTGGTTTTGAAAATCTTTTCCACTGACTAGGGTTTAATACGTTACCAGCTAAAGTGCTTGTTTTCTGTTTGATTTGGGATTAGAAATGTACAAGCCAACAAAACCTCAAAACAGGCACGCACTTGGCCCAGACTGCTTGGCATCTTTTCAGCCTACATAGCTAATTCAAAAAAAAGCTAACCCAGAGAGGTTATTTTGCCATTTGTTCCTGGCAGCCAGAGTGGCATTACAGAGCAGCTTATCCATATTCCTTGTCATATGTGTAAGATCAGCTGCAGGGTCATTTTAAGTTTTGGCTCCAGTTCAGGCCAGCATCTTAACATTGTAATCGAGGTATCTGGCTTGCATCAGGAATGGGCCATGATTTTATATACTGTCTGCATTAGAATGTTAAAAGATCTCAAATATAGAGAAATTCAGAGTGATGATATATTTAAAAGATTTCTCATAGCTAGTAATATTAGCTGTTTCAGCTAGCTGTTTTTTTTGAAACAAGGCCCATGTAAAAGTAAGTCCATATATTTGGGTCACAAAATTTGCACTTCAAATTGAAATTTAAAACAGCTGTGTTTGAAACACTGAAGACAATTCAGTGTGTCCAAGTGAGCTGGGAGGTAGCCCCCCCTTTTTTTTTTTGTGACAAAAGACCTATCTGCCCCATGTAAGAAAATAACAGAGAAAGGTAGCAATTCCTTTCAACTGTGTGTGGAATCACCAACAGTATAGCTCTGAAATATGGCTCTTTTTAGGTCAGGTACAATGCTGCACTAACTATGCTGCTTCCAGAGTTAGCTGTCTATTGAGCATAAATGTTCACCCATATTCCATCTAAGTCAGGGATCTCAGATCTGTACATCACTCTTCACACCATGATGTAGGTGTGTTTGAAGGCTTCTAAACATAGGGACTGGTCCCTTCTGGGAAGGCTACTGCTACAACAGTTACTTCAGCAGGCATAAAATGTGCAAGGATTTTTAGCATTGCAGTAGCTGTTTACACAAATCTTTCAGTAGTTAAATACCCTTAGGAACATAAGCAAACATCTCTTACTTTCCAGCAGCTGTATAGTTCTTCCATGGTAAATCCTGTTTTAGCAATACTGGATAGTACTACTAGAAAATTGCCTTCACCTTTATACCTCTGTAGTTCTTTAAGCCAGGGTCTTTATGTCTCCATATGGATGTAATTGCATCCATCTGTCATAATGAAATGAAAGAATGTTTATTTTAACTGTTAACCCAAAATGAAGAAAACAGTTGCACCAGTCTGTGATTTAACCAGCTCAGTTCTTTGAGTTTGCTCCTGTCAGCCAAAGATTATATTCCGACTTTGTGAAATCGATAATTTTTAAAATGCTGTAATTGCATCACAACCCCTTCAGCTTGAATACAAATACCATTTTTATTTTTGTTTTTGTCGTTTAAAAAACAACATTGTACGTTAAACAACTCCTTTTTCCGAATTTGAGCTGGATTTTGCAGATGTTTTTAAGCAATCATTACTCAACTGAGAGTTCTCAGTTAGAAAGATGAGTAGAACAAATAAAGTTACGTGGTAGTAGTAAAGCATTTCCACTGATGTGTGATACAGGAAAATAGATTGTGTTGATTCAGTCCTGCCTAAAGTCAAGAGGAAACCGTTCTTTTCCAAATATGTAAGAAATAAAAATCATCACAGAAGAACTGCAGAGGACTATCCAGCTTAATTCCTTCTTGTTGAATCCCAAGTTAGAGAGATGAATACAGATTGTGAGTCTGTGCCAGAAAACTCACACATTTAAAGGATTCAGGAAAACAGAATTGTCTCACTGGTATCTCTTAAGAATAAAGGAATTTTCTGGTTACGGGCAGTGTTGCTTTATCTTATTCTCAACTGTGGCATGATCCAGAAATTTTGAAGAGGTAACATCTCACTTGAGTGGAAGACTTTTTTTTCTCTCTTCTTTACATTTTTCTATGGACAAAAATTAAAAATCCACCAATCCTAATCATACAGTGCAGTGGAGGCTTTTTTCTTCTTGGACACCAACTCTCTTGCTAAGCAGTTTGGATATCACCAGCTGTATTAGAACTACTATTAAAAGCCTAATAGCTACTCTGTTTGCCCAGGCTGTAACAAAACTTCTCTTTTTTTAAACTGGCCTGGGTATTAAAGCTGTTCTGCTCATCTGCACTCTACTTCTGGTAAAACAAAAATGTCAAAGATACCATAAATTAGGAGGACAACTATTGACATGATTATAGTTTTGTGGTTTTCAAGAAAAATTCCCAAAGCTTCAGAAAAGACTTTGTTTTTTTTTACTTCAGGACAAAATCTACCAGGGACACAGAGGGACAGACTTTGTGGAATCAAAAGACAGTTCTTTCTCTCATCTGATTTGTTCTCTTTTGCAGTACATATGTTTGATGCTGCCTAGAAGAACCCTCCCTTTCTCAGAAAGCACTATATCAGGTGGAAAAAAAGTCTGTAGATGCTCTGTTCAGAAGGGCTCTGACACCTAGAAGCCATTGCATTAAGTGTAGTAGTGGTCCGGACTTGCTGTCCTTGCTCATGTGCATGATATTTATCTAGTAAACAGGGCTGGTTTTATTTTTTTTTTCAATTTATTTACCTTGCATATATGAAGCTTTAAAGTTACTGAAATTAGCTCGGATGGGTTTATGGACCCAGCAGGTGTTCTTCTGCTTGCTGAGTAGCCCAATGCAAGATTAGTAGAAGAAACGTGAACTATTAGACCCAGATATTGCAGTATTTAAACATGGATATTCATATGGTTGAGGAGTTAATGTCAATAAATTTCAAGTCACATTGTAACTTGTGGAATTTTTACAAATTTTATTAATCCTTTTGAGTTATTAAAACTGATTTTATAAGTCAAGGCTTACAACATCTGTCAAAAAATAACATACCGCTCAGTAGTTTTGAAGTGATTATTAAGTTATGCTAGAATCTCTGTAATATATGTTTCTTTTTCCAGAGAGAAAAGAAAGAAGACTGTAATTGTGGACACTCAAGAGGCTTCCGGAGAGGTCAAGTGAGGACAGGCGCGCAGCGTCTCCAGGCGCCACCTCGTGGTGAAATCTGGAACGCCGACAGGGGGTGTTCCTTTTGGACTATTTTATTGAAAAGACGTTATCGAAAAGACAAAAAGAGTTTTCGGCGCTACCAAAGTCACTGTAGACAATTTTGGACCATTTGTGGCTGTTGGTAAACGCTCATCTCGCAAGCATCAGTACTATGGTTTTAGGCATTCGCAGTAAATCACTTCCAGCTCCTCATTGACATATCCCTGTGGCATGAATCAGCATGTTACTTCGTGGGATACGGGAACTGCTGAGGTAGTAACTATTGTTTTAGAGGTGTATCAGCCCACTAAGGGTAGAAGTAGCTACAAGTATCTGTTAAACATCCCCGGTGGTCCTGTCCTGCTTGCTGCCCATGGTTACTTGCTGTACCTGAGCAGTCAGGGCATTCCCTTCGCATCTTCCTCTGTGTTTGCAAGAGGATTTGTTGGGGCTTTTCAGAATTGTGACATGAGGTGGAAGCTGAGGTCATAGAACCATAGAATCATAGCATGGTTTGTGTTGGAAGGGACCTTAAAGATCATCCAAGTTCTAAACTCCCTGCCATGGGCCAGGACACCTCTCACCAGAACAGGCTGCTCAAGTCCTCATCCAATCTGTCCTTGAACACTTCCAGGGAGAGAACATCCACAGCTTCCCTGGGCAACCTGTGCCAGTGTCTCACTGCCTTCATCGTGAAGAATTTCCTTCTGATGTCTAATCTAAATCTTCCCCCTTCCAATTTAAAGCCATTCCTCCTCGTCCTGTCACTCTATGCTCTTGTAAGAAGTCCCTTCCCAGCTTTTCTGTAGCCCCCTTCAGGTACTTGGAAGGCTGCTATAAGGTCTCTGTGGAGCCTTCTCTTCTCCAGGTTGAACAACCCCAACTCTCTGAGCCGCTTCTCATAGTAGAGGTGCTTCAGCTCTCCTCTGGACACATTCCAACAGTTCCATATCCTTCTTATGATGGGGATTCCAGAACAGGACACAGTACTCCAGGTGAAGTCTAATGAGAGAAGACTAGAGAGACAGAATATGGAGCGGAAGATCCTTCTCTCAGCGCACCTTTGGCACTGCGAGTCCCGCATGGCAGGGGCTGGCGGGTCCCAGCAGCAGCAGGCGGCCGGCGGTCGGTCTCAGCTCTCGCGGACCCGGGCGCACCGCTGCCCCGCTTGTCGCTGACAGCCGGGAACACCGGGGACACCAGGGGTGCGGTGCCATGGGAAGGGGATGGGAGAGCGGCAGCTCCCTCTGCTTGCTCGCGCTCTCCTCGTTCGGCGCCGGGGACCGCTTCTCCGTTTCTCTTTTGCACAGAATCACAGAACGTCCTGAGTTGCAAAGGACCCACAACGATCATCGAGACCAACTCCTCTACCTGCATAGGACAATCCCAACACTCAAACCATGCGTCTGAGTGACTTGTCCAAACGCTTCTTGAATATCGTCAGGCTTGGCGCCGTGACTACTTCCCTGGGGAGATGTTCCGGTGCCCCACCACCCTCTGAATGAAGAACCTTTTTCTGATATCCAGCCTCACTCTCCCTTGGCACATCTTCCTCCAGATCCCTGGGGTCCTGTCGTTGGTCACCAGAGAGATCAGCGCCTGCTCCTCCTCCTTCCCTTGTGAGCAAGCAGTAAACGCCTATGAGGTACCTTCAGCCGTTCCTCATAGGTCACCCCCTCTAGACCCTTCACCAGTCTTGTGGCCTCCTCTGAACACTCTCCAGTAGTTTGATGTCCTTTATATACTGTGGCACCCAAAACTGTCCCCAGTGCTCGAGGTGGGGCTACCCCAGTGCACAACAGAGCGGGACAATCTTCTCCCTCGCCCCGGTGGCCACGCTGCTGGGGATGCAGCCCAGGAGACGCTTGGCTTTCGGGGCTGCCAGGGCACTTTGCTGGCCCATGTCCAGCCTCTCATCGCCCAGCACCCCCAGGTCCTTCACGGCAGGGCTGCTCTCCATCCCGACACTGGGGGGGCGAGCGCAGACGCTGACGGCGCTTGGAGCTTCTCCCACCCCCTTTGCCATCTCTGCCGGGAGGCGGCCCCGGGGCTCGCGCGGGGCATCTCGGCTATCGGAGTTGCTCCGCCCCGCCCGGCCGTGCTGCGGGAGGCGGCCCCGGGCAGCTCCAAACTACCCGCACGGCGGCAGCGGGGAGAGCGCGGGGAGCGTGCGGGGAGCTGCGGGCGGCCGCACCGCGCTCGCGTCGGGGCTGTGGAGCTGCGCGGGGGATGGCCGGAGCGAGTGCGGAGTCGGTGCTGCAGCCGGGTTCGCCCTTGGCCCGCACGCCGGGGGACGCTTGGAGGCTGCGGAGGCGACCGCAGAGCGGAGGCGAGCGGGGGGGGAGCGGGGGGGGAGCAGCACACGGGTCCTGGGAGCGGGGGGATGCGGGGGGGGGAGCAGCACAGGGGTCCCGGGAGCGGGGGGATGCGGGGGGGGAGCAGCACAGGGGTCCCGGGAGCGGGGGGATGCGGGGGGGAGAGCAGCACAGCGGTCCCGGGAGCGGGGGGATGCGGGGGGGGGAGCAGCACAGGGGTCCCGGGAGCGGGGAGATGCGGGGGGGGGGGGGGGGAGCAGCACAGGGGTCCCGGGAGCGGGGAGATGCGGGGGGGGGGGGGAGCAGCACAGGGGTCCCGCGGGGGTCCCGGGAGCGGGCGGGGGCAGCCCGGCTGTGGGGCGCTGCGGAGGAGCAGGCGGAGCCCGCACCACCCCGAGAGTTGGGGGGCTCGGGGGGCTCAGGCGGTGGCGCCCCCGCCGGGAAGTTCTTGTGGCCGAGGGGCAGCGGGGCCGGGGGCTCTGGCTGCGGGGGGTCCGTGCGCGTCTCCCGCAGCCCCGAGCGGGGAAGGGTCGCCCGCGGCGAGAGACTCCCCGCGGAGGGGTCTGCGATTGCGGGGGGGGAGAGCCCCGCGGGTGGGACGGGGGAGGTGTCCGTGGGGACCCCAGCGCCCCCCGGCCCCGCACGGTCCCCTCCGCTTTGCGCTGCCCCTTTCCCTCTGCCCCAGCCGGGGTTTCCCCCCCGCACCATGCGGCCCGAGCCCGCCTCTCCCCCGCGGCTCGTCTGGGAGAAGGGCAGGGGCTGCGCGGTGAATGAGGGAATGGTGGGTTCGTTAAAGCTGGAAAAGACCTCTCAGCTCACCCAGTCCAAGGTGAGCCCAGCCAGCTCTGCCGGAGCTTGGTCCTTTCTCCCGAGTAACAAATGATGGGATGAGAGGAAGTGGCTTCAGTTTGTGCCAGGGGTGGTTTAGATTGGATATGGGGAACAATTTCTGCCCTGACAGAGTGGAGAAGCCTGACTGAGGCTGCCCAGGGCAGTGGTGGAGTCTCCATCCCTGAAGGGGTTCAAAACACGTGGAGATGTGGCACCTGGGGACATTGAACCATGTCCCCAGGTGGTCCCGGGGGGTTGGGCTGATGGTTGGACTGGATGAGCTGAGAGGTCTTTTCCGGCCTCGGGGGAGGAGGGCGGGGGGCGGGTCTGGTGGTGGGGCCGTGCCCGCAGGCGTTTTGCTGTGGGGAGCCTGGTTTGGTTCATCTCCCAGGTGGGAGGTGGCCAAAGCCCCCTTGTCCCTCTGTCTGTCCTGCTGTCAAACCAGCACTGGTTTCTGGTTCTGCCCGGCCCCCGCAGGGCCGTGAGTGCCTCAGGCAGCCCAGGAGCTGAGCCCCAGGGTTTCTGAGAGCCCACGTCTCTGCCCTTGGCCAGGGTTGTTTAAAATGGCATTGCCGTGCTCCGGTCACCTCCGCAGAGGTGCTTTGGCCCTTCGTGCCCAGCAGGCTTTTCTGTGCACTGAGTGTGCAGATCCCTGGAGCTGGAATGTGTCCTTGGCAGGGGCTGAGGAACCTCTCCCTGTGCTGGAGAAGGGGATGGGGCAGGGCCGCGTTTTAGCCTGTTGCTGCTGGTGTTCAGTGTGAAAACAGGGCTTCAGCCTTTTGTTCCCTGTTTTCAGTGAGGATTGAAATGTATTTATGTTGTTCAGTCCCTTCGGTTTCATTTCCCACCTCGCTGTGCTCCAGGAGAAAGAGCTCCAAGGTTCTCCCCCTGCGCTGTGAAGGAGGCGACCGGAAAACCTGCTGCCCCGAACCTGCTGCTGCGTGGGCCCCCAGAGGTTCCTCCAGAGGTGCTGATGGGTGAAGAAGAGGTGACGGTGAGTTTGGGCAAAGGAAAGCCCAGCCGGGCGCTGGGGAAGGGTCCCAGGCCTCGTTCCCTGGCTCAGCTGGAGGTGGACGTGCGCTCCCAGCAGCTCCTCTCCCGCCCCCAGTCCCGCTGCCGTGCAGACAGGAGCTGTTGCTTCTTGCCCTGCTCTCTGATGGCTCTTGGCATGTTTTCTCTGAGCAGAAGGCTGAAGGTGAGCAGTTCTGCTCTGGAAATCCTCTGAGACCTGGGAAGGGAGTCCCTTGTCCCCCCTTGAGCTGCCAGGAGCCCGGGGCTGTGTTTCCCCCCTGCTCCCTCGATCGGACGCTGTACGGAACGCGGCCAGGGCGTTGCTGCTCGCTTGCTCGGGATGGGAAACGCTGTGTCGAGTGCTGGGTTTAGAGCTGTGGGGTACCGGCCGTAGCCCCCAGCCCTTGGATTCCAGTTGCAGGAGGTGGCAAATGTCACTGACGGCTGCTGCCTGGAGAGGGACAAAGAGCTGTGGTCATTTTGAGTGTCCCCAAAAGGGCGGCAGGCGGGATGGTTGTGGCTGTGCCGGGAACAGGGCAGGTGGAAGTCCTGCATGGAGGAAATGATGCTCACGGGTAGCGTGGGGCAATGCCAGGGCAGAGAGAGATGGGGACGTATCCCTGTGTGTGTGTGCAGTGCCTTCCTAGAGAATTCCTTCCTTCCCCACTGCCTCAGACAGTGCAGCTTTGGCCTGGGACAGGGAGTTTCATGGGAGGTGTGTCAGGTTGTTTGTGCCTCCGTGGGGCGGGTTGGGAGGCTCTGTTTGGATGCCGAGATCCCCCCGGATGGCCTGAAGGTGCCTCGCTACTGTGCACGTTGGACTGGCCCAGAGTGGGATCCTTCCAGCCTGGAAACCAGAGGGGAGAAGGGAATTGCAGAGGTATCAGGGTGTGCTTGCCCATGTGCCTGCATGAATTTTGGGCCCCTCACTCCAAGAAGGACACTGAGGGGCTGGAGCATGTCCAGAGAAGGGAACGGAGCTGGGGAAGTGTCTTGAGCCCAGGGGTTCTGGGAGCAGCTGAGGAGCCTGAGGCTTGTTTAGTCTGAAGAAGATGCTGACGGGAGACCTCATCCCTCTCCACAACTCCTGGAAAGGAAGTTGTGCCGAGGTGGGTGTTGGTCTCTTCTCCCAACTAACAGTTGATGGGACAAGAGGAAATGGCCTCCAGATGCATCAAGGGAGGTTTAGATGGGCTATTGGGGGAGATTTCTTCCCTGACAGAGTGGTGAAGCCCTGGCAGAGGCTGCCCAGGGCAGTGCTGGAGTCCCCATCCCTCAAGGAGATTAAAAGAGGGGCAGGTGAGTTTCCTAGGGATCTGGTTTAGTAATGGACAGGTAGGGATGGACTTGATGATCTCAAAGGTCTTTTCCAATTAGGCAATTCCATGCCTCTACGATTCAGGGGTCCCAGGTGTTCAAGAAACACGGACTCGTGGCGCTTGGGGCCACGGTTTGGTCCAGCATCTCAAGATCTCTCTTAAACTGAGGGGCCCAGAACTGGACACAGTACTCAAGGTGCAGCCTGACCGATGCCGAGTATAAGGGGATGATAACTTCTCTAGTGCTAATGACCACACCATTCCTGATGCAGGCCAGGATACCATTGGCCCTCTTGGCCACTTGGGCACTCTGCTGGCTCATGTTGAGTTTCCTGTCCACCGTCACTCCCAAGTGTCTTTCCACTCGACTGCTCTGCAGCCATTCTGTCTCCAGCCTATAGTTCTGCATGGGGTTGTTGTGTCCAAAGCGTAGAACCCGGCACCTGGACTTGTTAAACTTCATGCCATTGGAATCAGCCCATCTCTCCAGTCTGTCAAGGTCTCCCATGCTGTGGTATCACCATTGGTGCAAGGCAGGGCAGGGGTTTTGCCTGCCCACCCTCATCCCTTTGTCCCCTGCCCATGGGCCTGGCCTCGTCCGGTGCCACCGGCTGCTCTGCTCACAGCAGGGTCTGCCCATGGGGCAGACGGTGCTGGGAGTTTGGATCAGCCTCACGGGGGTGAGAGGAACAGCAGGAAACAGTGGCACAACTCTTCTGTCTTCCTTGCAGGCCGTACAAGAGGGGGACACCACGGTGGAGAAGTTGGTGCCCATCATTGCTGTCTCCAGAGCCAGCGAGGAGCTGCAGAGTATCTTGCAGGTCTGCGTGTGCAATGAGTTGTGTTGTGAGGGGCGGCTCCTCAGCCTGACTTGACCAGCTCCGAGAGAGCAGCTGTGCAGGAGAGGGCCCTGGGGAGGACAGGGCTGCAGAGCCGTCTGCTGGCCAACAGTGGCACATGGCAGGTCAGGAGCCAGGCACCCTCCAGGCAGGCCATGTCCCTCCCTGCACACCAGAGCCTGCAGCTCTCCCTGCTGTCTGGGAGCCGCAGCCGGCACCGCCCTGCAGAGCCCTGGCCACTTCATTTTTTGGCAGGTGTACCACGACAGTGAGGAAGGACAGCGATACATACAGCTCTGTCAAGGAGTAGACTTCCCCTACATCTCCACGCTGGATCCCAGGAGAGGCCAGCAACTCGTGGAGTGGTGTGGACCAAGTGACTGGGTTCCTGAGTGAGCATGGCGAGCTGGATGGCCATTCCAGCAGCCCTGCCCAGCAACGGTGTCGCTCCGAGAGCCTCCTGGGTGCCAGTGAGGACAGCCAGCTGGAAGCTGCTATCAAGGCCTCATTGCAGGAGACACATTTTGATGCCTCACAGCCCAAACAGGACAGTCGGTCGGATGAGGAGTCAGAGTCGGAGCCTTTTTCTGGAAGCGAGGAGTTTATTTCAGTTTGTGGATCTGAGCAGGAGGAGGAATCACAGCCTCCGTCCAAGATAAGGAAGTCTCCACACAAGGACTTTGGGCATAAGAAAGAGGAGAGCTGGAGGCCCCAGGCTGAGCCTCGTGCACGGGCTGAGCCTGGGCCATCAAATTGCAGAGCCCTGCCCCGCGTTAGTGCGGGGGCACTGGAGGAGCCGGCTGACAAGCCTGAGTGTACCTTGCGGGGCCTCAGTGTGAACGGACCAAAGAAGGCACGGCTGATGCTAAGGAAAGGGCAGCTGAGGAGATGGCTGTGCTCCAGGGGCAGCACCAGGTGCCCTCCAGGTGCCAAGGCCATGAAGTGCCTCCACAGAAACCTGGAATTCATCAACATGGAGTGAGCGCAGCAGAGCGTGGAGTCACTGCTGCTCCCGAAGGCCGGGCAGTGCCCCACCGAGGTGGTCATGATGCTCTTGAAGATGGGTCCACAGCCTGGAGGGTTGTTCCCTGTGGGGAGAGGGACTCAGAGACCCCCTGGCCAGCACCACTCAGAGTGCAAGGTCCTGCACCTGAGTGAGGGCATTTCTTGGGGTTGCTCAGGCTGGAGAAGAGAAGGCCCCATGGAGACCCTATTGCAGCCTTTCAATATCTGATGGGGGCTTTTTTAGGATAAAGATGCAGAGGGACTGGATCAGGTTTCCCAGAGAAGCTGTGGATGCCCCCTCATTGGAAGTGTTCAAGGTCACGTTGGATGGGGCTTTGAGAGCCTGATGGAGTGGAAGGCGTCACTGCCTATGGCTGGAGGGTTGGACCTGAGTGATCTCTGTGGTCCCTTCCAACCCAAACCATGCTGTGGTTCTACCATTCTACACGTTAAACACTGCGATCCCTACAGGGTGAAGGCAGTTACAAGATCTTATTAGCAGTTGTCATTTTAAAGTTTCAAACGGTTTTGAAGCTCTGGATTCAATTTTTTAATGATGTCAGTAAAATAACAAAGGGAGACAGTTTACATCTGCTAATTTAAGCCGTATTTGTATGATGACTGGTGCTGAACTTAGGCTGAGATGTTTGTAAGAGTTTCTATGAGCTGAGCACAAAGCTCCCGCTGCAAGGGAGCTGCATCTGCCTGGGCCCCGGGCTGGGAGCTGCTGCCGGATTGTAGCTGGGGTGGAGAAGGCACCAGGGGCTTGGGCATCAGCCATCCCTGGGGAGAACTTCATCCCAAGCCCAAGCAGGAACCTGGGGTGCTGCACCCTGGCTCCTGTCTGACATCAGGGGCCAGGGACCCACCCCCAGGGGCAGGAGGGGCTGTCCTGGGGTACAAGCCCATGGGTTTTGGGGTGCTGCCCATGCTGGGGTGGGTTGTTTGTCCCCCGTGACCCACAGGTGGCTCGTGCCCTCCCTAGGAGGGCCCCCGTGGTGCCCCGACCAGCCCAGGTCTGTGTCCCAAGGGCGCTGGAGCTGCCTGTGATGAGTTGTGTCTGCTCTCAGCGCGATCTTGGGCTTGGGGGGGCGTCAGGTGCCTCCTGTGAAAAGAGTCACCGAAATGAAGCCCTGCAGGTGGGACAGCCCAGCTCCAGCCGCCTGGTGTAGCGCGGGGGTCCTGGAAGCGGGGGGATGTAGGGGGTAACACGGGGGTCCCGGGAGCGGGGGGGATGTGGGGGAGCAGCGCGGGGGTCCCGGGAGCGGGGGGATGTGGGGGATAACGCGGGGGTCCCGGGAGCGGGGGGGATGTGGGGGAGCAACGCGGGGGTCCCGGGAGCGGGGGGGATGTGGGGGAGCAGCGCGGGGCTCCCGGGAGCGGGGGGGATGTGGGGGGGCAGCGCAGGGGTCCCGGGAGCGGGGGGGATGTGGGGGAGCAGCGCGGGGGTCCCGGGAGCGGGGGGATGTGGGGGATAACGCGGGGGTCCCGGGAGCGGGGGGGATGTGGGGGGGCAGCGCGGGGGTCCCGGGAGCGGGGGGATGTGGGGGGGCAGCGCGGGGGTCCCGGGAGCGGGGGGATGTGGGGGATAACGCGGGGGTCCCGGGAGCGGGGGGATGTGGGGGATAACGCGGGGGTCCCGGGAGCGGGGGGGGATGTGGGGGGTAACGCGGGGGTCCCGGGAGCGGGGGGGGATGTGGGGGATAACGCGGGGGTCCCGGGAGTGGGGGGATGTAGGGGGGCAGCGCAGGGGTCCCGGGAGCGGGGGGGATGTGGGGGGTAACACGGGGGTCCCGGGAGCGGGGGGGGGATGTGGGGGAGCAGTGCGGGGGTCCCGGGAGCGGGGGGGATGTGGGGGGGCAGCGCGTTGGTCCCGGGAGCGGGGGGGATGTGGGGGGTAACACGGGGGTCACGGTACCGGGGGGGGGGGGGGGGGGGGGGGGGGCAGCGCGGGGGTCCCGGTACCGGGGGGATGTGGTGGCAGCACGGGGGTCCCGGTACCGGGGGGATGTCGGGGTAGCACAGGGTGGCCGGAGCGGGCGGGGGGCAGCAGAGCGGGGGTCCCGGGAGCGGCGGGGGCAGCGCGGCCGCGGGGCGCTGCGGAGGAGCGGGCGGAGGTTCGGGGCGCCCCGAGAGTTGGGGGGCTCGGGGGGCTCAGGCGGTGGCGGCCCCGCCGGGCGGGTCTCGTGGCCGAGGGGCAGCGGCGCCGGGGCTCTGGCTGCGGGGAGATCCGTTCGTGCCTCCCGCAGCCCCGAGCGGGGAAGGGTCGCCCGCGGCGAGAGGAACCGCGCGGCGCTGCTCCCCGCGGCGCTCGAGGAGCTGGCGGAGATTTGGGGAGTAAAGTCGGCGTTGCTGGCGAGAGCAGCACCGCTGCCGCCGCGGGGGTGCGGGGGATCGGAAACGGCTCTGTCAAGGTCTCTTTTTCCAGTCTAATGCTGATAAAGGATTAGTGGGGAAGGGAGGTTTCTCCACGGCCTCAGCCCCTGGAATGACTTGAAATGTACCCGGCTTTTCATTTCCAAGGATCTTTGTGCGCACAGCCGGGGTGTAGATTTACTTTGCAGGTGGGAAGTGACAGGAGAGCTGCTGCTTGATTTCCAGCTCCAAGCTGAAGAGCCTTCCAAGCACCAGACACCCCGGTTAACTTTGTTATCGTGTCTTAATGTCACTCCTGCAGCCAAGGAGTCTGAGACCTGATTGACTATCAAAGTTTAAGACCTTCCTCTGTTGGTCTATAATATTCTGTATCCCTCTTGGTGCCGTATGAAAGAACACAACTGTACAGGCAGAAGATAAATCTGTAGACGCTGCCTGAGAAGCCCTGAACCCAGAGGACAGGTTTTTAACACTATGCAGTGCAGCACTGAATGAACACTCTTGGCTTGGGGTTTAATTTCACCTATTCAGAAGTATAATAAATTAGGTCCTACAGAAGTCTTTGCAGTAACAATACACAAACGCAAAATCACTTTGGAGATGGTTCCTTTCCTTTACCAAACGATTCTGATGATCACCTCTGACTGACACCGTAACACTTCTCCAACAGAGGCTGTTTCAATCTCACAGGAACTAAATGGTAACTCAATTTAAATGTGCCCTCAACAATTCTACCTTTGTAAGAAACTGTTTGGTTTATTTCTGCATCAAAAAGTCAAAAATAAATATATATATATTTTAACCCTGAAACATGAATTCGATTGCTTTGACTGAATAGTGTCTGCTAAGTTTGATACACGGCTTTCAAATGCAAGTGGAATGTGTTTTAAAGACTGTTTCTACTTCATTGAAGTCCCTTCAGGCCGATGCAAAATGATGGAATTTTTTAATAACTTCCATAGCTCTCAAGTCACACGATGAGAGAGGAAATGGAACTGTTATCGCTTCAATAAGGCAACACATGACTCTCACCCTTCCAAGCAAGTACTTCCTAACAGTTCTTTTCCACTAATTTTCTGATTTTTCACCTTAGCAGTCACTGCTTTCTTTAACTTTAAAGCCTTCTGAGGAATAAACATCCCGTTTGTTTATTTAGTTGTCCACATACTGTGAAATGCCCACTCAGGGCAGTGATCACAGGAGTTTTTAACCACTGCAAGCAGAGAGTGGAGAGCTGCAATGTGCCTGGATCGGCGTTAAGTTTCTGTCTCAAGCATTCCACAAACACAGCGGTCTCTGCATTTCCTTGTAAAGGACTCAAAACCTGACAGAGAACAGGGCTGACTTGCCAAACAAAAATAATCACCCCGTTCCAATGTTTACCATTCTCCTTCCCAAAAAAATACGGCCATCTATTGGAAAGCACTGAGATGAGAAAGAACTGAACGTTTTATTTGATTGGAGATGCCCATAAACTCCCTTTTCTGTTTTGCTGTGCAGACCGGGGTCACTCAGGGACAGTGACCAATAGAACCGCATGGGCCCATCAACTCCTTTCCTTACTATTATAGTAAGTCTCCAAAACTTTTAAAAATCCTGCTCTGTCTACAGAAGTATTTTGCATCTAATTTGCACAAATAAATTAAGTTACACAGTGCTGCCAATACTAATTGGCTGTTTTTACAGATAGCCAGGTGTGACAATAGGGGGTCCCTTCACACAGTTGTTTTTAATTTTCTCAGTCTTGCATCTACGCCTTGGGCTGACCCTTTCCTGAGGTATCACAGCAGAGATCCTACCTGTACTCAAAAGCTGTCGTCAGCATCAATGGCATCTGCTGTGGTAAGAATAATCCAGGAGCACGAGGGATAAGGAGTCTGGATTCCTGTACAAAATGACAAAATCAAAACTCTTGTGGAAATCTCTGCTCACAAAATGCATTCTACCACATTATCAAACATGAATTCTGAAGTTTGATGCAACATAGAGAAAAGACCTAAATAAATTAATCTATTGCTGAATAAGGTGAAACTCCCTTTCAGAAGGGTGTGTAGCAGAAAAGGCTCCAGAAAAGCAATACAACTGTAGTTCTGACAACTGTAATCTTCTTTCTGGAGGACTGTAAAACTCCTGGTGAGAACAGATGAAAGCTTCAAAACCATGAAGTTCCCTACAAAAATGAAAATCGCCTTAACACACATCCTGGATTTGCTTACATTCACACGGTGCTGTCTCTTCCTGAAACTACAGGAGAGGATTAGCATTTGTAACTTGGCACTCCCTACGTGAGCTACCAAAAATGCCAAATGGACCAATGCTTTGCAATTCCTGGAGCCTGGGAGCAACAGAAACTCTGTGAACGCTTCTGTGGTTCCTCAAAATTTCTGTTGGCTCTGCAATAGCGGACAGAGGAAAACTGCTTTGGGTTTTGCTCTCACTTGTCCTTTCTGCCCACACGAGAACTCATCTCGTGGGTCCTGCCCATGCATCCCGGCACTCCAGACAACTGCTGAATTTAGTAAAGTTCAAATATTATCCAGGAGTTTCCAAAGGGTGTGGCCAAAGGCAGCTCCTGGGTTTTGGCATCTAAGGAAGCAGCACAGCTTTCAAAAGCACCAGGCAACTGGCAATACTCACTGACAGGAAAGTCAGAGCTACGTGTCAGGTACCTGGCCCTTTCTGAGAAAGGGTTCAGTTACTCAAACGCAAACCCTTTGTCCTTGTGGAGCAGGAGAGGCTGGCACCACGGGCACTGCAAAGAAGCCACGGCATGGTTCATCCAGTTTGCTGCTCCATGCGAGTGAGGGCTGAGGGGAAAAGAAAATGTCAGCAAAACTCCTGTGCTGCAACCCAGCCACGGCCTGTGTCTGTCCTTTCCACAGCTGGAAAAGTGACTGCTCCAGAGGAAAGCAAACCTTTAGCAAAACAACCGCTTTGCAGAACTACTGCAGACTCCAGTCTCAAACGGATTTTACTTGACAGGTCACAAAAAGAAAAAGCATCAGGTTAAAAAATCAGATGGGCCAAATACACTGTTCTAACTGAAGAGTTTCCTTCAACAATAGGGTATAAAGATATAACAAAACAACCCAGCTAAACATGCTTGTCTGAATCAGTACTGCTTTCACTCTTCCTATTAAGAAATTGTTCCTGACTGATGGTGCCAGAGGTTCAATTTAATGTTAAAACTGGAAATCCATTTTGGCATGTCCAGGAATCCATGATGTGTTTCACTCATACTGGCAACTGAATTTCATCCCGTGCATCTACGAGCTGCAGGAGAAACAGGACTTGGAAACATTTACGACAGTCAGGTACTGACCGACACTGCTTCAGCAACCCTCCAGGGGCAGCTCTGACATCTTAGACAAATCATCACTGCTTAGCCCAAGGAAAGGCTCCCCAGGCAGAGCCACAAGCACCCAGCGTGTTCTGTGCAGGGGACAGCAGGTGGGACATTGCGGGGGGTTGACCCTGGCTGGCCTCCAGGTGCCCACCAACCTGCTCTATTACTGCCCCTCCTCAGCTGGACAGGAGAGAGACAAATATAACAAAAGACTACTGGGTCAAGATAAAGACAGTGAGAGATCACCCACCAACTGCTGCCACGGGCAAAACAGACCTGACATGAGGAAACTGAACTTACTTCATTACCAATCAAATGAGAAGAGGGTAATGAGAAACAGAACTGAATCTTAGAACACCTTCCCCCCCACGCTTCTCTTCTTCTCAGGCTCAACTTCACTCCCAGTTTCCCTCCCACCAAGCGGCACAGGGGGACAGGGAATGGAACTTGAGATCTTCCACCTATATTGCACAAATACAAATAGTAGAAAGTCATCTGCTCAAAGCTCTTTTGAAAGCACAAAACCAGATTTTTGAGCAAGTCAGTATCTTCATCTCTGTTCTACACACAGGGAAACCAAGGCACGGCACCAAACAGCACCACGCAGACGGGCAATGCCACCAGCCCAGGCCCTCTGCCACTGATGTCTCTTTCAACAGACCATTAACTCATTTGTCCTGAATGCCAAAATGCTCTCAGAAATCAAAGCCTGGAGGACCACAGCAAGCGGCACCCACTGGCAGGGGAAGCTGAATTGCCATCAACACCTGCAGACGTCTGCTGGCTTCTTGCTGACAGGAACAGTGCAGTGAGGTAACCTCAGACTGAAGGCCAAGGCCAAAGAAAATGAAATACCACACACACAAGGCACCACTCATCAGTGGTGCTGGCAGGGGACACACACACAGAATTCAGGCTTTGATGAGCAATGGGGAATATACAAAGAAGCAGTTCTCTTTTGCACTTTGGTGTGGGACCACTTCACCTGCTTTCCCCTTGAACCTGAAAGGAGGGGGTGTGGTAAGAGAATTTCAAGCTGACTTTGACCAAGACGGTCACCTACAAGCGAATGTGACTTCCCTGAAGTGACTCAGAAAAAATTTTCCTCTCTTTCTCAGGGACTCACTCTGAGGGTGGGGAGGCCCTGGCCCAGGTTACCCAGAGAAGTGGTGGCTGCCCCATCCCCGGAGGTGTTCAAGGCCACTTGGAGGAGGCTTTCAGGACCCTGATCCAGTGGGAGGTGTCCCTGCCCATGGCATCGGGGATGGAACCGGATGGGCTTTGAAGTCCCTGCATTCTATGTTTCTACAAAATCATTCTATGATTTTGGAAATAACAAGATTTGCCGGGCTAAATCGTCCCCTGGGGATTTGTGGTTTGCAATATGTTTTTATGCTTTGCTCCTGATTGTTTTGGCAAAGCCAATCCCACAAGAAAAATCAAGCTTAACCACCTTGCATTAAGGTAAAAGAAGGAATGGAGCAGAACAGGAATTTGCAAAGGACAGGCAGGGCACCTCCAAGATTTCCTTCCCAAATCAATCTCCAGAGCCTTTTGGATTTGCTGTCAGCGCAGGAGCAGCTGACGGGGACACAGGGCACCCGTGACAGCACCACGGGCTGAGCTGTGCAAACACAACTGGTGCTGCTCCGGAGGAGAACCGTGTGGGCATTTCCTCCTCTGCCCATCCTCACCTGACGACACACACAGGTTATGCACCTTAGGGACGCACCCACGGACAAACCACACTTGGAAAACTCAAAGTTAATGATGGCAGAGTCAGATAGATCTGTTATTGTCAATTTAGAGACGAGAAGAAATAAGAAATCTGAACTGGAACTTCAGACTAGTGGAGTTTAGATTGGGTGAAACACAAGCAAAAGATTTTAATGCTTTCTACCCATCTATACAGCAATGAAATGCCAGTTATCCTACCTGGGCATCAAACGTGCGTCCAGAAAGACACAGGTGATTGAGACCACAGACAACAAATCCTGGAAGGATCTCTTCCTCTTCAATTCCCTTCAGTCTGATCTTTAGATTTTCACCTGGGGCTACTGAGTCAGTTTCTATATCATCAGAAAGCATTCCAAGAACTTCCACACTGGGCTTAAAGAAAGCAGAAACGCCCTTTGCTATTGTCAGTATTTCAGTGTGGTACAAAATCATTATAATACAACAGGATTGCAATAAACAAGTCCATTACAGTTAAAACTAATTACATTCAGTTCTGCAAGCATCACAACATTTAAAATATTGAAATGCCAATATTTAAAAGAGCATATTTAATCAAATACATTTCAGTATAATTCTATAGTATACATTCAATGGAAAGCAAATTTCAAAATATCCAGTATTTCTCAAAGTGAAATGAGTTTAAAACTTAGAAAGAGGTGAGCCATAGAATTGATGCATATTATGTAAGAGGAATGCAAAAGCCACATTGTTGTACTGACTCATTACATTAAAAGTACAACGGCCTGAATACCAAAGCAATCCAGAAAATGCTAGAATCCCCAAATTCTCCAAGTTACCCTTGAGATTAAGCTATTTTTATGTAAAAATATCAAATGAGTATTAATGAATGCTCTCCAAGCACACACCGAGATGTATTTCCTGATTTTCCTATATATTGTGACCCCTCTCCTGATTTTTCTTCCTTTACACAGCACTGACCAACAAAAGCAAAAAACACTGAAAAGGCAGGGAAATTAAAAAAGGAGCAGTTTCAGTAAGAGGTCTGTTTTTCTGAGTTTCTGAAATTTCTGTTCAATCTTCATTAGCTGCCAAAGTAATAAAAAACCCCAGTGTGTCAGCAACAGCACTGGCTGTTTTACTGAATACAAATTCTGTAACGGCTTAGCAAAGCCATTTACAAATCATCACTTTATAATAGTTTTATATGTAGTTATATAAAAGGCCACTGTCTGTAAAATTACCTGAAAAACTGGAAAGCATAAGCTCAAACTGTCTGAATTTAGCTGGAGCTTTCAACAGTTCTTCAGCAAGTCCATCTAATTTAGCAGGTTTTGAATAGGCAACGCCAACTCCCAATAAGCTGCACATTTGTTGTACATTTGAGTATTGAGGCATTTTCCAGCCAAATGCCTCAGCCTACAGAACTGGAAAAAGTGTGTCAGCTGACATCCAGGTGACATGGACAGATCAGAACATTTCCAAACCCTTTCTATAAGAAACCAGTGGCAACAAACACCACCAGTAGTTATTATACTATTGGCATCCTCTGCCTCTCCCCAACTAGGTTTTCGTAGCCTTCATTTCTATAATTTCAGATTTTCAGGGCAGCACAATGATTCCAAAGAGCGCTTTTACATGATGGAACAGCTACCTACCTGCATAAAAACCTCTCCTTAGCCAAAGCAAGCTTTAGGGCTCTCAGTGCAACACACTGGCTACTGTTTGTCTCTAATTCTTTTTTTTCTATTTCCCTCTGGAGAACAGAAAAGAAAAAAAAACAAAGGAGGAATCTTTTGAGTAAGACTGACCCACAGCAGGAAAAAGGAGAAAGGTTTTGTGGGCCAACTGTACAAATGCAAAATAAAACAAAATTCAAATAAACCATGATGTTTCGTAGTCCAGCAGCCAAGTTTGCCAAGGAGAGACAACCTGAGTTCTGAATGCTAAGGAAGTAAACTATGCACAGCCAAGCTCTTTTTTTAGGGCAGGAACATTTTTTAGTATCTAAACCTTACCACACCTTGTTTGGCACCATCACAAGCTTCTGTCCTTTGCAAACAGAGCCCGACTCCAGCTTCCCAAGGACCACAGTGCCCACACCCTTCACAAAAAAGAAATCAGAAAATGTTTTCAATTTGTATGTGGAGTCTTCTCTATTTATGATTTAACTCTAAGTCTCATTACTTGAGCCTATGAAGTTATTTAGCACTGCTATACTCAATGTCTCATAGAACACAAACCCCCCCCATCTCTACTCTACAGTTGGAAATGTAGACATAGCAAAGGAAAAAAGATACCCTCAAAAATAGAGTAAATAATCAATTTACTGCTTTCTGAAAACAGTCCGCTTCTACTTTCAATCCCATTACTTTTATTTGTACCTTATATATTTATCCACAATTGACAGCCTGATTGCTCCATCTACTGAACATCTGCAGTTTGGCAGATTATCCAGTATGGCACAAATGGTAATCCACTAGAAGAGCAGAAGGCATTTCCTTCCATTTTTTGAGTACCCTTCTATTTAAAATCAGTCAGAATAGATAAATGCAGTTTAAGAAAAAGAATGATTTTCATCCTGTCATCACTAAGAATAGTGACCTCTAAGACAGTTAAATCCACCCTAACATCCCACCATCAGCACCCACTTTACCCAGCTAACACGTTAATATTCAGGAAGTACATCCCATTTTTAAGTTTGTTACAGGCATATTTTCCACAAATTAATTATTCCTTTGAGAATCTTGCTATATGTGCAATCTGTTTGCACCCTGCTTATGGCTTTGTACTTCCAAAACATGATTTCCATTCATATGTTTTAACTTCCCCTGAACACTACTGGAAAACACGACACCCACTGAGTGACACGACTGTCACTTATTATAATATAGCTCCAAGCAAACTCATTCCAGCAACACGTCAGCTGCAGCATCACTGGAAAATTCAAGGGCTGGTGTGGCACTCAGACTCTCAAAGCCAAAGAATATTGCTAATACTATGGCTAATTTCATTCTTCTGCAGTTAGCAAATGCTTTTATTTGGCTCATTGCACGGTTGTGTTCTTGTTGCCCTGACTGTATTCCCTCGAGCACTTTAGAACACACCTACAATACCCCACGCTACACTTCTTCCTGGCTTCACTGTAGCATCTACTGTTCCTGATCTATAGCCAATATCCAAGTTCTTCAATTGAAGACACAGACATATCCCAAGGACAGAACTCTGACTGTTCTTTAAGGTTTGCTCCCATCAGTCCTGAGCAGGGCACGAAACATAATCTAACAAGTAGCTGCTTCAGTGAAATCAAATTACCAAAGTCAATATCTGCAATCCTGGCTCGTTTCACACTGTACCAAGAGGGATACAGAATTTTATAGAAAAAACAGGAAGGTGTTAAACTTTCATACTCAACTGGGTCTCAGACTCCTCAGTTGCAGGAGTGACAATAAAACACCATCACAAAGTTAACCAGCGCCTCTGGTGTTTGGAAGAACCTTCAGCTTGGAGCTGGAAATCAAGCAGCAGCTCTCCTGTCACTTCCCACATGCAAAGTAAATCTAAACCCTGGCTGTGTGCACAAAGATCCTTGGAAATGAAAAGCAGGGTAAATGTCAAGTTATTCCACTGGCTGAGGACAGCTGGACAGACCTCCCTTCCCCACTAATCCTCCTGTCGTGAGGCAGTGGCGGTGGTAGCGGCAGCCCGGGGGGGTGCAAGGGCGGCAGGAAGATGGATGTGGGGATAGCATTCAGCTCCCAGCTGGAGGCTGCCCCAAGCACGTCCTCCCAGGCCTCGGGCACAAAGTTGGCACCGCTGACCAGCTCGATGTCTGCCTGATCCCAACAGGAGGGAGCCAAATCGCTCCCGCTGCTGCTTCCACTCACCTACATTCTGTGGAATGTGTGGTGCTGATCTGGATCTGCTTCTCTTCAACGGCCTCTACTGCCTACAAAAGTCAACCAAAAGAAGTGAAAATAAGCCAAAGGCAGTGAAAATACCCTGAATCGGTAAAAATAAGACAAAGCCAACCCAAAGCAGTGAAAAGCAGCCAAAACACTCCTGCAAAAAACAGAAAAATTGCCAAAACCAAGCAGAAATACGAAAAAAAAGGCAAAGAAAGAGAAATATCAGGCAGAAGTAGTCTAAACCAGCCAAAACCAGCCACAACAATCATTTCCACTGAAAAGGTTGTGCCAAACAAAACTATGGAGTAACTTTCAGCCATACAAGTGTTCCATATTCATTAGCTCCCCTAGAACCCATTGTATTCTACACCCTCTCCCAGAAATTGTCATCAGTGCCTCCCTTTCACGCTCTCCGCGAGAAATTCGACTGTAGCTGGAACCTCCCTCGTCTTTAAGCTACCAAAAAGACAGAAACATTGTTACAAGTACTTTTGTTCTGTACAGCCGAGCACATCTAACACACAGACACAAGCATCTATTGGAGAAACCGAAGCAGAGACTCATTTCTATTCTCATCTGCGGTGAAACACCTTCCTAACTAAGTCTTCAAGAATGAAAACCAGCCAAAACCTGAAAGAAAAGGCAAACCCAGCCAAAACCTGAGAAAATAAAGCAAAAGAGACCAAAAGCGATCAGTATAATCTAAAAACAGCCCAAAAAGAGAAATTCAGTTGAAACCTGCCAAAGTCTGACAAAATCAACCCAAACCAGAAAAATAGCCAAACCCAGACAAAATCAGACACAATTCATGGCAATTAGATTAACTAAGCCAAAGCAAGCAAAAATCAGCCACTAGCAAAAAACAGTAAAAATCAGCCAAAAGAACGCAAAAACAGCAAAAATTAGCCTGAAACAGTGAAATTCATCAGAAATCAGAGAAAACAAAAGAAAACCAGACAAAATAACAGCAGAAATCATCCCAAACAAATCAAAAGATGGGAAAATCCGCAGAAATCAGCCAAAATGAGCCATAACCACTGAAAATTCAGAAAAAAAAAACCACTGAAAATTCAGAAAAAAACCCCACTGAAAATCAGCCAAAACCTGTCAAAACTAACCAAAATGAGAAGGAAAAAAAATGTACAACTTGAAAAAAATAGCGAAAATCAGCCTAAACCAGTGCGCATCACAGAAAACAAAAAGAAATCAGCCACAATCAGTCAACATCAGTGGAAATAGAACAAAATAATCCAAAAACATCAAAAAAAACCACGGAAAGTAGACCAAAAGAGGAGAAAAGAAACCAAAAGCAGGTGAAACGAGCCTTACAGTGAAAATAAGACAAAGCCAGCCCAAAACAGCCAAAAGAAAACTAAACAAGTGAAAATCACACAGAAAAGCTGAAAAGCAGAACAAATCAGCTGCAATAAGCAAAACTCAGTGAAAATCAGAAAAAAAACAGGGAAAAATCAAACTCCCTCAAAACCAAAGAAAATCAAACTCAGCCAAAATCAGACAAAACAAGCCCAATCAAGCAGTAATCAGACAAAATAGGCCAAAACCAGCCAAACACAGCAAAAATCTGCAAACACAAGCAGAAATATGCTTTAACAAGTCCAAGTGCCGGGTTCTACGCTTTGGACACAACAACCCCATGCAGAACTATAGGCTGGGGACAGAATGGCTGCAGAGCAGTCGAGTGGAAAGACACTTGGGAGTGACGGTGGACAGGAAACTCAACATGAGCCAGCAGAGTGCCCAAGTGGCCAAGAGGGCCAATGGTATCCTGGCCTGCATCAGGAATGGTGTGGTCATTAGCACTAGAGAAGTTATCATCCCCTTATACTCGGCATTGGTCAGGCTGCACCTTGAGTACTGTGTCCAGTTCTGGGCCCCTCAGTTTAAGAGAGATCTTGAGATGCTGGACCAAACCGTGGCCCCAAGCGCCACGAGTCCGTGTTTCTTGAACACCTGGGACCCCTGAATCGTAGAGGCATGGAATTGCCTAATTGGAAAAGACCTTTGAGATCATCAGGTCCATCCCTACCTGTCCATTACTAAACCAGATCCTTAGGAAACTCACCTGCCCCTCTTTTAATCTCCTTGAGGGATGGGGACTCCAGCACTGCCCTGGGCAGCCTCTGCCAGGGCTTCACCACTCTGTCAGGGAAGAAATCTTCCCCAATAGCCCATCTAAACCTCCCCTGATGCATCTGGAGGCCATTTCCTCTTGTCCCATCAACTGTTACTTGGGAGAAGAGACCAACACCCACCTCAGCACAACTTCCTTTCCAGGAGTTGTGGAGAGGGATGAGGTCTCCCGTCAGCATCTTCTTCAGACTAAACAAGCCTCAGGCTCCTCAGCTGCTCCCAGAACCCCTGGGCTCAAGACACTTCCCCAGCTCCGTTCCCTTCTCTAGACATGCTCCAGCCCCTCAGTGTCCTTCTTGGAGTGAGGGGCCCAAAATTCATGCAGGCACATGGGCAAGCACACCCTGATACCTCTGCAATTCCCTTCTCCCCTCTGGTTTCCAGGCTGGAAGGATCCCACTCCGGGCCAGTCCAACGTGCACAGTAGCGAGGCACCTTCAGGCCATCCGGGGGGATCTCGGCATCCAAACAGAGCCTCCCAACCCGCCCCACGGAGGCACAAACAACCTGACAACCTGACACACCCATGAAACTCCCTGTCCCAGGCCAAAGCTGCACTGTCTGAGGCAGTGAGGAAGGAAGGAATTCTCTAGGAAGGCACTGCACACACACACAGGGATACGTCCCCATCTCTCTCTGCCCTGGCATTGCCCCACGCTACCCGTGAGCATCATTTCCTCCATGCAGGACTTCCACCTGCCCTGTTCCCGGCACAGCCACAACCATCCCGCCTGCCGCCCTTTTGGGGACACTCAAAATGACCACAGCTCTTTGTCCCTCTCCAGGCAGCAGCCGTCAGTGACATTTGCCACCTCCTGCAACTGGAATCCAAGGGCTGGGGGCTACGGCCGGTACCCCACAGCTCTAAACCCAGCGCTCGACACAGCGTTTCCCATCCCGAGCAAGCGAGCAGCAACGCCCTGGCCGCGTTCCGTACAGCGTCCGATCGAGGGAGCAGGGGGGAAACACAGCCCCGGGCTCCTGGCAGCTCAAGGGGGGACAAGGGACTCCCTTCCCAGGTCTCAGAGGATTTCCAGAGCAGAACTGCTCCCCTTCAGCCTTCTGCTCAGATAAAACATGCCAAGAGCCATCAGAGAGCAGGGCAAGAAGCAACAGCTCCTGTCTGCATGGCAGCGGGACTGGGGGCGGGAGAGGAGCTGCTGGGAGTGCACGTCCACCCCCAGCTGAGCCAGGGAACGAGGCCTGGGACCCTTCCCCAGCGCCCCGCTGAGCTTTCCTTTGCCCAAACTCACCGTCACCTCTTCTTCACCCATCAGCACCTCTGGAGGAACCTCTGGGGGCCCACGCAGCAGCAGGTTCGGGGCAGCAGGTTTTCCGGTCGCCTCCTTCACAGCGCAGGGGGAGAACCTTGGAGCTCTTTCTCCTGGAGCACAGCGAGGTGGGAAATGAAACCGAAGGGACTGAACAACATAAATACATTTCAATCCTCACTGAAAACAGGGAACAAAAGGCTGAAGCCCTGTTTTCACACTGAACACCAGCAGCAACAGGCTAAAACGCGGCCCTGCCCCATCCCCTTCTCCAGCACAGGGAGAGGTTCCTCAGCCCCTGCCAAGGGCACATTCCAGCTCCAGGGATCTGCACACTCACTGCACAGAAAAGCCTGCTGGGCACGAAGGGCCAAAGCACCTCTGCGGAGGTGACCGGAGCACGGCAATGCCATTTTAAACAACCCTGGCCAAGGGCAGAGACGTGGGCTCTCAGAAACCCTGGGGCTCAGCTCCTGGGCTGCCTGAGGCACTCACGGCCCTGCGGGGGCCGGGCAGAACCAGAAACCAGTGCTGGTTTGACAGCAGGACAGACAGAGGGACAAGGGGGCTTTGGCCCCCTCCCACCTGGGAGATGAACCAAACCAGGCTCCCCACAGCAAAACGCCTGCGGGCACGGCCCCACCACCAGACCCGCCCCCCGCCCTCCTCCCCCGAGGCCGGAAAAGACCTCTCAGCTCATCCAGTCCAACCATCAGCCCAACCCCCCGGGACCACCTGGGGACATGGTTCAATGTCCCCAGGTGCCACATCTCCACGTGTTTTGAACCCCTTCAGGGATGGAGACTCCACCACTGCCCTGGGCAGCCTCAGTCAGGCTTCTCCACTCTGTCAGGGCAGAAATTGTTCCCCATATCCAATCTAAACCACCCCTGGCACAAACTGAAGCCACTTCCTCTCAACCCATCATTTGTTACTCGGGAGAAAAGACCAAGCTCCGGCAGAGCTGGCTGGGCTCACCTTGGACTGGGTGAGCTGAGAGGTCTTTTCCAGCTTTAACGAACCCACCATTCCCTCATTCACCGCGCAGCCCCTGCCCTTCTCCCAGACGAGCCGCGGGGGAGAGGCGGGCTCGGGCCGCATGGTGCGGGGGGGAAACCCCGGCTGGGGCAGAGGGAAAGGGGCAGCGCAAAGCGGAGGGGACCGTGCGGGGCCGGGGGGCGCTGGGGTCCCCACGGACACCTCCCCCGTCCCACCCGCGGGGCTCTCCCCCCCCGCAATCGCAGACCCCTCCGCGGGGAGTCTCTCGCCGCGGGCGACCCTTCCCCACTCGGGTCTGCGGGAGACGCGCACGGACCCCCCGCAGCCAGAGCCCCCGGCCCCGCTGCCCCTCGGCCACAAGAACTTCCCGGCGGGGGCGCCACCGCCTGAGCCCCCCGAGCCCCCCAACTCTCGGGGTGGTGCGGGCTCCGCCTGCTCCTCCGCAGCGCCCCGCAGCGGGGCTGTCCCCGCCCGCTCCGGGGACCCCCGCGGGACCCCTGTGCTGCTCCACCCCGCATCTCCCCGCTCCCGGGACCCCTGTGCTGCTCCCACCCGCCGATTCCCCCCGCTCCCGGGACCCCTGTGCTGCTCCCCCCCCCGCATCCCCCCGCTCCCGGGACCGCTGTGCTGCTCCCCCCCCCGCATCTCCCCGCTCCCGGGACCGCTGTGCTGCTCCCCCCCCCCCGCATCCCCCCGCTCCCGGGACCCCTGTGCTGCTCCCCCCCCGCATCCACCCGCTCCCGGGACCCCTGTGCTGCTCCCCCCCCGCTCCCCCCCCGCTCGCCTCCGCTCTGCGGTCGCCTCCGCAGCCTCCAAGCGTCCCCCGGCGTGCGGGCCAAGGGCGAACCCGGCTGCAGCACCGACTCCGCACTCGCTCCGGCCATCCCCCGCGCAGCTCCACAGCCCCGACGCGAGCGCGGTGCGGCCGCCCGCAGCTCCCCGCACGCTCCCCGCGCTCTCCCCGCTGCCGCCGTGCGGGTAGTTTGGAGCTGCCCGGGGCCGCCTCCCGCAGCACGACCGGGCGGGGCGGAGCAACTCCGATAGCCGAGATGCCCCGCGCGAGCCCCGGGGCCGCCTCCCGGCAGAGATGGCAAAGGGGGTGGGAGAAGCTCCAAGCGCCGTCAGCGTCTGCGCTCGCCCCCCCAGTGCCGGGATGGAGAGCAGCCCTGCCGTGAAGGACCTGGGGGTGCTGGGCGATGAGAGGCTGGACATGGGCCAGCAAAGTGCCCTGGCAGCCCCGAAAGCCAAGCGTCTCCTGGGCTGCATCCCCAGCAGCGTGGCCAGCGGGGCGAGGGAGAAGATTGTCACGCTCTTTTGTGCACTGGGGTAGCCCCACCTCGAGCACTGGGGCAGTTTTGGGTGCCACAGTATATAAAGGACATCAAACTACTGGAGAGTGTTCAGAGGAGGCCACAAGACTGGTGAAGGGTCTAGAGGGGGTGACCTATGAGGAACGGCTGAAGGTACCTCATAGGCGTTTACTGCTTGCTCACAAGGGAAGGAGGAGGAGCAGGCGCTGATCTCTCTGGTGACCAACGACAGGACCCCAGGGATCTGGAGGAAGATGTGCCAAGGGAGAGTGAGGCTGGATATTAGAAAAAGGTTCTTCATTCAGAGGGTGGTGGGGCACCGGAACATCTCCCCAGGGAAGTAGTCACGGCGCCAAGCCTGACGATATTCAAGAAGCGTTTGGACAAGTCACTCAGACGCATGGTTTGAGTGTTGGGATTGTCCTATGCAGGTAGAGGAGTTGGTCTCGATGATCGTTGTGGGTCCTTTGCAACTCAGGACGTTCTGTGATTCTGTGCAAAAGAGAAACGGAGAAGCGGTCCCCGGCGCCGAACGAGGAGAGCGCGAGCAAGCAGAGGGAGCTGCCGCTCTCCCATCCCCTTCCCATGGCACCGCACCCCTGGTGTCCCCGGTGTTCCCGGCTGTCAGCGACAAGCGGGGCAGCGGTGCGCCCGGGTCCGCGAGAGCTGAGACCGACCGCCGGCCGCCTGCTGCTGCTGGGACCTGCCAGCCCCTGCCATGCGGGACTCGCAGTGCCAAAGGTGCGCTGAGAGAAGGATCTTTCGCTCCATATTCTGTCTCTCTAGTCTTCTCTCATTAGACTTCACCTGGAGTACTGTGTCCTGTTCTGGAATCCCCATCATAAGAAGGATATGGAACTGTTGGAATGTGTCCAGAGGAGAGCTGAAGCACCTCTACTATGAGAAGTGGCTCAGAGAGTTGGGGTTGTTCAACCTGGAGAAGAGAAGGCTCCACAGAGACCTTATAGCAGCCTTCCAAGTACCTGAAGGGGGCTACAGAAAAGCTGGGAAGGGACTTCTTACAAGAGCACAGAGTGATAGGACGAGGAGGAATGGCTTTAAATTGGAAGGGGGAAGATTTAGATTAGACATCAGAAGGAAATTCTTCACGATGAAGGCAGTGAGACACTGGCACAGGTTGCCCAGGGAAGCTGTGGATGTCCTCTCCCTGGAAGTGTTCAAGGCCAGATTGGATGAGGACTTGAGCAGCCTGTTCTGGTGAGAGGTGTCCTGGCCCATGGCAGGGAGTTTAAAACTTGGATGATCTTTAAGGCCCCTTCCAACACAACCATGCTATGATTCTATGGTTCTATGACCTCAGCTTCCACCTCATGTCACAATTCTGAAAAGCCCCAACAAATCCTCTTGCAAACACAGAGGAAGATGCGAAGGGAATGCCCTGACTGCTCAGGTACAGCAAGTAACCATGGGCAGCAAGCAGGACAGGACCACTGGGGATGTTTAACAGATACTTGTAGCTACTTCTACCCTTAGTGGGCTGATACACCTCTAAAACAATAGTTACTACCTCAGCAGTTCCCGTATCCCACGAAGCAACATGCTGATTCATGCCACAGGGATATGTCAATGAGGAGCTGGAAGTGATTTACTGCGAATGCCTAAAACCATAGTACTGATGCTTGCGAGATGAGCGTTTACCAACATCCACAAATGGTCCAAAATTGTCTACAGTGACTTTGGTAGCGCCGAAAACTCTTTTTGTCTTTTCGATAACGTCTTTTCAATAAAATAGTCCAAATGGAACACCCCCTGTCGGCGTTCCAGATTTCACCACGAGGTGGCGCCTGGAGACGCTGCGCGCCTGTCCTCACTTGACCTCTCCGGAAGCCTCTTGAGTGTCCACAATTACAGTCTTCTTTCTTTTCTCTCTGGAAAAAGAAACATATATTACAGAGATTCTAGCATAACTTAATAATCACTTCAAAACTACTGAGCGGTATGTTATTTTTTGACAGATGTTGTAAGCCTTGATTTATAAAATCAGTTTTAATAACTCAAAAGGATTAATAAAATTTGTAAAAATTCCACAAGTTACAATGTGACTTGAAATTTATTGACATTAACTCCTCAACCATATGAATATCCATGTTTAAATACTGCAATATCTGGGTCTAATAGTTCACGTTTCTTCTACTAATCTTGCATTGGGCTACTCAGCAAGCAGAAGAACACCTGCTGGGTCCATAAACCCATCCGAGCTAATTTCAGTAACTTTAAAGCTTCATATATGCAAGGTAAATAAATTGAAAAAAAAAATAAAACCAGCCCTGTTTACTAGATAAATATCATGCACATGAGCAAGGACAGCAAGTCCGGACCACTACTACACTTAATGCAATGGCTTCTAGGTGTCAGAGCCCTTCTGAACAGAGCATCTACAGGCTTTTTTTCCACCTGATATAGTGCTTTCTGAGAAAGGGAGGGTTCTTCTAGGCAGCATCAAACATATGTACTGCAAAAGAGAACAAATCAGATGAGAGAAAGAACTGTCTTTTGATTCCACAAAGTCTGTCCCTCTGTGTCCCTGGTAGATTTTGTCCTGAAGTAAAAAAAAACAAAGTCTTTTCTGAAGCTTTGGGAATTTTTCTTGAAAACCACAAAACTATAATCATGTCAATAGTTGTCCTCCTAATTTATGGTATCTTTGACATTTTTGTTTTACCAGAAGTAGAGTGCAGATGAGCAGAACAGCTTTAATACCCAGGTCAGTTTAAAAAAAGAGAAGTTTTGTTACAGCCTGGGCAAACAGAGTAGCTATTAGGCTTTTAATAGTAGTTCTAATACAGCTGGTGATATCCAAACTGCTTAGCAAGAGAGTTGGTGTCCAAGAAGAAAAAAGCCTCCACTGCACTGTATGATTAGGATTGGTGGATTTTTAATTTTTGTCCATAGAAAAATGTAAAGAAGAGAGAAAAAAAAGTCTTCCACTCAAGTGAGATGTTACCTCTTCAAAATTTCTGGATCATGCCACAGTTGAGAATAAGATAAAGCAACACTGCCCGTAACCAGAAAATTCCTTTATTCTTAAGAGATACCAGCGAGACAATTCTGTTTTCCTGAATCCTTTAAATGTGTGAGTTTTCTGGCACAGACTCACAATCTGTATTCATCTCTCTAACTTGGGATTCAACAAGAAGGAATTAAGCTGGATAGTCCTCTGCAGTTCTTCTGTGATGATTTTTATTTCTTACATAGTTGGAAAAGAACGGTTTCCTCTTGACTTTAGGCAGGACTGAATCAACACAATCTATTTTCCTGTATCACACATCAGTGGAAATGCTTTACTACTACCACGTAACTTTATTTGTTCTACTCATCTTTCTAACTGAGAACTCTCAGTTGAGTAATGATTGCTTAAAAACATCTGCAAAATCCAGCTCAAATTCGGAAAAAGGAGTTGTTTAATGTACAATGTTGTTTTTTAAACGACAAAAACAAAAATAAAAATGGTATTTGTATTCAAGCTGAAGGGGTTGTGATGCAATTACAGCATTTTAAAAATTATCGATTTCACAAAGTCGGAATATAATCTTTGGCTGACAGGAGCAAACTCAAAGAACTGAGCTGGTTAAATCACAGACTGGTGCAACTGTTTTCTTCATTTTGGGTTAACAGTTAAAATAAACATTCTTTCATTTCATTATGACAGATGGATGCAATTACATCCATATGGAGACATAAAGACCCTGGCTTAAAGAACTACAGAGGTATAAAGGTGAAGGCAATTTTCTAGTAGTACTATCCAGTACTGCTAAAACAGGATTTACCATGGAAGAACTATACAGCTGCTGGAAAGTAAGAGATGTTTGCTCATGTTACTAAGGGTATTTAATTACTGAAATATTTGTGTAAACAGCTACTGCAATGCTAAAAATCCTTGCACATTTTATGCCTGCTGAAGTAACTGTTGTAGCAGTAGCCTTCCCAGAAGGGACCAGTCCCTATGTTTAGAAGCCTTCAAACACACCTACATCATGGTGTGAAGAGTGATGTACAGATCTGAGATCCCTGACTTAGATGGAATATGGGTGAACATTTATGCTCAATAGACAGCTAACTCTGGAAGCAGCATAGTTAGTGCAGCATTGTACCTAAAAAGAGCCATATTTCAGAGCTATACTGTTGGTGATTCCACACACAGTTGAAAGGAATTGCTACCTTTCTCTGTTATTTTCTTACACGGGGCAGATAGGTCTTTTGTCACAAAAAAAAAAAGCTCACTTGGACACACTGAATTGTCTTCAGTGTTTCAAACACAGCTGTTTTAAATTTCAATTTTAAGTGAAAATTTTGTGACCCAAATATATGGACTTACTTTTACATGGGCCTTGTTTCAAAAAAAACAGCTAGCTGAAACAGCTAATATTACTAGCTATGAGAAATCTTTTAAATATATCATCACTCTGAATTTCTCTATATTTGAGATCTTTTAACATTCTAATGCAGACAGTATATAAAATCATGGCCCATTCCTGATCCAAGCCAGATACCTCGATTACAATGTTAAGATGCTGGCCTGAACTGGAGCCAAAACTTAAAATGACCCTGCAGCTGATCTTACACATATGACAAGGAATATGGATAAGCTGCTCTGTACATTTCTAATCCCAAATTAAACAGAAAACAAGCACTTTAGCTGGTAACGTATTAAACCCTAGTCAGTGGAAAAGATTTTCAAAACCAAGGGCTGCATGTTTTAGAAAACAATATAAAAAATATAAAAAAAGCTTATAATTCACAATCAGCCACCTCAGAGGTATGTAGCAATGACAAAAGATAAATGCAAAAATAGAGTCTTAGCTAGGCACAATATTACAGGTAAGAAAAAAAATGTTTATACCCCTCTAGGGACACATAAGGAAATCTGTTCAGAGTGGGAAGTCTTGTTGAGAGGCCTACAAGGAAGTATATAGTTATTTATTTCCTCACAATGGTGTAGCCCCTAGAGGAAATGCTCCTGTTAGTCAAAGAAACACAGTCAAAGTCTGTAATCCGTTTAGGCCTGTGTCATGGCCAAGTTCAGAGAGCCTGTTCCGGATTGCCACAATCACAGCCAGGAGAGAGTCTGACCACATGTGCAAAGGAGTAACTTCAGTTAAATTAGTGTTCTCAGTTCTTGGCCTGATGGTGGAGCTCCCCACTGGAAATCAGCCAAAGTGTGTAAAGGAATTACAAGATTGTCCTCTCTCTTACCAGGTTTTTGTCCTGACCACTGTATTAGCTACGTAAGTTGGCCATTGTCCAAGATAGGAGTTTATGCATAAGATGACCAGTGTATCTTGGTCACAGGCTACTTGTCTTACGCTATAACTTGGTTACAGGAGAATCAGAAAGTTTGAGTACACTATGTTCGCACTTTCGGCTGCAAAAATTATGACCCAGTCAAAACTTCCTTATTCCCAGTATCATTAGAAAGTGAATGAGAAGCTGGAATGGCTTAGCTTAACCTTTGTGAGAAACTCATGGGGAAAAGCAGAATTCCTCATCAGTGACAAGGATTTGTATAACCATAGGGTCTTAGTTGTCCTCATATTTAATGAACTCATGATTATGTCTTCAATATAAAAGTAGTTTTAGCCCAGCTTTATGGATGGGGAGTTGAAACAAAAAAAACAAGAAGAGCTTAAATGACTTGACCAAACACAATAAAATAAGGCATCAAGTGGGGCAAGTGGTAAAACCAAGTGAGGCCAAAGCTTGGTCTGGCCCTAAAAAAAAAGGAGAAAATGAAAAAATAGAAAAAAATGTGTAAACAAAGGTAGGATGGGAGAACAGAGAGACTGAAATTCACAGCTGGCACAAAACTAATAAGAAATTCTCTGAAAATGTGGGATTTGAAAGAATATTGCAAAGTTTGAGGAATGTATTACGTATGTAATTGCAGAAGTCTGACATAGGGGCTAGATAGGCATATTTCAGAAAACTTAACAAAAATCATATGAATGAGAAATAGCTACTTATACACATGAGAAAGTTGTAAAGCGAGACTACTCAACATATGGATGTTTGGAAGCCAACTAGTAATCACAGCACTGCAAGGAAGCTGGAGGTATTTTTTATGAAGGTACAGTGGGGAGCAAATCAGAATCAAGGTGTGTAGAAATGCTTTTCCAGCAGCTGAAAGGGGAATGAAGCTGCTGCCTGCATAGTCTGACTTGCTATGCAGAGTTCAGAAGATTTTCCATATAAGCTGTGTGTGGACTGCTGAATTCAACAGATTTTAGTAGCACAGCAGCTGCATTCCATTTACACTCCTAATAGCAGGCACCCTTCAATGCACAATTAATTTCTTATCAGAATACTTTCCATGACTGTATGACATTAAGTCCAGATATTTTTCCTCATATTTACCATTTCAAATAGAACTCCCCATCTCTCCACAAGATACAAATGCAAAAAGCGTGTTCTGATCTACTGCAATTTCTGCCTTTCAGTGCTCTGCTGCCCTTTTCTCACCCATTTCCAATTTATCTGTTTCTCATACAGTATATTTTAAACTGACTCAAACTAGCAATTTTATGTTTCAAACTGCATATACATACAAATGTATGTGTGTGTAAGGCACATATACAATATATATATATATGCACACAAAAACTTAGAGAGAGAGCAACAGTTTCCCAGCACATCATTCATCAGTGTTGTACACTTACATCTTCATCTCAAGGAAATCTTTCAGAGACTAGGGCAAAAAGGGCATCACTTCCTACAGAAATGGATGCCAGCAAGCCAACAAGTGTTCTGGAGGTGTACTTGTGTCATAAATGATTTGCTTTCAATGTCAGGTCTTGAGGCAGAGAGGTCAAAATATACTAAAAGCCTCTTCAGTGGGAGTGAGATTCACAGACACTTTCTAGGGTCAATGAAAGATAGAAAGTTTGGGTCGAAGAAGTGTTTAAAGTGCTACAATCGATCTTACTGCAAACACTGGAAATCATTTCAATGTAAGTGATTACATTGATAATGAGATTAAAATCTCAAGGGTTCTAGAATGCAGTCTCAAAAAGAAGCAAAGCCAATTTAACTCCAGTGAGTCTAGAAGACGTAAGCCATCAGAAACACAGCTTCAAAAGAACCCTGAAGAATGTAACTGGCAGTTAAAAAATAGAAAGACAGACAGAAAAGAAATTACTAGGCAAAAGACAGAAATGCCAAGTCACCTTGAGCAGTAAGAAAGAAATAGTATGTTTCACTGAATATTTGTTCCTCAGTGAGTTTGATCATGTCATTATTCTCCCTCATATTGCTGGTCTCTTTTGTATCAGGAGCATTGCCTATACCAAAAGTAGTACAGATACTTGGAGAACTTGTCAAAAAAAGCTCACATCATCTCTTAGTTTAATTTTTTGCACTACAAGGTGAAATCCAAGGGACTTCAATGAGAACATTAATATTAAAGCCTTGTCTTGCAGACACACGTTAAGAAAGTCCAAATAAATGAGTAGTCTTAGACTACGATCAAGTCCCAGTGCCCAGTTTCCAGTGCTCGAGCTGGTTTCCACGTTCAGCGACCTCCGCGCTGGCGGTGACCTCCCCGCCCGCCGGGACTGCTGCGTTCGCTGCCTTCGCCACCTGGCGCTCACTGCTTGGAATACACGTTCCGCGACCACTACCCGGGACACGATGAGCATCAGCTTACATATTTTATTATTACTATTTTATCTTCCTTTATGATTCTATTAAAACTAGTTTTATTTCAGCTCGTAAGTTTTCCTTTCCTTTTCTGACTGTCTTCGCCACCGAGGAGGAGTGAGAGAGCAGCTGTGTACTGTTTAGCTGCCGGCTAAACTAAGACAGTTATGAACCACAAGTGTGCTTTTGATCCCAGAAATTGGAGTGATCCGACTTAAACAGAACAAAATATATGGGAAGAGGTCAAGGTCTTTTTTGTCAGATGGTAGATAATAGTTCTTATGAGACAACACATAAATGCATATTGAAGATTACTGAGAAGGAGCCCATTTTCAGCAGCTGAAGAGTAGTTTGACAGCTTTATGTAATTATTAATCAACAAGTTTGAGCAACTACTTAAAGACATTTATTGAAATCAATAGTAAAAAGACATGTGAAATCTTGGTTCCAAAAAACAATTCAGTATCAGTATATTTAAGATGTAGCCTATAAGATGACAAGTACATTGCTTTAGCACCAAACTCTTCGCAGATGCTACCATTGGCTTCCAAAGCCAATGAGAGCTTTACAGACAGGAAACGTAGAAGCAAATGAGAGTTTCTAATGAATAATGGACTTCAAAATGCAGAAAAGAAATATTCACAGTGAACTTGCACTATATTAAAACTTCCTAGGATCCCTTTATTTTAATTGCAGTCACAACTCAACAATCCAAAGCTGCTTGCAGTTTCCATTTTTATTTTCTTGAAACCAAAATCAGATTAACATATGACCAAATGTATAAACTCCAGGAGACTGCTCAGACAGATAATTGACTTAATAATGTCCAGGCACACTCAAATCATAGAATCATAAAATCATTAAAGTTGGGAAAGACCTCTAAGATCATAAGGTCCAACCATCAGCCCAACATTACTATGCCTACTAAACTATGTCACAAAGTGCCAAGCCTACACATTTTTTGAACACCTCCAGGGATGGCGACTCCACCTCTTCCTTGCGCAGCCTGTTCCAGTGTTTCAAAACTTGTTCAGGAAAGAAATTTCCCCTAATATCCAATCTAAGCCTCTTCTGACGCAACTTGAGGCAATCTCCTCTCATCCTATCACTTGTTACTTGGGAGAAGAGATCAACACCTACCTCACTACAACCTCCTTTCAGTTAGTTACAGAGAGCAATAAGGTCTGCCCTTAGCCTCTTCCTCTCCAGACTAAACAACCCTAACTCCCTCAGCCACTCCTCGGTAAGACTTGTCCTCCAGACCCTTGACCAGCTTCATTGCCCTTCTCTGGGCAAACTCCAGCAGCTTAGTTAATTTCTTATAGCGAGGGGCCCAGAATTTAACACGGTATTTGAGGCCTCACTGGTGCTGAGTACAGGCGGACAATCACTTCCCTACTCCTGCTGGTCACACCATTTCTGATACAGGCCAAGATTTTGGCCACCTGGGCACACTACTGTCTCATGTTCAGCCTGCTGTCAACCAGCAATCCTAGGTCCTTTCCCCCTAGGCAGCTTTCTAGCCACTCTTACCCAAGCCTGTAGTGTTGTATTTAAGGTTTAACACCTGAGCATCTTGGTGCTCTCTGCCGCTCACTCCAGTCAACAGGAAACTGAAATGCTCCAGCAGAAGCAGCTATTTGTCTCAAATTTTCTACGTTACCTTTCAGCAGAGCAAGTGATGTACAGTTACAGGCAGCCTAGCTATCCTGTGGGACTTTCTTGCACTAATACAGAGGGATGTTTTTTTTTCTCTGAAATGGTACAGGATAAAGTTCAGTAAGGCATTTCACACCTAATCTTGTGCGTTGCAGAGCACTCCCTGGCAAGTGTTAAGGTATTTCAATTCCCTTTAATCTCAACATACTTTGAGAATACAAATCAAAGACTTCTTGCTCAATTCTACTGTCAAGCTGCACTTTTGTAAAGTCCATGGAAGCTCTGTGTGGAGTCATAGCTGACTTTGCAGTAAAAGCAGCTGCATTTAAAATTTTAATGTGTTTAAATAAGCCTTAATCTCAGTAATAAAAGCTAAAGGTAGTGGTGACTAGGCCCATTTGCTAAAACTATTTTATTATCAAACTTAAAAGATTAAAAAAAAAATTAATAGAGGCAGGCTTTGCTGCTGTTGATTTCTGCACCAATGGGAGTGGGATCAGGCAGATGCAGCTAGGCTCTTCACAGCAGTCTGTGGCAGAAACACTTGGGTTATTGATGACAAGAAAGCCTTTATCAGTCAGGACAGTTCAGTAAGGTGGAACCTTCCCTCTTTTTGGAGGTTTTTAAGCTCTGATGGGTTGCCCTACGCAACCTGGTCTGACCCCATGGGTGAACTTTTGAGGAGGAGGTTGAGCCAGAGGCTTCCTTAGGTTTCTGCTAGCCTGTAAATTTCCAGGCACTCCTTATACATGAGCCAGTGCCTTTGAGGGTGAATTCTGATAACTGAAGAACTGTGAAGATGGTATTTAAATCAGTTCAGTTGCACTGATAACGCTGTTGCACTGTAAATATCTTGTAGACATTTATATTGATTGTAAGTATAGATTGATTGAAATGGAGGAATTGTTTCTGATAAGCGGCAATAGATTTCTGGCCTGCCTGGAAAACTGGTTTGTGCTTCTGTTGAAAATATGTACTGTGCTTCTAATGATCCTCTACTGCAGCTTTGCCTTTTAATATGAATAATAATAATAATAACCTGGTGGCAGCATTTAGTTCTAATGTGGCTGTGTCAAAACTACCCAGAAAGGAACTTTCCCTCATTTTGCTGCTTGTTAGGTAGAACAGAATGGAGTTTTTTTCCTGTGACTCAGTGGGTATACATGAATGCTCTGGATGCCTCTAGACATGTTCAACAGACCTAGGTATGTCTGCAGTTTTTTGCTGTGGTTTTTCCTCTTTTTACAAAACTAAGATGTCAAAGTCTAATGTATGTTCATTTATTATATGAACACTTACTGTCTCAAAATGCAATTAAATGTATTCTAAAACCAACACAAACCCATACTGGCATCATTCTGAGTGCAGTTAACAGGTGGTTTTTTTCCCTCCTAATCTTTCAGAAATATAATTCACAATTATATGGGAATATTTTGCTATTTATCTGGCGCGAATGTATGTTAATCAAGGTGCTAATTATTAATATTGAGATTTCCTGCTGTGAATGGAATTTGTTCTGGCATGGGGTGCATTTGCATGCTTCCAGGGTTTAATTCTATCTTTCTGAAAATAAGTAGCAAGATTCTGAAAACATCACACCGATAGCATGTCTCAAAACTGGAGTACTGTGCGTGTATATGTTTCCTCAGTGCATATTGCAAAGAATTACAGAGGTTTTTAGCAAGTGCTGAAAGGAACCCATCCCAAGATGGGTTTACAGTAAGGTGAAATATTTACATATTTGCTGTTGGCATCAGTTTTCCTGGTGTGCCACAAGGTAAGCAGAGTTCTAGTTTCTCTCCAGTTTATGTTCCTGTGTGCCTGTGGGTGCCTGTATATTCCAATTTACAGAGAAGTTTCTTTGCCAAGTGTTCCAGCCCCTAATTGTGATTTACAGTCTCACAGGTGGGTGTTTATGTGTTTCACTTCTGGTTTTGCATGTAATAATTGAAAAACTTGTGGAAAATTTTGTGTTTTAAATCGTGTTTTAAAACCTGTGAACGCTCCTTGAGCTGTCCCATTTTTGAGTCTGTGAGATATAATTAAAAATGCACTCAAGGATAAATGCTCTCAGAGTACACACATCCTGCATCATCTGGAACTGCATGTTTTCTCCAGCTTCAAGAAATGTCAGTCACCTGTTCTTTGTGCAAGACCAGTGAGTATGCAGCATTTTGTGGGTTTAAGCCCATAAAGCAAAGTGGTGTGATAGTCGTAGTAGGGGGAAGGAAATGCTTCAGTGCTTATAACTGCTGTTAAGTACAAAATAAATCTTGTGAATTTTTTTCCTGGAAAATTGCCCAGTCTCTTTCTCAGTCCTAAATATATTTTTCACTCTCTCTTGCAGAGTGAGAATTATTGTCATATGACAAAGCCAAAATGTTGGAAGCGGCTTGAATTTCCTAATGCAGTTATTCAGTCACTTTTTTGAAAAGTATTTATCAAGTTAAGCAAAGATTTAATCTGCCTGGGGAGTGTGTTGATGTTCTTGCAATGCTATAGCTGCAGAGAAAGAGAGATTAATAGCTGTCTTTGTCCCATTTTCTCATTGTTTTTACAAGAGTAAGACTTCAAATAATAAAACTGTCCTTTTAAGTCAAATGTATTAGAATGCATATCCCGAGCTTTGATAGGTGTAATCCTTGTAGCCTAGGAAGGCTTAAAGTGTCATCTTTGCTGGAAGTGTGAGCTGTTATTTCATGAGTGCTACTGTTTGTAACGTCAACCTACCAACAAGAATCTAAATGAAGTGAAAATAAACCCTGATAGGAGAAGGAACAGGAAAACATTTAAAATATTCTGTTGCTCTGTCTTTATACACTAACATAATAGAAATGTTACTATTACTTTTTTCTTACTGGCTTCCTAGTTCACTTTCTCCAAAAGTAAGGATCTGTCCTTACCATAGAAGAGTAGATGCAGCTGCTGTTCTGAGTACTTTGATAATCTGAAACATTTTTCTGCTCTTACTGTGCAAAGATGTCTTGCTGTCTCTAGCAGAAACACTTTTCTGTGTAGTGGTATCAATGATTATGAAGCAAGACAGAGTAAGGCATTAGAGATGTGTCAGAAAACAAAAGCATGGATTCAAACACCCTGAGGCCTTGGAGGATATGTCAGTATTTCACTTGTTTTATTAAAGCACTTTCCTTCTATTAAAATTGAATAAGAAGCTTGATTGTAAACCTGAGCAAACATACACTGTTCTTCAGACTGAAGCCCTCATTCTTGAAATCAAGCATTCTTTTCGAGGACCTTGACCAAATTTAAATCTTGTTTATGGTCTCTGCCACAATCGAGCTCTATGAAGAATGCCATTAACTTCAAATGCCTTGTTTAAAGCACGTGAAACATTTCTGGCAATAGGTGTGCTAGAGGATGAGTGCTTAAGATAGGATAGTATGTCTGCCAAAACTTGTGTTGCGAAATTTGGACAAGTAGCTTAGATTTGCTGTGTTCTGCTTCCTCTCTTGCTTCCACTTCACTATATAGTAAAGGATTTAATAATTATCAGTGCTGCAAAGTACACCAATATCTGTAGAGCAGTGGAGCTGTAAATGTCTATTACAGTTGATGCATTAAAATATCTGCAATTCCTGAGTATGTACCTGATTCAAATTGTATAAGAGGTTCTGTACAAAGAGACCCTTGGATCCATGTCGAGCGTTATGGAAGTTTGTTTCTCTTCTGCCTCAGGATAACAGTAAAAAAGAAGTATGCCAGCATTATGGAAATTTTTGGCCGTAAAACGTATTTCAATTTCCATACCTATAATTTTGATATTTCAAATCTTGATAAAATGATCCTATGCAACAGTAGTGTAAATTCTTCCTAATAGAGAACTGACAAATAATGCTTGATCTGCATATGTTGGGGTTCCTTTTCTCTCTTTTAGGCAGTGGGCCATCTGATTGCTGCAGTATTGAAAGAAAATGTTCCTTCAGAGAAGATCAAACAGTCGTCTGACCAGGTCTGTGACATTTTTTAACTTCTGTCGTCTCTCCCACACATATGTGCTTACATTTTTCTATGGTTTCCCATTCCCTATTGTGTAATTTTAATAACTCCTAGAAGTTAAGTAGTTAGCAATATGTGTCTTGGTGTACAGGTAGAAACAGTAAATCCCTGGGATCCAAACAGCATTTTGATTTCCATCAAATGTCTTAATTCTGCACTACACTAACATCTAGCTGTGCCTTATTTGAGTTTATTTACATTACAGCAAGCGATGTGCAGTATGGTGAGACATTGTCATTTGAGTACGAGTCTTCTACATCACTATAGAAATTTCAAAAAGTATGGCATGATTTGTGGATTTTTCCTCCTACTCTGGAGTCTTAACACACCTGACCCAAACTATTACAGCAAACCCAAATGTGAAAAGTGCTGAGTTTTTTCTAAAGGAATGTTGGAGATGTGTTGTTTCTGTAACAGGAGCTTCTCTAACAGTCCTGATCATAGTCGTGTTCCCAAATGGCGTTCTGTCTCTTCCTATTTGCTGCCCCGTGAAGGTATTAAATAGAAATACAGCAACACCTTCTAAAATGCTAAGAAGCAGAAGATTGTGCCACTTAGACATTACAGGTTTCCTTTTTATTCAGGAGCATTTTGTCCTGTCTCTACTCAGGTTATAGACAGTAGAGAGCAGAAGAGTAGGATATGCCTTATGAAAGACCTTCTTTAGGTGTAAAATCTGTACCCCAGCTTCCTCTCGTGTACTCTGTAAGAATTCAGTGGAAGCTGTTGAGCAGATTTTTGTTTAAAAGTGCGTTTGAGATGAATACTGATATCTCTGAAGAGATATCAGTATCAAGCCTTCTCACTACTTGTGTCTCATGCTTTTGATTTCAGACTCCTGCTCTGAACTTGCTCTGGGAGAAGTGCTGCAGTGAGAACGTTGCCGTGCGAACAACCTGCTCTGAGGGGTTGGTGGCCCTTGTTGCAGAGAAGCATTGACTATGTTCTTCATGGAGCGCTCAACCTAATTCCCTCAGCAAGGTAGTGTTTGATTGCCTGGTTTTGTGTCTTTTGCCAACGATCAGTTATTGCTTTTTGCTTGTAGATACAGGGAGAGAGGAGAGGTTCTGTAAATTAGAGTAACTTCACGTAAACCGTGCCGTTAAGGGCTGGCGCTGCCCTGCCGCTCTGCTGAAGGCTGTTGCTTTCATCTTGGCAGTGTGACAGTGTAGGTCTGTCTTAAGAACTCTTGGGTGTTCTATGCATGTTGGCTGAAATTGTTAGCAATTTAGACGTATTTTGAACTGTAGAGTCTCAGAAATCAATGCACTGACTAGTTTTGTTGCCTATATCAGGGGGATGGGTAAGAAATGCCAGCAACTGCTGTTAGGCAGGATGGAAATGAGTTCCTAATCAGTCTGTCCAAGTAACTAGTTGTTCACACAGAATCACCATAAGACTTTGGATAAGGATAAGGAGCGCTGGGGTTTGTTTCTTTGTCTGCTTAGGAAGAAATCACTTTACCTAACTCTGCGGCTACTTCTTTTTCAAAATTCTGCAAATATAATGCCTACATCTTACAATGGTGTTTTGAACTAGTCTGTCTGTGCAGCATACAGAGAGAAGGCAGTTGGGGGGGGGAGGAAAAAGACATCGTGTATAAGATTTATAAATGGGAAGTGGATGACTGGGAAGATATTTCCATTCAAATATACCAACTGTAATCATTTCTGTGAGTTATCTCTTTTGTGATTTTTGCCAGCTCATTGGTGCTACACATGTATTACTCTGTGATATGTTGCCCAGGTGGGGTCAGCATAGATGTTGCAAGAATCGTGCTATTCAAGAGATGTTTTTAACCCCTCTGACCTTCACATAATTAGTTTTAGGATGGGGTTGCTCATGGTCACTCTAAACCAAAGGTGGCTTTAGGTTTGAGCAAGCTAGTGAAATGCTTAAGAAATCAGATATTTTAAAAAAGACTGTATCAGTCCTTGTGACGTGCTTGTTTACAGCTGGGAGCTTGCTGTGATAATGCTGATTCTATGCTGACTTTACAATAGGTGGTTATGGATCCCTAGGAATTGTTTTGTAAATATATTTTTATTTGAATTATTTCTTCAAACCACTGTCCTCCAAATGACAAAATTTTACTAGTTCAGTTTCAGGTTAAGGGAACAATCTGTATTGTTAACAAAAAAGGAAAGCACCTCTGCTTAGACTATGTGAAGATGAGCCCTGTGGGGTAAGGGGAAGGAAAGGTTTCATTAGATAGAGCTTGGAGACTAAGAAACATGTAATTCCTGTTCAGCTAAGGGTTTATTACAGTACCAGCAGTTTATAAGAAAATGAAATATTAATACAGTTTTGTACTTCAGAAAATAAAAAGTGTAAAATGGGGTGTTGAGGACTGAGTTAATTTTAACAAAATCAGAGTTATATATCTAAGGGGGTTTGAGATGCCCTGTTTCTATGCCATTCTTAGATTTTTCCATGTGTGAAACCAACACACATGACTGATTGTTATAGTGAGTGCTGGCAAATTACCCAAGGAAGCTTTTATGTATTTTTGGCTTCTTCCTTCTGTCCCCCCTAAGCTGCCACAATTCAAACCACATAAGCTATGGATTGCAAAGCAGGGTTTGTATAGCCTAACCATGGAAGCCTGCGGGTTTAAAATGTCTGTACCCTCAGGAGCTGATTAAACTGATGATTTCAGATTGGTTTATTTCAGTGCTGATACCTTTTTCCTTTACTCTGTGTAGAATTGTAGGTCATTAACAGTTGTTTTCCTTTTAATATGTATAGAGTGTATGTTATGACAAGTGTGTGTCATAGCAGGATTCCCTCTTTGTGTAACATGATTGATGTTCACCACAAAGAGGTATTATACAGGTAGTTAGAGTGAAAGAGGAACCTTCTGTTAGAGGGAACCAAAGGGAAAAAAAAAAACAATGAACTGAAAAGAGCTGCTCTTATTTAAAAAGCAGCAGGACAGGGAAAAATAGCTCTTTAAAGAAGAACCCTTCATCTCAAAGTGCAGGCTTAGAAGATAAAAATGCTTCCAATTTTCATATATGAATATCTAAATTCAATCTACAGACAAAAACTGAAACAAGAGTGGCCCGGTTTCCAAATATAACAAACACTTCCAATTCTTATGGTCCCTCTTATTTTTCACATCGTGCTGGCTTTTAAGGTATCTCTGTATTGCATATTGCAAGCTCATGAAAGTTTGTTGGATGCAATGTCCAGACCAGCCAGATGTGAGCCAGCTGCAGACAGGATGCTACAATAGCTGCTACACCCAAAATGTTCCATGGGACTCAGTGCTGTATCAACTGCACAGAGAACCAAATTGTCTCTTTCAGCTCAGCTAAGTCATAAAATTCAGAATGGTGTACTATATTCTCCTGTATGCTGGGTATTTGGAAACCGGATTATATATCAAATTCCATACTAGGTACCCTTCTAGCCCAACCCTGCATGACTTTCGTCTCCGATTTAGAAGCAGGCAACAAATCAAACCAAAAACTAGAAAGGATGCTTTAATTCTTCCCAGCGGAACCCTTGCTCCCAAGACACGGTCCAGGGGGGTGGAAATGCACCACCACCACCACACATCCTCCCCCCCCTCCCCAGGAGTTCTTGGTTGCTGGCTGGAGGATCTTCTACCCCCACAGATTCGAAATCCCGAAAGCAGGTCCCATCTGGGTCACGAAATGATACTGGAAATGCTGGCAAATAAACTAAGACTCGTTTTAGAAAGCAGCTGCATTATTTCAGCGCTGGGCGGCTGGGGACAGGATATATATCCACCTTACATGGATCTGTATAAAATCTCCCTACATAGTCTACTACTTTCCAAGGACTATTTTCATTACGAACTTCAACAAAGCCAAGTCTGTATCCGCTAATTAGAGTTTCGGAGCCAGCTCTCTGTTTGGCCGTGGAATTGTTAGAGAAGTACAAACAAAAACATTTACTGGGTACAGCACTTTTTAAAAAAACATACTGGATCAGAGGAACGCTCTGTGTCTGTCTAACTTAAAAACAGTGCTCCTTAGATATCGCTGGACTGGAGTTAGTTAGAAAACCAATTCTACAGAAAAACAACTCTGCTTAAATCAAAATATTCCATTCTCTGCAAAAACAACCATTTCCTGCATCAATAAGACTTTGAATCTGTTGGGTTTTTTTACGTAAATGTCATAGGTGGTGACCAGACATCTTCTGCTTAAATATAAGAAAGAAACAAAATACCCAGAAAGCCCAGTATACTCACCACATTTTGCGACGGTTCTGAACGCGTCTCCTCTGTCTGTTCCTCCGTGTGCTCGTTTGCATCCGAAAGGTGCCATTCCAAGCCCCTGGAGCTGTATTCATCCCTCCGCTCCTCTTCCTCCCAGGTCATTAGCATGCACGATGGGCCGTTACCAGCGGCTGTTCTGCCCTGCCCTGCGGCAGCTTTTAACGTGAGGCTCCTCCTGGAGGGATTCTGGCTGGAGGCAGAAAAGTGACCGCTTTGGAAGTACTGGGCGATTCCTTCGATTTCCGATAAACGCCTTCAGCGGTGAATGCAGGGGGAGCGCATCCCTGGCAGCAGAAGGGAGGCTTTTCCTCGGCGATGCCCGCAGGGTGAGGGCTCTCCGGGGGGCGCCTGGTTGCCGCCGGACGGAGAAACAGAACCTTTTTCCTTTGCTCTCTGTAAGAGTCACGGGCGTTGGCAAAGGAGTGCGATGGATAGCGATGCTGAGTGCCGCTGAACTCTAAGGAAAAGCTTATCTTTTCTGAGCTTGGATTTTTGCAGTTCCTCTTGTAGGAATTGGAATTGCATTTGAATGCCGCGTACGGAGAAGAAGCTACGTCAGTCACAATTGTGGTGGCTCGTGATAAAAAAAAGTTCAAAAGGATTGGTATTTGAGGAAAAAAATCTGTGTGTTTTATCCCCTGCATATTACGTATTACCAAAATTTAATTTAGTGCTGAAGGCAGTGTTAGCGGAGAGACGAACACACAACCCCCCGGGGGAGGTTCTCTGTGGTGCTTTATTTCGAGGCCCCGGGAACCAGGGGTTCGCACCCAAATCTGGTTCTGAAACCGTTACAGCGCGACCGCATTTTATTCTCTACATGTTACATAGCCTAATGTATATTCAACAGGTTACAGCTAATACATATGCAGATATGGATTACTTCATCGCTACTTATTATTACTTTGGCGCCAGCGTCTTCTGTTTTTCTTAGTTAACTCCGGTGTGCAAGGTCTTCTTATCTCAACCGCAGGCCCAGTCTCTTTATCTCTACTGCAGGTGCAGACTTGGCTTGGATAAGTTTCGGGTACTTCACAGAGTCCTCATGAGAGAGGAAAGACTAAATAACCGCTACTTCTAATAATCACTAACACTCTTAAAGTAACAGGATTTAAAACCACTATAAAACACACATTGAAACCCACTATTCTTAAAACTATTATAAGCACTATTTCTACCTAAATAATATCAGACTAATAAAATCTCATCAGACTAATAAAATCTCACACTTTTCCAACACTTGCTCCCGAGACACGGTCCAGGGGTGGGATGGGGAGTGGGGGGTGTGTGGTGTGGAGGTGCCTCCACCCCTACAAATCCGAAATCCTGAAAGCAGGTCTTCCCAGGGTCGCTAAAATGATACCGAAAATGCAGACAAGTAAATTCCCTCAGACTCATTTTGGAGTTTTAGAAAGCAGCATCCTTTATTCAGCGCTGGGCACATGAGAGAATGGTTTCCCTCAATCCCGCACAACGAGACAGTAACTGGTGACCTCATACAGCAACGTCTTCCTGAGTGGGTGGACGATCTGAGAAACAGTTTCATTGATATGATTCTAATTTCAAATGACTATTAGTCCTAGAGGTAAATGTTGACATTATTTTAATATATGTAATTGAGAGCTGTAAAAGAGTAATGATGAATAATTAAAAAAAAAAGATTGGCAATCCTTACAGCAGAAGGAGTGGATGTGGAGCAAGCACATGCAGTACCCTTATTTTGTTCAGCAAAGACTCTTTGCAGCAACTGTTGAAATCACTGTGCCCTACCTTCAGAACAAAAGCTGATCTTATCAATGGAGATCTGTGGTTTCCTGACTATTTTATTTTATTTTATTTTATTTTATTTTATTTTATTTTATTTTATTTTATTTTACAATTTCTGGTTGATGAAAGGGATTCCTCTCACTATAAATCGTAAGAACTGGCCTGCTTAGTGTACAGCTAATGAAGGCATGGTATTCGTGTTTATTTTAGTTGGACATTTTCCCAGTGATTTCTGATTCCTGCAGTTTTATATTCTTCTTTTTGGTTCCACAAATTTGGTTGGATTTGGTTGTGTTTAAGATAAAGAACATTTTGTTTTGGAAGCTCTCAGGGAACATATCTTCCTCTGCAGCTTCCTCTGCTTTCATCCTGTTGAGCTCCCACAAACAGCTTGGCTTTAAGCTGTTTCAAACAAGTGAAACAGAGCATTAGTGTTGTATGAAGATACATCTACAGTTTTAAGTGTATTGCTACATTGTCCTGTTTATTTCTGCTGGTTGCTGCTTTACTCAGTGAGGTGTTGTCCAGTACTGCTGCATGATGTCAGTTAATATACACTGAACCCATTAATTCAAGAGAATTTTTAATATGCTTGTCTTTTTATTTAAATTCTTTTTATGAACTATATATTAATTCCTATTGCTAAGTAGGAATGAAGAAGGCAACTACTGGAAACAGGTGTTGTCTAAACAAAGTTGGAATTGCTGTTAATAATGGTGCCTCTCATTTTCCCTCCAGGTTGTTTGCGTCGTTCTACATGGAATGCTCTGTCACCAAAGCTGAGTTGTGATAAAGGACCCCTAATTTTAAAAGCACTGAATGAACTGTTTGCCCTGGTTCCCTCATTAACAGTGAATACAAATGAATATGAGGTATGTGTTCATGGACTAAGGGGTGTCTCTTCTTTCAGAATTTTAAATGTGCTTGCTTCTTTTTTAATACCTCTGAACTGTACTCACTGCCTGATTCAATTTAATCAGAATGCACAGTTTCCCAGAGTTTTGCCATTTTAGCTTACATTATGAATCCTAAGAGAGAGGTGAGAATTTCTAGTGTAAGATTGATCAGAGGTTTCCCTCTCCCAGAATATGAGCACACATGAATGCATCTGCAGTTCAGACCCGTGCCCATTCAGCATTCCTAGCTCAAATGATGTTGATGTGGCAGCAATTTCAGGTGACTGCATTTATTTCAATTGGTTAAGGAAAATCTGAATGTACGTTTTGTTTTCTTTTATAGAAATTCAAAGCTCAAGTAATCAGCTTCCTTTGGAACAACACACAAAACAAGGCAACTGATGCAACTGAAAATATTAATTCTTAATGTCAGCAACTGGGTATTAAGTTTTAAACATTTCTGTCAAGATAAGGCTATTGCTGTCAGCAATCTGATTTCCTGATGGGGTTTTCATGTCATTGACCGTTTAACACTGTTTTAGAAGCAATTTAATGCACAAGAGAGGGGGTAACAGGTGGTCTTACGATCTGGCACTCCCAAGGAGAGTTGTAACACAAACTAGTTTGACTTCTGTGGTAGACTTCAGTCTTGACATGGTGAAGCATTCTTGGCAAAGATGCAGCTGTGACAAGTACCTTGATTCTTTGGTGGGGTATTGTAATCCAGTGGGAATGCCGGACTGTCACCACCATGGGGTTGGTGGGACCAAAGTATTTTAGTTCAAATATAACACAGCCATAATGGAGTGTAGCAATTATACTGTTTGCTATCAAACCTAGAGGGCTGTAACTGTTAGTTTGCATTTTAAGTATAAAGTAAGAAATTAAGAGTTCGCCTCAGGAAAACGTGGTAATTTTAAAGTCCTTTTCCATATTCACTGGTTAATGGATATGCTCTTTGTGTGTGGAGTTTGCAGTAGGTAGCAGTACCATGTACTGTGCTTGTGATTTTCTTATTCTTTCTGCTAATTTTCCAGGATGCTGTTGTAGCCATTTCAGCCTATAAGTCACTCTCATCGTTTGGCTTTGGAGAACATACAATTCTTCATCTTCCTGAACAGGCAGCCATGTTCTGTGCTTAACAGTAAGGACATCTGACATTTTGTCTGACATAGGTTTTGTCCTCTTGGAGTGGAAATAAGGCCTTGTGCCATCTCTACCAGACAACCACAAATGCCTTGTTGGGAAGAAATATGAGTTCCTACTGCTAAATGATATTAATATTTTGTTTGATTAACATAACTAAGATTTATGTGAGGAGAAAGACACAAAGGGAGGCTGAGTGAGATCTAAGCAGTCAGAAGGTATTTTTTCTTATTTCAGTAGTTAAATCAGCAGGTTGTTTTTTGGACACCTGATTTGCATTTTATGCTTTTCTGTTAATACTTGGCGGTTGAGTCTTGACAATAAGCAGCTCTTGTGATTTCTGCTTCATCCGTTGCAGTCACACTCATACTTAGTTCGTTCATTTCTGGAGTGGGCAAGTCAGTCTGAGAAGTAGTTCTTTTTTTTTGGAATTAAGCTGAAAACTTTTCTTGTGTTGTGTTCTGAACTTATATAGCATAACATTTTGCTATTTTGGTGACAAAGACAGACAGAAAGGAATTGAGGAATTGGGAAGCTTTTTAAGGCTGTTAAACTCTGAAACTTCAGTCTGTTTTGTTGACCTTATAAAATTAAACATAGAAAGGAGATGAACATGTAAGGGCATCTGCATGATTTTTATTTTCTTACATTAACCTTGTAAAAGAATCTAGGCAATAACCAGTAGTGCATTAGTACTTTATGGCATAGTAAATACTTCTGTAAGCTTGTTTCTTGTGTTACTACAAGATTGACTCCATTTGCATGTTGAAACTGGCTTTTATGTAAAATTTGGAATAAGCAACTTTAGAAGTATAAAACATAACTGCTTTATATAAATCAAAGAGAAGAGTTCAGCATAAACCTTATAATTAAAAAATATACTTTGCATAGATGAGCACAAGGTAGAATGAGAAAAATGTCTGAAACATTGGTGCAATACCAAATCTCTTGCATGGTAATATGACTGGTGCTGTTACTTTACTCTTGATAGAAAATGAGTAAATACGTTGTCACTGGAAGTAGTACAGACCTTGCGTTTTTTCAAGTTCTGAAAATTAGGAGGGAAAAATAACATCTAGCAGAAACTGTAGAATTGCTGAATCATTTAGAATGGAAAAAAACCTTTTAAGATCATTGAGTCCAAATGCAAACACTACTAAATCTACCATTAAACCATATCCTAAGGCATCACATCATATCTACACGTCTTTTAAATGCCTCCAGTGATGGTCACTTAACCACTTCTCTGGACAGCCTGTTCAAATAACCTTTCAGTGAAGAAATTTTTCGTAATAGCCGTTCTAATCCACCCCTGTTGATGCTTGAGGCCATTTCCTGTCATTCTATCACTTGTTACTTGGGAGGAGAGACCAACACTCACCTCACTACAGCCTCCTTTTGGGTAGTTGTAGAGAGCAATAAGGTCTCCCCCTCAGCCTTCTCTTCTCCAGACTAAACAATTCCAGTACCCTCAGCCGCTCCTCATGAGATTTGTTCTCCAAATCCTTCACCAGCCTTGTTGCCCTTCTTTGGAGTGAAAATATAAAGCATTGTTTTACTATGAAGAAGAAACATTGAAAATGAAGTTTTAATAATAGTAGTTCAGCTTGTAAGCATATAGGATAATTTTACTGTTACAAGTGTGGATTTACATACCCATGTGAATATTTGCTTTTCATTCAGGTAGAAGAAAAGCTTTTATTCTTTCAGCTTCAAATTAATGAAATGGAGTGAAGTTAATGAAATGGGGAACTTTTCATATTTAGTTGGTATTTTTGACACTTGATGTATCATGAATGGTAACGAGGAGTCGGGATTTTTGTGCTGACATTTCCATTCTTTTCAATCTTACAGGCACGACCAGAAGATGACCCAGTGGAGGAGGCAGACGTGAGCGAAGATGAAGAAGAGAGGGAAGTGGATCATTTTGTTCCGGATTCTTCATATATCAAGCTGTTGTCTCTAACACGAGCTTCTGTTTTAGGGGGTATGATATATTCAGTATTTGAGGTTTCTTCACAGATTTATAGTCACGGTGACTGTACAGACATGTGGCCACCTTATATTGGAACGTCATGTTAAAGTGCAGCATTTTTTTTTCCTTGGGGAAATATCTTACCAAATTACAGGAAAAAGTATGAGGTAAAAGTTCAGAGGAAAACAAAACCTCCAACCCCTTTTTAGAGGTCTTGATGATGAAAAAAAATGCTTATAATTTTAAAAATCTTCATCTTTCCTATAGGAAAAGCCAGTTGCTTATTATGTACTTAAAATTCCCATTGTTTCATCACAGCGCAACGTCAACAGGGAGGATTGAGCAAACATTTTTAAAGATAGCTGTATGTTAGCCCAGCATGGCCTGAAAGAAAAAAAACACATCCAAAATCACGGTGTTTTATAAAGGAGATTATTAATAGTATTAAAATAATGCTGTATACAAAACCTAATCAGTCAAGAAAGATATTAGTGCCATGCTGAATGCTTTATTTTAGAGGTGAATATTGACTCTGAATTATGATTCAGCATATGGTCTCTGGTTGATGCACTTAACACCTATCCAGTTGAATCACCTTTAGTATTTGTGATTTTTTGGTGTTAACTTTATTACTGTTACTAATGGTATCTTTCACTTCCAGTTACGAGACTGTGACCTTAGTGTCTGGACACAGGCTTTGTTATTTCACTGCTCATAGAATGCCTGGGATCTTGATGTGTGACTGCGACCTGTAAACACTGACATGAGAAAGTGGTAGTATTTTGTAGTATTTTTGCACAGTGGGAGTTCCTGGAAAGGTCCATTCATTGAAGTCTAAAATATATGTAACCTCACCTAGAGAATGAGTGTATATGCTGAAGTTTTGGAAGCTTTGTGGGGAAGACTGACTTAACTGATTTCAGTGAGAGAAAGTGGTGTGTCTGGGTAGAAAACTCAAGCTGTGTAATGGATGCTGAGGTAGCAATTTTCCAGAAAGGAAGGAAACCAAGATGGACATTAGAGAGAACAGATTGAGTAAAAAGATGCAGCAACCACAGACTGGTATAAAAACATATATGCATTTCCAAGACAAGCATTCACTGAATAGATTCTCCCCCAGAGGCCTCTTCATCTTTTAACGCCATTAATTAACACAGAATACAAACCAGTTGAGTTAGAGTTAAATCACAAGTGATGTTCCTGAGTACTTAGTATTGGGGTCACTGTACAAAGGGATTGGATACACCTCCAGCAAGTTTGCAGAGGATAGCAGATCTGGTGGGAGTGTTGCTTTGCTTGAAGGAAGGAAAGCTCTGGATCTGGACAGAGCCGGATGGATTAAGTGAAGCCAGTTGTATAAGAGTTAACAAGGCCAAGTGCTGTGTCCTTTACTTGGGTCACAACGACTCCGTGCAGGCTATGGGCTTGGGAAAGGGTAGCTGGAAAGCTGCCCAGTGGAAAAGGACCCTGAGATTTTTGGTCAACAGCTGGCTGAATGTGAGCCAGCAATGTGCCCAAGTGGCCAACAAGGCCAACAGTAGTTGGTTATAACATGCTGCAGTTTCAATTTACCACAGCTATCTGCTTATGGGAGGCATTGGAAGGTAAAGTTTTAAGTAGTATTTTCTCTCAAATTTTGGTAAAACTGATTTGTCATTTCAGTTTTCATTGTTTCAAAGCATTGAAGTCCACAGGGTTTTGGAAGGGGTGTGAGAGTCTTCTTTTTTTTTTTTATTAAGTTTTTCATTCTGAATGTCTGGAACTTGCCTGAAACCTGGTAGTCAGAGAATTCAAAATTATCCCAGATAACAAACAATAAACTTCAGACCACAGGTATTTAGTTATTATTGTTCAGAGATATATCTCTGCAGGATTTGATAAGAATTTTATTTCTGTGATGTTAGTTTTTTTCCTTCTGACTGATTGTAAGCTTTAAAGTCTGATTTCCTGACATTTGCTGCACATCTAGGTGTTTCATTAAATTAACCAAATTTCTAGTTTGGGTTGTATCTAGTAGCCTAGATTTTTAGGGTGTGCATCTTGCATGAAGAATTGCTTTTGAATGGCTTGTATGTATTAAGTCCTTTGGCATAACTAGCAAGTAGAGTAATATATCAGAAGTGAATATTACCTGTGCTAGGGTATGTCTGTCAATGTTAGTGGATGGTTACCAACAAAGAAAGAGCTGTGCACTTCCAGAGAATTTTTCTTCTATTGCTGTAGCCACCTTGAACAAAAAAACTCTTATAAAAAAGTCTAGAGCAAGTAATTGGATAGTTTTTTCATGTCAATGAATTCAATTTTGTTGGAATAATATATAGTGGTTGAGGATTCCTGAGGACAAAGACTTATAGTCTATGTTTGAGTCACTGCAGCGAAAATTGCTAAATGCTTTCAGAAGGTTTTATTTGAAGGATGTTGGCGTTAAAAGGTGGAGAAAAAAAAATCAACAGATGTAATTACCTTTCCTGCTATGCTACAAAAACCTTTCAGATTTAGACTGCTACGCTACTATGAAGTTGAATTGGTAAGGAACAATGCTGAAAATCACAGGAACTTGCTGAAAGCTGGAAATGTGAGGAAGTTCCAATATAAAACTATTTTGTTCCAAACTGCTGTAGGTGTTTCTTGGACCTAAAAAGGAGTGAGTGTGCTTTTGTCTCCTTTTTCCTCTAGTTCCTAATCAAAGCAGGGCTGCACGGGATTTGGGAATTTATATGCTAGTTTCAAGCCTATAACAGCTATTATCCCGTAAATCCCATTAAAACTCAGTTGTAAAAAGCACTGACGGATTTTTAAACATTTGCAAGGTGCTGGCTTTCCGTTGTGATGTGATAACAAAAACTGTGCAAGTCTTTTATATATGTCCATACATGGCACATACAGAAACACAGCCCTTTTCTCTAATGCGTGGCTGTAAAGCCTTTTCCAAGTTGACTTTAAAAGTGAACTTTATACTAATTCTGTATAATTTTAAACTTGGTTAGACTATGAAATGCATAGCTTGAAAGCACAGAACTTGATAAAAAATTTTTACTGCTCTGAAAGCAGAAATCCTTCCTTTTTGCTGTATGCCCTGTTTGTAGAGACATTATCTCTCTTTCCATGTAGCCTCTTTGCTTCTCTTAGACATCTTTAACGTCATATTTCTCACTAGGTTGTTAAACATCAGTTTTATTTTTTATTGTCCTTCCTTCAGCATGTGCAGGTGTTATTGGTGTAGCAGTCGAAGAATGCAGTCCAACAGCTCAGGAAATAATTAAAGCTGTTTTTCTTCATAATGTAACATGACGTACTCTGAGCCTCTTGATGTTACAATAGCAGCCGGGATGGTTTCAGAGAGCCTTGCAAGCCGGTTTGAATTCTTTGACCTTCAGCTTTCGTCTGAATGTGTTATTATCTAAGCACATCTCCCTCGAAACACTGGTATCATTTGGGTTTTCCAGAGTTTCTTTGGTGTCTCAGTCATCAAGCTCTGACATTCCCTTTCCTGTCTCTGAATTTTCTTGCACTCATCCAGCATTTGAAGAGTTTGCAACATTGCTTGTGAAACAGGAGATGACCAACAGGCCCCGTGGTGTGTATCATTCTGCCTTGAGAGGAGGGACCGCTCGCTCAGACCAGGGGAAGACTGTGGCAGGTGTACCAAACTTCTTGCTGAAAATGTAGGAGAGGAATAAACAACCAGGAAGGACACCAGGCCTTGCAGGTGAGCTGTTGCTTTGTTGAAGTTAGACAAGTATACATGCTTTGACCCAAAGACTTCTTTGAATCTGAGACTGAATCAGTTCAAGAAACAATTGCGTCTTATGTCACTTGCATATGCTTACATATGCTTTTGAATCATTAGCTTTAAGAAGTTTACTTTACTTTAGGTTCTTCACTGACTTTTCCAAGATTTTTGAACTACTAGCATTACTATTGATACTGACCTTTCTTTACTCCTTCCCTGCTTCTTCAGGCTGGCATGTTGTTGTGTTACGACCTTCCAGTCCATGTAGGCAAAGATGGCAAGCCTATTAATCGATTTCTGGCCAGCAGGGGATGTAATTTCCAGCAAATGTTGGTAGCCCTCATTCATGAGGTAAGTTGCTGGCTTTTCTTCTCTTTTCAGAAGTATTCTACTTCCTTCCCTGCCTTACTACCCAATTTGTTTGTGATAGTCAGGAATTAGTATCAGCTGCCAATGGCATTTATGAATGCATATATGAAGCACAGAACATCTTCTGACAATCCTAACTGCACTCTTTGGTGAAAGTTCACACTAACTAGAATGTTTTGATCAAAATATACCAGTGTTTCAGTTCCCAGCTTATGCTGCTTTAAAAGACAAAAAAGTATTTCTTGCCTTATTTTTCTTTTGTATATAGAGAAAGTTAGAGCTAGTGTTGTCAGGAAAAAGCTATTTGGGTAGAGAAGTGGGTCCCTGGGCTTATCCAACTGAATGTCATGCCTTAGTGTTTGTGTAGTCCTCAATGTTTTTCTGGGGAGCGGAGTTTAACAGTACAAAGAAGCATCTTAAGCTATAAAGCTATCAAACAGCAGAAAAATCAGTTCGTAGGACATAGGCTCGTCTTTGCTCTGGAATGGCTATAGGAATGAACATGTTTTTGAAAAGTCATTGCTTCAGAGTTCAACACAGCACATTAAGCAGCTTTTTTTAGACATTTTCATTTACTGTAATGACACTTCTTTGCTAGTGCTTTGACTCCTTTGTATTTGCAGTAGGGTAGACCAACTCTTACAGTGATTTTTTAAGTGAAGTATGAAGTGTTTCATTAAAAAGAAGCATTGTAGTCAGCATAAAGCTCCAAGAAAACTAAGAGGTGGATGTAAACACTGAGGAATTACAAGTAGTTAGGAGATAGCAGGCATCCATTTATTTTACCTAGCGGTTGTCGTTTACTTGGGGATTAACAAACATCAATATAATTGCCATACTGGGATAATAACATTTTTATCTCTTCAGTGAATTGATCTATGCTCACATCTGTAGAATGTGAACCTCCAGGTTGCATATCTGTCTGGATCTGTGCATATACAGTTGCCATTATTACACTTTGCTTTTTGAATACTGGGGCGTGGGGAGTGGCTTGAGGCAGCCAATTTCATTTTTGTGAGATTCTTGCTGTGTACAAGTGTGATGCCTGAGAACCTGCTACCAAAAAAATGAGATATTTATATTTTATACAGAGGAAAGAATTTCTTCTTGTATGTTTGGAAGTCTATAAGACATACAAATAACAAATACCTGGGTTTAGCTTCCATTTAAATCTAACATTAACAACAGCAATAAAAAAGTAATTATATAGAAGTATTAAACTTGATTGGGCCTGACTTATTTTCTCTCTTAGGTGCTATTCTAGCTGAGGCATTGGATGCAGCTGTAATAGATGTCAGAAGGAGCAGATTAAGATGCAGAAGGGAGTTTTGATTTTATTTGAAGTGGTATCTCATGGGAGGCGGAGCATGTGTTCAATGAATAGTGGTGCATTTGTAATGCTGTATTGCTCTTTACTGATCACTGGTGACTTAAAAGAGGAATATCCTCTTTCCTCCTGAAATGTGGTATGCTGTTTGATTGATTATTAAATAAAGCTTTGTAAGGACATCTAAGTTACTGTAGTCATGGTGGTCAGAAGTCAGGCAGATCATGAGTTTTCTTTAGTTTCTCAGCATTTGTCTGGATCATACTGTACAAGAAGTCTATGGGGTTTATCACAGTCACCTGGGCTACATTAGCTGATAATTACCTGTGACTTTTCGTTCTTGGAGTAACTCTTCCTAGGGGCTTATGGGAATAATTTCTGACCAGCTTCACTTAACTCTGCTGTGAAAATGAGTGAGGATGAGTAGTCAGATACGTTCACATCATTTACCGTGTGTTTTGATGGTTTTCAAAATGTATGTTTTGAGTTAAAGTTATTAGGCTTTCAGCTAGTTACCCATCTTTTCTTTCTTTAGTGGAGGTGAAGGTAGCAGTTGATGGCACGCACAGAAAGCACAGAGGCAGCCTGCTTTTGGCACACAGGTGTGGTAAATGGTGGTACTGGCAGTGTCAACTGATGCACTGTTTTAAGATAAAGGAGGAGAGTCTTGCCTTTGTGTGTTTCACTAGAGCTTTCTTTGTGCTGGAACTGGCACAGTTATTTTTCCCTGTGCCTGTAATATTTTTGTGCCTGTAAATATTATAGGCACAATTACAAAGTTGTGTGCCAGTGGCAGTTTGTGCAGTATTAAATGCTGCTTTACAAACAACAATCAAGTTAGGGACTTCGTATACCCAAGGAAGAAGCATTTGCTGCTTCTATTTCAAGTGCATTTATGAGGTGTGCTTTGATGGCATACGTCTTTGAGCAGTAAAGTGGCTAACTCCTTCTGTACGTTTCTTTCCTGGTTTGATTTTGATGTACTCAAGAGATTCAGGGCTTTTTCAAACCTTGTACGTGAAGAACTTTGAGAGAATTAGATATGCTCTAACAGCATTCACTGTAGTGTAGTCTTCTGTACCTTGTTTTTTCAGCGGATGTAGTTCAGATTATTAAATAGTATGTGCTAGTTTCCACTACTGAAAATACTGAATATCTCTCGTCCTGTGAGGAAATAGCATTCAGGAAGTAAGTTTGTTGACAGATTTTTGTTGTTATCCTCCTCAGTCTAAAGTTTCTTGGAGAAAACAGCTTTTTTTGTCATGAAGAAATGCTGAGGGGAAGATTTGGAAGCGTATGTGTGCAAGTTTGAAATGGTGGAAATCTGTTGTACTTCATGAAAGAACTTTCTGGTATTCCCAGTCTCCCTGTTCTGCAGCATATTTTAAGACTGGCCATAAATATTAATGTGATCACAGTTTCTAGATGTTATGTGAATTAGATACCCAGGGAAGTGAGAGAAACATGTTTACTTTCTCTGTTCCCTAAATGTGTTTTGTGTGCCCTCTGCTGGCTATTTATCACCACAAAACCAGTGAGCAATTAACAGCTTGTGGCAGCGCCAAGTCATCTGTCTTCTCATTCCAACTATCTGCAAAATGTTTACTGCTGTGAAGAAAGTTAGTCAAAGGCTGTTCAGCAGTTCTACTGGTCAGCAAGCACATCTCCAAATTTTGGTTAAGATGTGCAAGGTGCTGATAACACGTTCCAGATCAGATCATGTTGTCTTATTGGTTTAAACGGAGCGATAGACCTGAAGCCTTGTATTTCATGTGTAAGCACCTGAAGCGGTGCACAAGTGTGGATTACGTGGTGAACTTCAGAGATCACCATGAGACCAGACAAATCCAAATGCACAACTCTAAAATAGTTCCAGAGTAGACGCAAAGGAGATGACTGGAGTTGCTGCAGATGCCTCGGAAACCTAACGCAAACAGTCCTGAATGGAGCCTTGACTGCTTATTGACTTGTTGGAAGAATTGATGAGCAGAGATGAGACAGAGTGTGTGAATAAAATTTTGGCTAAAATGTAGGACTAGTGTTACTGCGTCATTTAAAGATGAGATTTATTTTTTCTGCAGGATGTGTTTGTATTTGCTGTGGTGGAGTATGTCATCACTTGGTGGGCTTTTAGACTGTATTTATTGTTTAGATGTGTTAATAGCTAAAACTGTTTTAAGTTTACTGTTGAGAGTGGGCACAAAACTTTAGCACGGTCTTTTGTTTTTTGTTGTGAGATTCATGTAAAAAATTGGCTGCTTTGTGTAGATCATGAGAGGGATAAAGTAGATGCAGGAAGACTTAGGAAGATAATTAACAGACAAGGGGAATTCAGTTGTTTATCTTGGTGAACCATTCTGAACAGAGGTGGCCAGTGGAGCACATGATGGAAAAAGGAGGGGTTTCTGTACCTTAAAGCATGGAGTGTTTTACATATTAGCAATGACTAATGCTAATACCTGTTAAACATGGAGCGCACCAGCTGAACAGGTATAAAACATTGTGTCAGCGCTACATTCGTGTGTATAAAATAGACTGCGAGACAGAACGAGTCTGGAGCGGTTTGATCCCGCTCCCGGGACCCCGCGCTGCCCCCCCAGCCCGCTCACTCCCGGGACCCCCGCGCTGCCCCTCCCCCCCCCGCCTTGCAGCCTGGCCCCGGCCCCGGCGCCTTTCCAACACGGCCCCGTCCCCGCGCGGAGCTCCCGCGCCCCCTCCCCGCCGCCATTTTGGTAGTTTTTATCTCCCCGGGGTCTCGTCCCGCAGCACGGCCGGAGTCGGGCGGCAGAACTACAATTCCCGTGATGCTCTGCGCGATCCCCGCTCCCGTCTCCCGGAAGTGATGTAAAACCCAGTCGCCCGCGCTGACTGCGCAGGGAGGAAGTACAACTCCCGTCAGCCCCTGCGCTCGGCGCCATTTCCGCCCCCTCCCATTGCGATTGGCGCGGGGGGGCGGGGCGGGATCGCAATGGCCGCCGAGGGGGGTCCGTGAGGAGCGCGGTGCGCGGGGGCAGCTCCGCGGGGACGTTGGCAATGGGGGCCGGCTCGGTGGGTGCCCCTGGAGGGTCCCGCTGACCCAGCACGGCTCCCTCAGCCCCTCTGCTGCCCCCCACTGCCCCGCCCTCTGGGACCCTGCAGATGTCCTTGGCCTGCCCAGGGAGGAACCTCTCCAGGAGTACCTGGGGCTCCTCGAACGCGCCCAGGATGCGGTGGGGGACAGCCTGGAGCATCGTGACAGCGGCCCCATGCACAAGGACCAGTGGAGGGGAGAGCCCAGCGCCCCCAGTGCTGCCATCGCCCATTGCCAGCACCCAGCGCAGCGAGGGGCGCTCTGGCCGGAGCAGCGGCTCCAGCACAGCCACAGCCAGCACGGGAGCAGCCGCGGGCACTCTCATCAGCCCGGGCAGGGGTGTCCCCAGCACGGACCGAGCCCCTGGGGACCCTGCAGAACCCTTGCCCTGCTCGGGGACCTGCCTTGTGATGAGACCCTGCGGCACTTGGATGGCTCCCTGGACAGAGTGGGGGTCACCAGGACAACTGCCCCCCACTGGGACTTCCCCTCCTTTGTGCTGCCCGAGGGGTCCTGGGGGATGCAGGGATGGAGCTGGCAGCATCCCAGCCAGCTGGGGCAGAGAAGAGGGGGCAGAAGAATGGGAGGAGAGCCTCGCCAATACCATGGAGCCAGCGCAGGGCTTTGAAAGGTAGCGCAGAGGAGGCCTGGTGGGATTAGAGCCATCGCAGGGATGGGATGGAGATGACGGTGGGGAAGGGGGTGGTGTGTTTTGGGGGAGGTTTGAGGGGAGGTGTGTTTTGAGGGGCGGAGGAGGGACGAGTAGCTTGGGGGGGGGGGGGGGTCAAGTGTCTTTGATGTTTCCTTTTCTCTTGTTTTTCCCATTTAAAGCTGTTTCTTCCCAACTGCTCCAGCCCTGTTTGTTAGGGGGAGGGAGCAGGGAGCCCCGGGGACAAGTGCAGGGCTGGGGACTGATGAGGGGGTGGACACCCATGGCAGCAGAGTCTGCAGTGCCTTTGTCTTGGCCATGAGCAGCGTCCCCTGCAGCAGGGAAAGGGCTGGGGGCAAAGCCCAGCAGAGCCTTGAGACAATCCTGCATTTCCTGAGCTCCCACTGCACTCAGCTCTGAGTCCAGCTGGGACTCTTCCCGCTGACTGGCTGCACCTTGCGCAGCTGCAGGAACAGGAAGGTCAAAAAATTGTGATAATAATGAAAAAAAAATGGCACTGTGCAGGCCGGAAAGTGCCTGGAAACTCCCTCTCTTTTTATTGCCCATCTCCCATCCACACCGCGGGGCCAACGCAGCCAGCAGTGCGTGGGGGAGCGGCGTCCCCTTGGCGTGTCCGGCCTGCATAAGGTGCAGGATGAGGTCTCCCTCGTGGCAGTGCCCAGTGCTGGGGGCCGGAGGGGCTGAGCCCCTTGGTGAGGGCATTCCCAGTGATGTTGCTGGGGTGGTGGGAGCTGCTCTGGGTCCTGGGCAGGCACAGTCCCGTTGGCATAAGCACGGCACGGCGCAGCTCCTGGTGCCACTGCTGCTCGTCATCTTACCTTGGACGCTGACCTGCCCCGAGCATTGTCCTGGCCCCAAAACTCCTGTCCCTTGAAAGCCAGAACCCAACCTTCAGTGCTGACGTAAAGTTAAAGCACATTGTTGATGACACCAGGCTGAGTGGGGCAGTGGTCACATCAGAAGGACAGGATGTCATCCAGAGGGACCTGGACTGGCTGTAGAAGTGGGTCTGTGTGAACCTTGTGAGGTTCAACAAGGCCAAGTGCAAGGTCCTACAGCTGGGTTGGGGCAACCCCTGGCATTGTTAGCGGAGAGACGAACACACAACCCCCCGGGGGAGGTTCTCTGTGGTGCTTTATTTCGAGGAACCAGGGGTTCGCACCCAAAGCTGGTTCTGAAACCCTTACAGCGCATTTTATTCTCTACATGTTACATAGCCTAATGTATATTCAACAGGTTACAGCTAATACATATGCAGATATGGATTACTTCATCACTAATTATTATTACTTTGGCGCCAGCGTCTTCTGTTTTTCTTAGTTAACTCCGGTGTGCAAGGTCTTCTTATCTCACCCGCAGGCCCAGTCTCTTTATCTCTACTGCAGGTGCAGACTTGGCTTGGATAAGTTTCGGGTACTTCACAGAGTTCTCATGAGAGATGAAAGTCTAAATAACTGCTACTTCTAATAATCACTAACACACTTAAAGTAACAGGATTTAAAACCACTATAAAACACACATTGAAACCCACTATTCTTAAAACTATTATAATCACTATTTCTACCTAAATAATATCAGACTAATAAAATCTCATCAGACTAATAAAATCTCACACTTTTCCAACGTTTCCCCTCTTTGAAAATACTTCATTTTCTGCAAGTATTTTCACTTACACAGTTGCTTCTTGGTATGTCAGTGGGGGTGTTGGGCGTTGTGGGTATTCTCGTGTGACTGCTCCAATAATTTTATGAGTCCAGTTACTACGAGTGATTTCTTTTCGGATACATAAATACATCAAGTAAATCACAAGGAATACTAGTCAAAGCGTACACACTGTTTCAACAAGAGATTGAATCCATCTGGTAAGGTGGATTCCTAAACTATTGAACACTGCTCCAACCCAGTTATGACTGACCTCTTTCTCTTCCTTTTCAGCCTCCTTCTCAATTCTTCCAAGTTAGAAATGTCATATTCTATATCTGCAGTAACATTCGGTTTATGTACACAGCAGTGATCAACACGATCTTTGAGATATCCACAAACACCATGCTCTTTTAATAGTAATATATCCAATGCCATTCTGTTCTGCAAAGTCATTTTTGTTGTTGCTTGTAATTGCAAGTTTAAATCTCTAAATCCCTTTGTAGTTACTCTTGCCAATCTTTCAGTCTGTCCAATCCAATTATAAATCATTTCTCTATTACGATATGCGGCTACCTGAGCAATGAAGGATTCTAATGCCCATCCTACCTTTACTGCTGTTGAGGGTTCCTGCCAAATGTCATCTATATCTTTAATGTCATCATTTATGTCTCTTCTTGCTCGAATCTGTAAAGTTTCTAAGTTACCCCTAAAGGGTGCTCTTTTCCAAATTGGACAAAGTGTTGGTAATCCTAGGGTGATTTCTTTGATGGGTCCATCTATTGATAAATGGGTGGTCCAAGTTCCATCACTAGCTGCCCACACAAAACGTCCCATGCTTTGTATTGTAATTGTTTTACAATTTATGTGCTGATATTCCCCCATGCTTTTCAAGTTGTGACGTGCACAGCCAATTTCTAACGCTACTCTCACTGGTACCAAGGTGATAGTTTCTGAATCTGTATCACAATCTAAAACTTTTGAACAATTCCACCATTGCACATGTTTAGTTTGATCATAATTGTGTTTTTTGGTTGACCATCGAAAGCATCAGGATGTTTCTCCACCATATTGGTACCTCTGAACTATACTCATTGACCAGATTGTGTCCCACCGGTCGGATTTTGTCTTATTCTTTTCTCTGCATTGCCAATAAGGTTCTTTGTCAAAAACACTTTCTGTTTGTATTTCATCATAAGAGCACCATCCTGGTTCATAGAAACTAACACCCAAAATATTGTATGGTGCTTTTATGAATTCTGCTCCGGGTAACTTGTAACAATCGTTTTATTACCCGGGCGTTTCCACGTTCGCCTTATGGTCTTCGGTTCATTTCTTTGGACAGTTCTAAATTCCTGCCAACACACCGTCTTATTTTCTTTCTTTTCAATTTCGGGGAAGGTTATTATTCCCCAACTGATGGGTTCTCCATCCGATTTTGGTATTGGTAGGCATGCTGTTATTGAACTTACATTCTACATCTGGATGAAATCTCTGATCAGTCCTAGCATCAGATTCTCCTCTGGATCCTGTTGGGAAATGTGAATTACCTGAGGTAGTTGGGTGTCCTCTATTGCTCGTTTTGTTCTAGCCTCAGCAAATGGATGAAGCCTACAAAAGGTTCAGAAGCTGGGCTTGTCCATAAACTCAATGAAAACAGTGCACATGTGCCAGATTGTAATATGAAGATCCATTGAGTGATCCAGTGAGTGAATAGATAAGGCTTAGATTATCAGATTATTAGATGACCCTCAAAGTGATACAGACTGAGACGGTTCCTTTTCACTCCAGTCAATTTTTCCAGTCACCAAAACAGCTCTGCATGAGAAACACTGCCTCCTTCTCAAGTCTGAGGGAAACAGCTATACAACAGAACCTTACCAGTAAATCCCAACATTATCTGCAAGACAAGACAGCCTCTCTGGACTATAGTGATACCAAAAATGCCAGCAAATAAACTCCAAGACTCATTTTGGAGTTTCAGAAAGCAAGCATCCTTTATTTCAGCGCTGGACCCAGGAGGGAATGATTTCCATTGATCATGCATAACGAGACAAGAGCTGGGGACAGAATATATTTCCTGCTTACATGCATATGTACAAATGTTCCCAGAAACCGTATGCATAATCTATTACCTTCCAAGCACCAATTTTAATGTTATTATGAACTTCACAACAGCCAAATCTCTGCTTATTGCAGCTTTAGAGCCAGCTCTGTGTCTGATCTTGCATTTTTTTTTAGGTAAGGAAAGACATCCTTTGAACATTGTTGTCTGGGAAAAGCACTGTTTGAAAAAACATGCTATCAAGAAAACATCCTATCAGAGGAACAGTCTGTGTGTCTAACTTTCAAAAACTTACAGTTACTTAGATGGCACTTAAATCTGCTTTAGCGTAAATCAAAATATTACACTTTTTGTAATAGTAACTCCTCTTGCACTGCCTCCTCTGCTTTACCCACCTCCAGTGAACACCCACAAGCACAGGCTTCCTAGTGACCGGTGTCACTGCGCAATGCTCATTTGTCTCATCTCAGACTCACCTACATTACATAACAAAATCCCTTATTCCTACTAAGCAGGAATACATTTTTACTTCTTATCCCCTCACAAATTTTTCTTCTAGAATTGCTTGACTTCAGAGACTGAAGTCTACTCCACAGAGCAGATCTAAAATTTCTATTGAAGTTTCTGCATCAAGACCAGACCCCATCTTTGGGATACAAAGCATTTTGAGGATGAGAGCCAAGTTTGCAATCGAGACTTAAGTCACAGAGTCCTCATGTCCTCCCTGCAATTAGTCATCCTATTAACCAATTATCCTCACTGTTGGGAGCTCGAACTCAACTTTTAGTCAGACTTTGTCTCACTTCTGGCACCAATCACTGAGCATCAGAATTTTCTCTTAGGTTAGAGAGCCATCTAGCAGTAGACAGCACTTTATAAACTCCTATAGCACATTAATTGTCTTTCATATAATTGTCAACCAAGCCTGAATTTTGCTACATCCATTTTCCTGAATTAGTCTTGAATATTTTCTAAACCTTACTAGACCTCTCCCACCATCAATTGTCTTTTCCTTAAGATGTAGCTGCCACAGGCTGATGAAATAAAAGTACTTAAATTAAATAAAAGGGACTTACAGGGCAACAGCTTTACTGTTTTATAGGTTATCATTTTAGTGACTTGTTAATTGCAAGGTTGCCTCTTACTACCCAAACCAACTGATTTTCAGAACTTTACTTATTTTCATATCACATGTTCCAACGTGCTACATGGTATCTTGATTTCTTGATTTTTCATTGTGCTTTTTATTAGAATTGTAGTATTCTGGATGGGATTTCAAAGACCCACATGAAGTTTATGGAAGATATTTTATGGAAAATGATTTATTGCCAAGAGGAACCAAAGCTAAACATAGCAGCTTCCCATCTTTGCACTTGTACCACAGGAAAGCACGCACCCTTTCCCTGAGGGCTTCTGGACTTGGCTTCTCCTCCATGCTGATCTTGGCATAAACCACAGCACTGAAACACAGTGGCAGAGAGTCATGTGTCTTGCAA